>OY796887.1:20337229-20937229 GCA_963680785.1 Diplosoma virens | reverse complement strand
CAGAGATTGACAATGCCCAATCCCCAACTTAAATGCATTCTAAAAGCAAAAGACTTATTGAAAAAAGTTTATGATTGAAAAAAAGTATTGAATCATTTGCAAACCAATCAATTTATTAGTTCGTTCTATTAATATTTTTTAAATTAAAATTTTTTTACTCTCAATAGTATTAAATAAATGAAAATCATCCAATTTAATTTCTGCGTGTATTCGTCATTTACATTTTAATAGAATACACATCTATATCAGACATAGCCGTACCTGCCTGGAGGCAGTGGCGCAATTGCCCCTCCAAATTTTGAAAAATAGGGCAAAATCATATTTTTTCGGGCAGTGACAATGATCAAACGCAGAAAATTGTTACTGAATTTAGGTGAAGACCTTTTTTTTCTAGAGAACACCATGATTTTGGGACAAATATTGAGAAATCTTAGACTGATACCAAGTGAAGACCTTTTTTTTTTAGTCTTTATCCAGAATCTCAGACAAACTTTTTGCCACATCCACAAAGTACTAGAAAATCATGATCCGGGCAAATGTCACAAAATTAAAACAAACTTTATCGCCCTGCGAAATCTTCTTTGGCTGGTATGCCTATGATGTCAGGCCATGTATTCTGCTAAGCCAATTTTTATTTATTTTGTCTTGCTTTGAAATTTTTATATTATTCAACAACTTCCTTGAATCACAGCGGCTTACGTGATCAAGTTTTTGCTTTCGTTTTCAGACTTTGTTTGGTGTTTTTTAATTTTTCATTGAAATTTTAAAACTTGGTCTTGTGCCACACTAAATTGGAAGTTTTCCAGATTACTAATTTTTTTTAAGAAAAAATGCGAACCTCTTTATAACCACGCACACTTGGCCACTTACAGTTTTAAAGCAAATCGGCTAAAGCTGATTTTCATTTCTGCAAGAGATTGGTTTGCAGACAAAAATGTTGAAGTTATTTTTGTGTTTCTTAGGAGTTTTATTCCTAAGCCATTGTGTTCACAGGTATGTCATAAAAATGAACATGTTTGTGTATAGTTCATCATTTGGAGATAATAAGTTAAACTATCATTAATTGAAACCATATAATCTTTGCATCAAATAATAAGGTTTTATGTTTTTTTCTTAATTTATGATGCTTAATTCTTTTTCCAATATAATTCACGTTTCTGAAATACGTAAGTCATTGAGAGAACTAAAATTAGATATTAGGTTGTTTTTTAATAAATAAGAAACTTCAAATAGTTTTGGAAGCTGAAATTTTTTACTTTTTGAATAATTTTTCGAATTATTCTGAATAAGAAAAATTAATGAAACAACGTTTTTTTTTTTGAAGAACGTGATCAATTAGAAGTTTTTCATAATTTAGAATTTTTTTACAAGCTTTGTTCAACATAGCTTTTTCTTGAGTATAAAATATTCTATTTTCAATCAATAAGTTAAAAAAAGAATACCTTAAATTAGAATTAAATTCATTTTTGGAAATTATTGATTTTAAAAATAAGTTTAAGATCGCAGAAAAATGAACAAAGCAAATTTTTTAAAGTTTACGGTTTTTATAAAAGTTCGTAAAACAATATGAAATTGGTTTTCGTTTATTTATTCTATTTGAATATTTGTTATTTATTGACAATCAAATGCATATCTTCGGAAATCAATTTTGCATGGTTTTCAAGAATTTATATAAAAATTAGTAGCAACTAAAAGTTGTTTTTACTGCTAATATATCTTATAGGATAGCGTTTGAGTCGTTGATGCAATATTTAAGCAACTTTCGCGTGGGAGGTTCCGGTATTTGTAAAGAACAAGAAACATTTAAGTCTATTACAGATAATGCAGAACAACAAAAATTTATTGTTGTATGGCCTGCATTTACAATCTATATATTTAAGGCAATGGTGTCAAATTAATATATCGATTATTCAGAATTTGACGTAGGTTAATAAATCTCTTTACAGTTTGCTAAAATAAAAAAAGACTTTTTGCTCCATTTGTTTAGTAGTTGAGACAAATAGTCTTGTATGATTAAAGGACAAAATACCTCGTAGCACAAAGAGTGCCAATTTTGGAATTGCACATCGTCCAAAGCAATCACAAACTCACTGTGTGATTGTAGTTCCGTTCAGGTTTTAAATCTCATCTACTTGGTCTGAAAACCATGTACTTCTGAGCATCTGTTTATCGGCGGTTTGTGTTTTAACATAATGATTTGCAAGTATAAATTTACGATTCTATGCTCGACCTCTTCGAAAAATTTGCTTTGAGCTCATGTAGAACTCTGACTCTAACTGAATTGTTTGAAAAATAATTTACAACAGAGGTCCAAATAGGATCATGCTGTTTACCTACAAAATTGGCTTGCATTAAAACATGAAAGAGCAAACAGATCAGCGTCGATACAAATAGAAGCAAATAAGCAATTACCTCTAGCTATACGAAGAAGGTAGCAACTGGACATTGGCATGCGTGATGCAATTCGCATAAAGATGTTCTTTTGGTGCAGCAATGCTTTGCTAGAAAAAACAAATCTTGGAAATTTTATTACATTGAAGTTTAAAACTTTTTAGTGGCAATTGTTGTTTAAAGTCTGTGGTTAGTAGATTTAGGATTAAATCGGAACACTTTAGATTTAAATTTAAAAGCAAATTTAAATAGAATCAAAAACAAAACTTAAACTCGAAATAGTCAAATTGTTATTTAATTTTAAATTATTTCAATTTCAAACAAAGTTTTTAAACAAATTATGAAGCGTTAAACGTTCGAAATTATAAAACTTCAAAAATAAAAAGATATGGCTAGCTGCTGAAAATATAAAATAATCCTCTCAAATATTCATTAAACTTTTTCTGGTTTTTCAAAGTCTAGACTTCTCGAGTTTAGCCAAAAACGCTTAAATATTCAAAGATTTTTAAAAATAGAAACAAAGCAGAAAATAATCGGCTTTTCGTGCAAAAAAACAAGTAAGCAAGGTCAACAACATTTTCCGTGAGTAAGTTCAAACAAACAACTGAGAAAAATAAAACTTTCTTAAAATTCAAGTTAGCATCTGATATTTTTTGACAAGATAAGCGCATTTTAATTTATTTTTGCATGTCAGCAAAAAAATATCTCGAAGCTTTGGGCTAAAAAAACAAGAAACACTAAACATATAAACAGACCAAATCAAAGATCTTTCAAAGTGTCATTAAAGAAGGAAGTAATTATAGATCAAAGACATTGCCACATCTGCTTTTACTAAAATGATTTTGCATCTATCATGCAATACTTTTTTTTCAGTACAAGATTTACCATCACTTCTCCCAAAGCATTTCGGTTGGGCGCGCGCGAAACCGTAATTTTGAACTTACATGGATACCAGAGTGCAACCGTTAACGCTTACCTACAGGTAAAACGTAATATTTGTTTTTAGTTTATTTAAGAAAACAGAGTTTCGATAACCAATCAAAATTTAAAGTTTTTTTGTTATTTTTGAAAGTAGCAGAATCTTTCTCTTTTTTAACTTCCCATCAACCTGTTTTTCTTGTAGCTCAACTGTATTTATGTTTTTAATTACTTTTCAAAGCATTTATCTTATTTGCATGAAGTCATCCACCAATACATAAAGACTTAGAAGACTTAAGGCCCGTTTCCACTACGAGCGTGGAAAAGAGCATTCTTTGTCTCTTTTATTGATCTTCGATTGAAGCGAGCGGTTAAAATTGAAGCGAGCGCAAAAAAAAGCAATAAAACAAACAAAGAATGCTTTTTTCCACGCTCGTAGTGGAAACGGGCCTTTATCAAAACAAAAAAAAAGCTCGAGCTATAGGCTTTTAATGAATTTTAATATGTATATACCAAAATTTTTTAAGAACGCATTCCAATATGGAATAGCCCATAAGCATTGTTTGAATTCAAAACCCAAGACAGATCATTTGCTTTATTTAGATATTGGTTTATTACTACATGTAAATATCCTTGATTCAAGTAAAGCTTCTACACAACAACAACGTACCTTCAACCACATCACATACTTGGTTCCACTTTTCGTAAATTCAACTAAAAATTTTCTATGACTTACTAAATCTTTGAATAAATGCTTTGCGAGCTTCAACAATAATTGACAAGGGCTTGATTGATATTCAAGTTTAAATTTAAAACTGCCCTCTGTGATGAGAAGTTATAGATCTTTTAGCAAACTTTGTTTTGCTTGATAAGTATTTTTTTTTAGTTAAAAAATGTTTGTAAAGAAAATATATTTAATAGTCTTAAAATAGCTTAACCATCTTTTTTTAATGTCTGAAAAAGCTTGAACAGGAAATTGGAAATTCCGGCGTCCAACGAGTCACAGGAAATGCAGTTAATGAACCGATTGAACTGACATTGCAGGTAAGAAAAGTAATCATTTTTTAAAAACAAAAATTGTTGAAAGTGATATGCGCTGTTTGATAATTAACAAAAAGTCTTGAAAACTCATTGTCAAAATCATAAGCGAACAACAAACTTTTTGTTATTATTCATAGTAGTACGATTTTTTAGCCAGCGCGCTACTTTTTTAAAAAGGAAAGACTTCCGGATCAGTAGACCTGAAAAACCATCATCACTTTGAACAGGAGATCGAAACTGTTTATGTAAAACATTAGTTAATTGTTAAAGAAGAGGAAACTATTCCTTTTCTGGCTAAAATACAATCATTCATGCGAAATAGGAATGACATGGATGTGGGCGGCGTTTTTACTGTCAATTGCTTCAATTTTAATTTGGTCAAATTTTATAATGTTAAGTGAAAATAAAATTCATTTCTTTCCCGACCTATAAGCTTGTTAACTTTTAAAAAATGCTTGTCATGAGCTTATGCTATTAAATAAGAAAGCTTTTTTTAGACATTCTTTGTCAAACACCGAAAAACTTTACCTTATAGCAAAATTAAAAAGGAATTGAACAGAATCACAGGTTTATATTGAAAAGTATAAAAAGGATTTCAGCGTAGCGAAAACTCAATTTTTGTTGGCAGTGTTTCAACTAGTTACAAGCAGGGGCGCCGGAAGCGGGGCGGAGCAGGGGTAATTGCTTTTTAAATATGCTCTTTTGATAAAGGCAGGTACAGGTGGGCACAGGGACGTCAAGCCTTTTTCATAATGGGCCAAATTATAAATTTAAGTACATTTAGCGGGCCGCAAAAGTAAATTTCTATGAAATTTCGTCTTTTTAATATTAGATCCATGACGAAATGACGAGTATTAAAACAAAAAATTAAAACTAATCAACTAATTAGGAATTCATGTGAAATGTAAAACTATTAAAATAATTATGCAATCAATGTTAAAAATGTCCATGCTAGAGCTGGTTTGAAGTCCTGGTTACGTGAGTTTCCTTGTGCCTGCTTTCACTGACTCAAAACTCCCAAGATCTGGAGAAAAGCGCTTTTAGTCGCAACCCCAAAGCTGATGAAATCAGAAAAGGATCCAAAAAGTTATCCACCAGTATCTTTGCTCTGTGTCTCTTACATGATCTTCAAGAGACTTATTTACGCCAGCGTCAAACCGATTATAGATTCATTGCTCCCTAGAGAGTAGGCTAAGTTTAGACGCGGAAAGTCAATCATAGATCAAGTCTTTTATTGACAGAAAACATCGAAGATTTTATTTGTCGATTTGACGGCAGCATATGAATCTGTATGGCATCTTTGCCAGCTGCTTAAGATTTATGCTAGATAAGCACATGGTTAGAATAATAATGGAGCTTGTCGAAAACCGAAGTTTCACCCTTACTACCGGCGACAGCAAACAAAGTAAGAATCGCCGTCTGAAAAAAATCGTTCCTCAGGGATCGATCTTGGCTCCCCTCCTTTTCAACTTTTTTATATCTACATCAACATCTGCCCACCACAATTTTCTGGAAGTTTACCTACGCAGACTATCTAGCATTGTTGCACTCCACTGAAAACCGGAAGGTCTTTGAGGGTTTCAGTCACACTAAGACGGTAACGGCAGCCTTTTATTTAAATACCTAACAAAGAGGCCAAACGTGAGCTAAATGTTTACAACAGCATTAGACTTTTACCGTTTTGTCCGACCCCGCTTGGACAGAGGACAGATCGCTCACATTCCGTCACGATCTCGTGGCATTGAGCAAAAACTAGCTTCGCGCGTCACACTGCTGAGGTGACTTGTAGGCTCAGGATGGGGTGCTGGTGCCAAAACACTGCGCACAGCTGCCCTATCTCTGGTCTGGTAACAGCTAAGTATTGCGCACCAGTCTGGTGTTGCAGCGCTCATATTTGCCTCATAGACAGTGTCCTGAATGATGCTTTGCACATAGTCACTGGATGCCTGCGTTCAACGAACCACTTACCCATACTTTCAGGCATCCAACCAGCTGGCCTTCGCCCATTACGAGCAACTCTCTCTTTGGGTAACAGTGCAACCATGGACCCTGACCATATGTTAAATTTTTAATCACGGAATACTCCGCTGTAGTGGGTGTGACGCAGAGGTGGGCATTTTTCCATAAATTAGCAAAGCGCAACTAGTCTTTGAAATTAGCAAAGCGTAGCGCACTAAAGCGCAACGTGTGTTTAAAATTAGTGAAGCGCAGCGCACTAAAGCGCAAGATGTCTTTGATATTAAAAGAAGCCCAGCGCAATGTGTCTTTGAAGTTAGTGAAGCGCAGCGCACTAAAGCGCAACGAGTCTCTAAAATTAGTGAAGCGCAGCGCAACTCGCGCAATGCGCTTTTATAAATCATGTAAAGCGCAACGCAACTTGGGCAATGTTTTTTTTAAACCAGGGTTTTTTTGAGACCGTGCCCCCTTTTTGTCCTGCAAACAAAAATCGCGCCCCCTTCTATCATAGCAACAAATTCCGTCCCAAAATCATGATGTTCACCAAAAAAGTCTTCACTTAGATTTAGTATCCTATTTCTCAATTTTCTTCCGAAAATCGTAGTGTTTTCCAAAAAAAGGCCGCCAGGTTCGGTTAAGATTTAGTTTGTACCTAGTTATTCGTGCCCCCCCTGTAAACCTTTCACTTCAACCCCAGGGGGCGGCGTACCCTTAAGTTTAAGAATCTATGAGTTAAAATTTTATTTGCAGCCAGTTGCTCATGCCCCCTACGAAACTTTTACGCCAACAGTTTAAGTTTTAGGTTTTAAATCATGTTAAGTGCAGTGCAAAAAATATTTATAAATTTTGTTTTACAAACTTTTACAAATCATGTTAAGCAGAGCGCAATGTCTTTTTTAAATTATGTTATTATTAATTAATTAAATATTAAAATAAATTATGTTATGCGTAATGCGCTTTATGTTTAATGTATTTAAAAAGACTATATTAATTTTTTTTATCTCTATATTTATCCTCCTGACTCGCAGGAAACGACGAAGGCGCTATACATAGGGTAGGCAATTACCCCGGCCTGCTTTCAGAGATGCCAAGGTATTGCTATCCGCTTGTAATTTAATAGAGATATGACTGAAATTTAGAACTGCTTGTAAAGACCACCAAGCAGGGGAATGTCCGGAAAGTAACTTTCCCAAGGACACAACAGAATGGCGCGAGTGAGTTTAAAACCGAGACCGTGCAGCGCATCAAGATTTTCTAATCACATGAGACGCAATATTCTGTCAAAATCATAAGCGCAGTTCAACCAGAGCTCTAAATTTCAGTTATGGCACATATAAAAATTTTTTTTAAGTTTCATCTAAACTTTCAACCCAACTTTTCATTTAAAACAAAAAGACAATTTCAATCAAAAACCAAAAAAAACTTTCGTTGAATTTGCTTTTTATTTCAAACATTCGTGAGCTACTCTTTTCATCAATTGCATCAAATTTTTATACCGCTACTTTTGAAATAATCAATAGATTACAAAGCAAAGTCAATAAAAAAGCATTTTTTCGATTTTGATTGTTTGCGATAGTTGAACGACTTTTCCTTTTTTTTCGTTCGATTTACACAAAATAAATAAAATAATAAATAGTATAAATTAATAAAATAAATACATAATAAATAAACTCAACAACTCAACAACACACAACACGAAACGGAATAAATAAATCAACAATACAAATAAATTAATTAATTATTTTAATGGAAGCACGCAGTTTTCGTTTTCTCGAATAAATACCAATCGTTCAAAGTTTTCTGATGATAATGTCGCTCTTTTTGGTTTCATCACGTCGGATCCAATAGAGAAGACACGTCCTATTGCCGCAGAGATTGGAATGCCAGTGTTGTATTTTAAATAAACTTCAATCCAAACTCTTCGGTGGAACACAGGAAAAGATTTCAACTGGAATTGTGTGTTCCATGTTGGCTTTGTTGCCATCCAATCTTCTATAGTTTTATTGACCAAAGAAGATATTTGGCCACCCTCCGTTGGTGTTGTTCTTAAGTCCTGTAAAACAAGAAAAGTTACATAAAATCCAACTGTCCACCTTTTTTACACTTATTGGAGCAGTTTTTGAGAACGTAAAGTACGATAAGCCCCAATGTGACGTAATTTGAAACGCGAGCTGAAAACTTTTTGACCTGGCAAAACGTACAACCACACTTTTTACACCAGACCCAGTTGAATATGGCACAACTTTCACTTAAATCAAACAATCAAACACTATCAACAAAAAAACACCCAAAAATTCTTACAATTTCCAAAAAAACTCTGGACCCAAAAGTAAAATTTTTCCAACAAATAGTCAACATCACTAAAGCAAAACAAACTCGTACAACAATTAAATGTTAAAGAATTACGTCAGAAAACGCTAACAAAATTTTAATAAGCAAATATTTTTTTAATGAATTAGCGTACTTCACCAAAAGAAGAAAACATTCTAACTAAAAAAGATTTCTGTAAAATTAAAATCGATGTGATCAAAAGCAATCAACTCTAAATAAATTAGTCAAGTCGAAATATTTTTTTAGAGTGAAAAAAATTAAGGTAAGTTTTCTACGATGTGGAATTACAAACATAATTTTTTGTGTAATGATTTGCCTTTCTTTTTATGTATAAAGTTTCTTGCCTAAATTCTTCACAAAAGTGAGTGAATTTAAAAAATCATTTGATAAATTGCAAAGATCGAAGCTTTGTAAACATTAATAAAACCAGCTTTTAGCAGATTTTTGGATGTTCTTTTTCTGTAAACAGTAATAATCTTGCCAAGTGGATTTCAGCTGTCACCATTCCTACTTCTAATTTTACGAATTATGACATTCGACAAACAGCCGAAGTCATTAATTTTTTCAAACCGCTTTCTCGTTTTCAGCCAATTTACAAAAATTGACTACCTTTGATACTGGTTGCTTTTTTAATCCCAAATAATATTTAAATGCAACATTTAAGTATCTATATTAAAAGAGTATAAAATTCCTTTCTATACAAACTTGAATGACAATTCTAGCGCTAGTAATTGTTGAGATATAAGCAAGCAAAGAGTGCGGGCACTTTCCTACCCCCAGTCGTACAAAGTTTTCAAAAAGCCCAGTCGGAATAGGGTTAAGCGCGAAAAGATCAATAAACGAAAGAAAGAATGTTTCATTCCACACTCGTTGTGGAAACAAGTCCTAATGCTTATAATAAAATTACCTGTTGTATCACCATCACTTGAAGTAGAAAGAGCTTCCACATCATCGACAACTTTTTCAGCCATGATTTCAATTTAATTTTACAGTATAACACAGCGGTTCCCAAACTTTTTTTTCACGGCGCCCTTTGAAAACTTAACAATACTCGCGGCGCCGTAATGAAAAAAAGGTCTTCAGTTCAATTACTGCTTTGAGTAACCTTTTTTTCTCCGAAATTCATAGTGTTCTTTAAAAAAAAAAGGTCTTCACTTCGATTTCATCTCTGATTTCCCTATTTTTCTCTCAAAATCAGGGTGTTCTCTAAAAAAAAAAAGGTCTTCAATCAGAATCGTTCTCTGAAGAAACATCTGCAACGGATTCAAAACTGTATGTGCTGTTTTCGAGGGGGGACTGCCTCATTCACCTCACCCAATATCCACCACTGCTCACACGGCTTTCATTCCGCGCACACTAAGGAAGCTCTTAAAGGGAACGTTGCTGCTAGCAACTTTCACACTGCAATTATTGTGAGAAAAGCAGTAAGTACAACAACTTTCGCATGCTTTCGCGGCGCCCCTGACAAGTCTCGCGGCGCACAGTTTGGGAACCACTGGTATAACACAACCAAATATAAAAACTATACTTTACTAAACACTTTACTGATTTACACCAAATAAAAATTAATATAAAATATAAGTTTAAACCTTACTAATGTTCCAACTGTGGTCTACAATGTACCGACTGTTCCCAACTGTCGGATACATTTTTAAATCAATGTTATTGTTAAAAAGCAAATTAATGTAAATACAACTTCCAATTTAGCTCTCATGGTTCACTTTACTCGTTTTCTGCAATCTTTTATGGCACAAATTTTTCTGTTCATAAGTAATTTGACGGCCTAGTGCGACAATCGTCCGCCAGGCTTTGTTTTCACAGCGGTTTAATTAACTGGGAAAAGATATGTATTTAGCTTTGATGATGCATAACTTTTATAACTTTTATTGTTAATATCTACGAATACATGACCACTTCGCCAATTTCGAAATATTTTATAAAAAAATTCGCCTAAAAGCTAAGATTTTTACTTTTAATTTTTTAATTTTTTATGTAACTCATCATTTGAACCGGTAATAAACTGATTTAGCAGTGATAATACCAAAATTTAGCAAGGTATTTTTATTTAAACTGACGTTTTGTCGGTCAGAAATCAACAGACATCTTCAGAGATAAAGCGCTCATAGTAGCAACTGCTAAAAGCTCGTCAATAGGCGTTAAAAAGGCATTAAATTCGATTTGATGCTTTGTCTAAATAAACCAAAAGTTATGACAAAATTAATACATTTGCCGAGCGTACGTTAATTAATTATTTCACATTTAATAAACAGAGGTACTCTTTATATAAGCTTCAATAGGTTGCTTAATCACAATGACTTTGTCGTCCACTGGCAACGACTTAAGTGAATTGCCGATTTCAACCTCGGCCCGTATATCAAAAGTCACATGAGGTCTTATGATGTCACATGGGGTTTAAGTCACTAATGACTCGTGCAATCTCATGACCATCGTCTGGTCTTGAGACAAGAGCGTATACCTAGTTAGAAAACCAATCGCTTTTTGTTTTACCAATTTAGAGAATCAATAGCATTTCTTTGTCAGTTCGCTGACATGCAAAATAAAATGGTTGCAATAAAGTTCGCCACCGGTCGTCTACATTAAAAAACAACCAAAAAATATTGCGCTTTTCCGAAATAAGAGCGCAGCGCAATAAAGCGCAATCGATTTGTTTAATCCTTAATGCGCAGCGCAATAAAGCGCAACTTAAAATCTTTTTATGATTAGCGCAGCGCACTAAAGCGCAACGCTTTCAAAAAAATAGGAAAGCGCAACGCAACTTCCGCAATTGCGCAAGTTGCGGAAGTTACGTTTTGCGCTTTAAGTTGCGCTCTGCCCACCACTGTGACGTCACACAAAATGAGGTGAAAAGCAAGCAACTTTTTTTTAAATTCTAGATTGAATCTAGAATCTCTAAAAACGTTTGATCCTCTTTTCACCCTCCTAATTAATCTACACGATTATCTTTTTTACCACAAGCATCATTGCTGTTACTAAAGTAATCTTATTCCAAACCACTCCGCATTGGTTCAATTAAGTTACTATTTTTACTACCACTAAGGTCATTAACAACTACAACTTGCTAGTGTAAAAAAATTTTAAATAACATATTCAATATTAATTTAATCGCAAAACAATGTGAATACTGAAAATGACCCTTGAGGCAAGCGTTTGTATGATAAATTCTGCACACAAAAGTTTTCATAGATCAGTTTATTGGACGTCACTAGACACAGCAATCAACTGACGTATCCACCTTGTTTCCTATACGTTACTATGACAGCAATGGCATCGAATTCGATGCAGTTATAAAAATATAACTAAAAAATTTGAGTAAACATTGGGACGCATAAAAACAACAAGTGGGCCGCAGGTTGGACATCCCTGGGTGGGCAGATACAAAAGCAATGGGTTAGATTTGCCCCCCAAAATCTTAGAAGCTCGATGAAGATATCCAATCGATTGATGGTGAAGACTATTATTCTGATTCTTGTCAGCACCTGAAATTTAGGACAAAAATTGAGATTTTGGACATCAATCAAAAGTGATAAGCTTCATTTAGTTTTTTTGAGAAAGATTACTAGATGTTTGCGCTGAAAACGGTTACAATTACGAAGTGGTGATTTTGTAAAAGATGTCATTTTTTAAAAATTTTGCCTCCTCTTGCAAATGGTTTTCCGGCGTCGCTGAGTATGGTTGCCAAATATTGCTTTTGTTGAGAGCGCCCTTTTAACAAAAAAGTGCTCTTTTTAAGTTTTTGCCCCTTCCGGCAAAAAAACTTTGGTGCTTCTAATTACAAAGTAGTTTTTTGAAACAAATAAAAGCGTTTTGAAACTAAAGCCTGGTCTACACTTGGCGTATAGACTCGGCGTAAATTCGTTTATAAAAAATTTTCTTCTAATAGGCTCAATGTCCAAAATGCTAAAAACAAATGCACGTACGCCGAGTCTATAAACCTTGTGTAGAATAGGTATAAATGTGATAAAAAACAAAGCAAGTCTTTTCTTATTTAAACCTAAAATAAACTTTCGGTTGATTTAAAAATTACCTAAGTTTTTATAGTTGAATTAGGCCTACTGTACGTTAAAAGCAAACACTTTTATCATGTTTTTAATTTAGAAATGCTTACATAAACTTTAAAAAAATTATTTAATTGAAGTCTCTGATTAAGCCACACCAGCAAAGCTCTATAATATCAACATTTTTCCACTTTTTCTAGGGCTTAAACAATTGTATTATAAGCATGATAATGTAAAAATTTCCTTAATCACTAATAAGAGCTGGTTCCACTGGAAGCATTGGTTTTCATTGTTTTGTTTGTTTTATTGATTGTTTTTCCTTCTCTTAGCGCTTAAGCAAGGAAAAAAGTTAAAAAATCATTAAAACAAACAAATAATACTCCTGCCAACGCTCGTACTGGAAACGAGCCCAAATACCTTTTAATAGATAAATAATTTAATTTTTTATCTATTCGCGAAAAAGACACAAGTATGTTGATCGGACAAACGAAAAGAAAAGAGTACGATGTCAAGAAGCATCGAAAATAATGTGTTTATTAAGCATCACGCAGCACCAACAAGTTGGTGAAAGAAAAAAATATTTTTATTAATCGGTGCAGGCCTAAGGCAAAATTGAAGAACTTGATTTGTTTAAGTAGATTACTTTTTAAACGTTCTTTTCGGTTGAAGTTCGCAGAAATGTTTTGAATTTGTTTTGACGCATTCGAAGGCTCACTCTAACTTGACTTGATATTTCGTCAAATACATTAACAGACTTGCAATTCAACTAGACCCGAATGATCGGTAGCAAAGCAAAAAAATGTATTCGAAAAATTCGCTTTTGTTAACGGACAGTACATTTGGCTCAATGATAGATTTTTAAAAAGCCAAGTCGATAAAGCTGATATTTTTTCGTATCGTAGCAAACGTCAATACCAATTGTGAGAAATAATCGATAAAATAACAAAGTTAATTCAAAATGAAAAATAAAATTCAACTCCTATTAATGTGCATCTTAAGCCAAATTGAAGATTTGTTTAACAACAAACTTTTATTTAGTTTTAACGAAGATGATTTCCAACGATCTTTTCGCCATCCTTAAGTTCTATCCGCATTAAAACAAATTGTAGCCTGACAGATTCGATGATCTGTCAAAATTTATATAGTGTAAGAATAACTACAAAATTTCAAAGGTACCAAAATAAGTATTGGAACTTTAAAGTTTACATAAAATCTTGTGAGATAAAGCATAAGAAAAATCTATAAGAACAATGGACACAATCGAAGATTTGTGATATCGAATAATAAGAAAATGTGTCATAGTAAAAGGTTTTATCATATTTGAATTGTTTATTAATTTTTTCAGATTCGTCAAGAAATAGGACAAGAATCTATTCAAGAATTTGAACCGATGCAAAAAGTTCGACTTATTGTTGACATCAGCAACGCCCAACCCGCTTCGGGAAATACCCGACAAGAATTTCCAGTGCTAGTTAGCAGAGAAAGCGGTTATCTTTTTGTTATCACCGATCAACCCGTTTACAAGTAAGTTGCAATCGGCGACGATCTAGTTTTTTTCTTTTGAAAAAATTCTCGCAACCTCTCTTAAAAAATGAGCATCCATTGACCAATCAAACTGACAATTTTTTGACATTCAATACAAAAAGGGAAAAAAACCGAACAATTGAAGTTTTCTGATTTTTTCTGTCTCGTTTAATCATGATGACCTTGTTCGTGCGGTCGTAATAAACATTGGTTATGTTAAAAAAATAATGCAGTTTTTCGTTACGCTTTTACTGAGTTTGACTTTAAATTTTTATTGTTGTCAAGCTTTTAAGCTCATCCGTATGCCCAGTTTTTTCTCTTTTACTGAAGTAGCTTGAAGAATACATTGCTAAAATAAATTGTTCTGTCAAACTTACCTAAATTTTTAGTTTTTGTTGACGTCATTCTTAATTAGATACTTAGTTGTATTTCACATTTATGCATTAATGGTTTTTGCTTTTGCAGACCAAACGACGTAGTTACAGTCAAAGTATTTACTTTGAACCAAGAAATGGCTATTTCCAATCTTCCAGTTCGAATCGTTGTGAAAGTAAGTACAGTATTTTATAAAAATTAAATCATTAAAAAACAAGTCAAATCGATTGCAAAGAAGTTTAATAGTTATCAAGTTATCGAAAAAATTAAAATTATTCAAAATAGTAGTGCTTGTTGCCCAAGCCATGGTTTCAGAAGAAATGAAAGTAAAAATTACGAAGTTTTTAAAAGACACCATGCAAAGTCTGTTTTATGATGAAACTGTAGCAAATAAATAGTCTTTTGAATACAATATTTGGAATTTCTAGTCCAAAAAATTCGACTTTTACTTTATTATAGATATTATTAGTATAATTACATGTACTTTATAAATAAATTTTTTTTAGTCACCACCTGATAATATTGGAGTCGCAAGTATTGTTCGAAGAATGATAAACAATCAATTTATATCATGGGAATTCGACTTGGATGAGAATCCAGTGTTTGGAACATGGACGGTTGAAGTAACTTACGTTATTAATGTAAGTGCAATTCGATAGCGAACCCAGAAAATAAATTAACACTTTTGAAGGCCATTGCCATACCTTGAAATAGGTATTTGCATTTGGTTACTGGTACGAGTTTATAGAAAAGCTACAAGTGTTAGCTCTGGTGACTTTCTTATATATTAAAAATTATTCATCGTATAATTACGGTTCAAAAATTAAACTTTTTATATCAAAAAAGACACGGCTCAACTGCGAGTTTATAGATTAAATTTTAAAAAATTATATATATTCCTTTGTAGCCTTCGGGAAGGACTAATTTAAAAATCAATATATCTACAATATATTAAAATACGACGATTATTAAATAAATGTATCAAATATCTATCTACAACAAAAAAATAAACTCTCTAAAATTATTATTATAAAATCAATTGTCTCTAGATCCAAAAAAGATACATAAGAATTTTCTGTCCAAAAGATTGCACAACATAAATCTTTTTCTTTTCGATCTTTTAGTATTTCTCGGCGATTAATAATTTTCTATAAATTTATTTTATCTTTTTTCTCTTCTACTGTGCTTTGAATGCAAAATTATTAAAGCTTCTTGGGCAATCATCGCACTGTGAAGGTGATTTTTTTTTATTTATATTTTTATTCATTTATTGTACACATGCTATTTCTTTATTGTATTAAACCGAAAGTTGAAGCTAAGAAAAAAGCTGAAATTGTGTTGGAAGTGACATTTGGGAAACAAAAAGGAGACAGGGAGACATGGTGGTGGAATGAGGAAGTTCAGGAGAGCATAAAAGAAAAGAAAGAGGCAAAGAAAGCATGGGACAAAATAAAAGATGAAAATACTAAGAAGATCTATAAAGAAAAGAAGAGTACGGCAAAAAAGGCAGTTGCCATGGCAAAAGAACGTGCGTATGACAATTTGTATGCTAAATTGGAAACAAAAGAAGATGAGAAGGAGCTGTACAGATTGGCTAGGCAGAGAGATAAAGCAGGAAAAGATGTACAGCACGTGAGAGTTTTGAAGGATAAAAACGGTAATGTGATGGTAGGCTCGGAGGCTGTGTTAAAAAGATGGAAGGAGTACTTTGAGAAACTGATGAACAAGGAAAATGACAGAGAGCCTAGGACAGAGGAAGCAGAAGTGGTTAACGAAGAGGTAAATTGTGTTAGCAGAGAAGTGAAGAATGCACTGAGAAGGATTAAAAAAATAAAGCAGTTGGGCCAGATGAGTTGCTAGTAGAAGTTTGGAAGTGCATGGGAGAGATGGGGATAAAGTTTTTGACCAGACTGTTCAACAGACTATTAATGGGTGAACGGATGCCAGAAGAATGGAAAAGGAGTAAGCTTATCCCAATCTATAAAAACAAAGGGGACGCACAGTGCTGTGGAAGTTACAGAGGAATAAATCTGATGAGCCACACAATGAAGATATGGGATAGAATAATTGAAGCCAGGCTAAGGGATAGAGTAGAGATCAGTGAACAGCAATATGGATTTATGCCAGAAAAGGGAACTACGGATGCCATGTTTGCTTTAAGAATGTTGATGGAAAAGTACAGGGAAGGTCAAAAACAGCTTTATTGTGTATTTGTGGACCTAGAGAAAGCTTACGGCAGGGTTCCAAGAGAAGAGTTGTGATACTGTAAGAGAAAATCAGGAATGGCAGAAAAATATGTGCGACTTGTACAGGATATGTATGAGGAAAGCGAAACAGTGGTAAGGTGTGCAGTAGGAACTACAAAAAGTTTCAAGTCAAGGTCGGACTGCACCAGAGATCAGCGTTCAGTCCTTTCTTGTTTGCAGTGATTATGGATAGGATAACGGACGAAGTAAGGAGAGAACCATCATGGACGATGCTGTTTGCTGATGATATTGTGATTTGCGAAGAGACCAGGGAAGAAGTAGAGCGGAAACTAGAATGCTGGAGGTATGCGTTGGAAAGAAAAGGGATGAAAGTAAGTAGGTCAAAAACCGAATATCTGTGCAAAAATGGAGGAAATAATGAAGAAACAGTAAAAATGGAGGACACAAAAGTGCCAAGAGTAAAGGAATTTAAGTATTTGGGATCAACGGTGCAAGAAAGTGGTAGTTGTGAGAGGGAGGTAGAAAGGAGAGTGCAGGCAGAATGGAACGGATGGAGAAAAGAATCAGGAGTAATCTGTGACAGAAGGTTACCAGCTAGAGTAAAAGAAAAAGTGTACAGTTTAATGGTGAGACCAGCAATGGTGTATGGACTTGAGACGGTGGCGGTCAAAAAGAAACAAGTAGAAGATATGGAAATTGCAGAGATGAAAATGTTGAAGTTTGCTATGAGAGTAACGAGAAAAGATAAGATTAGAAATGAGTACATCAGGGGTACAGTTAAGCTAGAACAATTAGGAATGAAGATGAGGGAGGGCAGGCTGAGGTGGTATATATATGTCATGAGGAGAGACCAGGAATACGTAGGAAGAATGGTGATGGAAATGGAGTTACCGGGAAAGAGAGAGGCCAAGAAGAGAAAAAGAGGGAGGCCAAAGAGAAATTTTTAGATGTAGTGAAGGAAGATATGGGAAAAAGTTGGTGCAAGGGAGACGGATATTGGAAACAGGACGCTTTGGAGAAACATAATACGCTGTGGCTACCCCTTACCAAAGGGAAAGGTCGAAAGAAGAAGAAGATGATTGAACTGTGAAATTGTAATACGGGTTAGAACAGTGGTTTCTATGTTCTTGTTTGTTCCTTTTCTTTTATTCGTGGTTTTAAGTGCATATTTGTAAATCTTAGGATATTACTGGATTGTGTCGACATATGTAGCAGCAGCCCAATATTTCGAGCACGTAGGCCCATATCGACTTACTTAAGAATACGGCCGGATATGTTACATTGGAGCGAAAAAATTACCAGGCCGATGCGGTAAAATATTTTTCGAAAATTGATGATGCGTTTACCCATCAAATATTTGTTTTGATTATTTTTTTACAATACTACGCCGGATAAACAGCGAGTAAAGTTGTTATTTTAAGAATTTTTTTGCTTAACTCTCATTTAAGTCTGTTCGAATAAAAACAAATCAAGGTAGTAAAATGAAACACTTAGCATTGCAAGAAATAGATACGTGAAAAAAAATTTAATACTTTTAACATAAAACAATATTACTAGAAACCAAACTGCGTAAAAATGAGAAGCACCAGACTCGAGTTTCGCTCTTATTAGAGCTCGTCAGTGATGCATATCTCACTGCGAATCGAATTCGCTACATGTGGTCCTCCACGCAGGAGACAACACCACCAGACCACGCGAGCCCGACAACAACTCGATTATAAGCAGCTGGAAACTCGAGTCTGGTGCTTCTCATTTTTACGCAGTTTGGTTTCTAGTACTATCCAAAATACCTCATGATACTTATAATAAAACAATATCAACAAATGCAATCAAATAAATACCGGTACAGAAATGTGTAAGCCGCAAATCTCACAGCAACATCTTTTTGTTGAGCGGTAAACTGGTCGTAATATTCAAGTAACGCAAATGCAGAACAGGTAAATTCTGCCATTGTGTTAGATGGCACAGTCATATTATCGCGAGAAAGAAAGTGAAAATAAGGGGCGGTTGCACATTGACCGGTCAAAATTGACTTGCACAAGTTACATTGCAAACGTTTTATCATTTTTTTTTTGCAATATAACCGGCCACCGTGACTGCAACTTCTTCACTTTTTTTGCATAAATAAAAGTTTTCGGTTTCCTCTTGATTAAAAACTTCCTCAAACCTTCGGGTAAAGTCTTTATTTTCCGAGACCTGCTGACAACGTAGTAAAAAAATTTCCCAAATGCACACATTTTGTTTAAATAAGGATCTGCACAAAAGAATGTTTTCACTGTTGATAACCCCTCTTAAGCTGACGAGGAAATTACCACCGCTCATCTGTTGATACTGGGAAAACCGTTTTATCGACTGGGTCACTTTGGAATTTAGTTGGTAGGACATACTGATAGCCTTCATCAAGAAAATCAGAGGCTAAGTGGGCTTGAGCCGTAGCGTTTCTATCATATCATTAAATGTTTGCTTTGATAAGCAGAATGTGCTTCTCGACTCGCACCACAAAGACACCCAATCTGTGAAAGTAAGTAAAAAACCAGCTTTTCATCATTTTTAACTAAAGCGTTTCTAAGTGAATTCGGAGCAAATCGTATTTCGCATTGACAACCGTCCACCAGGTATGTGTATAAGGTTAGGAACCCATGCATATCATTTCGTGCTGCGCAGTACCATTTACTCGCGGCTACAGTAGTTTTGCAAAATACAGCCAAAGCCAAACTAACATTTTGCTTGTCATTAAAAGGGTGAAGCGACGTAAGGTAAGTTTATAGGCTTTTCATAAATTGACATCCAACTTGCTGTCCTGTATGTAAATATAATCAAGATCTGACCATGCCAAATACCCAGCAGGCGATTCAACATTGATTTGATAAAAAGAAAAGGCAAACGCAGGAAACACAAATTTCTTGGAATTTTGTTCCGTACATTTTTCAACAAACATTGTCAAAAAACAGATAAACTTTTTCTTGATTGTCTGGATGGCGTATGAATAAGTTGCCGTCTCCATAAAACTGACTGTGCAGTTTTTTAAAAGCGTTTACGTTTGCAGCATGATTGTCGGTGACTATACGTGGAACTTTAAAGCCTATGCTTGCTAAAACAGATGTATAGCTGGCCATTTTTTGAGCTAACCACTCGCCACTAATGGCTGTAATAGGACAACCCTTAACAAAAATAGGCACAGATTTTTGCAATCCTTCTATCATAAACACGACAATGCCTTTAAATAATTCTCCTTCTTCATCACAGCTAATTAAATTTCCTTTGCAATATTGAACAGATTTTTAAGATACATTTCATTGACTATTATAACCAAATCATTTGAAATTTTACCATTTTTAAGTAAATATTTACAAGCATTCAAAACATCTACTGTATATTTCCTTTTATCAGCTTTTTAAATAACGACAAAGATGGCATAGGAAAGTTTTCCAAAAGAAGTTTGTACGCCTGTGCTGATGTGTAACGCAGAAGTAACGCCAATCTCTAAAATTGGGACGAGTATGGCTTGCGATCTTTGGATTTATAAAATTGCTGAGTCATCATCTCTTTTAAAAAGATTTTTTCATTTTCTGCGAAGGTGCGCAGATAAGCAGGCAAGTAATGAAGCAAACTAAAACAGCTTAGCTTTTTATCTCGACTGCTAATTAGCCATTGTGGCAGCGGAACATCATTACCACGAAATTGCAAATGAACCAAAAGGGTTTTATGTATTTTTATACTTTTTTCAACTCTGGGAAACCCACATTCTTCATGATATACAATCTCGTAAAAAATTATGTAATCATTTATCTTGTGGCAGTTGTATCCGGATGGTGCATGACTGGCATTTAAATCATCAAAAGTAGTAATTTTGTCACTTTTGCAAATTGTTCAATTTCATCAATTTTGAGCATCCTCACTTTCGGTAGTTTTCGAGAAGTGGATGGAGTTTGTAATGTTAAGGACGCTTTAAAGCTTTTTGCGTAGCTATAGTTGGAAAAAGTTTCAACTCTCACTTTAAGGTATTTTTCTTCCCAAAATTTATGAAATCATCTTTAAAATGTTTAATGCATATGAGAGAGCTTTTTGAAGGCGTCCTATTACGTCGATTTACAAATACAATCTATTTTTTTATTAACTGTGGTCGTTTAATTGGAAATTGAAAATTTGATACTTTTTCTTTATTTGTTTTATATCCTGAAGTACACCCATATACTACACATTTATTTACCATATCATTTTGTAAATTATGTACTATTAGATCTTGGAACATTGATTAGAATAACAATTAAATAAATCCTTTCTCTCATCTTTCAAAATGACAAATTATTCTGGTAGCCTACATGGACTACGAAAAATTTTAAGGTTATTGTGTTGGTGTCGCGACTCCCAACGTAGAAAGCATTAGTTAACCAGAAACTAATAAGAATAGTTTAAGCTACTTAATACTTATACATGTTAGAGTAAATTAGTTTCTAAAATCTTGATCGCCGGGCTACGATCACAAATTTTACTCGGTATCGGCTTTAAACTCTTCTACGATGAGCTGCATTTTTAGTTTTATTTATGACAACTAGTCTAGTCTAAGCTGCTCTGTTTTAGTATTGTTAAATTGCATATTAACTTTTAAACAGTCACAACAATATTTGACCATCAACCTATCAAAGTATTTTACTTTATTTTATCCATCAACCATCAACCTATCAAAGTATTTTACTTTACTTGTTCATTCGCTTTAACGAAATATTAATTCCCAACAAACTTTTACGCCTGCCTTTACGATTAAAACGATTTATAACTGATAAATTGGTTAACTGTACGTAAGCTTCATGGTGACGTTACACCACCCGCACGGTTTAACAATACATTCGTTTTTGCTGATCAGTTGAAATACTGCTTTTGCTCAAGCCGGACGGGTGTTATGAAATCATTACGATCGCATCGGCCTGGTAATTTTTTCGCTCCAATGTAACATATCCGGCTGTATTCTTAAGTAGGCCGTGGGCCCACCTAATTTTTAAATAAAAAATAAAATTGTAGTTGAATTTTTAAAATAGTATTGCAATTCACTTCTACAATTGTGATGTTCTACGTCATATTTTTGGTTAGTACATGTGTTTTCAAACTCTATCTTACATTTGTAATCGTAATTTTTGAAACTCATTGTTTTATATAAATTTGCAGGGCTATGAAACAACAGCAGAAAGGAAATTTTTAGTTGAGCGATACGGTATGTACAATAATTGAATTAAACTTATTTGCGAATAAATTTTTTTGCTATTGGGCGTTTAATATTTTATTGTTACACTAAGCAAATAAAAATTGTCATGTTTTTGAAGGTTGTATTATTTTTGTTATATCTTTCTAAGGACGAATTTCAATTTTTTTGCTTTTATTACTTAACTTTATAACAGTTTTAATTTAGAAGTAAATCAGGTCACAATAGTCATAGCTACCATCGCTTCTTTTTTAAGTAAAACAACAAACATGCAGGAATTACACTTGATTAACAACACAGCAAAAAAATTTAAAAAATATGAAAGCAAAATCACTTAAAATTTCCACAATAAAATGTAAACGGTATAATTTGTTTGTTTGTTCAACATAAAGTTGGGCGGCTTTTGTAACATAAAGACGGTTAAGGAAATGTAATGTCTAAAAGGGTCGGCACAAGACTATGCAAAAAACATCTTTTAAATTCAATTAAAGGCTAAAAAAATATTCACAACATATTGAAGACTAAAAATGAATTAAGTAAAAATTAAATCAAACAACTTTGTTTGGGAAAAAGGTTAAAAGAAGAGAAAAAGCCACACTGAAAATGGCAAAGGATTACAAGTCGCTCACCGCAGGTTTAATATATTTTATTTGTTTTTCAGTCCTTCCAACATTTGACGTCAAGGCTGTTCTTGACCAAAACTACATATTAGCCGACGATGAAGCCGTTAGGGGAACATTGTATGCCAATTACAGGTATGGATCATCGGATGTTGATAATTAGATTGAAAAAGGTGGAACGACATTGTTCAAACTCTGAATCCCCAAAAATCATCTAGTTGTTGAGGAAAAATGAAAAAATCGTCATTAACTTTTTTGTAGAATGCGTAGCCGAAATCTAAGAATGTTGCCCATAAAGACGAGAAAAAGCGAAATTTAAAGGGAAAATTTTTGTAATAGTTGAAGCGTTGACATAGGTCACAGTATCTGCGTTTATGCCGTGTGTATTGACCAAGACATCAATGTAAAATCCATAATCATCAAATTATCAATCTATTCTCCTGACTTGCAAGCAACGGCGGAGCCTTTAAACAAAGAACAACCTTGAAGCAAAGTGTTTTAAACATACAAAAATTATTGCTGTCCGTCAAAGTTTTTTTATTTATTCATTAACAATATGTGGTAGGGGAGACCGGGGCAAGTTGTAGCATGGGGTAAGTTGTAACACTCGTATTTGTAAAAATCTAACATAAACCAACAAAGTTTTAAATAGCCCCAAATAACAGTCATATTAATAGCAATTGCTAGCAAATAATATTGTTTAGTTCCAATGTCTAAAAATAGGTTTATTGCTAAAACAAGCTTTTTGAGTAGGCAAAGTAAATTTTTCGAAATTTAATTTTTGTCTTCTGGAGAGATAGCGGGTGCGGTTTTATTAAAATGTTTAATATCAATCAAACCACAAAACAATAGGCTATTAAATGCCTAACAAGGTTTAGCAACTAAAACTTAACTCTTTGAGATATTAACAAAAACTTGACTAAGTATAAGATGGAATAAGTTGCAACATAGGCTGATGGGCAAGTTGTAGCACATATTTTTGTGCATAAGTTTAACTGGCTTACATTAAAAGTAACTTGGGCAACAAAATTTGTGAATAATATGAGAAGTTATAAAAGAAAAACTAACAGGAACACTAACTCATCATTACAAAACAACTTAAGAGCTGCTACAGCAGTTGCTATAATTTAAAAGATCAATAAGGGGAGTAGCAAAACATTGGTGTTAGCCATTGGCTTTACAGAGTGCTAAAAAAGCTTAAAGATAGGCTAAGTCCTTGGTACAAAACAAGAAAAGGTCTAAAAAGTGTGCCATGTTAACAGACACACCAGAAAAAAAACAATCTGTTACAGCTCCAAACAAAAAAAAAACAATTTGTGAAAAAACACTAAAAGCAAAAAAGTAGTTTTGCATTACATTTCTTGAGCCCTATTACAACGGTGTACAGACATTTCATAACGCGATATTTCATCACGCAACTGTTAATCACGGACGTTTAATCACTGGATATTTAATCATTTAAAATTTATCTTTTTACGATTATACGATTGTTTTTTCTGAGACACTTAATCACGCTCTCAAGTGTGTTTAAGTTAAGTGTGGCAATTAGCGTGTAAAAAGGCCTAAAAAAAGTCATAATGTAATTGTTTATTTAGGGTTAAGGTAATTGTTTATTTATGCGATAAATGCGCAATACCACAAAAATACACTAAAATGTCTAGTTAAATGTTTTATAAGTATACGTGATTAAATGTCAAGTTGATAAATATTTGTGATTAACAGTTGCGTGATAAAATATTGCGGGATAAAATGTCGCGTGATGAAGTGTGGGTAAGTCATTATAACAGTTGTCCTGATGAGGAGTGGGTGATACAATGCTACGGTTACCTAAAGAGATCACATTTAGCTTGTGTTGAAAATTTGAATACATATTTTTGTCACAAATGTGATTCTGAAATTTATGATTGGTCTAATCCAGCAGTGAAAAAAAATATTTTAACATTTTTAGGCAACAGCCAAATACTTCATTTTTGTACTTGATACTCATGTCTATGACTAGGCTATGTGTGATTTCATTGTCTTTACTTTTTCTTATTGCTATATTCTTCGAATTGCATTTATATTTAAACATTTATTAGTGATTTTGTTGCTGTTGAAACTTACCTCAACTGGTGTTACCACTTACCCCATTGACGGGGCACATTGTAACGCTTATTTTAAATAATTAGATCGTAATTTTAACCACTAAGCTTTAAAAATTATTCATTTAATTTTTGATATTAGTTAAACAGTGATCTAAATTTTTTATATTAAACAGGAATTTTGAAAAAAACATTTTATTATGGGAGAAATAGCAAACAGAAAAAAAAGTGTTACTACGTGCCCCGGTCTCCCCTAGTTGTAATTTAAGACTGCTTATTAAAACTAGCCAGCAAGGGAAAACCGCTAAGTGCGATTTCTTAGGAGTACAACGGCACAATACGGATAGGAGTTTTGAAGCCAGATTGCTTTGTTTATCGTTAAAAGGTACTGGTTTCCGCGTTGCCAATTAAAAAACTAATTTTTCTAAACAAAATTCAGTCGCTAACTTTTTAAGTAATTTTTCGTTACACCTGGGTATAATTGTAAAAAGAAAATCATCCTAATTATATTTAATTATTTACTTATTATAAAAGCTGAATTAACTATTGAGTAATTAAATGTATTAATGTTTATTATCAAGTTTTGGGAAAACTTTTATTATTAATTTTACGTTTTATTAATTACTTTGAATTCAATTCAGTGATAATCCCAAACCAAAATTGGTAGAATATTTTTATTTTAACTGACGTTTCGTCGGTCAGCGTTAAACTGACATCTTCAGGAAACCTTGGCCGATGAAACATCCTTTTAAATACAAACAACCTATTAAGTTTGATTTGGTTTTGCCAACAAAAAAGCATTCAGATACTTGGTAAGATTTATGCCTGGTGATTAATTTCAGCACACTATATGTTTTGTGTAAAATAGTGCTAAATCTGCAACTAGTTTTTTTGTTGACTGACCGTGGTCACTTGGTTAAGACTGCCGTGATTATTATCAACATAATCTAAATTTAAAACCTTCTTGCGCTATTCTGCTGTATCTTTGGGAAAGACACTTTACGGCACTTTCCCTGTTTGGCGGTCTTAGCAAGCAGTTCTAAATTTTAGTCAAATCTCTATAAACTAGAAAACTAATTTAAAAATTTCAACTCAACAGCAATATCTTGGCATCTTCGGAAGCAGGTGGGGTAATTGCTTGCCTTATGTATAGCGCCTCCGTCGCTTTCCCGCAAGTTAGGAAGATAAATATAGACGTGAAATGATATGAACATGAAATAATTTCGCGCCGCCTTTTTAAGCTTGGTTTAATGTTTTAATTTTCTTTTTTTGCAGTTGCATTAATTAAATTGTTAAGACTTATTCAAACCAATATTTTTACGTTTTATTTCATGTTTTAGTTACGGAGAACCTGTATCTGGATCCTTCCTTTTAAAACTGTTTATGAAAAAAACTTCTGACAGTGATGAGCTGCTTGTATACTCAACTACCACAGCCAATGCAAATGTAAGACTTTCTTATAAGCATAAGTCGTAAATACAACGCAAAAAAGTAGTCACTTACCCGTGGATAACGAATATTTTACCATTTTTATCTTGGTTTATTGACTTATGTCAAAACATTTGTACATTTAACAAGTTAGTTTAAATCAATGCGTTAAGCAAGCGAATCTTAATCGCAAGGATGCGAGTTCATTCCTTGAGAAAGATGAATATTTTCTTTATTAAAAAAAGTTTAAATGTTGAACAAACTAATAGGGGATAAAAAATTTATTCTTTCGAAATTATGATTTACAGACCGAAACATGAATTTTTTACTTAGGGTTCAAATAAACCAATTAACGTACTTCATAATGTAGACTAAACTTTTTTCCGTTCTCACTGATTACTTTTGAATATAGTTTTCAGTTAAAGTTGTACAAATTTAAAAAAATCTTTAAAAAACTTTTTGGGGTTTAATTTCTAATTAGTGGTCTGTATGTACTATCGTTTTATACAGGAACTTATTCTAGTAGACTTTATCATGTGTCAAAACAGTCCAGGTATAAAGAAAGCCTGTTGCATTAAAACTACATAAAATTATGTACGAGTATTAGCAGAAAATATTTTTTACGCGCACTCAACGTTGATCTAATTTTTTCTTGCAGGCGGTGATCAGCAATGGGGTGTACAGATTCGACATTGTACTGAGAGGCCGCTTAAATAGCACCTTAAGTACGGCACAAGCCCTCGAAAGAATGGCAGCAAATGGGGGATTTATGTACATAAAAGCGGCAGTTAGAGGTGGGTTTGGTGTTATTTTAATCGTTTTTTACAATTCCAACTCCGCTAAAAAACAATAAAAACATTTTCAATTTATCAACTACTTAATCTTGTATTATAAGAATTATAAATATTTTTTGCTTTTCATCATTATTATCATTATCAACATTTCTGCTGTTTATCCTTTTGCTTTGCGCAAAATAACGTAGGCGTAAACTTTGAAAAACGGTTAAACGTTCATCTTGACATTATTTTGGAAATATCAAGGCAGTGTAGTCTGTTTGATATTTCTTAGATTTTAGAAATTAATCAATCCGTAACTGTAATCCAGGGCTGCTTATAAAAATTGCCAAGCCCTATGTAAGTAACGTAAACTTTCCATAATCTTTTTTTTAACCCATTCAGCTGAGTATTGCGCGCCCTTTTGGTGTCGCTGTGCCCATATTCGCCTTATCGACAAGCCCATTAACAATGCCTTGTCCATAGTGACTGGATGCCTGCATCCCACACCAACGGACAACCTTTTTATCTTAGCAGGCGTCCAACCAACTGAGCTTTGCTTCCAAAAATCCGTACAGTCTCTATCTAGCTGCGCTCAGGAGTCAGAACACGTCCTATATGAAAGGCTCCTGTCTCCACTTGGTGGACAACTGCGGCAACTTAAATCAAGACACCCATTTGTGCCTGCTGCACTGGAACTGCTGAACGACCCCGCCCAATCAGGCACCAGTGTAGCATGATGGGTGGAATATAAATGTAGCATGCAGTGGCAAGAAAACGCCTCTAGACTCCATACATTATTAAGAATGTTAACAACGCCACCGGGATTTAGCTTTCCCAGACCTGCTTGAGTCAGACTTAACCGCCTACGAACCGACGTTGGTCTATTCCGGTCCAAAACACACAAATGGGTTATGGCTTCAACGGTGGCCTGTAAATCTGGCGCAAAGGAGCGAACAGCTGAGCACGTATTAGCATCTTGCTTGATTTATCACCATCCAAATGAATCCCGTGCTCTCTCTGATGTCGACAAGAACCTGGTGACCTGGCTAATGGAAGCATGTCCGGCCATTTAGTGAACATCCACCTCCTGTCCATCTCCAACACACGAAGAAGAAAAAAACAATACGACTAGAAACAGAGTTGAACTGAGGCAGTCATGATGTATTTTTTTTAACAAAAAAGCAAATCCCCAGCTCGAGAAGCGCATTTATGTTTACGAATCGGTCGCTTAACGCGTTGAATTACACTAGTCAACTAATTAAGATCGTTTAGTATTTTGTTATTCACACTGCCCATTATAGGTCTTTAAAAAGCGGTTTTGTTACTTACCATTTATATAACGCGTAAAAATGGGGATAATAGAAAATCAGAACAAATTACAAAACTACAGTAATGAAGAATACAAAAGAAAATAATCGATTGTTAAATTGAAGAGTAATGAGTAATTTTTTGTTTTACTTAACTTTGAAAATATACAGTATATATTAAAAATAAAGATCTTATTTTAAATATTTAAACAAAAAAACTTTCTTTAAAAGTAAATTGAAGACAAAAAGTCTTTACTTGCAATTTTTGTGCTTTTTATTTCTATATAAAAAGCAAACAAAGTCTTTACTTGACAAATACAATTTGCATAAACCGTTCAAATTACTTTTATACTTCGAGATTTTTTAGGCCTAAAGTTTTTTGAAGACAAAAGTGAGTCGGAGTAAATAAAAAAATTTACCAATGGACGATTTAAAAAAATAGTACTGCTGAATTGGTCTATTATTTAGTATTGATAAAGCTAGCGTTAGATTAATATCTATACTCGTGTAAACAAGAAATTTTTTTGCCAGAAAACTTTTTCATTACAATAAAAAAAAAATAGTATTTTTTGTTGCCTATCAAGAAAGAAATGTTTATTAAAATAATTTTTAAAAAATTTATTATATGAATGTATGTCAAATTCTTCTCATTTTATAGTTACAATAAGCAAAAAAGCATACTTGAAACAGGTTTTCTCGGCTAATATTTATATTTTCTTTCAAAGAACAGCAAAAAGCTGGTTTCATGAAATTGAAGCGCAAACTGTTTTAGAAGATATTAAAAAACTTACCTCGAGTTTGTTAACTTATTTGTTAGGTCGTGGAAGTGGAGTGCTGGAAAATTACGCTTCTCCCAAGATTCCTGTTCTTCAATCTCCTTACGTTATTGACACAAAAAGAACTTCCGTTTTTTTCATAACCAATGTGGAATTTGTCCTCGTGGTAATTTATTTTATAATTGATACTTTGTCTGGTTAATTATTCTGCATTATCGCCTACATCAATATGGCTGTTGTGATAGGAAACAGAAAAGTGTGATTGAGTTTTGAAGATTATCGAACGCACTAGCCATGGTTTTAGCTTTTGAGATTTTCAACAAAGTTAGTTTAGGCCTACTTATTAAAGCCAAAAAGCGAATCGTACTACAGCGGATGATCTGATAAATTTTTTTTGGGTTAGGGTAGCGTAGGCGAAATTTAAATGATGCTGATTCTAATTGATATGACGTCAACGAGATTCAATAGTTTTTTTTCAACCCTAGACTGGGAAAACTGAGATAAACTTGCACCCCGAAATAATATTTGTTGCTTGTTAAAAAAATCTTGGCGGAAAACAACAGCAATTTTGGATTGATGAAAAAACGGTAAACCGAAATTTTTACCGAAGGGTTTTTTGGAAATACCATTGAGAATAGCAGTAGGTAGGTATATGTTACCCTTAAAACTCTATCACAAATCTACCAATTTTCTTCAGTATTTATTCCGTTTTATTTTTTAAACGTTTTTAAGTGTATTGTTAAACTTTTTATAATTTTTTTTAAATTTAGGCCGACATTTTTTTTGCTGTTGGAAAAATGCCGGCTGTTGGCGTTCCTTTCCAAATTTTAGGTAAAATTGATTTGTTATATTTTTGAAAAACTTTGTAACTTTGCAAATGTAAAACTGTGTTTATCCGTGCATTCTATAGAAAGAGTATTTTATATAAATTGCTATAAAATGGTTTGTAATTTCTTTAATCCTTTGTTTTTTGTAATGATAATGATATGGTAGCGTATACCAAGAGTCCGCAAATACCAATATTGGGCCGCGATCTAAAGTTGAGTCGTGAGATCAACACATGGGGTTCGAATCAATGTAAAAGGCATAAAAAATTTTTTTAAATTGATTAATTTTATTTTGATTGACTTACAGTGTTTTTTTTTTTTCAAATAAACGATGTAAAGATTTTTTTTTCATATTTACTTTACTTTTGGATAAAAATAACGTAAACTCTTAGTTCCCAAAAACTTTGAAAGATGTTTTTTAGGTTGTACCAAAAAGTATTTCCTGACTCCTCCCTTATGGTAAATTTCCCTCCTTTTCTTTCTTTTGAAAAGGAAATCAAAGCTTTTATTCCCTTATTAATCTTTTAACTTTTTAAAAACTTTTAAGTTCTTTTTTTCAAATTATTGTTTAAGTTTATATAGTCATGTTTTTTTTCATTGATTACAACAGGAAAAAACTGGAAAAGATGCATTTTAATTAGATTACTAATCCATTATATAAAATTCCAGCTTTAATTTTGTTCTTTTTTTGTTAAAAATTAGTTTGTTATAAAACAATTTTTAGCAAATTAAATGTTTTATTTCATAACAAAAAAAAAATTCTGACGATACAAAACTAAAAAATCTCTATGGTGTTAGGTCACACGGGATAGGCAATATGTGCAATATATTATAGATTTCAAAACCGCTGGTTCAAATCCACTGTTCTGCTTTGTTTGTTCCATTTTGTAAACAAATAAAACGCTATTTGTTGTTTGATTAAATTTCGTACGTTGAGGATATAAAATTTTTTTAATACATATACTATTTGTTTTTAGTTGACGGAGCCCAACAATGCATTCGAGACGAAGACCAAGGAATTCTATGCGAAACAAATGCACATGGACATATAAACCATCCTATGAGAATAACAAGTGGAGGAGTTAAAGTGTGTTTAGTCGAGTTTCACTGTTTTTCTCTTTGATTTAACTATGTTCAAATTCCTTGTGATGTTATCAAAACAGTTCATCGGACTTATAAAAAAAGAATATATTTTTCAAGTCTTTTATTCAACTTCTTTAAAAGCTCGTTACGGCTTCCCATAAAAAAGACAAAATGTTCGGTGTACTTCTAAAACAAATAAAAAAAATCTCATTAAAATTTACATCATCGCCTAGTATTAAAATTTTGTAAAACAAAAGAAACTTTTTACTTAATTCAACAACTTTGTTAACGTTATTTTTTTGCTCTTTCTCTTCAGCCATATCTTGTTTCAACAACGTATTTCCTCAAAAGTTTCTTTGAGCATGGGTTACTTTTTACTCACAAATCAAATTTGTTTTGGGTTTTTGGCCGCTCAATTTGCTTGCTTAAAGAAAAGTAGTTTACCAAAACCGAAAGTCTCCTCGAATTCATTTATAGCGGCGATAATTTGCAAGAAGCGTCAGACCATTGTTTAAATATAACAAAATGCCGAATGTAAAGTTCAGGTCCAGAATTTCGAGTAAATATTTGAAATGGGAAAATAAAACGATTTAAATGAAGAAAAAGATGTAAACCTTTTGCTATCTTCTTATGTGAGGGTTATATAACTTAACTTTTCTTTAGGCTAAAATTTGATTTAATTTAATTAATTGCAAATTCGGAAATGCTTTATTTTTTAAATAAAATTTTTTTGTATTTTTATCTTGTCATTTATATTGAATATAATCTGTTTTGAAACTAAATAATCTGGTAAAATGTTTTGAAAATTTATACCTAAAACAACAGCGAGAAAATAGCTTTTGTAATCAAAACTGCTTTTGCAAGAATTTTAAAATATTCTTTTTGTTAGAACTTTAGTGTAGTTAATAGTGTGTATAAAGTTTGACCATGCCGTCCCGAAGATCACATGTCGAATTGGCTTATAGCCACGATTATCTTGAATTTTACAAAAAAGTAACAACAAAAAGGCAGTAATTTTCTCTTAATGTTTGCGAATGCTTGGATTGACTACGTACGTAAGAAATGTCAAAATTAAATGAAATTTCTTCCAAAGTTCGATCAAACAACAAACTCAAAAGTAATTAGTTTTTAAGTATTTCCTGTATTCACTTGAATATCAATAGAAAGTAATCGTTTCTGAAAACTACACGAAACGTTGAGCGGTTGATTTGTAAAAATTTTCAGTTTAGCCGAGGAAGAAGGGCTGTTTCAATTGCGACTGTCTTCGATTTGGTTTTGGTTAAATCTCTTATTTCATCATCTTGTGAAATCTAAAATAACGCTTTTCTTTGCTCAGCAATGTTAACAATTTTAAGGTGACAAAATTAATATTTGGCGGTTTCGATTAAAATTTTTTTGTTTTAGGATGTGAGGATTCGAGTAGGAGCCGGCAGACAAGTAAAAGAAGCCCAATTGAGTTTTCGTCCTTATGTATCTCAAGGTTCAAAATATTTGCTGGTAAGAAAAAGCGTAACTTTAATTGTTAGTAACATGCCCAAAAAAAAAATTTTTTAAGACCTTGCCTTTTAACAAGAAAAATGCACTAAACAAAACCTTTTGTTTTTAATGATAATGTTTTAGATGCACTTGAGTAGAGAATGCCTGCAATATTGTTATTGATGACTTGCCGCTTGCAGTCGCATTCACATCTATTAGTCTAATTAAGAGAAAAAGATAAAATTTGCTTTTGTGATACTCGTACATTGATTTTCCTATAAAAATTATTTTACAAATAGCTAAAACCAATAATTTTAATGGAAAAATCTACTTTGAAATGGAACCAACTTTTGTTTATTAATTTTTAAATGGATGGTCTTAAACGCTGTACAAACATAAAATAAATTGATATATTTCGTTAACAGATTTTTTTTGTAAATGCGCGAATAAACTCTTCATCTCTTTTTTATTTGAAGAGAAGTAATTTTCCTTGTTTTTATACAATTTATCTGTAACAAATTACGACCATTTACTTGTAAGTAAAGACTAAACACCCTACAGTAGCTAAAATGAATACATGATCTTATAACAATTCATTTAAAATCATTAAATAAATGTTTACAAATTCCATAAAAGCATTCTTTCTACATACCAAAATATATTTCCAAAGGAATTTTTTTCAAATTCCCACAATAAACAATCGTAACAACCAAAAAATACATTGAAACTCAGTTCAGATAACCAATATTCAAAATGAGTCAGCAACGGGTTTTCACTAATAATTGTCTTTCCGAGTTTTGAAAAAGAAAAATAGCGAGATGTCCTTGCATTTGCTTTTGATGAAATTTAATTTAAAACGTTTATTGTTGGTCGATATATTTAGGCTTATAATGGAACTCAAAACTGTGACAGAAAAATTTTAACAAAATAAAATAAAATATGACCAAAAAGTGGCTGCCTTTTGATGGAAACAATCATTGTGCAAAAATAGGGTAAAAAGAACTAAAAGGGTAAAAAAGTTGGAGATTTTAAGCTTTTCGGCCTAAATATTGGTGAAGATGTAATCGAATTACTTAATTGTAAAACTAATTGAAGAACATCTTATGTTATTGGAAAACAAAATCGAAGAGTATTTTTTGCCGTAGCAGAAGATTCAGCCAGCTTGGATTCTAAAATTGACCCACGAAGAATTGACCCAACCTCTAGAAAATCTTGGTGTTAAATTAATTTGTGAGAGCGTTTCTGTCATAAACGTTTGGTGTCACCAGTTGGATACTTTTTTCACACTACCACAAATGGCATTAAATGAGTTGTTACTATATCCTAGCACCACAATTCTATGAGGCAAGATCTTCTGCATTGGTTAAGCTGGATACAAAGAATAGAGGCAAACTTCAAATTAAAACAACTTGCAACTCGCCATTAAAGATGAAAGCAAGACTACTAAGGAACAAGAACAAAAGACACTCACTATAAAATAATAACTATTGCAACAATGTTTCTAACAAATATGTCTATGCAAACTGTGTCAATCTGCGCGAAGCGTATGTTTTGTTGGCTTGGCAAAAAAACTTTTTTGGCTCTTGGTTATTGCTGTTTATGATGAATAGAAGCAATATAGTTTTGTTTGACCACGGGCTTCTTTATCTGACTGCTTATTTATATAAATCCCAATAAAAATAAATCGTCTCATGTGATGACGTGTTAAACCAATGTTTTTCCTGGAATAGAAATAGCCGTGATTTTTCTTAAATTAATTATTCATATCAGTGACATTTTGTCAAGTATGATTCTTGTGTTTTTTTCCGGTATGTTCGGGTATTGAAATTTTGTTAAGAAATTGAGGAAGGTGTTTTACTTGAACTGTTTCTTATGTACATAATGTAAGAAAGTTCTTCAAGGTGCATGATAATATATTGAATTATTTTGGAATGAAAGAAAATTCAATGCTGAGTTGCGTCCAGGTAAACGCAAAAAATTTTGAAGACCAACAATATTTAATAAGACAATACAATTTGAGTGCAAAAACATAAATGACAACGACAAAGCCGACAATAAAAACAATTCCAAAATAAATAGAAAATGTTATTTAAAAGATCAAACACTGTTGCATAATTTACAAAACTTTTTATTGTACAAAAAATCTAGCATTTTAATTTTCAAAAACTTTACAATATTTTTGTTTTCCTCCCCCCTCTTTTCAACATACGTTCTTGGTCAAAATTATTTCATTTTCACTTACCTTCTTTATACCATTTTGGTAAAAAAACACTTAATATCACTCATTACTAGGAATTACTGGGAACTCCTTTGGCAGGATAGCTCAGTGTAATAATCTAATTTGTGAACAGAAGGACCCAAATTTAATGGTCAATCTACCTAAGCAATCTTTGCTGTGCTGTTGGCAAAGACACTTCAAGACGAATTCTCGAATGGAGTCATGCTGCATACCTACATTGATTACTCCGCAACAGAAAGCAACAACCAGTTAAATACGGCTATGCAACGACTTATTGAATTCACCAAACAGTGGTCAATTAAATTTATTTAACTTTACAAAATTCAAAAAAAAAGATAAAAAATTAAATGGGAGAGTAATATTCTGATATTTCCAAAACAGCTCATATTCATTTGATGTTTTTTTAGCATAAGGTGTTAGCGATTTCCTGCATATCAAGTGATAATTATGAATAGTCAAAATATGTCTGGTTAGTTATAAACATTAATGTGGATATGTTATAAGCAGGTCCAGGAGGGCGATTACAAACTAACTTGAAGATTATAGTTTGTTGATAATTTTAAATGCGTATGACTTATAGCTTTCTGCTTTAGATTTGATATTTTTGGTGTAGATTGAATTGCCAAGTACTGACCCTTATGAAGTCCTTCAAATCATGCGGATATCTTTTAGTGTTCATCGAGCAACGCCGACAGAAATCCGCTACTTTGTAAGTCATCGATCAAAACGATCATTTTATGAATTCAGTTTTTGAATTATTTTTGTTGAAAATAGCATGAAGATCTAAAATTAACGATAAGGTTGTTAACTAAAATTCGAAATTGATAGTTTGAAAAACTTTTGAGGTGTGTTTCTGTTTTCAAATAAAGTGTGCGAACATTTCAGATTCTTTCCCGGGGTTCGATCGTTGAATCTGGCAAAATTGATCTGCCAAATGGCGTTACCCGAGTACAACAGAGAGTTCGCGTCACACAGAGCATGGTGCCTTCGGGAAGAATTGTTGCTTACTTCATGGTTGGAGCCGAAATTGTGGCCAATTCATTGTGGTTTGATGTCGTGAATCAATGCAAACGGGTAATGTATTATTAGCGCACAATTAACACGAACCAGAACACTTTCGCTTGTGAACAGTTTGGCTAATCTTTAATTCTTATCTGTTAAATTGATAATTTAAAGCTGTTATACTTGTTTCTCCTACTTGTTTATTAATGGAAAAACCATCCCTTAACCCTTTAAAAACTTAACATAGACTTCCACTTTTAGATAACCTATGCTGTTTTTAAGGAATATTTCTTAAAATAGTTGTGTGGTGTTGTATCAGTACTTTAATTTTAAAGTTTTCGTGTTTACGTTGTCCTGAAACAAAACAACTTTGTGATTGAAATTGTAAAATATTTTTATGTTTACTATGGTTTAAAATTAAAATATTCAATATTTTATTGCAATGGCTCTTAACTTAAAATTTCTAAAAAGATTTTAGAACAAAAATGAGTAAGCTGCGGCCCGCGACAAATTTCTGTGCGGTTCGCGAAATTCTCAAGAAAAAAATTAAAATTAATTAAAATTTTTTTTGTCTCCAACCAAATTCTAGGTAACTATTTTACGATTTAAGGTGAAGAACTTTTCTTAGAGATCACTACATTTTAGGGACGAATGACATTTTATAATGAATCTTTATTATTAAAATTACAGTTTATGTGCGGCCCGCCAATCATTCCGAAAGCCTTAATGTGGCTCTAGGTTGAAAATTATTGCCTAGCCTTGTTTTAGAATGTTTATGAGTACAATGACTTTTTTTTGTCAGAAATTAGTTTACATTTTTTGTCCTTTTGTTTTAATAAATTGTCTAGTTTTTTTTAAATTAGTGGTTCTCAAAGTAGTCCATATTGATCTCCAGGGGTCAATGGGAACATTCAAGGGGTCGATAAATAGCAAAGAATTAATAGGGGGAGATAAATGGCCACGAGGTTGATGAATAATTTATGGGGTCTACTGCAGCAACAAGTGACGTGCGCTGTTCGCAAAGGTACTACATTAAAAAATGCCGCTTATTAGCTTAATGTGAAGTCATTTTTTGATCTTTTCTTGTTTTTGTGCACATTTAATGAGAAAAACAAATTACATGAAAGTAAGGAAAAAAAATTCTTCAGTTTATTGCTACATGGCATTGGAGGATTTGGAGTGGACGTGCAGAAAAGTGTAGAAACCACGTTTCAAACTAGGGTTGCCATACCGTCCGAAATTTTTTGTTAAATTTTGTGTCCGGGAGGAATTTTTAAAAAAGACCCAAATGTCCGGATTTTAGTATCAACTAAAAACAACGTGCAAGTTTTTTTGGAGAACACCATAATTTTGAGACAAAAATAGGAAAATCGGAGATCGATTCGAAGTGAAGACTTTTTTATGTTGTCTTCGTCCTAGTTTCCTAAACAAATTTATCTTGTCCGTACCAGCAGAAATTTTTTTCGTTGGTGCACCTATGTCTGTTAGGAGTTTCTCCTATTCAGATACGGCAACCCTATTTTAAACCAATGTCAGAGTTGCGTTTTTAATGTCAAATTTATTTTTAGGGTGTCCATAAAGTTGTGTGCATTTTAAAAATTTAAACTTTATTTGTATTTGCGATAGAAATAATTTGTAAAAAGGATTAGAAAGAAGTAAATCTATACTTTTTAAGGTTTTATTGAAATTTTATTTAAGTTTCCACATATCCTCCATTATTAGCAATACAAAGGGTAATACGATTTTGCAGTTCAATGAAAAGCAAAAATGATAATACTTTTTTACTTATCTAAAAATTCTACAAATTTTGTGGTGAAGAATTATTCAATAACTATACTTAAAACTAGGTATATAAAACTTTATTAAATTAAAGTGCACACGGACTTTATGGACACCCTGTAATTATGACAAACCAGAAGGGTATCTATTCATCCGGTATTCAGTCAGGATCTAAAAACACATTTCCAACAAGTTTCGAAGATCCAACATTCTCTAGCTGAACATTAAAGGCCTCATTGGAAAAAATTGAACGTTCTTCAACATTTTGCTTTTCAGTAGGAGCCACTTGTCATGTTTTTACATGACACCAACTGCACTAACACAGAAAAGCTAATACTTTCAAAATTTAAAATAGCTCAATTTTTTTTTAAACAGAAATCATTGCCTCGTTCCACGAGCAACTGAAAATACTTTTATAGACTACGCCCCACGTGCATCGGAGACAGAGAGGTTGTTTGTTGACTTAGAGAATATATTCATGACGTTTACGAATCTCATTTAACAAAATTACGATATTTTCCAGTGTTTTTTTACCCCTGTCTTTATTGTAGTGACTTCAACTGCCTTATGTTGATTGAGTTTACAACGCCAACACTGTAGATGGAGAGTGCTTTTGACTGGCTAGGGAAGCATTCACAGCCTCGCACTTTTATACAATGTTAAGAATACCGGCAGCATTTAGTTTGGCTTTACTAATAGCCAGCTGACACTGCATGATCTATGAAGTACATCGTTAGATGCTTGTCAGGAGAGACTACGATCTAAACGCTCTTTTGTGCTAGCTGCTCGGAAACTATTGAGCAACCTCGCTAAACAAATGATTCATTTTTCCAGTGACAATTTATATATGAAACATAGAGTACTGTGAGAACACATCCAGGTTTCGTGCCTTTATTCCCAAATTTGGTACTTAGTCCCTTAGAATGCGTGGATCAAGTAAACTATACGCCCGAATTAGTGAACAGGTAAAGAATACGCCCGGTTTCAAAAAATAGTGAGTTTAGGGTTGGGGTTGGGGTTGAAGTTAGCTAACCCTGGCCCTAACCCTAATTTTTTTAGCTAAAAACTAAACGATTATTATCAAGTAAAGAATATAGTTTACTTGATCCGATTGCGCTCTCCTCGAACAGCTCATTTTAAACACAATCATCAGCGGACTGGTGTTGGGCTGTTCTATCCATCCATGCACAAGTGTGTTTTGCTTTTATATTGAATTGCAAGTACAGGAAAATGAACAAAAAGCCTTCCACTGTGCTCTGAACATCGGGTACGAAGGTTTTAAATAATGAAACCCGATGGTAGCTAAACACAATCATTAAAAGCTCTTGATCCGGCCAGCAAAATAGCCTGTCATACTGCTATTCACTTTCACTGGACGGATGCAGTAAATTTTGTTTTTGGGTTAGAATACCTTTTATTTCTTAATTCTTTTGTTACATTTGGAAGGACATATGTACAGCCAAAAATTGTTCAAATGAAAGGAAAATTTTTGTGCTTTAAAATAAAAAAATTTTAGTCTTGCTCTTAACTATAGTGCTTTCTACAACCGAGTGGTCCCTTGTCAATTACTTTAAAATTGAGGGTTTCCGTGATAATAAAGGTTGAAATTACTGTTTTAGATGAACTGTTTGAATCAGATATGCCATTGAACAAGAGAGGGCTACTGCAACAGCGGTTTATTGTTTCTGTTTATCGCATTTAATTTTTTTAAACAAAACCACATTAATGAAAAGTCATTGTAAACGCTTCTAAACTTGTATAATTTTTTAGTTTTAGTAGTTACCAAAAGTTCAAATCTAGAGATCAATCATTAAGTTAAAAGTATCGATTTCAATTTTTACAGTCATCACTGGTTTTTTAAATTCATAAGTTGTTGAAACATTTTTTCAAAAATCTAAGAAAGATAAAGCATTTATTGTTTGTTGCATTGCAAAGTAAATTAATGTTTTCTGTTTATTTTTTTATGTTTTAAAAGCAATTAATATATAAACCATAAACAGGATTTGGTGGGATGGGCCCGCAAATAAAATAAAACTTAATTTTTTGCTTAGGATCTCGAAGTAGTTTTACCTTCACAAGTCACGCCAGCAGATACCTTCCAAATTGGAATTCGAGGTTGGTGAGAAATACAATTTCGTAATTACATTGTGGGTAAAAAATATTTTCGGTTAAAAATTCAACAAAATATGCAATGTTTAAGTATTTTTTCGTTTAAATTTGAAACGAGTTCAATTTTTTAAAATTCTGGCAGGTAAAATAACTGACAAATTAATAATAAATCCTTTTCTGATTTGGCTTTCCATTGCGTTTATCAATTTATTTATTATTTTTGTCGATACTCTTGCGAACAGCTGTAATTTTAATTGTTCTTAGTTAAATATTCTCATCGAATAAGGCATCGAAGAATTTCCAACCAAAGTTGTTCCAAAACAATTGAATGTTGCTAAATTATTATTTTAAGCTTAACTTCTATTTTTTGTAAACTTTTTCTAACTTTTGTCTTCTTTAAGCCGTATATCAATGAATAACGATTTTTTTAGTTCGTCCAGATTTTGTTTTTGGAAACATTGAAAATTTTTATCTCATTCTTTAGATTAATTCAATTAAAATCTGTTTTTACATAAAGATGTTGTAATTAGATTAGATTGTAAAAATCTAATCTAATTACAACATTTTTATGTATTGTAGATTGTACATTAGGTGTAATTAAATTGTTAAAAAATAAAAATTAAAGTTGCTTATTTACTTTATTTGGGAAAGAAGAATGAAATTCAAACTTTATTCTGTTTAAGATTATATTAAACCGAATCGAATAAAACATTTTATTCAGTAAAAAAATGATTCTAATTAAACCTACAGCAATTTAATTAGGTCTTAGTGAAGTAAGTCCTTGCTGACTATTTTCTTCCACCAGGTCCGGCGACGATTCCTATTTAACCCATATATGCCGAAAGTCGAAAACTTTGATATTTTTTACTCAATCTTATATATTGATGCTATTTAGGTATGAGCAACACATTAACAACAATTTTTTCAATTTTCACTTTGTAGTTTTAAAAATACGAGCCGTCCTATATATAGGACGCTAGGCAAATCTACTAGCATTTATTGCGTAAAATGTTTTATTTCGCTTGTCGCATTTTTCTTCTGACTTTGCAAGCGATCTAACTGTCTGGTGTATACACAATGCATTTACATCATTCTTCATCTATATATTGATTTTGCTGGATTTTTGTATATTTTTATTTGTATTAGTTTGGATAGAAAGTCTTGTCACAAAATCTAAAAAGCCAATCTACCCCTTAAAAAGCAGATTGCAACTTGTTAATCAATTTGATTGACAGTCAGTTCATGTGGAAACTATTGACCATATTTTAAGACCTTTCCAAGTTTGTTTAATTGTATTATTACTGTCCTGTGACATGTGCTAAACCACCATGCCGATCCCAAGCTGTTTGTTATATATTTTTTTCAACAACGTTCTTTAAAACTTATAATTAATAGAAGAGGATCTTCCTGATCAAAAGGAGTCAACGAGAGAACAATTGCCCAATTAAAATTGTTTAAACCAGGGGTGGGCAAACTACGGCCCGCGGGCCACATGCGGCCCGCGAAAGCCTCAAGAAAAAAATTTTACTCCCTCTTCGCTTTCAGTCGTGATGATTTATAATAAATAGTCATCACATTCAATCAATGTCCAAAATTTGAAATCACTTTTTTCGAGACGAAAAAGGATATTTTGGACCTTGATTAAAAGTTACGATCTTTTTTTTAGAGATTACCATAGTGCGGCACGCAGACAAAATCAGCTTGTAAATGCGGCCCTCAAGCTAAAAAGTTTGCCCACCCCTGGATTAAATCATTGTTGGCAGGTATGAATACTCGGAGCCTCATTTTGATAGGCAGAATGACTGTTTCTTGCTACTTTCAATGATTTTGAGCCCTTTTTGTATTCATAGAAGATGCAACGTTTCCATGTCTGTTTGATCAATTTGAGTTTTAAATCAATATCAAAATTGAAGGAACTGTTATTAAATTAATATGAAACAGTAAATTAAAGCATTATAATAATAACAGTAACATTCACTTAACTAAGTTCAAAAATAATTAATAATAAAATTCCAGGTTAAAAATGCGACAGAACTTTCTAGCCAACCTAATATTTTAATTTTATATTTTTATTTCTATTTCCGTAGAAACGAAAAGGTTTCATTTTTCTGAAATATTTAAAGCATTTTATGAATATAACACAGACTCTAAATAAATTTCAATTAAAACTCATTATGTCAAATTTTTTCTGTTTTTGAAATTAATTACTCTGCTTATATGAGAGCGCTTATCACACAGCGATCACTCCGGTTGTAATAACCAAAAAACAATAACGAATTTATTATAAACTTAGAAGATCTGTTTTTATGTCAAACAAAAATAGAAAATTGATTTTTTGCCTTGCTTTTTTACCTTGCTTCAAAACTTACCATGCAGGGCATTTTTCTGAAGTACTTATACTATTGCGCAGTCTTGAGACTGACTAACCGCTCACACGAAGAATCGCTTATTTTCTGCTATTTTGCTACCATTTGTGCCTGGCGTCCTATATGTAGGACGTCCAAACTTCAAACGAAACTGCCGACGCGGGTAAAATTACTTCGGTTGGAAACTTTTCTTATGAAAGGTTTGATACATGGCGATTCCTAAAAACGCATAGTCGTTAGAATATATTTAGTTTAGCGAACAGTTACAGCGCGTTGTTTTAAAGTACCCTAAGCAAAATGTAAAATCGAGAAATTGGTCATATTCAAATCAATATAATCTCTGGTAAAATACAAAACACGTTTAAAATATGCATAAACCTTATAGTACATTTACTCTACTTTTCATATCAATTAAAAGAATTTTAATATGTTTACGGAAAAAGTTTTTATGTGTATTTAAATAGGTGTCCTACATATAGGACGCTAGGCATATATGAGTTAATTGATACGTTATACGAACGCATTGCTTTCAACTAGATTTAAAAAAAAAACTGATAAAAGTTAGTTGCGGGTGCCATTCCTACCTACCCGCACAAAAATTTTTCCACCTTAGTTTTGACAGCTTCAGGTATAATGTACTTCTTTTTCAGGTACTCCTAATGCGTGGGTCAGCATAAGCGCTGTAGATCGGGCTGCGTACTTTCTTTACAACAGCAGTCGACTTACTCGTCAAAATATGTTCGACGAAATGGGGGATTATGATCAAGGGTGCAGCAGAAATGGTGGTGAAAACACTCAAAACGTATTTTTGGTATGTTGATAAAATGAATAGTGAATTTTAGCTTAAAAAAACTCAAAGCTTACTTTAAAACTACAGTGGCGAGCAAAAAAGTAAGACTTTTTTAATTTATTCGATTTTTTCAAAATAAATTTTCAAAAAACAAATCAATTAATATTGAATTTAAAATAATTTTTTATGCTCTTTTTAATGATATATTACTTGATAAATATAATTCAATTTTAACAAATTTATTTTAAAAAAATCTAAAAAAATAAAAAAGTCTTATATTTTGCTCGCCACTGTATTTAAGCTTTAAAGCTATATATCTGGAAACTGATAATTTTAGTCGGGCAACCAGAAATAATTTCTTATAGCATTTTTAAACGGGGCACAATAAAGCGTTGGCTGATGTTAATGAAATATTGTGTTGTTTATTTTAAGTTAAATATACAAATGGAAGCTTAGTAAGTGAAATGATCCCTTCTAGTTTACTGCATTATCATTATTATTATCATAAATTCTGTTTATCCTTCCTAATCGCAGAACAAAGTAAGCCAATATTTTGCTGGCCAATTTAATTTTTTTATTTATACTGACAACAGAAATTTAAAGCTATTTGCAAAGGCTACCAAACAAAAAATGTGTAACATATATTTTGCATGGAAACATCAAAGTGAAGAGAGTACAATTTGAACCGGACCGTGTCAATTTTTCTCGTCATTAATGCGGCGCTTTTATCCGTTCGGCCACGCTGCCGACAATGCATACAATTGAAAGACGTTTGCACTGTATACTTTCACAATTGGGAAGTACAATAAAATATCTTCGTGTCGACTTCGAAGTATAAATTATTAAAAGCTTGTTTTTTTTGCAAGACAACTTGATTCTGAGTTTAATTTAAAAAAAATAGAATCAATTTGTTTGACTATTCTTTTTATAAATTTGCGTTTTTCTTTTGCAGGAAGCAGGGTTGCTTTTAAAATCAAACAATTATAATCCTCCAATGGTCAATTCTCTTTCATGCTCGGAACAAAACTCTTTAAAAAGAAAAAAGCGACAAGTAGTAGTGGCAGATCAGAATGAAATGATAGGTAATTAATCTATCAGTTCATTCCCAAAGCAATGAACTGAAAATTATCAATATTTCAGCTTAATTATTCTCTATTGGATTCCATTAAAGTTAGTAATACAATTTTAGACGTGATTGCATTCGTCCGGCATAGAAACAACTGGTTTGATTATTATGTATTAGTAATTGGTTTTGAAAAAAAAGCAACTCTTCCCATTGGGTGTCTCAGATAAGAAAATAAAAGCAAATAAAATTCAATTATAAAACTGAATTTTTCTATATACTAAAAACTCTTACAAGAGGCTCTGAGCTAAATCATGACGTCATTAACAACATTGTAACAGTAGGAACGGGTAGACTGTTAGATCTGATAATTTTGGAAAACAACATGACACTTGTTAAAATCTATCGCTTTGGCGTACTAATCTCGATTTGGAATAATAATAATAAAACTTGACTCTGCGCTTATTTTGCTATTAAGAAGCCCTTTTAAATAGAATAAAATTACAAAAAAAGTTTTTTAATGTATTAAGAAGTTTTTTCGAGTATTTTGTCCGAATTGCTAATTACACTCGAAAGTTATCGTACAGATAGCAAAAAATATCAACTATTAAAGTTTTTAAACTTTCAAATAAAAAGAATATTAATTAATATTTAAAACTGTATTGTTCAGAAAAAGAAATTCAAATTTGCTGGGAAACTGGAAAATTACAAAACGTTTTGCCTAGAGATACTTGCGAAATTCGACAGGCACGAGTCAGGAATTTTATTGAAGCCAGAATACCCGAAGCAGTTGAGGAATGCGTTAGACGATTTCTTAATTCTTGTCAAATTGCTGAAAGAATCAGGTATGTTAACTTGACCAGTTCTATTTGTTCGTAACATAACAACTGTTGTTTAATTGAAGATTTCAAGAAGCATTTGCAGCGGCTTTGGGAAGAAGTGCAGACGTCGATGTCGCCGAATTAGATACCAGTTTAAACGAAGCCAGAAGCAACTTTAATCCGAATATGTTGTTTAGAAATGTTCTGCTGTAAGTATACTGTAGAAGAAGCAAAGTTTTTCTTTGTACACGAATTTTTTTGCTCGTTGAAATATCTTTGTTAATTGGTCGAAAAACCAGAATGGTTAACGTGGAAATCGAGTGCACGCGGAAGCAGCTTCAAAAGAAATTAAAATTTCTTCTATTTATACCGCTTAAAAGTAAGCGCTATAAAAATGTCTTTGCCAACCGTATACTAACTCTTTGGAATCATCTTTTAAATAAACTACCAAAAAAATTGTTCTATGTAAAATCTGAGCCTCTTCAAAGCTCGCTTAAACAGTTCAATTTGCATTAAATCACAGAAATCGTCTATTAAACCTTGTTTTCGGCTGTTATTTATTATTATTTATTTTTATTCTTATAAGTACTTTCTGTATTTTCTTTGTGAGTAATTGTATTTTGATTTAAATTTAATCATTATGCTTTGTATTTATAAACTAAATAAATAAAAATACGAGTATGCCATGAGATGAAAATGTTTTGTAAAGTTATAAAAAATTTTAAATACGTTTTGGTGATATTTAAAATAGGGAACAAATGACTATATTAATATGTTTAGTTATTGAATTCTCGCCTGCTACTTTTATTTTTAGTATTAACTGTTATATTTGTTCTGTACGTTCAAACCTACACTGCTTTGGATCGCTTTGACAGGAAATGTCCAGTATTAGCCTACGCTATTTGTCATTTATACTTGTTTAAATATATACATTTCGATATACTAGTCAAGTTATAATATCAAAAGTTTTTTTAAAAAGAAGATTTTACTTACAAATTTGTTAATAGGAATAACAGAGGAACTGTATCTTTTGAAACTCAAGCTTCCCACAGCATCAGTACTTTTGAGGTCGATATGGTCAGCAGGGCAGCTGAAAAAAGTAAGTAGCAGTTAAGGTCTTCGTGAGGTCTTCGTTAGTAAACTTAGAATATTAAAAAAATGAACAATAAATCACTTCAACTTTGCCTGTGTTTTAACAAGTATGATCAAAATTACTTTTGGGCTGTAATTTATTCAACCAATTAAGAAAATGCACACCCAGGTAAAAACACATCACTGCGTAAAAATACACAGATTCGTTCGAAAGGCTTATCCCTACCTCAAGCAAAAAGTCAATGTTTTATCCCTACTTGACGAGGTTAAAAGCATTGACATCGTCAATCTCTTAACATTGAACTGCTGTTACTCCGCATAAAACGATCGCAACTGCGCTGGTATGATCATGTGACACAAATGTCCCACAAATGAACAGCAAAGCAACTAATGGATGCTCTTCCGAGAGGCAAAAAGCCTAGAGGACGACCCAAAGCACGCTGGCGGAATTATGTTGAAGACCTGGCCTGGTCGGGTCTTGGAAATCCACCGACGGAATTGCCGCTAATTGCAGGAGGTTGGAATGCTTGGAGATCCCGTCTCGAGCTGCTGCTCCCGCAGTCCCAAAAGGACAAGCGGGCAAAGGGAAATACAACAAAAAATTCAATGCTTTTCCCAAAAATGATGATAATGATAATAATAATGATGATATGTAGGTCAACGTCGGATGTGTTAGACTTAGCATAAAGCAATAATGCTATCCTGTTGAAAAATTGAATTTAGAGAAATTGTTATTTAGAGATATGAGACAATCACGGATGCAGTAGCCTCCGCTTATTATGACCACATTGGGAACAGACAATTTTGGTCATAATATCCGATAGTCGTAATAACTAAAGCTATAGTGCTGTACGGAATAAGCACACCAGGATTGCCACAGTAACATACAAAATGGCAAGTAATTAATCAACACTTCAAAGTAACATAAAATTAAACGTCAGTAGACTTCGACAATAGGAATTCAACTTTAACAATTAAGTAGTATAATTGAAGCTGCCAAAGATTGAAGTTCAAACACTGAATTAATGCGTGTATTCCGACTTACTGAGAAAAAAAAGATTTATTTTGTTTTAGCAAATGTCGGGAGTAAGAAAAATTTTCGTGGTCTACAACATCACAATTGCGGTATGCCTCAAATCTCTCTCATTTCAACAAATATTTTCACCAAAAGAGGAAAAACGCTATATTGTTTTACTTTGAAGACCGAAACACTGACACTATCTGCTGTTTTACTTTTGTTTCTTTTTTTATCTGAAGGGAGGTAATCTTGAAGCTGCCTCCTCACTAACGTGCAATGGCGTGCGGTCAGGGCATGACGTACTTTTGCGCGATGAGGCATATATTTTTTAATTTAATGGGAAATGATACTGATTTGGAATGAAATTAGAGAAATTTGAGGCTGATCTGAGGTGAAGACCTTTTTTTTGAGGAATGCTACAATTTCAGGCCAAAAAGGATGAAAGTTGAGAGAAATTAAAAGGGGAGACCTTTTTTTTTAGAGATTGACGCATTTCTAAAACTAAAAGTGCATTACGAAGGAATAATTTCAAGTAATGGCCTTTTTTTTAGAGATTACTGCATTTTTAGGACAAAAAATGCGTTACTGTGAAATGATTTCAAGTGATGACCTTTTTTTTTTAGAAATCACTAGATTTTCAGAACATAAAGTGCATTACTCGGGTACAATTCCAAGTGATGACCTTTTTTTTAGAGATCACCTTGAATCTAGGACGAAAATTGGTCTTGAACACCATGATATAAGGACTAAAAATTAGAATCTCACGCAGAATTTTTTCCTACCAGTAAAATATGGCATGTCTTACTCATTGACTACTCATAAAATACCCAATTGCATGACCCGATTTTGGCATGCCAATTGCATGACCAGTCTTAGAGGTCACCGCACGCCACTGCTAACGTATATTAGCAATTTTGCTGACAAAAACGCTTGAGAAAATGATTAAAGTGCTCAAAATACAAAGATTAAACGGTCAAAAATTAGGGTTAAAAAGCATAACTAATTACACTGCTACAAATACAATATAATTTTACTAAATTTTTTCTACTAATAGAGAATTGCATCAATGTTGCAAAGACCACGATTTCAATAGTTTATTTCTACTTAATTTCCTTTCCTGACGGCACGTCCCTGTTGATAAAACTATACTAAATACCTGTACATTAAACAAGAAAAATCTTAAGATTTGCCTTTTAATATCGTCCACCTGTATGTTAAATGAATTCATTCAGTTATTTTACGATATTGATTTTAATAACATGAATCACCCGAATTCATCCGTGATTTTTTTATTTATTCCAATTTATTGATCAAATTGTTTTTCAGATGGATTTTGTATTGAACCAACAAGGTCAATTCGCATATTCCAAGAAATTTTTATTCAAGTTATTACACCATATTCACTGAAAATAATGGAACAGGCCAGTCTGCGAATAGTCATTTTTAATTACGGAGATTCCGATATAGAAGTAAGCTGGACACATTTGATCAATTACTCATACAATAGATTATGTCAGAGATAGCCAATATAAGCTATTAATTTAACCCTACAGCTATAAAAACTGTAAGGGCAAGATGATTTTATTGTTTTTGTTTGCAGTGAGGCTTTCGATGATGGGCCTTCAAAAATTGTTGATAATATGCTCTGAAAAGGGCAGTTTTTACATGCATTGCCCGGTCCAAAAAAATGTTTTCCGATTAGCAGTGCTTCGCAGAACATCGGTTTGGGTAGATAGTTAATCCTTCTGTTTGGCAGTTTTGGTTTCGGTCTGTCATGCAGAAACAAAACATACTTACTCACGGTTCAGGCTGCGAGAAGGCAACTGCCATCTAAGCCAGTGGCTACAGCTGCCCTATTTTTGTCCAACTTGACAGCTGAGTACTGCGGGCCAGTTTTTTGATAAGCCAAAAAGCCTTGAGCTAAAAAACCTTAAACGCAATGAACGCACGAATCGTATCTGACAAATATTGCCCGCCAGTCTGGTATCACACCGCTCACACTCGCTTCATAGACAGCCTTTCAATGACGCCTTTCGCATTGTCACTGAATGCCTGTCGAGTGAGAATAAAGGCGCGTCTGCACTGCAGCCGGTTTTAGTCGCAGCTTAAGCTGCGACCGCAAGCATTCAAGCGTGAACTGTGTACAGACTCTACACATCACGATCAAGCGACCAAGCTGTATCAGCTGCGGTAAATCAGTCGCAAAACAGCAACATTTGAAAATGGTTAAGTGGAAAAAATGCTCATGTCAGCGCAAAAAAAAGCTTCGAAACATATTGATAGTTGAAGCATACCAAAAAATTTGTAAGTTTTTAAAAACTGTGACATTAAACTATTTTTTGGTATCATTTAAAAAGTTTTCATTTTTAATTTTTAAAGTTTTAAAAAAACTACACATCCATTTTAAGTTTTTTTATTTTTTTCTACCAAATATACTTTTCTACCAAATATTTATAGAACTAAATAACAAATAATCTTCATGTTTGATTGAATAATTGCTTGGTATTTTTGTTTATTAACTATACAGTAAAATATTTTAATGACTGAAAAAAACTTATATTGCTTTTCAGAAACACATAACGCTGAATTTTATAAAAAAAATTTTTAAAGCTATTTAAAAAATTTCACTTTATCTAAATTTTAATTTTTTCTTGTTCAAATGTGGTATCAGCTGATTGTTTTGTCGCACTGCTCGTTTCAGGCGCAACTGGCTTAAGCAGCTTGGATTTTCGCTCTTCGAGCGAAAAATATTCTTGCTTAAGCAGGCGTAAGCACAATGAAGCAGCTTGGTTTGTGTCTGCGACCAAATAAAATATAAAAACCAAGTTTCGCTTTGGCTTAAGCCAAAACGAAAGAGCAGTGTAGACCAGACCTTGCCGAACTAGACATCCACGTAGCTCAGTGAACGAATCTTACTTGTACACATAATGATAGGGTACATTCAGGCTCCGTACTTTTATTTCCATGACTGATACTAAGCCTGTTGGAATGAGCTTGCCCCAAAAAGCTTGGAATGTGGAGTTGTGAAATAATGTGGTTTTTAATTGGTGTATCTTAATCCTTTGAAACACTCGGCTATGATATTAACAAAGAAACGTTTCTAAATTTTTCAGCTACTTTTTCCAGCCATTAATTAAACAAGTAAACTTCTTTATTAAAAGTTCTGTCCCTCCGAAAAGGACGTAATAAAAATAGAGTTTAGCGGGAGGAGAGAACTATTTCTTATACAGACATAGTCAATTGGTGAAAATTGCTTTTACAGTCTGCAATTCAAACTTTGAAATTTTTTGAGTGTTTCAGAAAAATAAAAAATAAAGTTTGAACAAAAAAGTTGGCATTAAATATTTTCCAAGTAGAATGGACATAGCTTAGTACTTAGGCTACCATTTTTAATGAACTGAATTATTAGGCAACATTAAGAAAAGTTTGGTTCTTAATATTTTCTTTCAAAGCAACGCAAGATCGAACTTAATTACTAGTCGGCTAAATTATTCAAAAACACTGACAGTTTTAGCTGATAAGATTCGCAAAACGCTTAAATTTTTATACTACTTGCTGTTTTTCTTGATGTTATTTAAATGTTATGTATTCAATTAAAAAAAAAGACGTTATATTTTCAGATTCTTTCTTTATTTGACAGGTTGCTTTATTTACAATCTTGATTTTTTCTTTCTTTTCTAAAATGATTTTAGAATAATGATTTTCAATGTTTGCTATACCGCGACCCATTTTGCCACTCAATATAATTTAATGAACGCCTTTTTTTATAAACTTTCTATTTACTCGTATGTAAATTATTTCATATTATTTCATGCGTTTGTGAAGGCGCATTAACAAAAAAATAATTTAAAACAATCACTGAAATAAAACATGAATAAAACAACACTGTGATATGACTTATGTTGCATCCTAGATTGACGGGTTCTAGCTGCCAGACCAAACCATAGATTTGTTTATTTTTGGCTTTGTTCTTTATTCCAAGTAATGTACAGAATCAGTCTCATACTGCCATGTTGAGCGAAAAGGCATCAAAATTCCAATGACTGCCCTTGGAACTTTGGAGAACGAAAAAGCTGTGGCTGACCGAAATGCAAGAAAGCCTTCTCTTTGTCTCCGTAGTTAAGTGGTTTTACTAGGCTATCAACTCGTTAATCAATCTGAAAAGGTCAATAATAGCGCTTTTTATCGTTACAAACTTCTATCTACTCAACACAGTGTCGACATTCATTTTGTAGCAGTGCTTTTTAAACTTTTTGTTTTTCACCAAGGGTTTTGTATTTTATTTAGTCACACGTCATTTAATCCAAAAATGGGTCTTCACTTGATTTTAAAGAACAGATATGACCTTTTCTTTTTTTCTAGTCTTCATTTGACGTTGTTACTAAGAACAATTTTAAAAAACTAACTTACATTTTGTAAGTTTGGTGCCTTCTTTTTTTGAATAGTTAGCTTTGCTTAGTTTTTGGTCACTTAAAATGGTTACTCTATTTTTGCTTGTTTAATTCTCGTTACCATTCTTTATTGGTGTGCATTTATAAAAAATTTATTTACCTGAATAAATAACGCTGAACTAAGGGTTAAAATGCTAAGCTAGCAAGTCATTCTCGTATGCATGCATTGATTCTTGTAGGCAAGTATGGCCTATTAATGGCAACGTGATCGACGCGGTCTATCGGTTCAACTCCTGCTGTCATTGGTTTTGTGTATTTAAGGAAGACGCTTTACAATATTATTGTATTCTCTGCTTGGCGATGTTAGCAATTAGCTCTGAAAAGAACAAATAAAAAAGGTTAACCAAACAAAAAATATTCTGCTTGTTTAGAAAGTAGTTTGGGGTAATTACTTGACGGAGGCATTAATTTTAACGCCTTTAAACTTGTCCTGTGAGGCAGGGGGCAGTAGATATGTTGATGATGATGATGATAATGTTAACTTAGGCTTTTCTACAAAGCTAACATGAACAAAAGGAATTAATAATACAACAAGAAGCCAATAATATACTTTATACTATATGATGCTATTTTTAACAATTTTATCATTCTTTTCCCTAATTATGTATTTTAACTTTTACACAAACTTACTTTTTTCACACGGTACGTTATTAGCTACAGGCTACCTTATTACTTGCAGCCTACAGTATAGTTTCTCTAACAGAGGTCAACGTTTTTTTCTTCACTACTAGAGTCTGTCTTTCAGGAAAGGGAAAAAAATATGTAAGGTAGCCAAAAGCCAGTTTTTTCAACTTTTCCTGAACCGATCTGTTAATCTGTGAAACCGCGCTGAAACGCTTAACCTATCCAGCATTTATATCGACAGATTTCCTCTATGCCTTCACAACGTGTGTACATTAAAAATTAAAAAAATTATTCCATTTTTTTCGCTTTCAATTAGTAAGAACTTCTTGAGTTTTATTAGCTGTGCCGATTTGCTGCCTAGGTACTAGTTTATATTTACCATTTAATTTTTTCTTTTATTGCTCTTGTTTGTGTGTACTCAATAGGGTTTACAATTTCCCGGACTTTTCATTATCCGGTTTTTCGCAGAAAAAAATTTAACTTTTCGGGAAATCCCGGGATCTCGGGATTGAAAAATGTATCACGAAGATGGCAAAATGTCACACAAATTTGTCTGAAACACTTAATGAAACTAAAAAAAGTCTTCATTACAATTACTTTTTCGTCCCAAATGGCAGGTGATACTAAAAAAAAGTTCTCACCTGCAATCCCAAGTCTTCGCTCAATAAGTAGGTTGCAATCCACCGACGTATTAAGCACCCCTACTTTAAATTAATACTGTCAACTCAAATACAATACACCAGGGTTTCCGGGCGGGATACTGAAACATAAACCCTAGTATGTACTCAAAGATTTTGCTGCGTGTTTTAGCTTTTGCTTTCCCATAAAGCTCAGGAAAAATTGTACTGAATCTAGTCTGTATAATAGCGCAATAAAAGCTATTTATATTTAATTGAAATGTTCATAATTTTTCTTAAAACAAGTTTTTACAAGTAATCCTGTTATTATGGCCATAAATCATATATCGTTTTAGGTAAATTTTAAAATTATAATTATGGATATTGCTTTTCTTAAATATTATATTTTTATATAGTTTATTAAAAGCTCTTGCGACCCCGAGAAAAAAAACCAAACGATTCACATGGGGTTGCGACCCCCAGGTTGAAAACTACTGTATTAATGTATTAGAGTAAACCACTGTATCTTTATTTAAACCTACTTTTTTAAAGATTAGCTTGGATGTTCTGCCGCACGAAAATGGTTTACTATGCACTCATTTTCAAGCAGGTAATTTTAAACTTTTTTATCGTAGATTTTAACTTAAAAGTAAAAGCTTTGCAAGTTTATTAAATATTCCGATTGACGATTAATTTACTTGATAAGGTTTTTCTTGATTATTGCTTTTTTTGGTTGAATCTATAATCGTTTTCTTTTTAATTTTTTTTTAAATAACCTACAATCTTTGCATAACAATTTTCAAGTTTTTTTTTTCTTTTTACAACTACATCATTTGTAAAAAAAAACAACAATTAAAATTAATCTCTTATTATTGTTAAAAAAAATTGTTTTAGAGGTGGCAGGTAAGAACGGTACAAAATTTTTTTTAAACTTTTGTAAAAATTATTGTTATACTTTTATATTTTTCTAATTATTAAAAAAATAGAATTTGTACCAAAGCAATCTATCTATATGAACAAAGGAAAATTAATTTACAAGCTTAGATTAAAATTTTTTTTAAATACCCAATGATATTGAAAGATCCATTAACACATTCAATTATTATTTTTTTTTTTGGTATCTTTAAAAAGACTGGTTTCTTAAAAAATTTTCGGCCGACTCTTGCCAGATGAAATTGTTGGCATTAACAAACTGCAAGAAAAACGTGGTTTTTATAGAATTGGAAGACATCGAAAGTAACGGCGTCTCTGATTGATCGAAGTGAGAGAGCATGCGATTGGTTGTGCGCTCACTTGCGCCGCAAACGAGAAAACTTCAGTCCATAAAATAACTTTTACTGGCAACAAAGAGAGTTTAAGTGACTCTATGAAGGTGGCATTGCCAGATGAAAAGATGATTGTCTTGCAGCTAAGATCGAGAACCAGTTAATATCGAATTTTTCTGCGCAAATTTTGTTGCCTAACAAATGTTGACCAACAGCCGAATCCGAAATAGGTGCATTTTGAGTGGATTGGCATTGACGTTTATGGAGATCTTTCTGAGTTTAATTTGATTTCTAATAAATTTTGAAACGTATTGTCAAATTTGTTCTTCCAGTCGTTGGGATGTTCCACCTACGTACACAATATCGTGTGGCACGAATATTTTTATACAATATTACTTCGCCAATGAGCAGGTAAAACATTCTTTTAAAAGAAGGCAACACCTTTTTCGAAAAACTGTTCTTACCGACATTGATCCAAAATAATTGTTGACTGTTGACTTTGTTCGTTTTTTATATACAATTTATATCTAAGAAAAATGAATATATAAAAAGCAAACAAAGTCAACAGTCAACAGTGTCGGTAAGAATAGTTTTTTCAAAAAAAGTGTTGCCTTGTTTTACAAGCATTCTTTACCTGCTCATTAACGAAGTAATATTGTATACAGATATTACTTCGCTGACCACGACCCTCGTTTGTCGCCAAAAAGAGTTTGTTTATGGACTGAAGCTTTCTCGCTTGCGGCGCAAGTAAGCGCGTAACCAATTAGAGATGCCGTTCTTTTCGATGTCTTCCAATTCTATATAACCACGTTTTTCTTGCACTTCGCTTTTGCCAACAATTTCTTCTGACAAAAAAAATAACAAAAAGAAACGGAAGAGTTAGTGGTTTCGGTAATACCGTTGTTATTTTAAAATTCTGTGCAACCAAGAATTTATTCGAAAATGTTTTTTACAGTAAAAAAATAGAATTTATGTTTTTTATGTCAAATTAAAAGAAATAGGCACATTATAGACCCATCTATTTTTCCACTTCTTTATTTTACAGAAGTCAGAAAATTTTTATTTGAGGCAAATAAGTTCATCGTTACTTTCCAAGCTGAATCAGCACATGTAGAGACTAATATTATTAATCACGTCTCACGGTACATCTAAGTGATCATGTTTAACGAACAGAAAAAATTTAGTTATGAGATAAGTTTTGTTTTTATAAACTGATTTTTTTGTCCAATTTCAATGAAAATTAAAAATTAATTTTTTGAATTTTTGATTGATCTTAAATCTAAACTTATTAAAAATCTTCATTTTTACAATATTATTAATTATTGATTTGGAATTCCGAAGCATTTCATTTTTTTTTTACTTTTTAACCCTTTCTAAATGTGCTTATTTAGACCAAGGTGGTCCAAGTTTATTGCTCCTGCGGGCCATGTTTCAAAATTATGCAAAATTTACGGGGCGCAGTTGGTTGGAAAATACCTTAAAATGCTAAAAACGATTTTCTTTTTAATTTTATTTTATCTCTATATTTATCCTCCTGACTCGCTGGAAAGCGACGGAGGCGCTAATACATAGGGTAGGCAATTACCCCGACCTGCTTCCGGAGATGCCAAGATATTGCTGTCGGCTTGTAATTTAATAGAGATATGAGTGTAGTTTAGAACTGCTTGCCAAGACCACCAAGCAGGGGAATGTGCCGTAAAGTGTCTTTCCCAAGAACACAACAGAATGACGCAAGTGGGTTTTGAACCGAGACCGTGTTGGTCACGAGTCCGGTGCTTTAACCACTCGACCACGCTGCCGACAAAGATTGTAAAGATTTTTTTTTCAGCAACTTTGTGTTGCCAGTCTGGGAAAATATGTGGAGTAGAATGATGGAAAACACATCTCTTTAAATTGAAAATTAAAAAAAAAGGTAATCTAATTCTGAATAAGCAGAAACGTGCTTATCCAATTGATGGACCTTTTTTGGTCTCCACTTTTTAGTAATGTGTTGTTCTCAACCATTTTCTCCTTCAGATTTACCAAGCCTGGCAACATAAAGTTGGTGAACACAGATAAAGGTCTTCACTTCTCAATTACAGAAACAAACACTTACGACAATAGTCTAAACAGAGTCCTTTAATTTTTCTAAAAAAGAGAAAACTGATTCGTCATAATGCCAAAATTTCGGAACGACAAAAGGGTCATTGAAATTTAAGAGGAGTAGCTTGCCATCCTGATGTATAATAATTAAAATTTTTCTGTGGGGCACAGATAATGCTGCTGCGGAACCAATGTTGCCTGCTGGCCAGGGTTTGGACCACTCTGATTCAAATTGTCAACTTTTATTTTTCATTTGAATATACTTTAGCACCATAATTATGAGCAGAACTTTTTACCGTACAGATGTTGCAGCAGTTTTCTAAAATAAAAACAAAAAAAAAATCGTTTGAAGATTTAAAAGTACTTTTTAGATGCAAACATTCCATTTCAAATTTTTTTCTAAGTGTAAACCTTTGATGAATGCGGAAAAATAAAAATATTTTTTCGATTTAACAGCAACATGCGAACGTTATCGCTATGGAACTATTTTAAAAAAGAATTTTCAGCAACCTTATATAAAAATTAATTAGTTTAAAAAAATTTTTTTGATCCATTTAAAAACTTAAGCTTGAATAAAAATATTGCCATAACATGAGACTAATTTTCGAGACAACAACGACACATTTAGTTAAAATTTGTCACTACTGATTTTAACAATTCCACTAAACCCGACGGTATTGATATTTATAAACAAACACCTAAAATTCTTTAGAAAAGGAAACCTAAAATTCTTTAGGAAATTCTAAAACACCTAAAACAGACCTAAAACACCTAAAATTATTTAGCATTAAATAACTTTATTTACCGAAGGAGATGGTATAACAATCACTGGTTTTCGAACTAAACATTGTAATACAGTATTAATAGCCTAGGTTGGCTTTATTAGAGAGTTAAAGGATGATTTAAGATCAGCCTTGGGAGAAGAGCAACACAATAACAACAACTGATTTTTATGAATAAAAAAGTTGTTTTTTAAGGTCGCTGGAATACTATGTTTCGAACTGAAATAGCAGCAGGAAGAAGCGCTTCAACTATTTTAGCAGTTCTACCTCTAAAACTACCCGGGGATGGAGAAATGGCCTCGGTTTCTTTTCAAGTAAGAAGATTTGGACGAAGACAACCAATCGATCAAATAACGAAGGAGATCCTGATTGAAGTAAGAAAATGATACTTCTTTTTTTTCTGATACAGAAAACAAATTTCATTTGCACGTCAATAAGGAAACGGGCCAAGTTGCCATGGGATATCTGGTCCAAGGTGAATTGTAACCTCAGGGATCTTCTTGCGCTAGGTCTACTCTTTACAATATATCAATTTTAAAAATTTTCACACCGCCAATAAATGCTAGAGAAAAAACACAAAATGGGCTATAGAATATTTTTGGTTAGAAGAAAAACTCTTCAAAGAGGGAATAACTTCAAAAAACTCACAAACTATCAATAATTATTACGAGTTACCAGAACCAAACCGCTGCGCTATTGAGCAAAAAAAGAACGCTCAGATGCGCATTGTAAGCAGAACCATGATGAAAATGCAACGTACTTTTTTAAAACCTTTCACCATTGGGACCGCTATAGTAGATATGGTTTTCTAAAGCATCTGTGTCTAGTGCTATGCTAAACGTTTTAAATAGATCGTCCACATTTTAACTATTTACTTATCTTCTGACTTGCAGGATAATAATAGACAAGTTAAACTTAAAATAACTGTTAAATAATTGCTCTGATTGGCTTTGAAAAATGCCAAGATATTGTTAATTGTCCGTTGAATTCTTTTTGAATATTTATAAAGTATTTTAACTCTACCAATGCTTTAAAGACTTTCATGCAGGGGACAGTAACTAAAGTGTCTTTTCCAAAGCGACAACAACAGCAAAGCAATAACACAAGTTGAACCGGGTTTGGTCAATAACGTCGCAGTCAGAACGGCTCTTTGTACTACTCGGTCACTCGCCAACCAGCAGATAAAAGCAAACACAGAGTTGTTGAGTCTCATCGTAGTTCATAAACATGACATACTTCAGTGTTGTTAATGATAAAATCAACGATCGCCTATCTTAAAGGAATCTGGTGAAATTCTGGACACTTTTAAAAGTTATGTGATTGATGTGGACAACAACAGAAATCAACAAATTCCGATCCAATTCAAGTTTCCTGAGCGATTTGTTCCTGGAAGTCGACAGTGTTCGGTGTATGCTTACTGTAAGACGTTCTATTAATTATATTTTTCAACATACCTACATTTTTTTAGCCAATTGCTTTTACTGTTCTAAAAAAATTTCAGGCAATAGTATATTTACCAAAAAGATGTTTTTGCATTAAACTTTTTTTGATGGTGTTGGCCTCTTTTATACTTTTGTCACTATCGAAAAAGTTTTGAGCAAGTTTTTTGGAATAATTCAATGCCATACGTCAGAAAAACGTGAAAGTTTGGTTATTAAACATTTAAATAAATTATTGAGTTACCTTAAAATAATTATAAAGTTGTTCTAGCGTTAATTTTACACTTCATTTATTCTATTTCAAGTTTACCATTTTTAATTTCAGCAAATCTACTGGGTCCCAGCATCGAAGTAGATCCTATAAATAACAAACCGAATGATGTGTCATCTCTTTTCAGGTATGCTTCTTCGCATTATTTTGCATTACAATAAGAACTGCTTATTTAGACCACCGAACATTAGAGAGTGTAACAGCAGTTCAGCCACGGCGTTACTCCACCTGTACGTCAGTTTTTGACAATTTCCGGCTTTTATTTCAAGAACACAAACACCAACAACAGCGTTACGTAATTGCAGATTTATACCCGTCACATTCCAAAAAATTGCTCAGCTTGTAAGAACTAGACTTTCTATATTTCTGTGATCATTGCAAAACTAAAGATTTAAATGTTTCTTGTTTTAGCGAACTAACGTTTGATAGGTTGACGCTTTTTCTACAACACTTTTTCGTATGTAAACTGTTAATTCGATGATGATGTATAAAAAGACGCGAAAGCAACAATTATAGAATTAATATTAGCTCCCTTGAAAACGATGTCTATTTATGTTTTGGGCCCATTAAATAGCTAGTAAATTAATTAAAAAAAAATTTGTTTTCAAAATTTGAAAAAATAAATTTAGATCTAAATCAAAATTTTTAGAATTAAATCTCACGTCCAACAAGGTAAACAAAAGCAAATAATCATCTTCACATTTAAAGCTATCTCTCATCTCGTTTTAAAATTTGCAAACACCATAGAAAGCCCAAAATTAAGCATCAATAAACTGCAAATCATTCAAAACTTAGCTCTGGGCATTGCTTCTGGCTGCATACAATACACGAACCTTCAACAACTACAGTACATGAAAAAACCTGGTCTCATTTGATGGGTTCCATTTCAAGCTTCATGCTACTCAACTAGAACAAGTAACTCAAGCGTTTTAACTTTACAAACCTTATTAACGTTCATTCAACCCTCCCAAAACTGTAAAAGCCGCAAGCGGCGCAGCTTAGAACTAACAAACCACCATTTTTAAAAGTTGCCTACACACAATAAACCCGGATATTTATATGAACAATGCCAGATATGCTTGACACATGCACACACTATACTAATAACTTTTTAACTTTAGCAAAGTATTAATACTGCAGAACCCTAAAAGTGTGTCGTAACACTCCTTACAAGCAATGGCAGGTCATCCATCACGAAAATCTGAGTAGGCCCAATTAGATTTTTTTAAAATCTAATTATATTCCTGATTCACAAGAAAAGATTGAAGGTGCTATGTTTTGTGCAACCGTCAAGCGATAACCAGGACCTGCTTTTGGAGATACCGAGATATTGCTGTCCGGTTGAATTTTTTTTTACTTTAGTTTTGGTAGGCCTACAGTTTTTTAGTCATTATTCTAAATTTTATTTACATTTGATTCGTTATATTAGGCCATAGTTGCTGCATACCTGAATGTGTGGAGCTTTGTAAAAAAAACCTTTGTCACTTTTGTAGCTTGTCGATCAAATCTTTTGATATCTGAACCATTTCAGCATCATTAAAGTTTTTGTATTTTTCCGAATGTTTCGACTCGTAATACCGACTCAGCTGTAATCTTTGTACGTACAAAGCCACCTGCTCTGCACGAGTCAAACACACCGCTTAACCTCAAATTTCAGTAACTACTTCAACTCCACGTCTTACTAAAAACTCTCATTCGACATCAACGTTTCTTTTTTTTTAATCGACATTTTCCGGGTAAAAGTCGTCACGTCACATCAAACATGCGTTTATAACAACGTCAATTACGTCACTTCATTATTTATGTCCAACGTTAAAAAAACAATTTTAAAATTAAAACACACCACATTTAATTAACACATTAGGTAAAGCACCGTTTATTTTGTATTTTTTTAAGAAATTTTCTCGGTTAGAGTCAAGCCATGGGCCGCATGCGGATAATTAAAAACAAACAATCAAAATAGTTTTAAGCAACAATACTCTAGATAGCATTAGATCTGTTAAAAGAACAATAAATAATAAGGATGATACAATTTGTTGTGGTAAAAAAAATAAGGATTTCAGATAGAAAGAGAAAGTTTTTTTATTTATGATTTTTATTAAAAAACTAAAACACTAATTTGAAAATCAGCACTTAAATAAAACAGAAAAAGTGAATCATTTTATAATTTTTTAACATATAACACTTTTAGCTTTTATTTTTTATTTTTGTATAGACAGCCGAGCGGCTGCGGTGAGCAGAGCATGATTTACAGCGCACCGAACGTGTACGCACACATGTATTTGCAAGCCGCTGGAGATTTAAGAGAAGGCACTCCAGCGTATGATGCTTCTATTCAACGAATTGAAGCCGGTAATTTCTCGGTGTTGTCATTGATATTCAATTCTAATTGAAAAAAATACACAAAAACAATGTAATGAAAAAAGTTTTTTTGCAATAAAAGTAAATTTAAAATTTTCTACGAAAGATATAAAAAACGTGCCCCGGCAGTTGATCGAATGACAGTTTATCAAAACTGCATAAGGGGACTATGGCATCATAGCTTCTCACCACTGTTGCTTGTTCACAAAGTTGATGTTAATTAATGTTAATGCTTTAAAATAAAAAAAGAGGGTTCAACCATAAAAATTTGCACATTTGTACAATTAAATTAACTGTTGCAGTACCGTGAGAGAGACCTCTATCTGCTTTTGCCTCAAAATTGTATAGAATTAAGTGCAGTATAAAAAATTAGAATTGATTACTTTTTAATCAATAGACTATGTTCCTCTTTTCCTATGCTTTGACTTTTTTTAATTAATACATTGTATCTAATTCACTCTTAGTAATCTGCAGGATTTTTACTATAAAGCTTATATTTGTCTTTGCAGGATATACTCGACAGTTAGGTTACAGATCCAATATAGTACAACGACGGGCGTTTGCTGTTTATGCACAATACCAACCCAGTACATGGTTTGTAACATTTTAAAATCATCTTTATTTTACCAGTTTAATTATTTTCACAATACAAATTCCTAACAAAGTGATGCCGGAGCTTTTTTGGATATTATCCAAAATTTTTTAAAGAAAAGTCAATTTAGCTGAAAAATCATTCAATATAATTAAAGCTGAATGTGCTATATTTGAATGGCCGAATAAACACAGGAGGAATTTTTAAAAAATTTTTAACAACATTATACCTCAATTGTTTCCAATGGTATTTCTTTTGGGGTAGTTTCCTCCAGTTTCTCGAACTTCGTTCTAAAAATACGGGTTCAACACAATATAAATCAATAAACGTACCTATCTGAAATTCAGTTTTTTTTATTATTTTTTTTATCTCTATATTTATCCTCCTGACTCGCAGGAAAGCGACGGAGGCGGTAATATATAGGGTAGGCAATTACCCCGACCTGCTTCCGAAGATGCCAAGATTTGCTGTCCGCTTGTAATTTAATAGAGATATGAGTGTAATTTAGAACTGCTTGCCAGGATCACCAAGCAAAAGGATGTGCCGTAAAGTGTCTTTCCCAAGGACACAATAGAATGACGCAAGTTGGTTTTGAACCCAAACCGTGTTGGTTATGAGCCTGGCGTTTTAACCACTCGACCACGCTGCCGACATAGTTATAGGCTTAACCTGTAATTAAGTAATTTTCAATTGGTATACTAGTGCACCGCTAAAGGTTTCCAAATGTGCCGCGAAACTGTAGTCTGATAGATTCTTGCAAAATTAAAAACGATTTCGTTTTCTTAAAATCTGTAGCGATAGGATTTTGTTTATGTGTTTAATTGCTTCGTTTGTAGTAAAATCTATGTTGCAACATAAAAAATGAAAATGACTTATTTCAGAATAAAAATTAAAGCCGATATATTTGGAAACATAGTCTATTTATGACCTTTCGGAATTATAACTCATTTCATGATCAACTGCGTTCAACTAATTAATTAATTGCAAATATAAATATTTAAATTTAGATAATTTATGACGTAATATTGCAAAATATATGTATTAAATAAAACGGAGTTATCTGCGCGTAACTTTAAAATCAAATTGATACAAAGCAATTTGGGTGTATACAAAATAAAGTGGTTTAAGAATTTTGAAACGAATTAAGAAAACACCAAGTTTGAACATTAACTGCGCAGTACTATTGTTAAACTAAATTAAAAAAAGCTTTAAGTGTTAAATAAATACAGTGAAATAGATTGCTCGTCAATATTAATAGATGAATTTAATTTTTAAATGTATAATGATTCTTTTATGAAACGTTTTCACCAATGATTTGAAAAACCTAAAATCGCACAATTATTGAAATCGATTTTATGGGTTGGATTGTTAACTTGGTGTTTTGCTACATCACTTTTTGTCGGAGTGGCAAATCGATCTTGCGGTTGTTGAATCTGGTAATTAGATTTCTGCCGGTTGGTCCAATATACGAAGCTCCACAATCACATTTTAGTAGATAAATGACATTGAATTGCTGCAGATGAGGTTGTTTCTCTTTATATGAGAATAATTTCCCGTGTAAAGACAGCTTATTGATTTGCCAAACGTCATTTTTTTCTAATCAAAAAAGTTTTCAAAGAACTTGAATGAACTTTATCTGTCTGATCTAAAATGCTATCCGTGATTGGCAAAAAGCCATTCCAACAATTTTTTCATTCGCATTTTCATACCTTCGCGAATATAAATTTTTAACTTTGATCAAAAGCAAACGCAAAATTTTTAAGGATTGCTGACAAAATGCTTTGTTACTTGGCAGCGTTTGACAGAGTTTTGTTTCGATCACATTTGCTCTTAAATTCAACTACACTCGTCGTCTTATAATTGTACAGTACTATGCAAATTAATTGGGACACTTGCGCTAAATGAAAAAAAACACAATTTTCTCGTTATTCGACTTTTTAGCATAAAAATAAACAACAAATTAACCAATTAATATTTGATATGTCCTCCATTTGATTTTATGGTCATTGACGCTGTTTTTGGCATTGAGTGAACTAGATTTCAGCACATCTTTTTTAGCTCTTCATCATGATACCCAATCTTTATTATAGCTTCAATCAGTGATGTTTTCGTAGAACAGTCATATTTAGAAAGTTTTCTTTTGATTGTTGCCCAGAGATTTTCAATTGGGCTAAGTCTGGAGAATTTCCAGGCCAGTCTAATAGGATTATACCGGTCTGCGCGAAAAAGGTTTGGATTTTCTTTGAGGTATGGCAAGGTTAGAGATCCTGCTGAAAAACACTTCCTGCTCGGGAATCACTATCGGATAAGATAGAGAGCAAATAAGTTGCTAAAATGTCCTTGTATTTATCCGAATTCATTATTCCTTCAATGGGTATAAGGCTTCCTTGTGCAAGCATAGTGAAAAACCACCAAAGCATCTTTTTTGTGGATGCTTAGGAGCTGGCTGAATGTGTGCTTCTCTGAGTGGTTCATCGATGCTCTCCTGACATACCATAAACAGTAGCCGCAGACTTTAAAATGGGTTTCATCAGAAAATATTACTTTTTCTCACTGGTCTGTAACGCAGCTTCTATATTTCTTGGCCCACTAAAGCCTTTTCTTTATTTTAGTAATTAACAATTGGTTTTTAGTGGGTTTCCTTGCAATCCTCCCTGAGGCAAGGAGTCTTGTGCTAATAATTTTGTGCTAATGCTTTGTTTTTGGCAAAGATTTGTGCTAATGCTTTGTTTTTGGATAGGCTAAATGCGTTTATTGACAAAGTTTTCACGAAAGCGAAAGAATTCGACACTGATTTAAACATGGAACCTATTTGCACTTCTTTGGAGTGGCTTCTTTCAATACAAAGTAACGATGGAAAATTTATAGAATCGGGTCGTGTGTATCACAGGGAAATGCACGTGAGTTATTTGAGTAACATCGAAGAACTATGATCTTGATCTAAAAGAAGTATGTTTTTGAAAACTTTAGTTTAATTGTAAAACAAACTATATCGTCGCTTTTCAATTTTAGTATAAACATGTTCATTTATTAAAATTTAGTTATTTTCAAGAATTTATTTGATTTCTGCTCTGATTAACAATGTCAAATAAAATCAATTTTTATTCTGCCTCCATTTTTACAAGTGATTAAATAAAACAATGCGTACGAATAGGCCTAACTGAGCAAAAGTCTTTTTTATTTAAAATTAAATTACAATTAATAAAAATAGATTCACTAAACTTAACCAAGAGATTTTTAATAAACCACGATTAGTTATAAGCAATTTTAAAAACTAAAATTAAATATTTATAACTTTTCAGGGTGCAGTCACAACTGCGGGAAACGATTATCTGACTCTCACCGCTTACGTGGTAATCTCGTTGCTCGAAGCGCCAAGTCGCTGCCCTCCCGCGCTAAACGCCCGGATAGCAGCTGCGGCCCAAAACGCTGTAAATTACTTGATCCGTAACAAAAACAATCCAACCTTTTCTGCTCCTTACGGACTTGCTCTTTTAACCTATGCTTTGATGCTACATAACCCAAATTCACTCGACGCAAATCAAGCATTGAACAGGTCGAATAATTTTACTATCTTGCAAATCCACCTGGGTGGGCATAATTATAATTTTTAGTCGTTATATGGCGCTTCTTTTTTTTTCTTTACTTAGTATAAATTGTTTCTTTGTTTAGACTTATTTGTTAACAGTGATCGAGCATCGTAATAATGAGTAAACAAAGTTTTATTGGACCTTTTTTAAAAATTTTCAGGTCGAAAATTTAATTAAGTTTAAAAGCAACCTGATGTACTTTGCAGACTAAAAGAATTAAAAATAGAACAAGGTGGCACAGTTCATTGGGAAGGAAGATCGTTAGCAGAGATTGCAGGCACTGATTTGCATGCTTATTGGTACGAACAAAGGCCTCAAGCAGTGTACGTTGAAGCAACGGCTTACGCCTTGTTGGCAATTATTGCCAAAGCACGAACAAATAATCCACGTGAGTAACTTAAAATTGGTTGATTCTTTCTGTATGATCAATTTGCTATGTTCTGATATTTAAATTCTTAGCTTGTGGTGAAGCGGTTAGTTATGGAGTTTGCGATCACAAAATTGCAAGTTCGTTTTCCTACTTATGGCGCTTACGTTTTTGAGATATAATGTTCATGTCGCAATGTAATTGGCTGCACTGGTAATGAGATTAATCTAAATCGTCTTTTGATTTGATTCACTTTTTTTGGTGCTATATAAATATTTGGTCTCAACATCGCTGAAACTTTTTTCGTAGATGTTTATGTAAATATATACAGTCCATATAATTTTTTATATTTCTATCATAGCTCGTCAAGTTGATCTTAACCTTGCTCGAAAAATTGTGTTGTGGCTCATTCAACAGAGAAACGCTGGAGGTGCTTTTATTTCAACCCAAGATACAGTTATAGGACTCCAAGCTCTTGCTACGTATCAGACATGGATTGTTAGTATTGTAAGTACCGTTTTTTGTGGTTTTTAAAAATTATTGTACCTGTAAGTGGTCAAATTTTTCGAATTTTTTTTAATTAAAAATTGTTTTTCCATCTGGTAGGGCTTTATTATAAGATACATTCTAGCTTCGAGCATTCTTGCAAAAAACGTGGATTTTGGTTTAAATTATCAAAACCAGTCAGTGATTCTTATTCATGCATTTCTATCAAGCTCTTCCAATAAAAGCTGTGATAATCTTTGAAATTATGTCAAAGTTTAAAAAATGCCATTTTTGATAATATCTTTTTTTTAGTTAAAGGCTTACTTACCCTTTGGGGTCCAATCTCTTTTTTACAAAAATTTTTCCAACAGGACTAATTTTTTATTGTCTAAACCTTTTCCTTTCCCTGTTTTAATGCGCATTCTGCTGTTTTTGTATTGATTTGAGAAACATTTGAAAACTTGTGGTTTTGCTGAATCTATTTTTTAAATAGACGTTTGGTGGAACAGAATTTAAAGATGGCGTGAAGTAAAAAATTTTTCTTCCCAAAGGTTTTCATCCGACACTCTTCAAGGGAAATCGTCAGGATAAAGCAGAAATGAAACCGAACTTGATTGTAAAGAGGAAAGCAGAGTTTTCATTGGCTGAAAGAAGTTAGCCAATGAGAGAAAAGATTAAGTAATTTATAGAGAGTAGACGAATTTTTTTTGTTTGCACAGAAGGGGATTAAGAGATTTAATGAAAGTGCAGAAAGGTGAAAAGAAGAGCGACCTCGAGCGAGAATAGAAAATTTTTCGTTGCTGTAGTAAAGAGCGCATTGTGCGTTGTCAAGAAGATGTTGACCAATGGCGGATTCGTGAAATTGTTGTGGGCGTATGTTGTTTTTGCAAGAGTGGGGAAAGGCTTTGACGGTTGTGCGAGGCAGGAGAATTGGCGATGGATCTAGGAACGTGTTGATTAATTCGCTCTTCTAGGCGTTGAAACGTGCGACCAACGTACCGACTATCGCAGTGGCACACAAATTGGTAAATAACATTGCTGTGATGATGGGAAGGTAACACGTTTTTCTTAGTTGCTGGTAAGAGCTGTCGGGTGTTGAAAATAACACGTGGTTCGACGGAGAAAAAAGAAGCGTTTCACAGCAGACGTAATCTGCTTTTAAAACTTCATGAGACATTTCCAATCCATGGGATGTGTAGGTAGACTTTTCCACTGTGTGAACCGGGGTAGAATTTAGTTGCTGAAGTTTTTGTTTGAAAGCCGAATTGATTGCATATTCCGGGAAGCCATTTTCTAATAGAATTGAACGATTTTTGCCAAGCTCTGTGTCCAGTTTGCTTTTAAAACAGATCATAAAAGCTCTGTGAACAAGAGTACCTATTAGGTTGATTTTTCGTTTCTGGGGGCTACAGGAGTTCCAACGTAGATAATTCCAAATCATATCTTTCTACCAACACATCCAGGAAGGGGAGAGAATGATTAGATTCTTTTTCGTAGGTGAAGCGTAATGAGGGATAAAGGGAGTTGAGGTGGGTGAGAAAAGTGTTGCAGTCTTCTTCATTGTTGAATACGGCGAAAGTGTCGTCAACGTACCGGAAGTACACTAACGGCCTTTTAATGATGTTTAAAAGTTTCGCTTCTTGGTAGCCAACAAAAATGTTTGCTAATGCTGGACCGAGCGGTGATCGCATAGCGACACCGTCGATTTGTCGCTAGGTCGTCGAATACAAATATAAAGACAATAAATATTTCGCTAGACAGAGTTTACAATAGACCAGTGATTCTAAAACTTTTCTGGTCTTCGACGACCCTAATTTGAGAAAAAAAATTGTATCGATTATTAAAGTGAAGACTTAATTTTCAAAAATTTAAACAGGACAGCAATATCGTGACATCTCCGGAAGCATGTTGATGTAATAGCTTCACATTTACTCTTTGTAGAGCGCCTCCGTTGCTTTTCTGCAAATGAGAACAATAAATGTAGAGATAAAAACAAACATAAAAAATATAAAATGTCTTCACTTAAATAACTTTCTAGTTTTTAGTTTAATATTGATTCGAAAAGGGTATCGTTGCTTTATCTCTCCAGTAAACCCCAACTGTTATTTATCGACCACATTCAACCTCTTGCTATTTATCACCCCCTTGGATATTTTAATCTACTATTTGAGAAACACTGGCTTGCATGAATTAGCTGCCCAACGGTTCGATCCTACTCGTAAAATAGTTTATTTAAGATTGATGTAGTGTACTGCTTTAGATCATATGTTTTTGATAAACTACCGCGAAATTTTCTTTCCTTTTGTTACATCAAAAGCTTCTCTTTCACTATTACATCAAAAGCTTCTATCCTTTTTGGTAGCAAAAAGAAAGATGTTTTTTACTATTTCATTATTTCCCACTTCCCACGGCACAGTTTTATTTTAAATTATGCTTAAGAAACGACTTATGCAAAAGTTGAAAAATAATTATACATTTTTTGAAATTGAATAAGTTTTTTCTGTTTTATTTTAATACAGTATTTATTTACTTACAGTTAATGCTTAAAGTCAAAACTATATAGGATAGTGCAGGGATGTCCAAACTGCGGCCCACTTAAGATTTTGATGCGGCCCACTGTCTATTCCATTTTTAGATATATATATATATATTTTTTTTTTTAATCTGTATCGAAGCGTTTTTCCAATTTGCTTTGAGAAAAATCGACAAATCAAAGTCGATTTAAAGTGAAGGCTTTGAAAAAAAACACCTCATTTTAAGAGGAAAATTGACAAATCAATATCTAATTCAAATTAAAGACCTTTTTGCGGTCCACCGACTTAAGCTCAATTTAAATTTTGGCCCATAATAAAAAAAGGTTGGACATCCCTGGAATAGGGTTTATTGTTTTTTTTTTTTTTTTTTTTAATCCATAGTTTGTAGCAGCAGTTATTTTATTTAAAATTAGTTCTACTACAAAGTTGAATTACTTCAAATTGTTCAGTACTAATAAAGATTCTGTTTTAGGGTACTGTCCGACAAGAAGCCGACTTTACAGTACAATTGAGTGCCGTAAATCGAGAAAATGTCTTGATATGGCGAAGTAATGCAAAGCAATTGACACAAAACAACGCTCGATACAGAGTACCATTTGATATTCCAGCTAACGTCGTTGATAATCTCAACGTCTTGGCCACAATAAGCGGTAAGTTTTTTTTTTGAAGCCATTGACTCTTTTTGAGTGCGGTAAAAAATGACAATACCCAACAGAAATATAAAAACGCATATACACAAGCATCTGATACAAGATTTTTCAACGAAATATTGACAGAGTTATTTTATTTTTATCGGACAATGCAAGTATACTAACCTTAAACATTGTCTACTAAATGCTTTAGTTAATGCTTTGATGTTCAAAAATCGAATTTATTATTCGTTTCGGTAAGGTAATCGGTTCGGTCAGGTAATTAATCGGCAAGGAAGCAGAATGTTTCCAAAAAAGGTTTATATACCGGCTTTGTTATTTATAAATTGTATAAGCTTTTACCCGAAACCGTTACAAATCCATCGGATGAAAAAGAAAGAGGAAATTCAAGTTGTTTTAAATTTATTATATTTTTATCTGCCGTTTTTGCAAGCACAAATAGCAACTTGTAACTAAGATGTCTACGGTGCATGAGCATAATAAACCTACAACATATTAACTTCTTCTCAGGCTAAGATCACATAAATTTCTATACATCTTGATTTGTCCAGATTTGCAGGATAGCGTGAAAGTGTTGTACATTTATGAGAGGTATTCATGAAATTTGAAACTGCTTGCCCAGACCACCAAGCGGAGGAAATAACCATAAATTGTCTTTCTCAAGGACACAACAGAATGGCGCAAGTAGATTTTGAACCGAGATGATGTTGATCACAACCACGGCGTTTTTAACCACTCGACCACGCTACTTATATGCTTGAAGTGTTCTATTGCGACATTAACCTGCTGAACACACGTCTAAAACACACTGCTGCCGTGTAACACAAAGTATTAACGTAAAGAATAAAACGATACTTTGCACACATCATCACTACTGCATATTATACTTCGTTCTTGTCTTATATTTTTTTCGCTTTTTTTATTTTAGTTTTACAAGCGCTATATGTTTTTTGAGTTGCTTTAACAACTTAGTTTAGATGTCCGAGCACTTCCTTTACAGTATAAGGGCTGCTAAAAAGCATATAAGCAATAAATTATGTGAAAAAGTTTTAAATTGCAGGAAGACAGAAATTTAATAAAAATTATTTATGCTACTAAATACCAGATCTATATTGGAAGTTAGCTATTATTAAAATTCTATATTAAATTCTTAAAAGTTTGTAACATAATTTGTGAAAACTTTTTTAGTCTTTATCAATGTTTTGTTTTCTACGAAGCTTTTTTTCAAATACGCTTACGTCTGTCACAAAGTTCAAATAAGCCAGCCCACTTACAAATTAAAATCAAACACAAAATACTTGTTGATGTTTTTTCGAAACAAATTGATTTTTCACGATCATCATATTTATAACTTTTGTGAAAAAGTTTTCTTGATTCAAAAAAAGGAGAGTCAACAATTTTGCCTCTTTTAATCAATAAACTTTCAGGTGTCGGAGAAGGAGTCTTATCATATCGTTGCATCTATCGAACAGTTGTTGACGAAGAAAGTTGTTTCTTTAACATTGATTACAGAACCAATATTTTAAATTTGGACGAAATAGAAGAAATAAGAGCTGGAACAACAAATTTAAAAATGCAAATTACTGTGAGTAAAAAATAACCATTGGTTGTAAAATACAGAAACACAAAAAAGCAAATCTAATTCTTTATGTTGTTTTATTTGTTTTTTATTTCTTTCAAGAATAGCCAAATAGTCAACTAATGCTATAACCTTTTATCATGTGTAATTTTTTTGGTATTTCGTACAAGACTTTTCGACCTCGGATTTTTGAATTCTTGCCGGTACCGTAACGCTAAAACACAGGCTATTTTTAGTTTAAAGCAGGAGTGTCTAACCTTTACTTGTCGCAGGCCAAATTTTCATGTGTATGTTTATCACGGGCTGCAATCGCTGCAGTAATCAGAGCGATGTTCTCATGGGAGTTAGTTTGGAAATTTCCGTCCCAAAACAGGTGTTCTTTAGAAAAAAAAAGGTCTTCACTCTGCTTAAGGGTTTTATTTTGTCGATTAAATGAATACTATTTGCATGTTCGCCAGCGCTGGATTATTGTTTTCAAAAGGTTTTGCGGCACACTGGTAAATCTCTTGCGCATCACAGATTGGGGAGGTTTAATTGCACTGCAATGATTCAAAATGATTGATTATGTGATTAAAAATTTCTTCGCGGGCCGCACGAAAAGACTTTCGAAGTCGCAGGTTGGACAGGCTCGATTTAAAAAATATTTTACTTTTAATTTTTTAAATTCATTAATTCCTATTCTTTAATTATCAAAACCCTGAAAAAAATTGTTATTTTTATCTGTTAGATTTTCATGGGATCAACGAATAGAAACAAAATTTGTGTTTTAATTTCAATAAAACATGGCTCGGCACTTTAAAGACGATAAACAAAACTATCCTGTAAAAACAGAAATTTTAAGAATTTTCTGAAAATTACCAAAAGATAATCTAATAAGCAAAACATTTATTGATAATTCAATGTCAGACAAAATGACGCTAGTGTTTAGACCTGTGCTTTTCAAAGTGTGCCACTTGGCTCCCCATCGAGGAATTTACAATATCAAATCAAGAAAAATTACTAGGGAAAGAATTGGGAAGGGATTTGAGAATCTTGATACAATGTAAGTTGACCTAAAAAACTTGCTACTTCCTTCGTAATTATAAAGGCCCGTTTCCACTACGAGCGTGCAAAAGAGCATTCTTTGTTTGTTTTATTGATTTTTTTTGCGCTCGCTTCAATTTTAACCGCTCGCTTTAATCGAAGATCAATAAAAGAAACAAAGAATGCTCTTTTCCACGCTCGTAGTGGAAACGGGCCTTAACGGTACTAGTCTGGGGGCAAGAGGAAAGTGAAGACTGAAATCAATATTTTTTAAGGACAAAAATTAGGATATTCAAATTTAAATGTTAAGTTTTGAACTTCCTGGTATAAACGGAATTTGGATCACGAATTTGGATGAAGACAAAAAAAGTCTTTACTTTGATTATTAAGGAATTTTTTCGCCAGGGTAAGGGACGATGGTACCCGAGTCCTAAGAGAGTGGAATGTGGCAAAAACTTTGAGAATCACTGGTTTAGATGAAAAGAGCGTTCTATTGGATGTTTTTTCGAAGCTTTTTTTCAAAGTGTTTTGCTGCTAATTTATTTGACTTCAAATTCCTCTACAGCTGACAGTTTCAGCACGTTATAACACAACAGAGGTGTCGATAATCGAAGTTGGAATGTTGTCGGGTTTTGCTCCCATTGAGAGGACATTGTTTCCGTTATTGACTTCACGTCGACCAGACGGCATTGGTGAGTTTCCGTTTATTTGTGAATCAAACATTCATGAAGGTATCAAAGTGTGTTTCGAATTTTTTGAAGGTATAATAGAACTTCATAACAAATATTTAAAACACTTGAATCAATTCTTTGAAATTGTTTGGCCCAAAGTGCCAATGATATTTTTGCAGAAACTATCATTTTTGTCATTTATTATTCTGATTTACAGGAAAACGCAGAAATTTTAAAAGTCAAGCATTAGAAAGCCACAGTATTTCTTTTTTCTCATTTTTATTTTGTTTGTGTTTTGCAGGGTTGTCCAACCTTTTTCGATAATGGGCCAAATTATAAATTTGAGTCCATTCAGCGGGCCTCAAAATTAAATGTCTATGAATTTTCATCTTTTTGTATTAGATGCCATGACCAAATAACGAGTATTAAAATATAAATTTAAAATTGATTAATTAATTAGGAATCTCAGTGAAATGTGAAACTATTTAAATCATTGCATAATAAATGTGAAAAATGTCCATGCTGGAGCTGCTTTGAAGTCCTGGTTACGTGAGTTCCTTTCTTCCTGCTTGCACTGACTTAAAATTCTCAAGGTCTTGGAGAAGAGCACTTGTAGTCGCAATCCTAAAGCTGATGAAGTCAATAGGGGTCCCAAAGAGTGATCGACCAATATTTTTGCTCCTTGTCTCCGACAAGATTCTCGATAGGCTTATCTACCCCCTCGTTAAACCAAATTATAGATCTATGCTCCTTAGAGAGCAGGCTGAGCTTCGACGCGAAAAATCAACCGTGGATCGAGTAATTTTATTAAGAGAAAACATCGAGGATTTTTTTGTCGATTTCTCGATCTGACGGCGGCATATGATTCTATATGGCATCTTGGCCTTACATGTAAGCTGCTTGAGACTTCTTTCATATAAGCACATGGTTGGAATGATCATGGAGCATGTCCAAACCCAAAGTTTCACCTTAAAATACTACCGGTGACCGTAAGCAAAGCAGGATTCGCCGTCCGAAAAATGGCGCTCTTCAGGGATGGGTCTGGGCTTCTCTCCTTTCCAACCTTTTTGCATTTACGTCTCCATTTTTCCTTTACAATTTTCTGAAAGTTTACCTACACAGACAATCTAGCATTGTTGCACTCTCCTGGAAACTAAAAGGCCTTTGAGGGGCTTAGTCACACTAAGACGGTGACGGCAGCATTTTATTTAAATAACGAAAAGGCCAAAAAGTGAGCTAAATGTTAACAACAGCATCAGATTTTACCATTTTGTACAACCCCACTTATTTTGTGAACAGATTGCTTACGTTCCGTCACCATCTCGTAGCATTGAGCAAAAAACCATATTAGCACGTGAAACTGCTGAGCCAACTTGCAGGTTTAGAATGAGGTGCTGCTGCTAAAACACTGTGCAAAGCTGCCTATCTCTGGACTACTTAACAGCTGAGTACTGCGCACCAGTCAGGTGTCGCCGCGCTAACACTCACTTTATAGACGCTGTTCTGACACTTTGCGCATTGTCAATTAATTGAATGTTACGCCTAAATGGAACCTAGAATCTAAAAATTCTGATCCTTTTCTACCCTCCATATAAATAAATCTACATTATACTCTTTTTGGCCACATCGCTGCTACTACAGTAATCTTATTCCAAACCACTTTGCTTTGATATTGTAAAAATGCTTGGAAATAACATATTCGATATTAATTTAATCGCAAAACAATGTGATTACTAAAAATGATGCTTGGGGCAAGCATCTTTATGATAAACCCTGCCCACAAAAATTTTCATAGATCAGTTTATTGGAGGTCAGTCGACGCAGCAATCAACTGACGTATTCATTTTGTTTCCCTAAACGTTGCTATGACAGCAGTGCCATCGAATTCGATACGGTTAAGAAAATATAACTAAAAAAATTTGAGTAAGCAGTGGGCCGCGGGTTGGACATCCCTGGTTTATTGCTTTTTTAATGACTAATGGCTCTAAATCTTGAGTTTTCAAACAGAAAAAAATTACGTGCAGTTATGGTTATGGCCATAAAGAAAAACAGTGTACCCATTGCCTACTAAAAAACAGGCCTGGGTACCGGACAATGCGATTGATTTTAATGGGGGTTTATTTTGACGTCACTATTCTATTGCTTTCAATAGAACTGCTACTTCTAGTCACCTTGTTTTTATTTATATTTGATTCAGCCACAGGACGAAGCTTGTGTTTAATATTAAGAAATTGAAATTTGTTATATGAATAAGATGTTTTGCTTAAAAAATTAAAGTGTTTTCAGGAAAGCTAAATATTTTGCATAGAATTATACATAAATAGTAAATAATTCAAACGAATTAGGAAATGATTTTTCAGCCATCTTGGCTTACCGTGTGATATTTTTTCTACTGTGTATAATTTTTTGCGACAATAGGAAACTAAAGATGAAAAAATTTGGAAAAAAGCAAGCGAATTAAAGGTGGTAGCAACAACCGTCAAGCAATTATCTCGATTTGTTTTCCAAAAAGCAAAAATATTTTATCCGGTTTAAGTTTTGATTTAGCTTTTTAGTTTTTATGTAAAGATATGGCTGATTTAAAAGCTGTCTGCGAAGACCGTCAAATAGAGAAAAGTGCTTGCTATAAAGTGTCTTTTCCACGGATGCAACAGAATAACGCGAGAAGTTTTGAAATCGCGACGTGTCCATTACGTTTGCCATCAATACTGCTTTCTTACCAATCAGTTTTAAATTCACATTGCACTATTTTGAATCATAGCATTGGTATATAAAAAGCTCAAATAATTTTTTAAAAGAAAATGAGACTCTGCAAGTTTTAGATAATTAGAGCTGATTCTTTTTTTGAGGTATGAGCTTTTGGTCAAAAAAAGCTAAAAAGAAAACAACTCAATAAAATTATAAACACGATAATTTTATTTACTTTTAGCTCTTCTTGATGCCATAAGCTGTCCTGTGTTTTCAGTTTCTCTGTCGTGTTCTTACTAAAATTTGCTATTTCTGTTTATTTTTTCCTAATAAAAGCAAAAAACAGCTTTAAACAATGCATGAGCTTAAGGTTCGATGCAAATCTTGTTCCGATCAGGGTATATTGTTGTTAAATTAGCTATGTTTTTTTTTTTTTACAGTTGATCGCTACGAAATCAGTGATGTCAGCATTGTTTTTTATCTGCAAGAAATCCCTGTGAACCCACCCGTGGTTTTAGTTTTTGAAATGGAGCAAAAAGTTTACATTCCGTTGCCAGAGCCTGCAAAAATAAACGTCTATGATTACTATGAGCCAGCTGTACGTTAAGATGACTGACTCTATCTAAACAACTATATTTTAAAATATATAAAATGCACAAAAATACTTGTACTATTAAATCTGGGTAGTCTAAACTGCCATCCACAAGCTCTATGTTCCACGCGATGTGATAATCTGCGACCCCGTAAACAATTGTACACATTTTAAATCCTATCGGTATATATAGCGCCAGCCATTTGTAATAACCGGAAGAAACGGTATAAAATATCGTGCAAGTCTTCTTATTTTTTTGACTTCAAAAGTCGTCTTCAAAACTTACAGGACCGTTTTGTCTTCAAAAATCATCTAAAAACAAAAAAAGGATCATGTTTGTTTTCGAAACTTGTTTTTTTAATGTGAAAACAACACTTTTTGGCCGTTTATTCGAATAATTTCAAACCAATTTTGACGGGCTGGTACTGACAAATTTTTAAATTTGTGAAGAACTCGGTGAACACTGTACGAAATAGATTGCTCTAGGTTTCGTGTAAATTTTTTGATCCTGATTACTACTAATTTAGGCTTAAATAGTTTTTAAAAGATCTTTAAAGACCATTTTTTCATGACTAAGATTTGAAGCTAGGTCTCACTGCGGCAGTGACTTTCAACCATTCAGTTCTGCCTAGCAATGCGTCTTCACTTAGTTTGGAAACAACTTGTGTACAATAAAATGAAGACAAAAAATAGATCTTGACATTGATTATACTTGTATTTTTTGAAGTGGGAAAGGGTCTTCATTTTAAATATATTTCACAAATTAGTCAGTTTAATTTGCATCTGTCAAACTGAAGTAACTGAGTAAAAAACGCCGCCAACCTGAAAACGCTGCGGCGCCTCTTGGTTGAAAAGTGCTGGTAATTACGCTTATGTATTATTCTTCAAACCAAGAAAATCATTTGGCAAAATTTAGTCTGCAAGAAATCTGTTTATGCAATTTGGTCAATGAAGAACTACTACTGAGAATGGCAAAATCAAACGTCACGTGACACTATTTTTTTGTCAAACGTACCAAAACGAGGCAAAGCAGTACAATTGGTTTATTTTTTTAAAACTATTAGACGATATCTGTCATAAATGTATATAATTTTAACTTTTAAAGAAGTCTTAGGATGTTTTTCCATTGCAACTCAAGATCAAACCGTTTAAAAATTTAAATAATGAAATGTTATATTTTAATGCACCGTTTTTGTTTGTCAAAACAAAGGTCGCCCCGAATATTTTAATTACAGCTTAGATTTAAACTTTTCAAAAAAATAACCCTTTAAAATTGATCTTAGTTCATTTAACGCAAAGAGTATAATATCGGTCTACAATTTGAACTAAAACTTCTTTTGTATTCTTTTTATTTCATTTTATGCAGGTTCCGCTTGTTCAATTAGTTAATTAATTGTAACGAGGCCCAAAAAAACTTTTAAGCCTCCCTTAACTATAGTATAGTTATAGTCAGAGGCTAAAGTTATAAGAAAACCGTATAAGTTGAAATAGTTGCCAAAAAGTAATGATTTTAGGTCTTTAAATCTGTCTCTGATTTTCCAGATTTGTCACAGAAAAGTAGTGATCCCCAAACAAAAAAGTCTTTCATTACCACCAGTAGTAATTGACACATGCCTTCAAAACGTTCTTTGTTTAATTCTATTGATTTTCAACATGTCATTGTTTTGAAATCATCCAAAATACAACAGAATTTAGGTTTTTATCAACTAAAAAGCATAGTTACCTAAACAGAAATGTAAGTTAATAGAAAAACAAGTAACATAATTTAAAGAACAATAAACTTAAACAATTGCGCGTCGCGTTGACATCGCTCTGCAGTAACCACGAAAAAAAGAATGCACAGAATAAAAACTTAAAGCAGAAACGTGCTTGAGGCTTGATTGCGCACAGCGCTTAATTAGACAACAGTCATTTTAAATAGATTTTTAAATACAGTAGCTTGCTTCTACGAAGGTCTCAACGAAAATTCTTGGGAGCCGCATGCTCGCAATTTATAAACTACACTTTTTGGGAAAACTTAGATTGCACAGAAAACTAAAGTCTTGTTTCAAACAAAACTTATCAGTACAATTGCAAAGTTTAACAAAAAAGTCAGCCAAAAAACTTAAAGGCAACTATTCTCGCCAACCAAATAAACGGCAACAGGAAATAATCCAAACTTTACGGATTACCTACTAATGCTTCAGCTATGACATTGAAAAAGCGCAAACTCGGTTTAACAAATGATAACAAAAGGTTTAGGTCCACTTAAAACAAGTTCGAATTTACCTGTAGTCGAGATCGGAACAAAAAAATATAAAAGTTTATTCTCCAACACCAGTCTCTTTACGAATGGTTTATTCATACAATTTTGGGTCGCGAAAACAGCCTTTAAAAACACTAGATAAATGCCTCGTGTTGTTATCGAAAGTTATCTGCCTAAAATCACAACAATGACGAGTAAGTCTAATGTTGAACACTAAGCTTGCCCTTCTGTTGTTCAATTTCAACAAGCGTCTACGTTGAACTGCATCAAATTAAATAACAAAAGTGTGCACTTATTAAGTTTAATTCATTGAAACCGTATACAGAATTTTAACAGTACCTACACCTCCACCATATAACGTCGTAAACAAAACTCAAAAAATACATTTTTTATAAAAAACTTTTATCAAATAACTCTTTTTATAATAACTTGGTCAAAAAACCTCATTGCTTTATTTTAACTTTCTTTAACTTACGTTTGTTATAGATCCACTGCGGCAAGTTTTATTCTATAAGAAACACAACAAAATTGATCACCTCTGGTTGCGCGGAAAACGAAAATATAAATGAAGGAAACAGTGACATTTGCAAATGTGCAGAAGGTGGTTGCATGATCTGCAGGTACGATTGCTTGGTAAATTAATGAAGAAAGATGCGCAAGTTATTTGTTTTAAATTGCTGAAGTTATGCAGGCTACTGCCAAAAACACCATATGTACAGTAAATAGTAACAATACAGATAAGGTTAATGGTTTTTTATTTATAATGTATTTATGCGTTTGTTTGCCTTTAGAAACCGTTACGAACAAGTACATCAGACGTGTGCCGTGGTAGAAGGTGATCGAAATCAGTGTGGTGGCTGCCCCCAGGGCAACTGTACCAATTTATGGAAATCTGCGTGTGACGAAAATACGTTAGTATAGTTTTATTATTTTGAAAAATTTTCAAATTCTTTTTTGCTATTTTTAACAAAATATCAATTTTTTTTTAATGAATTGTTATCTTCATTTTTTATTTTTTCCTCGTTTAACTGGTCATGCTAAGAGCGAAAACTTTTTTGCCAACAATTCTGGCTTTTGTGCGGCAGGTTGGCGAGTGATTCCAGCGACACACAGCTTGTTGCTACCAATTTACTTGAATGACAAGTGCCATGGCGCAATATTGAAAAGATAAACTGGCAAAACGCGTATTAACGGGGTTTTAATTCGGGATTGAGAGTTTTGCAAACCTTGATATTCTTTAGATTCGAATTCATGCAATTTAAGATCACCAATATAGTTTTTTGATGTAAATTGGATTGAAAATTTTGTTGCTCTATTATTTGTTAGGAAAATGTCGTCTTTCGTTTTTTAAGTTGGGGTCGCTAAATGAATAAGACCAGCACATTAATAGGGTTATGTACAACGCGCAACTGAATTGTCATTTGACTGGCTCGAATTTACTGCTGAAGTCGTATTATTGGTGCCAGTCGGCACAGGTTTATTATTTTTTTTTTGCCCTTACTTTTATACATTACTTTTAACGGTTATCTTTTTTCTTTATTTCAAGATTAAAGTAAAATTTTGATTATTTTTAAGTATATTTTGCTTTATACCTGTGTTATAAAAATTGCAATTTTAAGTAAAACCAATCTGTTTTTAAAATGGGCCTATGTGTTAAGCTAAGCCCTTTTGTAATAAAGGGTGTTTTTAATTAAAGCGCAGAAGAGAATAAATAGCAAAAAAAAGCTTCAAGTGTATTTCGTCAATAATGTGACTTCGATTTACATCCGTTGAAAATTAAAAAACATATTATTTTTTATAGAGGTAACGATTTTGCTTTTGAAATTACCATCAACAGCATTTCACCGCCGGAAATGGGTGACGTGTTTTATACTCTCCGGGCTACTGTTAATAAAGTGCACAGAACAGGTAATTGGCCGTTGTTGGTTCAGATACTTGAATACAAAAAACAAATTCGGTAAAGTTGCTATATTACTATTAGTTAATGTAAAAACGTTTTTAAAGCGGTTTGCGCTTTGTTTCTTCAAACCTTCAGTTTTTTAATTGTAGTTTCAGAAGCTGGTGACCCAATATTTGTTAGTTTTGAAACTATTTTTTTGAATTTGACTTTCGCTTCGCTTCAAGTTTTTATGTCTATTTTCACATGATACGTTTTTTTTATTCTAGCTTTTATTAGTTTCTACTTTTACATATGTTTTTCCAATAAATTGTGTTGTAAATCTCCTGCAATTCTTTTCGCATTATTCATGCACTTTCTGTTTTTTTTGCCGACTAATACAAAATATATTTCGGTTTTAATGGCTCCTACTTCAAATGTTGCTTTCGCTCAGTGCTTTTTCCGCGCCAAATATTTACCATAAGCATTTTTTTTTCATCGCAAAATTCTAAAAACCTTCTTTTAAAATTTCTATCTCCGGTACACACAATAAAAACATAATTATTTTTCCAACATATCCATTAAAGTCTTCCCAATCCAAAAGTATTTCACTAATGTTTTAAAGTTCTGTTCGCTTGTCATTTAATCATAAAATGACTTTTCTCTTTTATTCTTCTTGCAATTGGTGTAGATATGCAGAAAAAATCACTAATTCTCAGCGATGAAGATCTCGAGACCGATTTTTGCGGCCGTGTGGCCTCGGTCTTGTGTTTTTTAAATTGGTCTCGAGTCGGTTTTTTTCTACATTTTTGTTACTTGATTTTGTTGTGATGAGTTTAGCAATTTGCTTAAAAGTAACACTTAATTGACCAGCTTTGCCGCACTTTAAAGTGGTAAAAAGCTAGAGTCAAACTTTTTTAATTTTTAATTTTGCAACTTTCTTACGTTTAAATTTGGCTTTTCTTACGTTGTTTCCAATAAAATCATTCTTACGTTTATTCCAATAAAATTTTTTATTGTGGTTAGAGCCATCTTTTACAAGCTAATCCGATTACGAAAAAACTTAATTAATTCTTTTTCTTTCGGCAACATACAAGTCGGGTAGTGCTTTGAATGTTTCTACCCCTTATCCTTGCCATCAAAACATTCACACCAAATTAATCTGATTTTAGAAAAATGGTGTAACTTGATTTCGTAATTATTTTTTAAGGCTATTTTTTTCACTTAGAAGACATATGTGCTTTAACAGAAGAACGAAAGAAATAATAGAAAAAAACTAGATCTACTGTACATAGTTTAGCTGTGGTAGATCTCGTTTTTGTAATTTGTGGAAGATCATTATTTTAACTAGTTCTAGGAAGCGACGTGAAAGTTTGGCTTCAATTTTTGAGATTATTATTAAAATCTTTAAAAGATCGAAGGTTCTACTTTACTTACGTCTGAGGAAGCATATATATGAAACATCTTTTATGGGTATTTTTTGAAAGTAACAACTTCTAAACCTTTGTGTCACGTCAATGAAAAACCTGCAAAAGCTGGGTACCTAGTTTTGCTTTCAGAAAACCCAGATTTCATAATTTTGTTTATCTTGCAATAATTAGACAAGAATAAATTTCAAGCTTAGAAAAAACTTCTTGATGTTTAAAACTAGTTAGCAAGAAACAAAATTTTAACCCATGTTAAGGCTTTATAGTAGCTTTTTCGTTTTTAAATGGCAAAAAGTATCGTCTAAGAGTATCGAAAACGTTGTCATCAAAAAGCAATTAATTATTTTAATATGCTATGTGCAAATTTGCTTTTCTTTACAATCAGTTTGCAAAGAGAAAGCCAATCGAAACAAAATAAAAACTTATCGTTTCGGATCAAAGCATTAAGCAAAAAATAAACAAAATAGTTTTAGTTTAGCTCAGAGTTTAGGGTTCTGTTAAACATTCCCAGGAGTTTGAAAACTTGAAAAATTCCGCAGGGGTTCCTTGATTTAAATAGTTGGATAATATTAAATGTGTTTAGGCCAAGTTTTTTATTATTTATTATTTTAAATTTTAGAATTATACTGGTTATAATTTAAATAAATGACTAATAAAGATGAAACAGAATACCATAGTTTTATGTTGGAAACGCAGCACAAACAATATCGATAACGCAGACCAGACAGAGCCAAATGAGAAGAAAAGTGCAGAACTGGGAGCTCCGTACAAGAGGATCAAACATAATATAACTGTCGACATTACCAAAGTGAAAAAATCGGATGACACACATTTGCGATAATGTTTCTATTTGTCCGATGACCAATCTATAAATGCTGCCCCTCAGCCTGAGTGTCTAATTTGTTGCAAAAGATTTTCCTCCAATTGTCAGAATTAGAGGAAAAATCAGAACTTAAAAGATTTTCCAATTCTGCGAGGGTTTCAACAAAGTTACAAAGACACCTGGAAGCTAATCATTCCTCGCACTTAACAAAAACGATTTCGTACTTTGAACAAATCAAAAGCAACGTTCAGAAGTAAAACTATCCTTCATGGGAATAATAAAAACGGATCAAGATTTGTTGCTGACCTCTTATCGACGACTGTGCCACCATGTCCTAAAAACAAAAAAGCCATTTACATTGGCTGAGAAAAATATTCAACCTGCATTGCAAGCAGTAGCAGAGCAGTTTCTTGACGAAATATTTTAGACAAAAATTAGAACAAAGTCCTCTGTCCGATTGCACTATAAGCAAAAGAGGATTTCGTATGGCTAAAGATTTATTAGAACAAAGTTTTAGTTATAGGCTGCAATTGGATAGATCATTTGATATAAAAAAAGGGCACAACTGCTTATCTTCAAAAGAATGCCTAATGTTGATATTTATGTTGATATTTTTGCTGTTGCAGATGAATAGCCTATTTGTGTTGCCTAGACTTGGCTTTGACTACAATTGCCGAACAAGTTTTTGGTAAACTCTATGAATTCATGACAGAGAAACAAATACCTAGGGAAAATGCTGTTCTCTTACTAGAAACGGAGCAGCGATAATGACTGGATGTTGGCTTGGAGTTGTTGTTTGAGTCAAAGCGTTTGCTTCTAACTATGCAATAAAGCATTACATTATACATCGTGAAGCATTAGCGATGAAGCCACTTAGTTCCCACAAAAAGATAAAAACGAAATTAAAAATTACCTTGGATGCAATTGTGAAAATTGTGGACTACACAATATGTGGTGGTAAAAGAAAATCTGAAAGAGTTTTTCAAAAAATATGCGAGAAAATAGATTTTGACAACATTACTCTTCTTCTGCATACCAACGTGCGGTGGCTATCATGTGAGAAAATTTTGACGCATGTATTCAAATTAAGAAAAAAACATTTAACGATCCTTTACAGAGCAAAAGCATCACTTTGCAAAGAATTTTGGTGATTTTGAATGGGTTTCTAAAATGGCATATTTGGCTTCAGTATTCAATATAATGTGCACGCTTAATACAAGTCTGCAAGGAAAAGGGTCTGACGTATTTTCGCAATTCAGTAAAATTGACGTTTTCAAAGTAAAGATTGACTACAGGCTAAAAAAGTCTCAAACAATGATTTTTCTTCTTTTTGGTTCCTAGATGAATTTCGAAAAGAATCACAAATTGATGATATAGCTATAATTAAAGAAACATTTGGCAGTATTGAAGAAAAATTTTGAATATTGCAAGATATATCAAGAAGTTTTCCTCTTGTTCTAATTGGGAAGTGAAAGGATAACCATCCATTTCAGCAAACGTAGATTTTTAGATTTTTCTTCGAGAAATTTTTTTGACCGGACAAGAGGAAAACTCTTTGGTATATATTGTAATATTTACTTTGGGGGGATGATTAAAAAAATGGAAGGAAACATATTAAGATTTTTCTGTGCAAAGAGGGAAGAAAAATTGCAATGAGCGCAGTGAAATATTAGTGTCAGTTTCGTAATACATACTTATGTAAGGCAGCTTCTCTGCTGTAATTGCTATCAAAAACAGTCACGTACATGAGAATTGCATTGAGCAACATGCAGCCACGTTTTAACAAAATTTCGAGTGAAGAGCAAGAATCGCTATCTCATTAAAATATTTTGTTTTTAGCTGTAGATACCAGTGTCTTCAAAGTTGAGGTTGTCTGTTCTGTTTTTGTTTTTCTTAGGAACGAGAAAAGTTTTTCATAGTCCTTTTTTTTGAATTATTTTTTTTATACAGTTGTAAAAAAGATAATTTTAGTTAATATTGCCAAACTTCTTGCGCCCAATATCGCCATGTAATAAATGGGTGGCAAAAGTTGGTGTAGTGTTAATGAAAAGCTGCGTATAAGTAGTACTGTTGGTCCTCTTTTGCAACTTTTCTCTAATTAATTTTGGGTAACAATTCCTAGCATGGTGTTTCTCGCCTTTCTTCTGTATTTTAATAATTGTTGGCCTGCTTGCAGTAGCATTATACATTTCAGATACCGGTACAACTATTTGTTTTTAAGTTTAAAATTCCAACTTCTATCCTTAGTAATTGCTGTTTTTTTTAAGGTTAAAGATGTTGTAGTGAATTCATCTCCTACAAAGCACTCAGACGTTTTCATTGTGCAGAATATTATTCGCTTGCTGCAGTCCTTTGTTTGCAAAGCTTGGTTTTTCAGATCTTGAATTGCAAATTGATATTTTTTCCAAGATTAATTTGTAATATTTTTTCCCTTTGTAGTCGTTGGCTGGTTGTAAACTCGGATTCATGGCACTTTTATTGCTTTCTTTGTCAGGCCACATATTACTTAAAAACTGCCAACTGCTTATTATCAGGGATGTTCAACCTGAGGGCGGCATTGTGGCCCATTTAGGTTTTTATACGGCCCACTGCTTACTCTAATTTTTTAGTTATATTTTAACCTGTATGGCAATTAAACTGTGTTCTGCAAGCTTGCTTGTTTTTAGAACACTGCATTTTTGAAAAGAAAATTGTAAAATCAGAGTCTGGTTCGAAGTGAAGACCTTTTTGCGGCCCGCGGACTTTAGTTAAACTTACAATTTGGCTCATTATGAAAAAAGGACATTACTAGCTTATTACGAAATCCCGTAATTTTCTTGAAGAAAAAGGATAATCGTCACAATAGAAAATAACAACTAAATCGCTTGTTTAAATGCCATAACCCAGTCGTCCCCAGCAGAGTTAGAGACGTGAATAAGTTTGTTCAAACTACTGGAGACGATCAGACTGAGCCATCCTTGAGAATCTTTTATTCCGTGCTTCTAGTACCGTGATTACTGTTTTGCTGCAAATTATTTTATGAGACTCAACTTTGCAATAAACAAATTTAGCTTTGTTAACTTGTGTGCAAAAACGAGCTCGCTACAATGTTCTTAATATTGATCTTAATTTCTGGGCAAAAATGGTTCTTACGTATGTTTGTATAAAGTCGATCTTTAAACAAAAACAGTGAAGCATTGAAAATCACTAAAAATTCTGTTCCAGTTCTCTAGCAAATTATTTTAGCTATAGCTGCAGAAAGTGGACTGTATTGATAGCAAAATATATGCTATTCTGGGTATACTTGTTTTCTTTTAAATTTTATTAAATGGGGTTCCGTAAAATTTGCAAAAGTTGACATAGGGTTCTCAAACGCCTAAAAGTTTGAGAAGCATTGGTTTAGCTGAACTTTGTCTAATTTGGTCTGATATAGAATTTTTAATCTACTTCAACCAATTTTGTCCAGCTGAAAAAAAGTTTTTTTATATTAAAGTTTTTCTTAACTTAGTTGCTTTGTTGCAATGTGATCTGAATACTTGAATTTTGTCTTGACTTTGAATTTAATAGAAATATCGACAGTTCGGATTTCATTTTTAATTTTTATCACCTTGATAGTTATCATTATCATCTCTATTTATCCTTCTGACTCGAAAAACTAAGTTGGAAGTGTTATGCTTAGAGCGGGGGTGGGCAAACTTTTAGCTCGATGGCAGTAATCACAAGTTGATTTTGTTTGAGAGCCGCATTACAGTAATCTCTAAAAAAGAGAGGTCTTCATTTTGAATTTGTCCAGATTTTTTTGATTTTTGTACCTAAAACTCAGTGATCTCTTACAAAAAAGATATTAATATTTTTTTAAAATTATTTGTTTGAGGCTTTCGCGGGCCGCACAGGAAATCGTGGTCTTCATTTTGAATTTGTCCAGATTTTTTTGATTTTTGTACCTAAAACTCAGTGATCTCTTACAAAAAAGATATTAATATTTTTTTAAAATTATTTGTTTGAGGCTTTCGCGGGCCGCACAGGAAATCGTTGCGGGCCGTAATTTGTCGACCCCTAATTTAAGGCAATCCTCAAGCAATTACCCCGAGCTGCTTCCGGAGATGCCAAGATATTGCTGTTGATGAAATTTTATTGAATCCTGTAAGCTCAAATTATCTGAACAAAAAAAAAGTTTTTCAAAAACTTAGATTATCATTATGGGTGTAAATGTGAATATTTTCTTTTTAGTTTTTTAGTTTAGAATTTTAGCCCAAAACTTTTTAAAATCTGCTTCAATAAATTTTCATAATTTTTTCCGGCTAAACGGAACTTTAAATTCTTAACTGCTTAGATATTATCTAACCTTTTGTTTACACAATTTTTCAGCCTATCAAAACTTGCTTCAAATCGTCGGGTACAAATAATGCATCTCAGTTCCACATGAGATTCAAGAATAACCTTCTTAGAAATCTTGACCAAAAAATCTCTGCTTTCAAAAACAGTTTTTTCAGGATTATTTATATAAACAAATAAGATTCGTAGCAGGACTACCGATTTTATAGACGTTTTAAGATTTTGTCGGGAAACGTTTAAAAATGCCGTTATTCTGGATGACTTTTAACTTGATTAAAAAAGCAAGAGTTTAAGTTTTGTTTTTGCTATTAAAATTCATTTTAAAAATTGAAAACCGTTTTTCACCGGTGGCTGTTTGATTGTTTTTAGGTAGTCAAGAAAACTTCAACCAAAACGTACAAACAATATTCTTAGTCCGTAGAGATTGCTTCGAGAACTGCAAATTTCAGCCATTCGAACGTGACAGAGTAAGTTACGCAAAAATATAATCAGTTTTATTGAAATTTTATTGTTTATTATTTGCAAGATTCTTTTTATTAACATATAGTAAGAATGGTCAAGTCAATCAACAAGCAAGTGCCGACAGACCTGTTTCGTCCTTATTAGGACTCGTCAGGACACTACAGCTTGTTGATTGACTTGACCATTCTTACTATATGTTTGTAATGGGAACTGCAGGGTTTTGCTTGTCTTAACCCGTATCCGTGTTAGCTAACTCGATGTGGTTAGCATATCGGAACCGCCGCCAGTATGCCCTTGCGGCTTAGCAGTGTCTTTTGCAGTTGCGCTGGTGCAACATTGTTTTCATTATTCTTTTTATTGTTTAGCTTCATTAATTTTGTTTTGATATCAGGATATAGAGAAATGAATAAAAGTTAAAAGTTGAACATTAGTGCTTTTGTAACTTTTTTGAAAAACTTTTTACAAATTGAATTATGACTTTCTGTTTTTTAAAAATATTTTTCAACTGTTTTATAAGCCAGATAATATTTAAAATATTTTTTTCGCAGATCTTACCAGCTCTTGTGGAAAAGGTGCCATTGCTGATCATTGGTTCCCCTCCCGAGAAAATACAAAGAAACGGTGTAACCAGGTAAATAAATTGTGTTTTATTTCGTCCTAAATCAACTCTTCCCACATGGAAAAAATTAATTGAATGACCTGCCTTTTTAATAAACTTATACACGACGTATTCCTGAACAAACTCCGAACTAAACACCCAGTCCTTAAGAGGTTTGAACAGGCATTGTTTTGAAAAACAGCATTTGCTGCAAAAAACTCTTTGCTTTTCACTTTCGAAAAAGACCTTGGGCCGGGGTTTAAAAATCTTGTACAACAGTAAAGTGGCCGAGGAAGGAGTTGAATCTTCTTGATTGAATTCAAGCCCGACCAACTCAATTCACAAACCGCTCCATTGACTACAGTATCTGATAAATAAGAATTTTGAAAATAACTTCAAGTCGTATATTTTCAGCTTTGCTTAAGTGTGATAATTTAATTTCAAGAAAAGTAAATTTTAAATTTTTGTTCTTGATTTTTATGCATTTAAATTAAGTATAATGTAAGAAGTTAAATAAAATTTAAAAGGCCGATTTCAAAAAGTCATATTTTATTGCATTTTTTTTTTACAGCCATCAATACAGACTCGGAGAAAATTCGATCGTTGAACGAATTATCCCTACAAAGGCTTGCAGACGTTACAACCCGATTGCTTGCGCTCGAGCGAATACTCCCAGAAAAGTGGCAAGATGCGAAAAGCAAAGACTTACAAAATTAGCTTGTGATAGATATGCGGAATTGGTTCGCACTCTACGGGTTAATGGATGCGATTAAAAGCAACAACAAAATTTTATTAAATTTCGCGTGATTTTAAATATAAGCTTATAAACTTTTTTGTGTAATAAAACGAGCAGTTAAACTTAAATTGACAACAATAATTCGAAGCACTTAAGTGATGTGTGTTCTTGTTTGTACATATGTTTTTCGTCATCGAATAAACAAAACTGCATTGAAAAGTTACTAAAGGTTTTTAATTTTTTAACGTTTAAAACTTGTTGATCAGAAGATATAAAACAGGATGCATTTTTTCTCCCAAAATATTTCAAAAGCAAACGTTTCGGTCCAGGTGAGTGCTGGGCAACCTCTTTTGACTCAAAGTGCAGTTAACTTTTAAACTTTTGCGGCACATCTCGACTAAAATCTGATTCATTTAACATAAAAGAGACTTTATGATTTATTTAAATTGATTTGGGCTTATTAGAGTTTGAGTTAGCAAATTTTTGGTATTTAATCAGTAAAGAACAAAAAAATTGTGCACTGAAGTTGACTTGATGTTTATTACTAGTGGCACAAGCTTTGGTGAGCCACTGCTCACTTCGTCAGGTGCAATAGAATAAAAATAATAATACAATCTAAACAAAATTTACACCAACGGCATTACGTGGTAAAGAGACATATGTGAGGTAATGAAATACAAAAATACGGGTTAAAAAAGACTGAGGCTATGTAGAAGAAAATGGCAGTACGCTAAATCACAGTAATTTAAACAAGATACAAATGTTAAAAAATTGCATGCAAACATAAAACGGTGCGAAATAGAGAAAAAATTAATAAAAACAATCATAAATGACCCTCACGTTTATGAAAATAGACATTACACATAATGAGACATGAACAAGTAGCCGTCGTTGTTTAAAAGGGCATCCACTCCAGGTCAGACACAAACAAGACTGGGGCCGAAGGTTTATCCTTTTACTATCCCAGAATGCTGTACTACACGGATCAGATGTTGGCAGGATGTTGTTAAGCCAGCTTCAAGTTTTCTCATACAAAATCGTCAGACCTCGTGCTCCATGTGGTGCCCGATGTATAGGGCACGCTATTACAATGTGGTCTGCAGTTTGTGTAGCGGCGCCGAACTTACAATTCAGTGAAGGAACAAGACCCCATTTGTGCATGGACAAACGGAATTGCCCAACGCCAGTTGGCATGCATGTCACAGACTTTATTCGGGAATCCTAAAGGACCAGTTGAGCTAGGTAACCCGAATACCTGCGCTGAAACAAAGCTGTGTCTAATTTTTATTTTATTCCGGCTCAAGAAGTAGTCCGCTATGAGCCTGACGGTTTTATACAGTTGGTTTAAACGAAAGCTCGGATTGGTTTCGTTGAAGACTTTTCTTCTCAACAAACAGAGACCACTGTCTCTAATAAGAACGAATGTATAACAAAAATTCACGACCGACAAAAATTCTATTCCACGCTTTGCCAAACTGCAAAGCAAAATCAACACTATAACTTCATTCAATCAACACAAAATGATTTTACCTCCGCAGAATGTAACTCCAAAACACTGGCGCAGAATAAAATTCAACACTCGCCCCAAATTCTACTTTCTCTCAAAGCGACCTTTTCGCTTTAATCGTCTCTCGTCGTCCACTTTCTTTTTTTCATTTGTGTCAATGCAATGGAAGGAGAGTATATATAGAAAAACACCACGTGACGGCGAACTCACTTGAATAAACCAGATTATTCTTAAACTCCCTAGAGAATACGCTTATGCTAGAACCACATAGTATATACGCGAACATTCTACTATTTTGACGCGGATCAAAAACATATTACGTCATTAAGAAGAGAAAAAGGATATATGGCTCGTGCAATAGTAAGCGCGTCGGACATAATACAAGAGCTCCAGGCGACGCGATTATTCTGTTATAATAAAACCACGAATTACTTTTAACGGGAATAAACTACATCGTTATGATTAAAATTATTAATAATGAAGTGTGACAATGCGATTGAGCTTGACCGGAGTTGTTCGGGGAAAGCCCATTACAGCAGGCCTGGCACTGGTCCTGGGTGTGAAAACATGGATCCTGAATGTATTCTCACAATACTCCGCGTTCTGTCTACAATTTATTCACTCAGAAGCGCGGATGCCAAGTCCGGCAACGTTGTTTAAAAAATTCCGCGCAACTGACCCAAACGGGTGTCTAAATCTTAGTCTTTCTTGAGAGCATCTGAGGACCCAATTAAAAGACCATACAAGATATGATCAGGGTGCAGGATCCTCGGTAAGCCAAGGAGAGTGTTCTCCCCTAGTCGGCGAGGATCAGTTTTCTGGATGCCTGAAAGTATGAGTAAGTGGCCCGTTGGAGTGGGACGCAGAAATTCAGTGACTATGTGCAAGGCGTCATTCAAGACACTGTCTATGAGGTGTGAGCAAGTGCTGCGACACCAAACTGGCGCGCAGTACTCAGCTGTTGAGTAGACCAGAGATAGGGCTGCTGTGCGTAGTGTTTTGGCACCAGCAAGTCATCCCGATCCTGTAATGTGACACGAAGGGAAAGTTTTTTGCGCAATGCCATTAGATAATAACGAAACGTGAGCGATTTGTCCAGTCTTACCCCAAAATAAAAAAGGGTTGGACAGAACGGTAAAAATCTATTGTTGTTGTATACTTTTAGCTCACGTTTGGCCTCTCGGTTATTCAAGTGAAAAGCTCCCGTCATTGTCTTAGTGTGACTGAGCTTCAACCTCCAAGTCTGGAGATACGTTGAAAGTGTGGTCATGTCTCGGCTTAAAGTCCCCTCCAAGTCCTTCCAGTTTTCAAAAGAGTGCAAAAATGGCTAAATCATCAGCATAAGCAAACTTTCTGGAAATCATAGAAGGAAGATTGTACGTATAGATGTTGAATAGGAGGATATTTAAGAACAATCCCGGAGGAACACCGTTTTTCAGACGGCATAATCTGCTGTCCCCGGTAGTAAGAATAAAACTTTGGTTTCGGATAAACTCCATAATCATTCTGACCATGTGCTTATCCGGAAGAGGCCTCAGAAGCTTGCAGGTAAGGCCAAAGTGCCAAACAGTGTCATAAGCAGCTGTCAGATTGACATATACGGCACTGACTTTCTTTTTAGCCTCTAAAGAATCCTCGATGTTCTAGGTCAGGAAAACAACTTGATCCACAGTTGACTTCCCGCGTTGAAACCTAGCTTGCTATTTAGGTAGCAGTAGATCAATAATTGACTCGATGTGAGCGTAGATAAGCCTCTCGAAGATCTTTTGGGGGACGCAGCACAGAGATATCGGTCGATAACTCTTTGGGTCCCACACAGGCTTCATAGGCTTTGGAATCACGACTACAAGCACTCTCTCCAGATCTTGGAAATTTTGAGTCGGCACAAGCAGGAAGAAAGGAAGTCACGTAACCAGGACTTCAAAGTAGCCCCAGCATGGATTATAAGCTCTGGGCAGATGGAATCAGGGACCGGGGCTTTAACTGGTTTTAAGTGTTGAAGCTCTCTGTAAGATATTCTCAGAGGTATCTACTGGCTCTAGTGTTGTGGCCCTCCAAAAGTCAGACACTTCTTAAGAAACAAGTCGAATTACTTGCGGTTGACAGCCTCATATCTCCCATTTCTGACTAGCTGAGATGCAATAGTATCAGTTGAGACAAGACAATGACGATGAGAGTGTCGTAACCTACCAGTAAGGTTGTTCAAAATACTCTATGCTCTTCGACTAGAGTGTGAAAAATGATACTCCGAACGGCTTTAGACCATTGATCTCTCCGCTTCCTGTCAAGCTTGGCAAGTAAAGCTGTAGCAGCCAAACTCGAGTCGTCTCCCTGAAGAGACTGCAGGAAATTTTAAAAAGAGATTCACATTCCGCATCCCAACACGGAATATAGTTGTTTTGATACCCGCCTGGGATAGTCTTTTTGGCTGCTTTCTCGATCATGTTACAGAAGTCCTGGTAAGCCGCATCCACATCAAAGGAATCAGGCGGCAACAAAGTCTTTGCGAATTTAATTGTTAAAGCATTGTAATGACTCCATTTAGCCTTGCGGAAGTTCCATCGCTTAACAGGCATGCTTGGCACTGACAAAGCAAATTTTGGTGTTGTTATAAGTAAAGGTCGATGTTGTGACTTAGGAAACTTTTTAAGTACTGTACATGTCTATCTGATAAGCGACTGTGAGGACCTACATAAGCGAAAGCTAGATCTGGATTGTTGCCAGTGTTCCAGAGGCCGGAGTAAAAGCTGGCAACATCCTTGGCGTTGTATAGGAGGGCAAGACTATTAATACTTGCCCAGTCAGCCAAGTACTCACCATCCGGACTATTATTATCCTAACTCCAATTAACATGACGACAGTTGAAATTGCCAGCATAAAAACAGGGGTGAGAAAACATTGAGTGATCTAGGGATTGCAGTCATGTTGGTGGAGGTTTGTAGACGTTGACTATTTTATAACCATCAACGTCCACGCACAACCACTCAATCTTCGATGTCAGCAGAGATTGGTCCAAAAGCGTATATCTTAGTTCCATGTGGACAAACGTGGCAAGGCCATGTTTCCTGCTTAAAGAAGACCCTGCTAGTTGGTAGCTTGCTGGAAGTATCAACTTCTCTCCATCAGTGCAGTGGGTTTCCAGTAGTAGGATGACGAGTGCCTCAGATTGCAGAACGAGATAATGAAGAACGTTCATGTTGCTTGCAGGAGGCCTTCGATGTTCAGCTGGAGAATAATAAGTCTTCGGAACTTGATGACAATGTTCCCTGAAAAGGGCAGTTTTTTCTACACATTACCCCTTCCTGAAAAGGACGTTTGCCGATTAGCAGACCCTTGCTGAACATCGGAATGTGTAAATGAACTCTTCCGTTTCGGCAGGTTTGGTTTCGGTCTATCATGTTTAAAAGCATTAGTAGACGTACTTACATCCCAGGCTGCGAGAAAGCACCTGCCATCTGGGATATCGGGACGAGTAATTTCTATTTAAACTTTTATTTCTTTTATTTCAATTTAAATCTCCATTTAAACCATCTGCAACAAATTACATGAATGAGTAATCTCTTTAAAACTTTATTGACGCAATAGAAGTTGAAAATAATTTTTTAATCTTTTACTTCTCGTTGTTTGTTTTGTTGTACTTTTTATTTTTTTAATCAGTGCTAATCTGAGATTTTCCAACGTGTGGTCCGGTTAATTGAAGTGTACGGTTACAGGTTTGTTTCTATTGTGTTGGATGTGGCTCTTGTGTCCATTCATCAGTTGTCTGAGTAAATTGAGAGTTTTTCTGATGTAAATTGCTTTTGGGTAGAGATTGCGCGAAATTGCGTAGATAACATTAAATGAGTTACAGTTAAAATTTCCAGAGATTTTTAAAGAGACTCTGTTGGGACCAGTTATTGTTGAATTAATATTTATGTTAGAACAGAGATGGCACTTGGGAGATTTGCAAGGAAAGGTGCACGTAATAAAGATTTCATTTGATAAAGAGGCAGAGGTAGGTAAAAGTTTGAGGTTAGGAGGTTGACGATATAAATGGGGAAAAATTTTGTTAAGATAAGGGTCTTTGCTTAGTAAAGATTGCAGATTTTTGGCGATTTTGTAGATATGTCTAAGATTTTATTATTTTTTATTTATTTTTTATTTTTATCTCTATATTTATCCTCCTGACTCGCAGGAAAGCGACGGAGGTAATTGCTTACCCTAATACATAGGGTAAGCAATTACCCCGACCTGCTTCCGGAGATGCCAAGATATTGCTGTCCGCTAGTAATTTAGTAGAGATATGACTGTAATTTAGAACTGCTTGCTAAGACCACCAAGCACGGGAAATAGTGCCGTAAAGTGTCTTTCCCAAGGACACAACAGAATGGCGCAAATGGGTTTTAAACCGAGACCATGTTGATCATCAACCCGGTGCTTTAATCACTCGACCACGCTGCCGCTGAAGATAAGGATAATAGGTAAGGACTAGAGGTATACGATCTGATTCTGATTTGGTTTCATGTTTAAGAAGGGCTTCTCGGAAAATAGACATGGCCTTAGTTATTTGGTACTTGAAAATTTTGGGTTTGTAAGCAAGTGTCGTAAACGCATTATTTAATGTTGTCAGTTGTAAATTTAACTCTTTGGCATCAGAGCAAATCTGGTTGTAGCGTAGAGCTTGGCTATATACTATGGAGGCAAAGGTGTGGGCGGAAGGGAGCTAATGGTGTTTAAATAAACTTGGAAGTGGGTGGGTTTTTTATATAATGAAGCATAAGTGAGTTATTTTTAAGTCTTATAGTAGAGTACAAGAAATTAACTTCCGCATCTGAGTGATTCATTGTAATATCAATGTGGTAATCTTCCGAGTTAAACTCTTTGTAAAATCACAGTAATTTTTCTTCTCCGTGTGTGCATAACAGAAAAATGTCATCAATGTACTGTATCTAAAGTATAGTAGGGGCTTATTATGAGTATTTTACCATAAGTTTTCTTCTAGGTTAGCCATGAAAATGTGAGTATATTGAGGAGCCATTTTTGTTCTCATCACAGTACCTTTTAGTTGTAAAAATTGTTAATTTGCAAAGTTAAAATAGTTGTGTTTTAAAATAAATTTAATTGATTTAATAATGACGTCATTTAATTAACAGTCTGAAAGTCGGTTCGATAAGGCTTTTAGTCCGCTGTGGTGGATTATAATGGTGTAAAGAGATGAGACATCAAGGGTAGCAAGAATAGTATTTTGCGGAACTGTTTTAATTTTCTTGAGTTTATTTAAAAAGTCAATGTTATCGGCCTCTACGAAGTGTGATAAATGTTCAGTAACAATGTTATTGTTAGAAGTGATAGGTCGTCTTGGATTATTTGGTTTGTGGATTTTGGAAAAAAGATAAAATTTTCCAGGTTATGGATTAGGAGCGATCTAGGACAAGAGTTAGGATTTATAGGGATGGGGAAAAGATTCAATTAATTTAATTAGCTCTAATTTAAATTTCTTGGTTAGGTCTAGAGAAAGTGATGGTAGTTTTGTTTGTTTTTGAGTTGATTTTTTCCTTCCTTCATATAATCTGATCTGTTTAAAATCACGGTGGCTCCGCCTTTATCAGTTGGTTTGATTATAATATTTTTATTTCTTTTTAAGCTTTGTATAGATACTTTTTCTTTATGATTAATCTTGTTATATGATTTCTTACTTAATTTCATGATTTCTGCGTGAGATTGTTTTCTGAAGCATTCGGCCCAGGGTTTAATGACGACCACTTGTTCGGGTCCAGGTACCGTTGTTAGAATTTAGATGTGGTTGATTTTTGTTAAGGGTATCTGCGGAGTTGGCCGGATTTGAATTGACTCGAGACGTTTTTGAAATCGCTTATCAAACATTTTCAGATCGAAATTTAACATGAAAGTTTGTCCTGTCTATAAAACATTTAAAATTGGAAACTACTTTCAGTTGAAGTCCACAACTCCTTTGGGTCTTTGCTCAAATGTCATTTATGAATTTACATGTTCGTGTGACGCAAACTTGACATACATCGGTATGTCAACCCGACATTTGAGCACTAGAGCTAAGGAGCATTTAGACTTCAACTCTCAAGTATCAAGTGCAATAAAAAATCATATAATGTGTTGTAATGTTTGTTCCTCCGTCAAATTAAATTTAAACTCCTTTAAAATAATTAAAAAGTGTAAGTTGGAATTTCATACAAAAATGCACGAAGCATTATTTATTAAAAAGCGTAATCCTGGTTTAAATCGACAACTTTATGCAAATGGTTCTTCATTTTTATTAAATGTTTTTTAATTTTTATTTCTTTTCTTATAAAATTTTAAATTTACTTTCATTTTTAAATAATTTAATGAAACTAAAAAAATTGGCTTTATAATTCTATTTGCTTTAACTTATTCGTCACAATGTAAATCATTCATGCATAAATAATTAATTTTCTTTGTTTTGACGCATTATTGTTAATTTTATTTAAGTTTAAGTTTTTCTTGAAAAGGACTTAAGAAGCCGAAAACGTTTGAAAATAAAAGTTTTATGAATTTAATTGTGCTGCTGAGTATCGCCACAATATGGTTGAAGAAAATTTATTCCTTGCCAAAATTATATTTTAGTCTTTTTTATCCGATATTTTTGTGTCTCATTACGTCACATTGTCTGTTTATTACGTTTAATGCCGTTGTGTAAAATTTGTTTTGATTGCATTTTTATTCCATTGCACCTGTTGAAGTGAACAATAGCCCACGAAAGGTTGTGCCCAAATAAAAAATAGTCAACTTTAGTGCACAATTTTCTGTTTCTCTCAATGGTTTCAATGTTAGAATTCTGTTCACTTTCACAATAAGTACTTTTTAAAGATTCTAATTGAAACAATAAATATCTTTGTTTGCTGTATAAAACTTTAATTAGATAGTTTCTTAGTTTAATCTCTAGATCAGTGGTTCTTAACCTATTTACTTGCTGCACCCCTTTTAAATCACCAATTAATTCTCGCACCCCCTTTCAGAATTGGTTAAATATAACAAGTTTCAAAAAAGGTAAGATGGAACCATCTTTTAAGCTAAAAAAAAAAAAAAATCAGCAAAGAAAGAAATTACAGTAATACATTTAGAAGAGTGTCTTAGTGACTCTTTTGTTGTTGCTTCCTATTTATAATGACATCAAATCTTGGTGTCTTGGTGTTAAGTGCTACTCGCATGTCGTGTTGAGGATCCAAACGATTTCTAGATTTTGTTTTAATGTGAACCAGGCAAGAAAATCCTGTTCCACACAAATAAGTTGTTTTTGCAAAGGCACCAACACAGTAAGAGTCTTTTTTGCCAAAACAGGATATGTTTTTAATTGTGAAGCCCAAAAGTTCTCCAGACTATCATCGGAAAATTCCATTTTAATTCCAGTATTGTTTCTCATATCAATGAGATCTTCCATAATGTCGCTATTATCATCAATTTCTTCCAAATTCACCTTGAAAGAATGATGGATCCAATAGTCACAGGTTTGTATCTCTCCACATGAGAAGTAGCCATCAAATGCAGTACTAAGTATTTGTAAATGTTCAGCAATTGTTGAAATAAGGGGTGGATGCAAGGAAGCACTTTCCTCGAGTGTTTCTTGAAGGTAAGGAAAATTTACCAAGTTTCCTTTCTTTACACGTCTAATGCACAGCTGAGGCTTTTCTTTAAATGCAGACAGCTTCTCATATGCATGAATTACGCTGATTACTTGTCCCTGCAAAGAGCGGTTGAGCTCGTTGAGTGCTGTGAACACATCAGCCAAATAGGCAAGGTTTGGAATAAATTCAGGGTCTTCAAAATATTCAGCCATTTTATTTCCCATTTTGCAGAGGAACTCTTTAATTTCATCTCGCAATTCAAACAGACGAGATAGCACACGACCACGTGACAGCCACCTTACTTCGGTGTAATATAAAAGCACGGTTTGTCCTTTCCCCAACTCCTTACAAAACAGTTGAAACAGTCGGTGATTCAGTGCACGGCCACGAATCGTATTCACAACCTTGACGCAAATTTCCAAAGCTTTCTTCAGTTTGAGGGGTAATGTTTTTGCTGCAAGAGCGTGCCGATGAAGAAAGCAATGGGTAATTTTCAGACTATGAATTTCTTTTCTTAGTAATGCAGCAAATCCTGAACAGTTGCCCAACATGGCTGGTGCTCCATTAGTGCATATCGAACCAATCTTGTCTAAGTGAAGTTGGTGTTTCATGAAAAATTATTTTATCATGATATCAAATACGTCTTTGGCTTTCGTTGTAGTTTCCAGTGACTGACAAAACAAAAAACTTTCTTCAATTTTCTTGTTTTTCACATATCGGACTACCGATATTAGCTGACTACAGTTTGACACGTCAGTAGATTCATCAAGCTGCATTGAAATCGTTACTGGACTTGCCTTAATGTCAGCAATAACCTGCTCCAGAATTTCTTCACTCATATCGATGATCCTATTGTGGATAACATCATTAGATAAAGATACTTGTTGCAACTTTTTTGCAGCTTCCTTGCCAAGAACAATATCTGCTATTTTAAGAATACATGGCTTGATCAATTCTTTTCCAACGGTATGGGGCTTCTTTGACTTAACAATTTGATATGCAGCTTCATAAGAAGCTAGCAATAGTGGTTTTTCTGGTGGTGAAAACCCATACATACGTAATGTGCCGGCACGGTCAAATCTAGCCCTCTTGATTTGTAATGTCGCAATATCATTTCCTGCATTCACACCACCATGTCTGTTCTTGAAATGTTCATCAAGTTTCGATGGTTTCAAGTTTGAGTTTGAGAACATAGTGCCGCACAGGACACACTGCGGACGTTGTGTACCATCTTTTTCGGTAATAAATGTAAAGCCATACTGAACATAGGCATCATTCCACTTTCGTTTTTTAGACATACCAAAAACAAAGTTTAGTGATATTAAAGTCTGTAACAAAACTCAATTCTATTATTTTCCACTTGTAAATTTGAAGTCTGTAACATAACGTTTTTTGTATTTAAAAGAGTAGGCCTAATCAACCTTAATGATTCAGCATCCCCGCACCCCTAGGAACATTTCTTGCACCCCTGGTTAAGAAACCCTGCTCTAGATCTTGGCATAACTTTCGACTGTAAAAAGTATTGTACGTACTTGTTAGCGGATTCTTGGTAATTAAACCTTTAGGTGTAACATTACTTTGCTTGCATTTAGACAAGAAGTAAATATCTGATCTTACTTTGGCAATTTTCTTCGTTGTATTTATTGTGCTTTGCATTCTATCATTGAAAGACTGGAAGGAATAAAAGTTGGGAAAGACACGGCTTTCTCAAAGCTAATTCACACAATTAATCAGAAAAGAACTAAAAATTGTGTACTGAAGTTGGCTTAGTTTTTTATTAGTGGCACAAGCTTTCGTGAGCAACTGCTCACTTCGTCAGGTGCAATGAAATAAAAATATTAATGCAATCAAAACAAAATTTACATCAACGGCATTAAACATAAACATTAAACGTGGAGATTATTTATCATTTTTATGATCAAGTTTTTGTCTGTTTAGCATTGTTTTATGTTTGCATGCAATTTTTTAACATTTATATCTTGTTTGAAGTACTGTAATTTATCGTACTGCCATGTTATTCTAGCCTCAGGCTTTTCTAACCCATATTTTTGTATTTCATTACGTCACATGTGTCTGTTTACTACGTTTAATGCTGCTGATGTCAATTTTGTTTTAATTTTATTAATACTTATATTCCATTGCATCTGACGAAGTAAACAGTAGTTCACGAAAACTTGTGCCACTAATAAAAAACGAAGTCAACTTCAGTGCACAATTTTTTTGTTCTTTTCTCATTAATTTCAATAATTAATACGGCTTTACCAATTTTTATCCCTTCCAATCCTTCGATGTTTAGTAGTTGTAAAGCTTAAACTTCCATAAAATAAGATTTTTTTTCTTTTAATAAAGTGTGTTTATTTTACTGTTATCTCGCCGGACCTCCAGCATCGTCTCGTCTGGCAGTGCAATATTGGTGTGGAAAACTGGTTTAGGTATTGTTTGTTTTATTTGTCAACGACAAAGAAAAAACAGTTTACTTGTGAGAAAATTAGATGGTAGTAAGATTTTGTATTTGCCTATCAAGAAGATAAAAATCTTTGGTATAATTAGATTTTTAAGCTTACCACATTAAAATCACAGCTCAATGTCGAGATCCCATTTTTGGTTAATTTTATCTTTTAGGTCTCTTTCAACTTACCCGCTAGAGCGGGACAAATGTCATTTTTTTATGCAATGATGAATCATACAGACGAATTAGTCCATTTCCAGTACCAGTGTCTTTAACATTTTAGTGCCCATAGTTTTACTAATGTAACATCATTTTATTTGGAGTTTATTTATATCTATACAGAACCGAAACTAATGGTCTTAATATTAATTCAATTCGATATCATCACCCTTTGTATTAAAATACTTTTTGGTTTTAAAAGTATTTATCCAGTACTCAGTCAACATCAACTAATCTAGAAAAACTTTACGTCTAGCAAACGTTTTTAAATTTTTATGCAGACGTACGCATCATACAACTCTGAAAATGTTATGCAATCCATGCAAGAAAAATTAAAGTATGGTTATGGAATGAAAAAATATCTCCAACAATCGTTTTCATCCATCAACAAACACATTTTTGAAGCGTGTTCCATTAGTGCAACAATGGGAAGACTTAGAGTAATATAGTATAAGACCTAACACTTGAAGGCCGATCCGCTACCTAAATCAAGATTCCCTACACTTCTGCAACTTTTATTTAAAGAATGTTCAGTTGTTGGTATCAAACTTGATCTAGCCTATTATTGGGCAATTGACAATTTTTTGACCGCATCAAAGCAAGCAAAATTTTTAATTAATCTAACAATTTATTAAACTTTCAAGTTTCCTTGAAAAATGACCAAAGTTGGCGAGACTAAAATTTGCACTCAAGGGTGATTGTAAAATAATACCTTACTTTTCCTGTTTTTCAGCATTGAGTCAAACTAGGCTATTATTTAAAAATAATGTATTGGTTGTGCCAAAAAAAGTGTGACACTTTTTGACAAGTAATATCTTTACAATAGCATAACCAATTTTAATATAATTGTGCACAGAGCAACCAATATTTGTTATAGAAAGATCTTCAAAATATTCAAGAAACTGTTTCTTTAAGAAATAATTAACAGTAATCTAAGTAAAACATTTAAAGACTAAATATTATAGCAAATTTTGTTCAATTAATCCCGCTTGCAGGTTCATTGTGCTAAACGTTATTGTGTCATAACCTTTTGTTTTACATCACAGTTCGTTGTGTTTATATCCGAATTTTATTTTGATAAAAACGTGACATCTTCAGTTTACACATCAATTCATCAAGAAAGATAAATAACCTCTGCAAAGTCCCGACTGTAACCCAATGAGTATGCAATCTGGGACTTATTCCAACAGGCCTGGTAATAATCATAAGTTTGAAAGCACGGAGCCTGAATACATTTTCACAATACACCATGTTCTATTTCAATTCGTCTACTGAGCAGCGCGGATGCCTAGTTTGGCGAGACTGTTTAATAGTTTCCGCGCAGCTGGAACAAGCGGACATCTTAGATCTTGGTCTCTCTTTGCAGGCATCTGAAAACTCACTTAAAAAACGATGCAGTATACCGTCAGAGTCCTGCGTTTCATGCTGAGCCAAAAACCTAGACACGGACAGACAGGCAGAAACACACAAATTATTTCCCTCAAAACCATATGAATAATAACAAAATAAATATTGAGAAATTAAATATAAAGATAAATTAAAATAAAACAAAAAAATTAAAATAGAATGCAAGAAAAAGGCAAGAAAGCATCAAACAACCCTGAGGTTTACTAGTCAAAATGCTTCTTAATTAGAATTACACTTATCAAAAAAAGAAAACATAAGTTTTATTTGGTAATTGGTATAACCATTGCACAACATATTCACAACTACAGAACTATTTCAATAAGACCAAAAATCTATTTGTTTGCAGTTATGCACATAAGTTACACCATGAAAACATCTAAAAAACCATACAGTTTTCAAAGTCAAAGTGCCTCCATTTTTTATGAAGTTACATGAAGCTAATTTGAAAGGACAAAAAATATTAAATATGAAATACTGGTGTTGTATACAAGCAAAAAAAACAAAAACAAAATAAACATAAAATCAACAAAAGCAAAAAAAAACACATAATCGATACTTTAATTCTAAAATATCTGATAATATAATTTATTCACTTCTTCCACTTTTTCCAACTAGATCCGATTAAATTATAAATCTTTTATTCAACATCACATTTAAGTAGTCTATTAGTATTTGGATATTAGTTGTTTTCTATATTCTTTTTCGTATGAAATATAAAAAAAGATGTTTAATGGAATTAGGTATTTTATTCCACAATATTGCTCATGCATATTGAAATAATTTTTTCCCAGAATTTGTTTGGATTTGTAAGATATATACACAATACACACTTATTTTTTGCTTGCCTAGTTTGGTGGTTTTCAACGTGGGGCTCCAGGCAAAATTTTGACGAGGCATGGTGATTTAAGAAATTACAAACTAAATTTGGTGGGAAAATACAAAAATGAAAATGCAATTGTTCACAATTAAACTGATTCATTAGATATATCAAGCTGGTTTACTAAATTCAGGGTTGCTCAAACGGAGCCAAGGGAGCCACGAGTAGGAGCTTTGGATAAAGAACTTTTTTTAGTTTTCACAAGTCTTCTGGGACGAAAATGAAGAAATCAAAGACAGTTTCAAAGTGATGACCATTTATCTTTTAATTTTGTCTTCACATAGTCTTTTGAAACAATATTCTCAGCAGGGTGCCACGGGGCCACCAATCATAAAAGGTTGAAAATCACTGGTCTAGTGAAATATTTATGAATTTCTTTCAACTTAGAAAATAAAACTTTATATTGTTGTGATTTTTCAATACTGATAATTTTGTACATTAATTTACCTTATTCCAGCTTACGTATATCATCTTATTAGACGATATTTTGTGTTTCATAGAAAGGAGGTCATTTTTGTTATATAACCACAGCTTGCTATGATTCTTAGTACGGTGTTACGCAAAGTGTTTTGAGGTTTTAAGTAAAAAACATCAGCAAACCCCAGATGGTTATTCCATATTAAAGGTGGGAGTAGACATTAGAATAACATTTTTTTGTTTTTTTATTAACATAAAGCCTAATTCAATAGACTTTTGCTAATGCTGTGTTAGTTTTTTTTATGTGATATGAACAATTTATTTTATCATCAATATATATTCCAAGTTTTTTACATGATCGGTAACGTTTATTTTTACCTTATTTTGAGCCAGTGGTTCCCAACCTTTTTAATATTGTGGCATACTATTTAGCTATTTAAATTTTCGCGGCACACGCATTATATTGGTTGATGATATAAAGGTCTTCACTGAAAATTTGTCAATAATTTTTTGACTTTCGTCCCAAAATCATGGTGATCTCTAAAAAAAAGAAAGGTCTGAAAATTTGTCAATGATTTCTTAATTTTCGTCCCAAAATCATAGTGATCTCCATAAAAAAAGGTCTAAGCTTTAACTCATGTTCTTTCTTTCCCTCCAAAGCTCATGTACAAGAACCACAAAATTCGACGTCCTTAAATATTTTTTTTCCAAAATCTTTCGCGGCACACCTGGAGACACCGGTTGGGAACCACTGTTTTGATCTATAGGACAGCCATTACTAAAAAGGTACCATCTGTGGGATTGTACATCACTCAGAAAAATAATTTTTCTTCTTATATATAACCAGCTGTCACACTTCATTCATAATTTTAATCGTAACGATATAATTTATCCCCGTTAAAAGTAATTTGTAGTGTTATTATAAGAGAATAAATGCGGCTCTTTGAGCGCTGTTTGCGATATACATTCAATTTGTTCTATTGGTCGATACAGGTATCTTTTTCTCTTTGTATTGACGTAATATGTTTTTGACCAACGTCATTGTACTGGAAGGTTCGCGTATATACCACTTGATTCGAGCGTAACGATCTCTCCAAGGGGTTCTGGCTGAATCTCGAATTTACGAGAAAGTTTACGTCACGTGATTTTGTTTTCTATATAAAGCCGCTGCGTAGCGAGAAATTATTATTATCGTTGTGAAGTAATTTGAAGCGACTCGAGTGGCGGCTCGAGCGAAGGTGATTTTGTTTGGCCACAGGAGATGGACCATTAGATTTTGTGTCGGTGGACAATTGTTGAATTTATTTTGTGCCAGTGGTTGGCAGTTTTGTTCTACAGAGGTAGAATTATTTGTGTTGATTGAATCAAGTTATAGTGTTGATTTCGCTTTGCAGTTTGGAAAAGCGTGGAATAGAAGTTTGGTGGGACGTGATTTTTGTAATACATTCGTTCTTATTAGAGACAGTGGTCTCTGTTTGTTGTGAAGAAAAGTCTTCAACAAAATCAATCCGAGCTTTTGTTAAATCAACTGTATAAACCGTCAGGCTCATAGCAAGACTACTTCTTGAGCCGGAATAAAATAAAATTTAGACACAGCTTTGTTTCAGCGCAGGTATTCGGGTTACCTAGCGCAACTGGTCCTTTGGGATTCCCGAACAAAGTTTGTGACACCAGCTTTGTGACTAAGCCTGGCTAAGCGGACTGTCCCTCATGAGAGTTTAAAATTCGAAGCCATGGTTGGGCAGTGAGCTCGGATTTGGCGTGCTTGATGCACCATACCACAGATAGTACACTTTAGTGCCATCTGTTCTATAACTTGAATATTTCTTGCACCTGGTCATTGCAGTGCCTGATGCACAATGCCACTTCTACCAATGCAACAACGCATTTCGTAGCAGCCACAAATCTTAGATCCATCTTATTTCTGAATATATTAAAATTGCTATTTTCTACAAGGGTGATCAAAAAGTCCCTGTGCACCAGATTTTTAATAAATATAGGTTGTAAAAAATGTTACTAAATAGCGTTTTATTCCATATTAATCAAAAACCTTTATTCAATTACTTTTATTTCATTCAATATTAATCAAAAACAGCATATTGTAACAGATATACGTGTTACTTGGTGAACTTTACAGTAGATGCTGGAAATGACCACCACGCGCCTTAGTACATCTTGTGGCGCGTGTCATCATGTTTCTGAAGACGTCTTTCAAGACAGTGTCGTCAACTTTTTGGATATAATCGGTGATGGTTTCTTTCAATTCATTTATTGTGCGGGGATTGCTGCAATAAATTTTTTTTTAATAGCGCCCCATAAGTAAAAGTCTGGAGGCGTAAGATCAGGAGATCTTGGTGGCCAGAGATTTTTGGAGATAATGCGGCTACCAAAAATTGTTTGTAAAAATGTCAGAGAAGCATTTGATGTGTGGGCAGTAGCCCCATCTTGCTGAAAATAACCAAATCTTTTGTCAGTGTCAGAAAGTTCTGTTAAAAATGGTTTCAAAACGTCATTAATGTAGCGATCAGAATTAATTGTTTCAGTAAACAAAATTGGACCAATAATTCTTGAACGCGAGATTGCACACCAAACACCAATTTTTTCATCATATAGTGGGGTTTCATGCATAGTGTGAGGATTCTCTGCTGACCATATTCGATAGTTTTGATTATTCACATAGCCAGACAAATGGAACCAGGCCTCATCAGTGAAGAAAGTATGGTCAAAGATGCCTTCAACATGTTCTTCCACGAAATCTCTAAGCCACCAAAAATATCGCATTCTTTTGTATTTGTCCGGTTCTTTTAACTCGTGGACTAGCGTCACCTTATAAGATTTGAGATGTAACAATTTCTTAAGAGCTTTATTTGCACTTCCATAGGACACATCGGCTTGTTTGAACAACCTTCGAATAAACTTTTTAGGGCTAGCTTCCACTTTCGCTGCAATTTCAATCACTTTTTCTTCAGTTAGGACCTTTGGCCGACTGGCTCTTGAAGCATCAGCTACTGAACCCGTTTCTCTAAACTTTCTAATAAGTCGCCTAACTGTATTGCGATGCGGAACAGGAATGCTTGGAAATTTGTGTATAAATGCTTGTTGAACGTTCTGAGAATATTCTCCCGAATTTTTGAAAATTTCTTCAATTAGGAAGATACGACACTGAAGTGATAGCATATCCCTTGATTGAGATCTGAAAGAAAAGAAATTCATTAATATTTATAATGATTTTATTCATGATCAAAGAGCAAAATAATAAAAACAGCGACATAGAACTTCATTTATGTCTATTCATGACTATTTATAACTTCGTGAATCATTTATTATTTTCACAATTTAGGTGCACAGGGACTTTTTGATCACCCTGTATCTTTCCTTTTTTCATAATCAATAAGTATTTTAATTATAATTTGTTGTATCTTAACCAATTTTCAATTAAAGTTCGATTTGTATTTAATTTTTTTGTTAATTATTTAAATCACATCCTATCATCATCAAAAGATTGTCTTTTGCAAATATTGTTGTTTTAAATGACGAAGCTAATGGCATATCATTAACACATAATAAAAACAACAACAGTCGGAGAATTCTTCTTCTTTGTCGTTTGAAGAGATATTCACTCCAGGTCAGACACAAAAAGGACTGGGGTCGAGGGTTTATCCTTTTATTACCCCAGGCTGCTGTACTGCCTGAATCAGATGCTTGCAGTGGTGTTATTAAGCCAGCATCGGGTATCTTCATCCAAAACCGTCAGACCTCGTGCTCCATGTGGTGCCCGATGTACGAGTATAGGGCACACTGTTAGTACATGGTATGCGGTTTGCTCAGAGGCGCTACACTCGCAATTCGGTGAAGGACAATACTTCATTTGTGCATGGACGAATGGAATCGCCCAACGCCCAACACCAGTTTGCAGGCGGTTGAGCTTAACACAAGCTTCTCGGGGTAAGCCCATCCCAACAGGCTTGGCACCGGTCCCGGGAACAAAAGCAAGGATCCTGGAAGCATTTTTACAATACTCCGTTTTCCATTTCTGACTTGTGCATTCAGAAGCGAGGATGCCAAGTCTGGCAAGGTTGTCCAAAAGATTCCGCGAAGCTGACACAAATGGGTGTCTGGATCTTAGTCTCACTTGGCGAATATCTGAGGACCCACTTAAAAGACCATACAAGATATGATCAGGGTCCAGAGATTCACGATGAGCCAAGGAGTGTCCTTCCACTCGGCGAAGCTCAGCTGGCTGGATGCCTGAGAGTACAGGCAAATGGTCCTTTGGAGTGGGACGCAGGCATCCAGTGACTATGCGCAAGGCATCATTCAAGACACTGTCAATAAGGCGAGTGTGAGCACTGCGACACCAGACTGGCGCGCAGTACTCAGCTTTCGAGTAGACTAGAGATAAGGCAGCTATGCGTAATGTTTTAGCACCAGCACTCCATCCCGAGCCCACGAGTCGCCTCAACAGTGTAACGCGCAAGGATAGCTTTTTGCGCAATGCCACTAGATGGTGAGAAACGTGAGCGATCTGTCCAGTTTTATCCCAAGATAAGTAGCGGTTGGACAGAACGGTAAAAGTCTACCGTTTTTGTAGACCTTTATCTCACGTTTGGCCTCTCGGTTATTTAAATGCGGGGCTGCCGTTACCGTCACCGTCGGAGAATTGATCCTTGCGGGACACAAGATATTGATTCAAGACATTTTATGGTTATTATAAGTATACTTAAGTCGATTAGATAAACAGTTGTACTGTATAATAAACATAGTGGGATTTCTCTTACGCCACAACAGTTTTTTTTATTTAATAATAGTTAATGTTTTCTCTAATTTTTGCTAGGTGTGCGCAGAAATTTGTTCCTTTGCAAACTTCACCCTTTTTTGCAAGGTATGTGCACTCTCTGTATAGTGCGCAAAGCTTATATTATTGACTCTACCAAGGATGTTATATATGACAACAATCATAGACCTAATATGAATACCTATGTTTTTAATAGTGGTCTGATTTAAAAAAAGAAAGGTTGAAAAAATAACTAATGGCTAACAACTTTTATTTAAGTCGTTTCTTTAGCTCCTATCACTTTTTAACTTTCTCTTTTGTCTTTAGCTTTTTGCCACTTTTAATATACGCTATCGAAATTTGTTAAATTTATTTATTTATTTTCACTTTTACTTACAATCAACTTAAAATTAATCATAGTGCATGTAGAAATAAAAATTGGGAATAAGGAAGCAGCGACTAAACTAAGTACTTTATTACATGCACAACGTCAGTTGTGCATGGCCGCTGTACCTTTTAATTCTTTTCTTATAGAATTCTTTTAATAATTGGTAGCTTTTCACTCTTATAAACATATCTAGATGGCATTCTCCTGAGGGGTTTCTAGTTTTGTTTTTTAATCCATTCATAAAACTGAATTCCCTTTTACAGTCTGCACTAGATGCAAGAAGTTCCTCCATTATCCATCAACTTTGCCAAATCATAGAACTGTTCATTCTGAAGAGCAAATACAGCCATTTCTGCAAAATTTTTATCATTTTTGACTTAATTTTTTCCTGCATAACAAATTTGAAATCATTAAACTGCCTGTTTATTATTTGAGCATCAACCAGAAAATTACGGCTGGTGATTGTCACTAAAATTTTAAAGAAAAACTTAGGTTTCTTTCTCAAAATAAAACAAAAAAAAACAGAAAAAACAAATAAACAAATATTACTATTATAATTTGATAAAGAAAAAAAAAACCAAAGACCTTACATTTCCGTTTCTACGGAATAAAAATCTTCACTTTAAAAAAAAAAAATTTGCATTGGCCAAATGTTAAATCTGCTTACAAAAAAGAATCTAGACAATTTCTTAACAACCCAGATCTGGGTTTAAAAACCCAGCAGTGCCAGCCCTAGGAGTGCAGTCCGATTGCAAAATCAAATTTAGAAAATTGTTCATGCTGTAACTTGAAGTATGTTTGAGCTTAAACGATATTGCTAGAAGGTTGTCAAATATTTTTAAAATTCAATTTTAAAAATTTTTTTAAACTGAAGAAGGTTAATTTGTTATTTTTTTAAATAATATTTGAAGAGTTGTACGTAAACTATTAGCCTACATGTCTTAATTATTTGTTACATTTATATATTTCATTTAAACGATGTGTCTTTTTCGGAAAACTTCAACTGGCAATTGGCAACTATGCATTTTATTTGACTTTTAATTTTTATAAATTTAGCGTTGGCATTTTAAGGCAAGCGCACATGATATAATAGGCTGCAAAGCCGAGGCTATTCCTCCTAAGAGGAGTTCTCTGTTTAAAAAATCTAATAAGCATTCTTTTGATTTATTTATTTTTTTAATCATGTTAAAAATGCAAGGATGCCAAGATCCTCTCTCCCCGCTAAAAGTAATAAAACTAATAATAATAAATGATGCTAAAAAATCAAGCGTTTTGTGTTTAGCGATTATTTTTATTTATTTAGTTTTTAGAAGGGGGATTGATAGTTTACATTTTCAACACAGTTCAAAAAAATTAAAACAATGTCTAATGAATCACTTGTCATTAAAAGTGTCGTACTTATCTTACTTAAATTGCATACTTAAAAGACAAAAAAATAAAAAACCAAAAAACAAAGCATGAAATAATTTTAACTTGTATACTTTTAATTTGTAGACTTTATGCTTGATCAGGTTTTCTGATAAAGATGTTACCATTTTTTGCCCAAAGATATTTATATTTAGCTTCATATATTGTTTTCTAGATTTTGCTAAGAGTTCACTTCTTTTGCCTGTTAAGTTTTCGTTTATGTATAAATTGTTTATCCCAGGTATTTCAAAGTTCGAGACAAAATTAAATTTGCTTTTGTTTCCATACATGTAGATTTTGTTTCAAGTACCTCTTTTTGAAAATCTCACAATTATTCGGAGTGTACATTTTCTTTTCTGGAGTGCACGCAATGGGAAGTTAAAATTGTATTTTCATTTATATCCAGATGAATTAGCTGTAAAAGATTTTGGACGATTTTATTTGCACTTTTGTTTTGTTGGACCTGGGACTCCATAAAATTCAAAATTTTTTCTTCTTCCATACTGTTTGAGATTATATAACTCAGCCTCCTTTGCTGATAATTTATTTTTTATTTCTTCAGTTTTGTTTGACATATTTTTTAATTGAAGTGAGCAAGTTTTTTCTCTTGTTTTGTCTCATCCATTTTCTTTTTTATTGTTTTATATTCCTTATGATAAAGTTTTATTTATTTATTTTTTTTAGTAATCCATAATTTCTTCTTTATGTATTTTCTTTTTATTACATATTTGTTTCAATTTTTTCTCCATTTTATTGTAAATTTTTCAATAGCATTTTCAATTAGGTTTTTTATTTTTTCAGTTACTGTTTCTTCAATTAATTCTTTCATATCTTTTTAGATTTATTTTGAAATTGTTTTATTTTTTTCATTGCTTTAATTTGTTGCTTTAAATCAGTGGTTCTCAACCTTTTTGCTAGCACGTACCATCTACAAATTTTTCTTTACATTACATACGACAAAGGTCATCAAAAAATCAATTATTTCGATTTTTTAATTTTTGTCCTAAAAATTGAATGTTCTCAAAAAAAGTTTTCGCTTGAAACTCGCTCTAGTTTCTTAATTTTCGTCCCAAAACTCATATATTCTCTAAAAAAAAACTCTTTGCTGAAAATCTCGCATGTTTAAAAAACACGATTGAATCCAAGTGCTGGATTTTTATGGAATCCAAAAATTATTCACGTACCACCTTAAAAGGTCTCAAGCACCACAGGTTGAGAACCACTGCTTTGAATTAACAAAGTCAAAATTTTTTGATATTTTTATCAAAATAAAACAAAAATGAGCAAAAATTTAGAAAACCCTTTTTCAAACATTTATTTAAATAGAATGTCAAGTATAATTATCAAAAACAATTATGTTAATGCGAGTACAATATAAAAGAAAAGAAGAAACAATAAAAAACAAAAAAGACGAAACTTTTAAGTCAACAGTAGTTCATAAAACAACAACAAAAAAATTTCTATCTCACTTGCATCATGAATATGAAGATAGGATTAGGCCTGAGGATTCTTTTTACTTATGCTCAAAGTACATAAATGGGCTTACATTGTAGATCAGTGGTTCTCAAAACAGGGATCAGGACCCCAAGTGGGGTCGGAATGCTCAATATGTGGGGTCACAAACAGGTCATGAAGTTGGTGGGGTTGCTGAGGTATCTTTAGGAAATGTGTATACATATCATCCAAGCTGGGGGTACGAGACATCATGTAAAATTTAATATATTGTATTATATTGTATTATTATATTATGATTACTTTTTTCGTCTTGATATTGTTATTATTAATATGCTCATTGTATTTTTTGTCTTATTTTATTTATTTATTTTTTTATTTTTTTTATTTTTTTTATTTCATTGCTATTCTTAATATTTTCATTGCATATTATTTTATTTTGGCTTTATTTGTTTCTACTATTTCGGTACATATTACATTGTTATCTTCAAAAATTAAGGTGGCTTTGGACATAGAAGACCGTATGGTCATTTCCACTGTCTCCTTGTGCATCATTATTTGATATGTATTTCTTTTAAATTGTCACGTGTTTATTGCACTAAATAAAAAATTGATTGATTGATTGATTGATTATTTATGGAATTAAACAATCTCTTTGTTACTGTAAACTAGATTCATAAAAAGCAGAAGTCATGAGCAATTCAGTTTGTTCCATTTTGCGCTTTAAGAAATAATTACGAATTCAATTTTTATGGCAAAGTTCAACTTTTAGCTTAGTTTTTAGATGTAAACTATTATAGAAAATAGGTTTTAAAAATTTTTTTTCGTTTGAATAACTTAACAATAGCTGATTTATTTATTTTGCACTATAGCTCTCTTTTTGAAGTGACCTATTGTTACATTGTTATTTAGTTGAAAATTGCAATTTTACATTAAGTGGGTTACACAATTGTCAGCAGTTGTTAATATATTTGAAATGAGATAAGTTTAAAACTTTGTTAAACTTGTTAATTATATCGTCTTACAACGGAAAGAAAGTTGCGGCTGCTTTAAATTATTATCCAGGATTGTTGTTTTAATCACTGGTTGGGAGTTAGTAAACGCAATTCTTCTTGCTTTTCTTTACCAGTAAAATCCAGGTGTGTGAAAATATAAGCTCGTAGGATTAACTGATATTTAACATGTTTGATGTCCAAACCGATAATTGCAGTGACAGACGGCGAGCATTTTTAAGGTGTGCACTTAAACGGAATTATATTCAATTTTTGTAAATGGGAACTAAAAACAACTATAGCTGTATCACACATTCGTGTTTTCAAGCGTTTTGCAATCCAATTTGAACGAAACAAGCCTTAGTTGCTAACACTATGTTAATGGTTACAATGTTTTTCAGGGGGAATATTAAACATTATAATGGTTAATTTTTACAGAAACGTGGTCGAGTGAACAGAGTGTTGTATAGATGGCGCACGCAATCAACATGCTCATTATTATTATTATATCATAGTATTTGTATTTAATAATGAACTTAATTCCATATAATTCAATGCGCGGATGAAAATAACATTACATTTCATTTAAAATTTAGGAATATATTTTTAAAAGTTTTTTACTGCATTTTACAGTACGTGTCCCGCATACTACTGACGTATTTAGTACACGTCTTTGAACAAATGTTTATGAGATTCATTGTTGCGTGAAATCACGTTAATCTCAGTGAGCTTTTTAATTTTTATACACAAAGCGTCTATTGCTTTCTTTTAAAGTGATAATTGCAGCTTTTTTTCTCAATTCAAGCAGCTGTTTTCAACAGAAAAGAACCGGATTGCAACCTTTTTCAAAATCAAAACATTGAATGCTTGAAAAACAGAATTAACATATGCATAAACATAACTATTATATGTTTACAACTACTATATAATTACTGTGAATTACTATATGTCATTAGCATTGTAGTTTTGTTTTTATGATGTTTTTATTGTCTGGCTGAGAGTAGTGATCTCACTATTCAAATAATACACAAACTTGACGCGAATCTGTGCTAATGCATGGCTTTCTTTAAATAGATTTATTGGTTGCTTATTTCGTCAATAGCATCGAAGTTGAAATGATTAAGTTTTTTTTATAGGCCAAGAATAATATTACCTAAATAACCTGTTAAATGGTGACGTGATATCTCCCATCTTTCCTGGATATCAACAGGGAAAAGTTTGTTTTGTAGTCGTACTCAGTTTTTATTGTCATTTTTATTGCTTAAATGTCATCTATAAATTTATATAAAAAAGTGTTAATATTTCATACAAAAATTCATGAAACATTATTCATTAAACAATTAGATCCTTGTTTAAATTGTCAACTTTATGCAAATAATTTCTTTATTCTACTAAGTGTTTTTTGTTCTTTAATTTTCGCAAACGACAGGTTCTGAGGTTAATTTGTAGTTTTTGTAGATCTTTAGTTTTTGTAAACTATGTCAACGCGTTAATGACAAGTAAATCAAAATTTTTTGGTACAGCATTTTCAAAAAAATTTATTTTAGTTTTAAATAATGTTCTAAAAACTTTGCTATAATTTAATTTAATTTATTTCGTCGCAAAAAGGTAAACTTAGCAGCAATAAATACCATTATAATTTGTTAAAGTTGCGACAAGGTGATTGCGAAGGGACCGTAAGGTCTTCGAGTCAAGCAATCACGAATAAAGCTTTATTAGTTTCATTTCTGTACTCAAGCTCTTTTAAGGGTCCCTGAGCAAGGTTTGAACTGGTCCGGGGGGTGTTCCTCCAACTGCAACCAACAATGAACTACCGCAAAGAGTACTTTTTGTCTTTTTTTGAAGCAAATATTGCAGAAATATTTTAGTTGTTCTCTGAAAATTCGTCAATTCGTCAACTGACGATCTGTATCAAACTGTAAAATCGACAGATTTCGTCAACACGTGCCAAAATTTATTAGAACCGGCCAAATTCCAAATTTTTGCAATATTTCTACTAGTTGTGGCAAATCTTCAACCCCAGTCATGTTCAGTGAATCTGCGATGGATCAACACCTTTTAGATAACTCTATGTGCGCCAAAAATTACAGTGATGGAAAATTTACTATTCTTTCATTTGGTCGTTCGTCTTATCATTTATCTGCTTTGAAAGCCGTTTACATTAAATCATGCAAGCCAAATTTATTTCGCCAAAAAAAGTTTGTTTACACCACTTGAAATTTTTGCGTTGATCACGTGTTGTGACGCTTCTTTTAAATATCCAATCATCTTCGTTTAGCTATACTACAAAATCAATTGAATTTTTCTTTCCTTCAATCCGACTTTTATCTCCTGCCAAGCCAAAAGCTTAGAGATGAGTTTTTGCTAGCTATCTTTAAATTTTGTTCTACTAATCACTTGTTTAAATACTCTCTGTAAATTGTTGCGTCAAGCCAAAGCCAGAAGCGAAAGCAGCTTAAAATGTGGCTTTGAAAACTTTAGCAGCGTGATTTTTTGCCTTGAGTTTGCAGAAAATCACGAAAGAATGCAATGAGCTGTTTTCATTAAATACATAATTGTTTACTAAGACGTGACTTGATGTACGCCATTTTTTAAAGCAACTAAGAAAGTAGAACTGGAGCTAAATTACCGTTCGAAATAATTCCGTTAACACACATTCAATCACCGTTTTGTCTGAAATATACAAGATAAATTGATTAGATCAGTGGTTCCCAAACTGTTTAACTCGCAGACCCTTTTTGCTAGCTTGAAATAATGGTGGACCTCTTTGATGTTTAAAACAAAGATTATAATTTGCAAAAGCTTCAAAACAAAAATTAAACAAAATTGTCATTGATGGATTGTTTGCTTTATTTTTTGGCTTGGCAGGTTTCTAAATCGATAAATTTGTGACAAAAACAACATATTAATCTATAAATTAAGAACCAAAGAATTTTGCGCGGACCCCTTAAAGGTTGCTCACGGAGCCCAGTTTGGGAATGGCTGAATTAAATACCTTTGACCACAAATCTTTATTTGTAATGAATTAATGCTTGAAATGCACAAGAAACATCAGTAAGATTCTTTTTATGAAAGCTTAAAATTTTGTTTGGGAAAAAATATAATTGTTTTGCAATCAAATTAAAAAAACAACCTTTATTAAAGTTTGAGATTAAAGTTAGTCAAAATTACTACAATGTTGGCATGAATAAAAATTATTATTGTTTATTAAGGCACCTAATTTCGAATCAAGAAAAAGCTATTTTTTATGCTTGAAATCGCTTTTAATCGTTGCTGCATATGTTCTAAACCAAATAGTAGAATTTCTTTCGTCATACAAAAACAAAAAAACTGTTGATCTGTTTATATTGATGTTTTATCTAAGTAATTAGTTCTTATTACTTTATATTATTTAATTTTTTTATTACAATATATTATTCAATTGCTTCTAGCTAATAGCTTTTTTATTACTTTTCACGAAGTTTTTTCGTACTTTGATATAAAAAAAATTACAATCTTTTGCAATAACCCATAATAATATTTTGCAATTCCTGTGGGAAAAAATTGAATTCTTATCCATTTCTTTTCTTTGAAAAAGAAGAAATATTTTTGTAAACGAATAAGTGTCATTATGTTTGCTACTGTATTTGTAATATTTTTTCTATGAGTTTAAAAAATTGTTAATCGAACTGGTTCGACAAAGAACATCTACAATTAAGAAATATATTAAAAAACTTTTTTTACAGCCCCAGAAGTGCATAAAGACCGAACTATAAGCTTCTAAAAAGCATAATCTTTATACTGAAGTTTCTAGTTTTATTTATTTGTAGATTAGTCAAGCTATCGACTTTTTGAAATTAATACGAGTAAAAAATAATTTAGTTTTAATGTGAGGTGTAACAATAGCCGCAAGTGAATGTAAACCTGAATTATATCCATAACAGATTTTTAAAAAATTCCGTCTTACTTATGAGCTTTTTTAAGTTTTGATTACATAATAGTTTAGATTTTGATAACCAACAAATTAAAAAAGCTATTCTGCAAAGAAAGCTGCGTTTTAAGCTTGGTTGACAAACAACTCATCTGAGCAGCCTCGATTGCGGTGTATCGCAGCACGTAAGACTGCCGCCACTATTGTCAAATAGTCTAAAGAAAAGTTATGGGAACAAATTGGATAAAAGTTAGATACAGATTACAGATCGGCAAACAAAGCATTTTGGCAAAAAAACACAAGTTGCCACCTTCATCAAAGATGCTAATGGTGTGCTTCCGAAGCATCAAAACGGCATTGTAATTCGTGGAAAAAATGAAAAGAATACTTTCGTGAGCTCTTAATTCCAGTAACAGTCCAACATTTGGATACATCCGAGGAAAAAATTGGTAAAAAAATTTATCTAACCGAAGCAGAGGTGAGCACAGCAATCAAATCTTTGAAAACTGGTAAGGCCCCTGGTAAAGATGATATTCCACCCGAAATGTTAAAAGCCATAAACATCTTTGATGTTCGTTGGCTGACTCGTGTGTTCCGAGTAGTTTGGAAAACTGGTGAGCTACTGAAGCAATGACAGACCAGTGTGCTGATACCTATTCAATAAAATAAAAAAGGAGACAATAAAAAGTACGCTTATTGCAGAGATATTTCTTTGTTAAGTCTTCTTGGAAAGGTCTATGCAAGTGCTTGAAAAGAGACGTCGTAAAATAGTCGAACCCCAACTTCAAGATGAACAATGCAGATTTCGTCCTGGCACATCCACCATGAATCAGATCATTGTCCTACTCCAAGTTTTTGAGAAATCGTGGAAATATTCCAAATATATGTTTTGTAGACCTAGAAAAAGCATATGACCGTGTTCCAAGATACAAGCTGTGAATAGTACTGCTGGAGTATTAAGTGAGAGGTTAGCTATTAGCTGTTATCAAATCGTTGTCTGTGTTCGTGCTAATAGCATAACTTTTAATTTTTATTTATTTTATCTTTATATTTATCCTCTGACTTGCAGTAAAGCGACGGAGGCTCTAATACGTAGAGTAAACCATTACCCCGACCTGCTTCCAGAGATGCCAAGATGTTGCTATCCACTGTAATTTGATAGAGATATGACTTTAATTTAGAACTGCTTGCCAAGACCACCAAGCAGGGGAAAGTGCCGTTAAGTGTCTTTACCAAGAACACAAGAGAAAGTAAGTTTTGAACCGAGACCATGTCGATCACAATCCCGGCGGTCTAACCACTCGACCAAGCACCCATAAAAACAAAACCTTTTAGAATTAGTGTTGGGCTACGACAGGGCCGCGTTCTTTTTCTTCTCTTGTTCATTATATACATAGACAATTTGACAGAGACAGCTCTTCCAGTAGTGGTTTCACATTTGGAGAGTGTAATGTCCGGCGTCTGCTATTCGCAGATGATCTTGAAATGTTAAACTCTAATGAAAGTGATCACCAACATGCACTTGATCGGTTTTCTGAAGCATGCTTGAATGCTGGGATGAAAATTAGTAGCCTACAGCCAAACCTGAAAGTATGTGTTTGTCAAGGCACCTTGTCCAGTGTTCTTTTCAAACAAATAAAGTAACATTCCAAAAGACGGAAAAACTTAAGTATCTTGGAGTCACATTTTCGAGTGATGGTAGACAGAACAACGAATTGGACAATCATATTGAAAAATCATGTGCAGTAATGCGCCAGTTTTACTGATTACTTGCACTGAAAAGAGCTGTGAACAAGAGCAAAGCTTTCTGTTTTCAAATTGATTTTTGTTCTAATCCTCAACTATGATCATTAGTATTTGGTAATGACTAAAAGATGGAGATCATCCAAGTACATGCGCCGAAATTAGTTTTATGCTAAAGATCGGAGGTTTATTTCTACTTGACAATGCTAAAAGAATTGACGTTTGTCAATTTCTCAACATCAAACCGCTGCCACTCCGCATGAAAAGATCACAACTGCGCTGATATGGTCATATGACACCAATGTCTCACGAACAAACAGCAAAGCAGATGATTGATGCTTTTCCGACTGGAAAAAGACCTAGAAGGCGACCCAGAACTTGCTCGCGGGATTATGCTGAACACCATTATTGGGTAATGACTAAAAGAGTAATGATTGGGTAATTACAGGTACTAAAAAAGGCCAGCGCCTAATCTCGTCTTGAAAGTCCACCAGTAAAATTACCGCTAGCTGCAAAAGATCGAGATGCTTGGAGATCCCAACTTGAGCTGCTGTCCCCGCAACCCAAAAAGGATAAGCGGCCAATGAGAAATACAGTGAACAAATTCACTGTTTTCATCAAAAATGATGATAATAACTTAGTAGTGCGTCATGGAGTTGTCTGTTACATTTTTTAAAAGTATTAAACAAGAGTAAACTTCCAAAACAGTGCTCAGAACGCTGTAATATTTGTATTAATATAAGATTTTAAGTCATAAGACAATTATGGAGTTGGAAGAGTTATAAGCAACTCCGATTTCGCCTATGCAACAATTTTTGACTCCAACTCCAGAACATCTGAAAAAATGGCCACAACTTCGGTATGTCTAAGAAACGATTCCGTCTACACCATAAAATGTGCAACTCCGGCGACTCCGACTCCCAATTGCACAACCAATGACGCCTAATTAAGCGTAAACCGGAGTTTTTAAAAATAATAACAACTCCGACTTCCGACTTCTTACACCAACAAATCTAAAAAACAACTCCGAATTCGACCCCTCCCTAAAACGTGCAACTGCGGCAACTCCGATTCTAACTCCAGAACCCTGATTACAATCAACAAAAGAATAAGCATGATTTGATACTAAATTGCTTTTTAAACAAGAGTTGTTTTTTTGCTTCTTTTTATATTTTGATTTTTAGTTTTTTTTAAAGTGATTACAGCTCACAAAAATTTATTTTCCGATTATCTAAACGTCAATTATGCAAACATTATTTTCTAACAGATATTAAAAGCCATAAAAACCGTATCTGCAAATGCAAAGAGCATTTCTTCCCTAATGAAGATTCTGTTCTAATGAAAATCAGATGTTCAAATGTTCAGATGTTCTAATGATTAGTCGGAAGCGTGGTCGAGTAGTCGGCAGCGTGGTCGAGTGGTTGAAGCGCCGGGCTCGTGACCAACACGGTGTCGGTTCAAAACTTACTCGCGCCATTCTGCTGTGTCCTTGGGAAAGGCACTTTACGGCACTTTCCCCTGCTTGGTGGTCTTGGCAAGTAGTTTTCAATTACAGTCATATATTTATTAAATTGCAAGCGGACAGCAATATCTTGGTATCTCCGGAAGCAGGTCGGTGTAATTGCCTATCCTATGTATTAGCGTCGCTTTCCTGCAAGTCAGGAGGATAAATATAGAGATAAAATAAAATAAATAAAAAAAATGAAAGGTGCAATAAAATGAATTTCCAACTTAATAAAACGATGAAGAACAATTGCTGTTTGTAAAGGACATTACAACAAAAATCATCTGTTGGTATTTTATATGATTCTGAGTATTTTATGCATAACATAAGATTAAATTATTTAAAAAATATGGTTTCAAATCTAACTTAGCTAAAATCAGCGTTATCCGAGCTCGTCGCTCTTGTGGGCCACTTTATTAAATTTTGTAAAACTTTGATCGAGAAGTACTATAATATAATAATTACACATATAGTTGTTAAAATGAGGTACTTAGATGATAAGTTAAAAACTAAGCCGCCTAAAACGAGAAGCACCAGACTCGAGTTCCTATAGATGGCTTAGTTTCTAACTTATGATGATTAAAATCCTACCTCGGCCCGCCTCGGGGTTTGCATCACCCTGACTTATATACTCGTATTAATGGACTCTCAATTGTATAAAGTTTGATCTACAACAAGCGCAGTACGTGACGTACTATATTTGCTCAGCGTACTTTTGTTTGTTATAAACACGAAACTCAATCAACGAAAAGATACGCCGAGCGTATACGCAAGGAGTAGACCAGGTTTCCAAAACGTTCATGCTTATAATTACATTGGTCAACAAAAACTAGCTTTTTCTCTAAACGAGAACAAGAGCATCTATTTTTGGGTAAAAGCGGAGCGCGATTACGAATCTAGCATTGTTTTTTCTAGTACATCAGGTTTTAGAGATATGATGGAATGGGGCATTTTATACCTTATAAATGGCAATATTTCTGCCACTATCATGGCAATTGTTTAGGTTTGGTCATACAAAGCAAATTAGCATACTGTTATGGTTAATAAAAGATTAAACAAGCAAGTTTAACGTACCGGTGTGGGTATTTACTAATAGGACAACGAATAACACTAAAAATCGGACAACCAATTAACTCTTTTTTGTCTATGGTAGTCTTCAAAGAGACTGTTTATTGAAAGCCTTGAAACAATCTGTTTTTGAGTGGTCTTGAAAAAACTGCTAGTCCTACATGAATAGCCTTAAAAAAGGTTGTTTTGGGTAGCCTTAAGAAAAGCTGTTAAGAATAACATGGCAAAATGATTATTTTCGACCATGGGCGCCACTCAGTACTGCAATTAATACCAGTCCTAATTTAAAGATTTAAAAATGTTTGGCATACAATTTTTGTTTGTATACATGGATTGGATCATTACCGTACAACATCCAGCAAAAATCATCCATCATACCTTCATTCCAAACACCTTGATACCTTTTTTCCATTTCTTGGATATCTTGGTGAAATTTTTCATCATGCTGATCACTAACAGCTCCAAGATTTTGAGAAAAAAACTCAAGGTGTGAATGAAGAAAATGCATTTTCAAAGACATGCTACACCCCATTTCTTCGTATGCCGCAGGCAACTTTGCAATCATTTCTTGATATAAAGATGACTTGAAAGTTCCCAGAAATTTCAAGCAAATCTCTTTAAATACATCCCAAGCTTGTAGTTTCAATGTATTTAAGCATTTCAAACTCTTGAGTTTTTAAAAACTTTCCGAATTTGTAGACCAACAAAGATTGCTTCTTTCAACTTAGCTTGGCTTAGTTTGGAAAAATTTTTGCAGAGAAATTCAAAGCCATTTAAATGGTGTTTGGCCATAGCTTTTAAAAAGTTCTTTATTAACCTTAGCGTGATATGCAACGGTGGCATTAAAACTTTATCGGGATTTACTAAAATATTCTCTTGAATATTTTTTATTCCAGGTAGGCTAAATATGATTTCCTTGTCGGCTATTTTTTTGTTTCATGATGCTGTGCAGTAGCACATCTGTCTCAAAACATAAAAAACAATTGTATTTAGTAAACCTCCCTTGCAATCCCATTAACATTCCATTGATCTTAAGGTTCCCACATAAGCTCCAGTGGTAGTCAGAATAGTGGATTGCATTTTCAACAAGATTTCAATATTGTGTACGATTCTTTTAACTGGGCAGAGTGTGTCATAGGATGAAGGGTCTTTTGTTTCCAACATGTAAAAGAAAAGCTTTTTAGCCTCTCTTTGAGAAATCAATAAAAAACCTCCCTTTATCTACAATGTGAACTATACTCGAATCTCGAAATAGCTCTTTATTATCATGGCAATAGCAAAGAAGTCAATTAACTTTGAATGCCAAAGAAAAGTCCCTATTGCGTTTCCTGTAGTAACTTATTTTGACATATTCTTCAACCATATTTTATTTTTTATCCTTGATGCAAGGAGCACAGCATTTTTCTTAGAAAGACATAAATTTCTAATTAGGTTATTTACATATAGATGTTTCTGTGAAAATAATATGGTATCTTCTGTGGTATCGTACTCAGAATCTGTAGAGTTGGCAGGAATGAATTCGTCGGAATTGTCTTTTATTAGCACTGCAATCAATAACATCAAGACAATCTTTGAGGAGGCACTGGTGGTGGGATTGTGGTGGCACTCATCATGAGGAACTGGTGTTCTTGCTGAATCTAAATTGGGATATGCTATTTTGTCCCTCTGTTTAAAAAAAAAACTTTTTTTTTGGTGAGACGAAAATAGCAATCCTGACAGTGATCTTTGGTTCAGGCCAAATCATCGTGACGGCAAATGGTACAGAAAAAGATCGTTTATTTAGCCAGTTGTAATAGACTAAATAGCATTTCTTGCATATTTTATAAGTGCCCAGGTCTTATCTTGGTCACCTAATGAACAACCAAAATATATTATATACATCTTTTTGATGTCATCAGTGATATTTCTTTATTGTGCTTTGCTCGTAAACTTTCTACAGAAAAAGCAAAACCGATCTAGATGGTTTAAAACCTTTCTAGGCATTATGAATATATTTGGAAATTTTGAAAATAGATACTATTAACGTAGGCCTACTTATTTTACACCTTCAGAAATAAATAAATAAATATAACATATTGCCATGCATTGTTAATATTATTCCCTTCTTTGTGCCGGCCTATGCTCAAACATTTTTCATATTTTTTACTTAAATAATAACTTGCAAAGCTGTCTACTTCCATTATTTCAATGCCACTTAGCGCTATCATTTGTCATAAAATAAGAACGTTATTCTATGACATCCTAATGCAATGTTTTATTGTTTTTGGACTGTAAAATGGTTAGTAACGAAAATTAATTTAAAATTGTAGAAACAAAAATATCTCAAAACCGAGATGTGCTGGAGAAAAAGTAAAATTCATTTTTGGAATCAGCGTCTAAAATACTCCTAGAAACGCTCAACAGAATCTTCGATTAAAATTTGTTGTTGACCAGTGTAATGTTCCAAGGTTGTAGCTAAATCGTCGTTTATTTAAACAAGCTTGCTTTGAAGTGAAATTGCGACATCTTAGGACGCATTTATGAGATAGATCGTTTATTTACACAAGTTTGCCTTGAAATAAAATTGCGACATCTTAGAACGCAATATCAGCGCCTGTTTAGTTAAAGCAAACCATTTAATATATAATTTGGGCTTGAAAAATCAAAAAATTAAGGTTTAGCATCTCAAGAAGAGCAACGTTATTCGAGTTCAGGTCTTCACTTAAAAACATGTACAACATAATGATAATAATAAGGTGATTTCTTACGCTGCAAGAAAGGTTATTATATACTTTAACACAATCTTATTATAGGATTCTTTTTTTCTATGTAGCAACCGTGTTATTGTTTATCAGACTGCTATTTATTAGCCTTGCGCTTGCTTACAATTTAAGCTGTAACCTCTGGTATGCGATTATACAGCACTTCTTAAACTATTTCTTATTTTTTTGGCCTTTTCTTGCAGAGATTGACAATGCCCAATCCTCAACTTAGAAGCATTCTAAAAGCAAAACCAAAAACTTATTAAAAAACGTTTATGATTGGAAAAAAGTATTGAATCATTTGCAAACCAATCAATTTATTAGTTCATACTATTTTACTCTCAATAGTATCAAATAAATGAAAATCATCCAATTTAATGTCTGCGTATATTCGTCATTGACATTTCAATAGAATACACATCTGTGTCAGACATAGCCGTACCTGCCTGGAGGTAGTGGCGCAATTATCCCTCCGAATTTTCAAAAATTGGGCAAAATCATAATTTTTCAGGCAGGGACAATGATTAAACACAGAAAATTGTTACCGAATTTAGGTGAAGACCTTTTTTTTTAGAGAACACCATGATTTTGGGACAAATATTGAAAAATCTTAGACTGAAACTAAGTGAAGACCTTTTCTTTTAGTCTTTATCCAAGAATCTCAGACAATTTATTTGTCGTATTCGCAAAGTACTAGAAAATTATGATTCGGGCAATTGTCACAAAATTTGGGCAAAACTTCATTGCCCCGCCAAGTTTTTTTTGGCTGGTACGCCTATGGTATCAGGCCATGTATCCTACTTAACCCAATTTTTATTTATTTTGTCTTGCTTTGAAATTTTTATGTTGTTCAACAACTTGAATCATATCGGCTTACGTGATCAAGTTTTTGCTTTCGTTTTCAGATTTTGTTCGGTGTTTTTTATTTTTTCATTGAAATTTTAAAACTTGGTCTTGTGCCACACTGAATTAGAATTTTTCCAGATTACTAACTTTTTTTAAAGAAAAAATGCGAACTACTTTATAAGCACGCACACTTGGTCACTTACAGTTTTATAGCTAAAGCTGATTTTTATTTCTTCAAAAGATCGGCTTGCAGACAAAAATGTTGAAGTTACCTTTGTGTTTCTTAGGATTTATATTCCTAAGCCATTGTGTTCACAGGTATGTCATAAAAACAAATATATTTGTGTATAGCTAATCATTTGGAGATAATAAGTTAAAGTATCATTAATTGAAACCATATAATCTTTGCATCAAATAATAAGGTTTTATGTTTTTTTCTTAATTTATGATGCTTAATTCTTTTTCCAATATAATTCACATTTCTGAAATACGTAAGTCATTGAGAGAACTAAAATTAGATATTAGGTTGTTTCTTAATAAATAAGAAACTTCAAGTAGTTTTGGAAGCTGAAATTTTTTACTTTTTGAATAATTTTTCGAATAATTCTGAATAAGAAAAATTAATGAAACAACGTTTTTGTTTTTGAAAAACGTGATGAATTAGAAGTTAATCGTAATTTTGAATTTTTTTACAAGGTTTGTTCAACATAGCTTTTTCTTGAGTATAAAATATTCTATTTTCAATCAATAAGTTAAAAAAAGAATACCTTAAATTGGAATCAAATTCATTTTTGGAAACTATTGATTTTAAAAATAAGTTTAAGATTGCAGAAAAATGAACAAAACAAATTTTTTAAAGTTCATCACGGTTTAATAAAAGTTCGTAAAATAATATGAAATTGGTTTTCGTTTACTTATTCTATTGGAATATTTGTTATTTATTGACAATCACATGCATATCTTCGGAAATCAATTTTGCATGGTTTTCAAGAATTTATATAAAACTTAGATTTTTAAGAAATTGGCTGTGCTAATTTTGCAGCAACTAAAAGTTGTTTTTACTGCTAATATATCTTATAGGATAGTGTTTGAGTCGTTGATGCAACATTTAAGCAACTTTCGCGTGGGAGGTTCCGGTATTTGTAAAGAACAAGAAACATTTAAGTCCATTGCAGATAATGCAGAATAACAAAAATTTATTGTTGTATGGCCGGCATCTACAATCTACATATTTAAGGCAATGGTGTCAAATTAATATATCGATTATTCAGAATTTGATGTAGGTTAATAAATCTCTTTACAGTTTGCTAAAATAAAAAAAGACTTTTTGCTTCATTTGTTTAGTATCTGAGACAAATATTATTGTATGATTAAAGGACAAAATAGCACAAAGAGTGCCAATTTCGGAATTGCACATCGTCCAAACCGATCACAAACTCACTGTGTAATTGCAGTTTTGTTCAGGTTTTAAATCTCATCTACTTGGTCTGAAAACCATGTGCTTCCGAGCATCTATTTATCGGCGGTTTGTGTTTCAACATAATGATTTGCAAGTATAAATTTACGATTTCATGCTCGACCTCTTCGAAAAATTTGCTTTGAGCTCATGTAGAACTCTGACTCTAATTGAAATGTTTGAAAAATAATTTACAACAAAGGTCCAAATAGGATCATGCTGCTTACCTACAAAATTGGTTTGCATTAAAACATTAAAAATAAAAAGAGCAAACAGATCAGCGTCAATACAAATAGAAGCAAAATAAGCAAATACCTCTAGCTATACGAAGAAGTAGCAACTGGACATTGGCATGCGTGATGCAATTTGCATAAAGATGTTCTTTTGGTGCAGCAATGCTTTGCTAGAAAAAGCAAATCTTGGAAATTTTATTACATTAAAGTTTAAAACTTTTCAGTGGCAATTGTAGTTTAAAGTCTGCGATTAATAGATTTAAGATTAAATCGGAACACTTTAGATTTAAGTTTAAAAGCAAATTTCAATAGAATCAAAAACAAAACTTAAACTCGAAATAGTTAAATTTTTATTTAAATTTAAAACAAAGTTTTTAAACAAGTTATGAAGCGTTAAACGTTTGAAATTATAAAACTTCAAAAATAAAAAGATATGGCTCCTGTGTGTCCAAAATTTTAAAATAATCTCTCAAATATTTATTAAACTTTTGCTAGTTTTTCATAATTTAGATTTCCCGAGTTTAGCCAGAAACGCTTAACTATTCAAAGATTTTTAAAAATAGAAACAAAGCCGAAAATAATCGGCTTTTCGTGCAAAAAACAAGTAAGCAAGTCTAACAACATTTTCCGTGAGTAAGTTAAAACAAACAATTGAGAAAAAGAGAACTTTCTTAAAATTCAAGTTAGCATCTGATATTTTTTGCCAAGCTAAGCGCATTTTGATTTATTTTTGCATGTCAGCAAAAAATACTTAATCAAAGCTTTTGGGCTAAAAAAACAAGAAACACTAAACATATAAACAGACCAAATCAAAGTTCTTTTAAATTCTTATTGAAAAAGGAAGTAATTTTAGATCAAAGACATTGCCACGTCTGCTTTTACTAATATTATTTTGCATCTATCATGCAATACTTTTATTTCAGTACAAGATTCACCATCACTTCTCCCAAAGCATTTCGGTTGGGCGCGCGTGAAACCGTAATTGTAAACTTACATGGATACCAGAGTGCAACTGTCAGGGCTTACCTACAGGTAAAACGTAATATTTATTCTTAAGTTTTTTTGAGAAAACAGAGTTTAGATAACCAATCAAAACTTAAAGTTATTTTTTGTTATGTTTTGTAAGTAGCAGAATCTTCCGCTCTTTTCAATTTCGTATCGTTCTGTTTTTCTTGTAGCTCAACTGTATTTATGTTTTTAATTACTTTTCAAAACATTTATCTTATTTGTATGAAGTTATCCACCGATGCATGAGACGTAGACGACTTATCAAAACAAAAAAGCAAAAGCTTAAGCTATAGGCTTTTGGTGAATTTTAATATGTATATACCGAAATTTTTTGAGAACGTATTCCAATATGGAATAGCTCATAAGCATTGTTTGAATTCAAAATCCAAGAGAGATCATTTGCTTTATTTAAACATTGGTTTATTAGTAAATATCCTTGTTTTGAATAAAGCTTCTACATAACAACAACAACGCACTTTAACCGCATCACATATTTGGTTTTCACTTTTTCGTAAATTCAACTGTTTTTTTTATGACTTATTAAACCTTTGAATAAACGATACCTTTCGCGGTGCATAATAATCAATGTTTTGCGAGCTTTAACAATAATTGACAAATGCTTGATTGAAGTTCAAGTGTAAATTAAAACTATGACAAAAAGTTATTAATCTTTCAGCGAACTTCATTTTCTTTGATAAATTTCTTGTTTTTCCAGAAAAAGTTCTGAAAAACAAATATATTTAATACCTTTAAATAGCTTAACCATCTTTTTTTATATGTCTAAAAAAGCTTGAAGAGGTAATTGGAAATTCCGGCGTCCAACGAGTCATGGGAAATGCAGTTAATGAACCGATTAAACTGACGTTGCAGGTAAGAAAAGTAATCGTTTTAATAAAAACAAATTGTTGAAAGTGATATACGCTGTTTGATTGACAATTACGAAAAGTCATTTGTTTTTATTCGGAAAGTCATTGAAAACTCATTTGTTTTTATTAAAAAGATAAACGTCAACAAAACCATAGGTAAACAACAAATTTTTGTTATAATGAATAGTAGAAACCTTTTAGTCAGCGCGCCACTTTTTAAAAAGGGACTTTCCGATCAGTACACCTGAAAAACATCATCACTTTAAAATGGAGATCGAAACTGTCTATTTGAATCATTAATTAGTTATTAAAAAAAGGAAATTATTTCTTTTCTGGCTAAAATAAAATAATTTATGCTAAATAAGAATGACAATCTAAAAAATTAAGTCGTGCGCCGCATGTGGCTTTTTTGCTGTTAATTGTTTCAATTTTAATTTAGTTGGATTTTGTCAAATAAATTAAAAATAAAATTTATTTATTTCTTATCGTATGAGATATATGATTGTTTATTATTAAAAAATGCTTGTCACGAGCTTATTCTATTGAATAAAAAAGCTTTCTTTAGACATTTTTTGTCGAACCCAATATTTAAACGAAAAACTTTACCTTATTGCGAAAGGAAAAATGTAACGAAATCAGAAAAACGATTTAAGTGTAGAGAAAAATTAGGTTTTTTTGATAGTTTTTCAACTAGTTATAAGGTAGCTTTTTTGAACAAATGATAGTGCTTTGAAACTAAAGCCTGTTCCACACTTGGCGTACAGACGCGGCGTAAATTCGTTTGGGTATATAGAATTTTCTGCTAATAGGCTCGATGGCGCAAATGCTAAAGCAAAACGCTGAGCCCAAACAACTGGTGTAGACATGGTCTAAGTGTGATAGAAAAAAATAAAGAAATAAATTCTTTAAATTAAATTAGGTCGACTGCATGTTAGATGCAAACATTTTTTTTTTAAATTTAATAATGCCTAAAAAAACTTTTCAAAACATCTTCAATTAAAATCCCTTTTTAAGCTGCACAAACAAAACTCAGTAATATCAACATTTTCCAACTTTCTCTAGAATCTTAACCAGGGGTGTCCAACCTGCGGCCCACTAAATGTTTTTATGCAGTGCTTACTCAAATTGTTTAATTATATTTTCATAACTGTATAAAATTCGATGTCACTACTGTCATAATAACGTATAGGACAACAAAGGGAATACGTCAGTTGATTGCCGCAATTGATTGCTGATTGTTCAGTGACGTCCAAGGAATTAATCTATAAAATCTTTTGTTGGCGAAGTTTGTCACAAAGACACTTTTCCTAAGCATCATTTTCAGTATTTACATAGTTTTGCGATTGAATTAATTTTAATTCTGTTATTTTCAATTTTTTTCCAAAATTAACTGATAGTTAGTTAGAGACTTTAGTGCTGGTAAAGTTATTAACTTTTAGCCAATGTGGAGTGATTTTGAATAAGTTTACATTAGTAGCACCAATGTTGCTAGTTAAAAAAAGGGAAACGTGTTGATTTACAGCAGGGTGGAAAGAAGATCAGACAATTTTAGAGATTCTAGGCCCAATATATGCGTTTAACAGTCCATGGTTCGACCGTTAGCCAAATAGAGTGTTGCTCCTAGTTAGCGAATCTCTGCTGGCTTGATGCTTGATAGTATGGGTAGTTGGTCCGTTGAAGTGGGGCGCAGGCATCCAAAGACTATGCGCAAGATGTCATTCAGGACATTGTCTATGATGCAAATGTGAGCGCTGCAATACCAGAATGGTGCGCAGTACTCAGCTATTGAGTAAACCAGAAGTAGAGCAACTGTGCTCAGTTTTATGGTATCAGCCCTCCATTCTGAGCTTGCAAGTCGATTCAGCAGTGTGACGCGCCAAGTTTTTTTGCAATGCTACTAAAGGGTGACGGAACGTGTGCGATCTATTTAGTTTTATCACAAAATAAGTAGGGTTGAGAAAAATGGTAAAATTCTATTGCTATTGTAAAACATTTACCTCACGTTTGGTTTCTCGGTTATAGAAATGAAAGGTTGCCGTCACGATCTTAGTGTGACTGAGCTTCAGCTTATAAATCTCAAGATACACTAAAAGTGTAATCATGTCTTGTCTTAAAGTCCTCTCAAAGCTCTCAGTTTCTGAAAGAGTGCAGCAATACTAGATCGACTGCGTAGGCAAACTTTCTAGAAATTGTAGAGAGCAGGTTGTACATATAGATATTGAAAAGGAAGAGAGCCATGACCAATCCCTGAAAAACGCCTTTTTCAATACGGCGAAGCCTGCTTTGCTTGGTGTCACTGGTAGTAAGGGTAAAACTTTGGTTTCGGAGCTCCATGATCATTTTGACCATGTGTATATTTGGTAGAAGTCTCAAGAAGGTGGCAGACATGGCCACGGTGCCAGACAGTGTCACATGCTACTGTTAGATCAACAAATCAGCAAAAAATCCTCGTTGTTTTTTGTCATCAGGCTTAATCCACGATTGACTTTAGAGAGCAATGAATCAAGTGGTTCAACGCGGGCATTGATAAGCCTCTCAAAGATCTTGTAAGAGATACAGAGCAGAGATATCGGTCAATGCATGCCTTCTTTTACAAATTTTGAGAATTTTGAGTCGGTGCAAGCAGTAAGAAAGAAATTCACGTCACCAGAACTTCAAAGCAACTCCAGCATAAATATTTTTAATGGTAGTTACGTAATGATTTTAATAGTTTCAGATTTCATATAAATTCTTAATAAGCAGGCTAAATCAATTTTAAGTTTATAACTCAATACTCGTCATTTGGTCATGGCATCTAATACTAAAAAGAAAAATTTTTATATACAGGTAATTTTGTGGCCCGCCGAATATACTTAAATTTATAATTTGGCCCATTGTGAAAAAAGGTTAGACATCTTTCGTCTAAAGTCTAAACAGTTAAATCAAAACAATGATGATGAATAATTTTCCTTATTGCTAATAATACCTTTTCTTAAGCCCAGATGGCAGTTGCTTTCTTGCAGCCTGAGTTGTTAGTAAGTCTTCTTTTGCTTCTGCACATGACAAACCGAAACCAAAACTGCCAAAACACAAGGGTATCTACCTATTCCGATGTTCCGGGAGGGTCCGCTAATCAGCAAAACGTCCTTTTCAGAACGTGGCATAACCAAAACAAAATACCCTCTTCAGGGCACATTGCCAACAAGCTCCGAAGACGACCCACCATTCTTCAACTTAATATCGAAGGCCACATTGCAAGCAAGATGAACGTTTTTCATTATCTTGGTTTATAGTTTGAAGCAATCGTCACCCTACAACAGGAGACCTACTGCAATAATGCGGAGAAGCTAGTACTTCCAAGCTTACAACTTGCTGGGTCTTCCTTAAACAGAAAGCATGGCATTGCCATGTTTGTCCACAAGCTACTAAGGTATACGTATTTGGATCAATTACCACCGATATCGGAGATTAAGTGGTTGTGCTTGGACGTTGATGGTTATAAAATAGTCAATGTCTACAAACTTTCACCAATGCGATCCCTGACCTCCCAGTGTTTCCTCACCTTTGTCTCTGTAACGGCGATTTCAACTGTCGCCACATTAATTGGAGTTACGATGATATCAATGCTGACAGTGAATGCTTGGCTGGCTGGGAAAGTATTAATAGTCTTTTCTTATTATAAAATTCCTTATTATACCGCCGGCTTTTACTCCAGCTGCTGGAAGACTAGCACGAATCTAGATCTAGCCTTCGCTAGCGTAGGTTCTTACAATAGCTTAACGGATAGAATTGTATTTTAAAAGTTCTCCAGGTCACAACATTGACCCTCGCCTATTACACCACCAAGGTTTGCTTTGTCAGTGTCAAGTATGTCTTTTAAGCAATGGATCTTCCACAAAGCTAAATAGAGTCACTGCTTTGATGCACAAATTCTCAAAGACTTTGTTGCCACCTGATTCACTTGATGTGGATGCGGCTTACCAGGACTTTTGTAACATCATCAGATAAGCAACCAAAAAACCATCCCAAGCGGGCATCAAAACAACTATATTTTGTGTTGGGATGCGAAGTGTGAATCCCTCTGTAGAAATTTCCTGCAGTCTTTTTAGGGAGACTTAAGTTTGTTTGCTACAGCTTTATTAGCCAAACTTGACAGGAAGCGGAGGGCTCGGTTGTCCAAAGCAGTTTGGAGCATCGACTTTTCACTCTATAATCGTAAATTGAATAACTTTACTGGTAGGTTACGACACTCTCCTTGTCACTGTTCCGTTTCGGCTGATACTATTGCATATTAGCCGGTTAGAAATGGGAGGTAAGAGACTGTTGACCGCAAGTTATCTCGACTTGTTTCTCAAGAAGTGTCTGGTCTTTGGAGGTCCACCAAACAACCCAGTGAATATCTTTGAGACTTTCTCACAGAGAGAATTCACCGATGCCATCCAAAATTTAAAATCAGGCAAAAGCTTCGGCCCCTGATTTCATCTGCCCAGAGCTTATAATCCATGCTGAAGCTGCTTCGAAGTCCTGGTTACGTGACTTCTTTTCGTCCTATTTGCACCGACTTAAAATTTTCAAGATTTGGAGAAAAGCCCTTGTAGTACCAAAGCCGATGAAACTCGTGGGAGACCCAAAGAGTTATTGACCAATATATTTTCTTTGTGTCATCTACAAGATCCTCGAGAGGCTTATCTACGTCCGTGTCGAGCCAATTTTTAATCGTTGCTCCCCAAAGAGCAGGCTGGGTTTTGATGCGAGAAGTCAACCACGGATCTAGTTGTTCTGTTGGCCCAGAGCATCGAGGAATCCTTCAAGGTTAAGAAGAAGCCCGGTGTCGTAAATGTCAATCGGACAGAGACATAGACACTTGTCCGGCACCGTGGCCATACCTGCAAACTGCTGAGACTTCTGCCAGATATACACACGGTCAGAATGATCACGGAGCTTGTCCGAAACCAAAGTTTCACCCTTACTACCGGTGACAGTAAGCAAAATAGACTATGTTTTCTGATAAACGGCGTTCCTCAGGGATTGGTCTTGGTTCCCCTCCTTTTCAACTTCTATATGTAGGCTACAACCTGTCCTCTACGATTTCCAGAAAGTTTGCCTATGCAATCGATCTAGTATTGCTGCACTCTTCTGGAAACAGAAAGGGCTTGGAGGGGACTTTAAGACAAGACATGATTACACTTTCAGCGTATCTCCAGACTTGGAAACTGAAACTCAGTCACACGAAGATGGTGACGGCAGTCTTTTATTTAAATAAACAAGAGACCAAACGTGAGCTCAAAGTCTACAACAACATTAGACTTTTACCATTCATTCCAACCACTTTTATCTTGGGGTTAAACTGGACAGATTGCATAAGTTCCGTCACCATCTAATGGCATTGTGCAAAAAACTATCTTCGCGTGCCACACTGTTGAGGCAAATTTTAAGCTCAGGATGGAGTGCTGGTATCAAAACAATGAGCACAGTTGCTTTATCTCTGGTCTACTCAACAGCTGAATACTGCGCACCATTCTGGTGTTGCAGTGCTCATACTCGCATCTTAGACAGTGTCCTAAATGACATCTTGCGTATAGTTATTGGATGGCTGCGTCCCACTTAAACGGACCAACTACCCATACTTTCAAGCATCAAGCCAGCAGAGCTTCTCCTATTAGAAGCAACACTCTCCTTGGGTTTTTTATCTATTTGCAAAAAAATACAAGTACGTTGATCGCATTAGCGAAAAAAAAGCGTTCGATGTCAAAAAGCATTGTTAAGCATGTGTTAATTAAGCATTACCCAGCACCAACAAGTTGGTGAAAACAAAGATCATGTTGATCAGTATTAAGGCTCGTTTCACTACAAGGGTTAAAGGGAGTATTTTTTGTTTATTTATTGATTTTTTAACTTTTTTCCATGCTTAAGCGCTAAGAGAAGCAGAAAAAAATTAATAAACAAACGAGGAATACTTCCGCAAACGCTCGTAGTGGAAACGAGCCTTTAGGCAAATGCAAAAAAGTCGATTTGTTTAAGTAGATCTCTTTTTAAACGTTCTTTGTAGTTTAAGTTTTCATTAATGTTTTCAAACTTGTTTTGACGCGTTCGATAGCTCATTTTCACTTGATTTGATGTTTCATTAAATACATTAACACGCTTTCAATTCAACTAGACCCAAATGATCGGTAACAAACCAAAAAAATGTATTTTAGAATTTCGCTTTTGTAAACAGACAATACCATTTAACTCTGTTCTCCTCAAAGACCGGGCTTCCCAGCAGCAATTTTCAATTTTGTACCCATAAAATCGTAATCTATATATTTTCAACCGATCAAAAATCCAAAATTTTTTCTCTGTTCATAAAATTTCTATGACTCAGCTCTTGGAGCGATCAAGGAGCACTCTGTGTTAGTTGTCATGGCAAAGCCTTTTTTTTTAGCGATTTTTTAAGATAATAAATAAACCAATCCGTTTCTTATTGCGTTTGCAAATGTACCAAAAAATAAATATGATTGAACTGTAAAGAGCTGAGTGAGAATTTTTTTAGCAAACAAAAAAAATTTGGATTTTTTATAGATTGAAAATATGTAGATTAAAATTCCATGGGTACAAAATTGAAAATTGCTTCACGGCCTTTGCAAAAGCGTTTGTAATTATTTTATTTTTTAGATAATATTCTGAAATTTCTTGAATTTTCCTATTGAATTGTTGATTAAGATGGTATTATTTTTAAGTGAGCCCGAGCAAGGATTAACGGGTAAAATAAACGTTTTTCAGCGAATTAATATGTGGGTTTTTGCTCGCTATCGCTGCAAAGCGTGAAATATCAATTTCACACTTTTATTAAATGACATCGATTTTACCAACATATCGCTTTTGCATTTACGTCAATTGCCAAATGTTAACATGCCTGAGGCGATGAAGAATATATTTTATGTAAAGTGCTTTTACCGATTACTCGGAAACAGCTTAGACATTTACTTTCTATTGTATAAAGCAATTGTTGTTTGACTATTTAAAACACAGGTTGCTTGAATATCAATCAAGCAGACAAAATTCAATTATTAATAAGTATTTTTTATTAAACATTCTTATAACTATCTATTGGTGGGGAAAAAATTAAATAAACTACTGCACATATTAGGTCTTATGCTCATACTTTCAAGACAATTAAACAACACCTGACTGTTTATAATTGCCTTTTACTTTGGATTTAAATTAAGAAACCGTTTCTATGTGTTGAAACTTTCCTTGTTCCAAAAGATCCGGAGTATTTTTTAGGCATAAGTTTACTTGTTTGAGAAATTTGTGGGTTTTGCAAATAAAAAACATAGATTAAAAACAAGATATTCTACAAGTTTGAATTCAATAAAGCAGGAGTTTCAAACTTCAGACTTTAAGCAGGAGTCAAATATAGCAGGAGTCAATAACTTAAAAAAGGTTGAGGAGAATAGGGTTAACCCATTTGTAGATTTTTGAAAAGCTAAATTGATAGAGCTGATATTTTTTCGGAACGTAGCAAAAGTTAACAACACTTGTACTAACGAACAATTAGGGTTTATAATTTCCCGGACTTTTTATTATCCCGAGATTGCAAAATGTACCACGGAGATGGCAAAAAGTCACACAATTTTGTCTTGAAAATTTACTAAAGACCAAAAAAAGTCTTCTCTTACAATTAGTTTCCAATTTCTTTATTTTTGTCACAAATGGCAGGTGATGAGGCTCCTATACAAAAAAAAAGGTCTTCACTTACCATTGGTATTCAATTTATTCATTTTCGGTCCCAAATAAGAAGTCTTTAATCTGCAATCCCAAGCCTTTGCTTAATAAGTAGATAGAGATTGACCAACTTATTGAGCAGCTCTGTTTAAAATCATTAATTTCAAATCAAATGCAATCAACCGGGATTTCCAAAGAAGCTTGCCCTGGATCCCGGGACATATACCGTACGAACATTTCATTGATAAAGTAACAAACTTAATCTAAGATTAAATTAAATTCAAATGGTTTTGTTTTTATCTTAATCCAAAACAAAAGTTTGTTTAACGGCAAAGTGTTAACTTAGTTTTGACGAAGATGATTTCTACGAATCTTCTGGCGATCGTTAACTTCCATCTGCTTTGGACGTAAATTGTAGCCAAACAGCTTCGATAATAATCTTTAAATTTTTTATCCTGTAAGAATAATTATCAAATTTAGGAAGTACAAACAAGTAATGACTCTTTTACATTTGCATAAAATTTCAGAGATTAAGCAAAAATAATTCTAGAAGAATTAAAAACAAAGTCAAAGATTTGTAATTGCGAATAATACAAAAAAATGCCATAGTAAAAGGTGTTATCATGTTTGAAATTTTATTAATTTTTATAGATTCGTCAAGAAATAGGACACGAGTCTATTCCCGAGTTTGAACCTATGCAAAAAGTTCGACTTTTTGTTGACATCAGCAACGCCCAACCCGCTTCGGGAAATACCCGACAAGAATTTTCAGTGCTAGTTAGCAGAAAGAGCGGTTATCTTTTCGTCATCACCGATCAGCCCGTTTACAAGTAAGCTTCAACCAGTGACAATTTGATTCTTTTTTTGGAAGAGATTCTCGCAACTTTTCTTGAAAAGTCAGCATTTATTAACATTTTAAAGTTAAATTTTTTTGACATTCAACACCCAATAAAAAAAAATTGAAGCTTTCTGATTTTTTCTGTCTCGTTTAGTCATGATGACCTTGTTCTTGCGATCGTAATAAACATTGATTACAATAAAAAAGAAAAAATAATGCAGCTTTTATAACGCTTCTACTAAGTTTGACTTTAAATTTTGATTGCTGTCAAGCTTAAGCTCATTCGCATGCCCGGCTTTTTTGGTTTTACCGAATTAGTTCAACCGATTAACCGTACAGTATCATCTTAGAGTACTAAAATACCAAATGCGTTATGTCGAAATTAACTATATTTTTATTTTTTGTTGACGTCACTTTTGAATTAGATACCTATGCATATATCCCTTTTACGTAACAACTATTTTTGCTTCTGCAGACCAAACGACGAAGTTAGAATCAGAGTATTTAGTTTGAACCAAGAAATGGCTATTTCCAATCTTCCAGTTCGAATCATTGTGAAAGTGAGTATAGTGTTTTATTAAAATTAAATCATTAAATTAACAAATCGAATCGATTGCAAAGACGTTCAACATTTATCAAAACAGATTGAAAGTGATCAAAATAGTAATGCTTGTTGCCCAAAGTCATGGTTTCAGAAGAATAATAGTAAAAACTACTACGTTATTTAAAAGACACCGTGTACAGCTTTCTTTTTTGATGAAACGGTAGCAAATAAATAGACTTTTGAATAGAATATGTAGAATTTCTATTGCAAAAAATTCGACTTTTACTTTATTTTAGATATTATTGGGAGAATTACTTGTACTTTAAAAGGTTTTTTTAGGCACCACCTGATAATATTGGAGTCGCAAGTATTGTTCAAAGAATGATACACAATCAATTTATATCATGGGAATTCGACTTGGATGAGAATCCAGTGTTCGGAACATGGACGGTTGAAGCAACTTACATTATTAATGCAAGTGCCGTACGATAGCGAACCAGAAAATAAATTAACATTGATAAACGCCTTTGCTTTACGTCGAAATGGGTATTTGAATGTACGTAGTTGCACCTACGAGTTTAGTTCTAATCCTTTTGTTAGAACTAAAGGGTTTAAAACTTTTTTATATATCGAAAGTGATTCACCGTATAAATACGGCTCGAAACTATACATTTCTCATATTAAGGTGGAAATCATTCAACTTTTACCGGTTGACTCAAAAGTTTTTAAATTTATTTTTAGAAAAATTAGATAAATATATACAAAATTATATATACAGATATACAAAGTATTATATAGCTTACAAAAAAGAATTAAATTATATATATATCCCTTTGTGGCCTTTGGGAAGGACTGATTTAGAAATTGATATATCTATTAAAATTCGACTTCCACAGATTAAATGATTAGTGAATAAATGTTTCAAACATATACAGTATAAACAAGAAAATACAACACTCTCTTACAACTATTAATATAAAATAAATTATCTCTGGATTTAAAAAAAGATATTAAAAAGTTTCTATAACAAAGACTGAACAACCGAAATTTTTCCTTTTATTCGTTCCTTTACTGTTTCACCCCTGTTGTCAGTCTTCTATCAGTTTGTTTTATTTCTCTCTTATTTTGCTTTGAATGCAAATTTTTAAGACTTTTCGTGCAATCAACGCACTGTTAATTAACAAAACTTAGTGATTGTAGCAAATAGTAAAATTGCAATACCAGTTCAAAATATTGCATTTCTTGTGTCCTTGCTTGTCCTTCTAAACCAGAATTGTTTAGGCAATGATGAGAAAAGATTGGGCAAAATTAGAAATTTTATCGAAGCGACAATGATCAAAAGCAGAAAATAGTTAAGAAATGTAGGTGAAGACTTTTTTTTTGGTCTTCATTCTATATAGAATCACAGACAAGTTTTTGCATATCCGTCAAGTACTAAAAAATCACAATTCAGACAAATGTCACAAAATTTGAGCAAAACTTTATCACCCCCCAAATTTTTTTAACTGGTACAAATATGGGCATACCACATTTCCGAAGTGGTAAATCAGGACGTTTGTTAAAAGAAAAAAATTTGTTCCTAACAAGTAGTGATCTCAAAAAAAAGTGTTCACTAAAATTTTTAGGCGAAAATCAAAAAATTGTAGACAGAATCAGAGTGAAAAATTTTTTTTAGAGAACTCTATGATTTTGGGACGAAAATTAGGAAATAGAAGACAGAATCAAAATATAGATCTTTTTTTTTGATCTTCAACCAAATTTTACACAAATTTTCTTCTCCTATCCGTACTTTTGGAAAAACAAGATTTGGACAAAATTGTATTGACCCCCCAAATTTTTTTCTGTTGGTACGTTTATGGACATAAGCTATATAGTAGTAGGCCAATATTTTGCGCAAATAGGCCTACTTAATTTTTAACTTAATAAAGGGAATTTCAGATGAAATTTTAAAATGGCATTTCAATTCACTTCTCTAATTGTGATGCTTTACGTCATATTTATTTTTAGTACAATGCTTTCAAACTCTTCCTTACATTTGTCACAGCAATTTTTTAAACTTACTGTTTTAAATAAATTTGCAGGGCTATGAAACAACAGCAGAAAGGAAATTTCTAGTTGAGCGATACGGTATGTACAGTAATTGAATTTACGAAAGAAATTTTTTGCTATTAGCCCGTTTAATATTTTATCGTTGTACAAAGTAAAATAGAAATTGATATGGTTTTAAAGGTTGTATTATGTTTGCTAAGTCTTTCTATGGACGGATTTCAATTTCTTTGCTTTTATTATTTAACATACTGAATTTAGCAGTAAAGAAAAAATGAGATCGCAATAGTTACAGTTATCATCGTTTCTTTAAGTAATATAACGAACTTGCAAAAATCACGCAAGATTAAGGTCACAGTCAAAAAATGGAAAAAAATACAAAATTAAATTCAGTTAAGATTCCTACGACAAAACGAAAACGATATAATTTGCCTGTTTGTTTAACACCGAAGTAAGCGGCTTTTGTAAAACAAAGACAATTAAAGAAATGTAACGTCTACAACGGTGGGCAATAATCTGTGCAAAAAATATCTTCTAAATTCAAGTAAAGGTTGAAAAAAGTCATCACAACACATTGCACACTAAAAATAAATCAAGTAAACAATTAAATAAACTAGTAAAGGATTTGTCATATTTAGCTTGTCTTTTTTGTTTTTGTAGTTTGTTGTTTGTTTTCATTTTTTGGTATACTTGTATTTTTTGCCACTGTATTTTATTTTTTAACTGATACTTTTTCCGCTCTGAGACCATATGACATTAAAAATCTCACGGTATAGAGCGGTTTACAAAAACATTGTTATTATAATTATTAAATCAGACAACTTTCTTTGGGAAAAAGGTTAAAAGAAAAGGAAAAAACGCATTGAAATTGGCAGAGGATTACAAGTCTCCCACAGCTGGTTTAATATTTTTTAATTTTTTTTTAGTTCTTCCAAGATTTGACGTCAACGCAGTTCTTGACCAAAACTACATATTGGCCGACGATGAAGCCGTCAGGGGAACTTTGTATGCCAATTACAGGTTTGGATCACCGAATGTTGATAATGAGATGGAACAAGGGGTACGGCTTTGTTTAACTTTGAACCCTAGAAAAATCGGCTAGTAGTTGAAGAAAGATAAAAAAAATTGTCATCCATTTTTGATAAAATTTACAGCCAAAATCTAAAAATATTGCCTGTAAAGACGAGAAACAGCAAAGTTAAAGCGAAAATTTTTGTAATTGTTGAAGCGTTGACATAGGTAATAATATCTGCGTTTATAGTATATTGACCGAGACATGAATGTATGATCCATAATAGTCAAATTATCAATCTCTTATCCTGATATGCAAACAATGGCAGAGACTTTAAACAAAGAACAACCTTGAAGCGAAGTATTTTCAAATATACAAAAATTATTGCTATCCGTCAAAGTTTTTTGTATTATTTATTTACAATATGTGGTTGTTGTAATTTAAACCTGCTTATTAAGACTAACAAGCAAAGGAAAACTACTAAGTGCGATTCGTTAAGAGTACAACTGAATTTGTTGTTTGTTGTACAGCCGTGTGCAAAAGTTTAAGACCACCTATCAAAAATTTCTTTTTTTATTATTTTCGGCATTGTGATGTCATCTGGCTTGCTGAAGATCTTCTTATTGCATCAGTCTAGCGAGATGTGTTTAGCAATGCAATACTCAATATGTGTTTGGTTAAAGAATATTTGGGCTGTTTTTTCAATATTTTTATACTTTTTTAGGCTTAAAAAAATGGGCAAAAAAAACCTGTTTGTCTGAAACTAAGAAAACCCAAATTCTAATTTTGCACAAGGAAGGGTTTACTGAAATGAAGATTTGCAAAAAAGTGTCCTGTACCAAAATGGTTGTTCATCAATCAATTGCTAGATTTAAAAATTTTGGAGTTTACCATAACAAGAAAAGGAGTGGAAGGCCAAGAAAAGCAAGCCCTCACAATGACAACATGATTCGGCAAATAGCTGTTTGGTCTCCAACCAGTTCCTGCAAGAAAATACGCGCAACACTGCTTTTTAAAATCCGAAATGTTTATCTTGTAACTGTTACTAGGCGTCTTGTTCATGATTTTAACCTGAAAGCATTTAAACTTGCAAAATAAACTCGCTTAACTCCAGCCATGCAAGTAAAGAGTTGGCCTTTGCCAAGCAATATTAAGATTGGAATGAAACAAGTTGGAATAAAGTACTTTACTCGAATGAATCCACAATCCAGCAGTTTGCACAGAGAAAACGGACAGTTTGAAGGCTTGTTGAAACACGCTTTAATGACTGCTATGCACTAGCTATGGTAAACATCCACCCAGTGTTATGATTTGGGGGCTATGTCCAGTAATAGCACAGCTAATCTTTCTTTTTACCAATCCAAACAACAATGAACGGCGTCAAGTGCCACAAAATGTTAGAAGACAAACTCGAAATTCATATGGCTGTTTATGAATGCAATATGATGCAAGACAGTACTCCCTGTCACTATTCAAAGTTAGAGAGTGATTCCTTAAAAAAAATATCAAAGCGTTAGATTGGCCTGGTAGGAACCCAAATATTAATCCAATTGAGAATTTGTGGGCAATACTAAACCACAAAGTGGCAGATGAACATCTCATAAGCGCTAAATCCTGAGAGTGACAATAAAACGCATGTGGACGCAAAAAATTATACCGGAATACCGCAAACACCTTGTGCATAGCATGCCTTGTTGTCTGCAAGCTGTAATTCATACCAAATACTAGATTCATACATGAAATCTGGCTAATCTAACTCACTTTTAAGTTGATAAGCTTTCTATTTGAAAGTTAGTATTATTTTTAATGTACGGCTATTTTATTGCAGTACTTTGTATAAGAGTCATTCCATTATAATTCAACCAATGGTGAACACCCCTTCCCAACATACATCACCTTGGCTTGGCCATTAAAATGACTTGAGTGGACATGAAAAGACATCAATTTGATATTGAATTCTTGACATTTAGTATTAACTTCAATCACTGTGCCAACCCATCAGTGTCCATCATACATAACAGCAACATAATCTTGCAAAATTGCCATTTGGAGTGAGCTTAAAAGAGCAGATACTCAAAAAAAGTTGTTCTCCTCACTAAAATCTCCATCTTTAGCTGTTCTCTTGGCTATTATTCCAATTTGTTTGGGTATAAAAACATGAAAACTGCGCATTCCTGATACTGTACATCCACCTTCATATCTTTCTTGCAAAGATTTTCTCACATTGACAAGTTCGTTCTTTGAACTGTAAAAAAACTGAACGCCTTTTATACAGTTAACACAATAATCATAAGCTTCTTTGGGTGAAATAATTTGGCTTTTATTCGTTCTTGTTAAACTTTCCTTGGACAGCTTCCTTTTAATTGCTCCACCCACTCCAATCCATGGTGATTTGCCATGACTTGAGGCAAAAAAAATTGGAAGTAGCTTTAACTCCAAAGTCGTAATCGTGGAAAGTGAGATTAAAAAAGTTTTTATAGTTCTTAAACTGGCTGGCACAATCATCAGAGAAATAATGAATAGTAGCTATATATGGAAGGTTGGACTTGAGATAATTGCAAAAAAGTTTCTATATGCAGTAAACAAATCCAGTTTCATGATTTTGTTATTTTTATCTACAAAGACAGAGATTTATAAGAACAAAGCTTGTGCTACATAGGCCTATATACATTAATGGTATGAGGTTTCACATAGATGTAACTATTCAGATTTTTTTTAATTTTCCAGCTTTGGAAGCAGCTTATTGATAAAAATTGGAATGTATGAAAGTAAAACAATTGACAACGTATTGTTGGGAAATACTCGAGATTTGAATCTGCCTGCACATATACAAAATTATCTTTAGTTTGTTAAATCAGTATTGCTTAAGAAAAAGGGCAGATAAATGACCACATTATTACAAGTACAGAAAGCATCCAGAAAGGATTTTTCAGAATTGATGAGTTTTAACATTACTTTAACTAATAAAACAATGCAGAATAAAATAAAAAATCTTAAATCAGGCAGAAATAGGAAGGTTCGGAATGTGGGCAATATATTTTAGAACTTGTTGTGGTATTTGTGCAATCGATGGCGTAGTGTTTTCTTAAATGCTTCTTAATCTTAATTAGCACCTCTCTTCTCAAACAATTATTGGACGCGTATCTCCAAGCATAATTGTAACAAGTTAAATTTGCGCGTCTGTTTCGGTTCATCAGTCAATACAAAGTCATCAAGCTATTACAGTAAACGTATTAAAAGCTTTCTATTTGAATAAGATTATTTTTGGCTAAGTATATTTTGTAAATGTTAATTACTGTTGTTTAATAAACCTGTGTATACGAGCAAAGATACAACAGAACTCTTGCATGTTATGATAAAACTAATTGTATTTTTGGATATTTGACATTAGTTTTGAAATATTTGACCCTGAAAACAGGGTGTCCATAAAATCTCTTTACAATTAAAAAAATTATTACAAAGTGAAATGATGAGATATCGCAATGAGGGTTGTTTTATGGTAATCAGTATTTCATAAAGTTTTATTGACACATTTAATACACTTCTAAACATTTAATTAAAAATATCAATTACTCTATTTAATACACTTCTATATGGGCATCATTAGTTGCACGAAGCACATCTAGACGGTACTCAATTTCCTGTCATGTTCTTTATTCGCATGGGGGTTTTCCGATCCCCAAATTCTTACATTGTGTTTGTTTAACTTTCCTGAGACATAAAAAGTTGCCTCATTACTAAAACAAACTCGCTTGAGGAATGCAGAAATTCGTTGCAGCATGTTCACTGCAAATTCCTTTCGTCTTGGCATATCGTTTGGCTAAAGTGCCTGTAACATTTGCACTTTGTAAGCATACAATCTTGTAGGACTTTGTGCACTGTTGAACGTGGTAGTTCTAATTGTCTGGTAGCAGTACGGATGGACTTCATAGGAGAACGTTGAAAGGCTTGCCTTACACGCTCGATGTTTTTTTCAGATGTTCTTGGTCGTCCACTCCTCCTTGTATCGAACACTGTCCCTGGCTCCATAAATTTCTTGTGCCATAAACGAATTGAAGGACGTGATGGTGGGTCTCTTCCATACTTACTTCTATAGTTTCGCTGGGTCTGAACATCTGATTTTGTCTCAATGAACCAGGATACACATTACGCTTTTTCTTGAGGAGTAGTCATTTTATGGGGGTTCAGTTCATGTAACTCAATCATTAAACATAAAAAATTTTAATTCAGAAGTTTTATCTGAAACAATAAATTCTAGTGTCAATAAAACTTTATGAAATACTGATTAACTTAAAATAACCCTCATTGTGATATCTCATCATTTCACTTTGTAATAATTTTTTTTTAATTTTAAAGAGATTTTATGGATACCCTGTATAATTAGACACTTTGTTTGAAAAAATTGGTTGAGAATTAAAAAGTATAGCAAATTTTAAACTATTCTCCAGCTTTTCTAGTCGCCAAAACATATATTTTCAAACTGCAATTACTTAAAAACTAAAAAAAATAAATCAAACATTCCAACTAAAATGGGCTTTTCTATGTATAGTCAACAATATATCAAAAAATAACAAAGTCTAAGAGGTAGGGGTATTTATTTTCATCCAAATTGGCTGACTTATAATGGAATGATCCATAAACAAACTACAACTTAAATAGAATAAAATTGGTTTATTCTGTATTTTAAATAAAAAATGCTAGCTGGTTTTAACTTTTGCACATGACAGTAGTATGTTGTACGCAATGGTGAATATTGGATGAGGCAAGTGAGGCAGTCACCTCAGTCCACCTTTTTTTACAGTTAACAAAAAGCCCCCTTTTTAAAAATGCTACAATTAGTTTTATTTTGTGACATTTTACATGGTTTCATGAACCTCAGAAACTCTCCAAGTTTGGAGTTTTTAACAAATAAGAGAAATGTATATCACATGGTATGGCACATAGGATAATAATGGCAGAGCACTTGAATTTGAAACAATAATGTATTAATAAATTTTATTCCATGTTTAAATATTGCCCACCAACTACTTAACATGAACTATTCTTAATAGTCAAAATGTTATAAAAGTTATCTAAAAGTGATCAGCAACTTTACAGCTAAAAATCTGAAAATATGCATAACAAGAAGAAAAAAATTTTTAATTTTAATTTTTTAATTGATAAAAATACTCTTTAAAATTAGTGGTATTATGTTTACAGCATTAATAACTTTCCGTAAGTGCAACAAAATAATGACATACAAAACTAAAAAATTTACAAACACTAGTAATAAATACATTTTTTTCTAATTTTGGCAAATGCTTCATGTACAATAAAAATCAATAGAACACTAAGGCCAGTCACCAAGCATTTTACAAGTAATTAAATTTAATTTGGAAATTTTTCCTTTTTTTGAAGTTTTAAATTGATTCAAAAGCTATTTGTTTATTTACTTGACTTATAAGACTGTTATAGCAGCTTTTTGATAGTGGGTTTAGCAGTTTATAAAATGGACACTAGACAAATGGTTTGTGAGGTGAGCTGGTAAAACAACTGCTTAATTAAAGTTAAAATTTTATATATTGTCATTCTGAAAAAAATTGAATTAGAAATTATTTAGGTGAAATATTTTAATTATAAATGACAATTTTAAAAGGGACCTTTTTCTTCTTCTTCTCTTTTCGACCTTTCCATTCAATCAGGGGTAGCCACAGCGTATTACCTGCCTCCAAACCGTCCTGTCTTCAACGTCCATCTCCTTCGCACCAACTTCTCGCATATCTTCTTTCACTAGATTTAAAAATCTTCTCTTTGGTCTTCCTCTTTTCCTCTTTTTCTATAACTCCATTTCTATCATCTTTCTTCCTAGATACATACTCTTTGTCTGTCCTCATGACATGTCCATACCACCTCAGCCTGCCCTCTCTCATCTTCATTCCTAACCGTTCTTTCTTGACTGTACTCCTGATGTACTCGTTTCTAATCTTGTCTTTTCTCGTCACTCCCATAGTAAACCTAAACATTTTCATCTCTGCGACTTTCATCTCCTTTGCTTGTTTCTTTGTGACCGCCACCGTCTAAGCTGGTCTCACCACTGACCTGTATACTTTTCCTTTTACTCTAGCTGGTAACCTCCTGTCGCAGATTACTCCCGATACTCTTCTCCATCCGCTCCATCCTGCCTGCACACTCTTCTTTACCTCCCTCTCACGACTACCACTTTCTTGCACCGCTGATTTCAAATACTTAAATTCCTTTACTCTTGGCACTTTTTTGTCCTCCATCTTCACTGTTTCAACATCATTTCTTCCATTTATGCACAGATATTCGGTCTTTTCCCTGCTTGCTTTCATCCCTTTTCTTTCCAATGCATACCTCCAGGATTCTAATCTCTGCTCCACTTCTTCCCTGATCTCTTCGTAATACTGTATATTAATACCTCAATAACATTATTTTTTTGGGTTGATGTTTTTGGACTCATTTGCCTAAAACCAAACATAATTTTTATTTTTATTTACAAACTTTCTTAACTTTTAAATGTAATTTAATTTTTTTTGAAAAATTAAAGTATTCATATTTTACAAAGTTTTATATTGCAAGCATTTTTTAATCTTTTTTGTTAACAAGAACCATAACTAAAGATTCTTTTTATAGTAATATTTTAGCTCATAGATTTTTTAACTTTTATGATAGATTTTTCAACTTAAGATTTTATCATAAATGACATGATTCCAGGATTTAACGTTATTTTCTTGACAGGCTTAATTATTCTATTATACTCGTACATATTCAATTATAAAAATTGTTTTTGTTGTTGTTGTTGCTATGTAATTAGTACAAATTTGTTTTTTTCTGCTTAAAAAGATCAGATTTTTGTCTATGATAGTAGTCTACCGATTTAGAGAGTTCAATTTTTAGTTTTGTTGAAATATATTTTAAATATATTTTAACAAATTTATTGAAATATAAATATATTTTAACTAATTGTTGAAATATATTTTAATAAATTTATTATTATAAGCAATTTTAATTGAGACTTCAAGACTATGGCTTGGATGTCTATTATGAAGTGGTGGGAAGTTTTTAAAATATACCTCTAATAGATAGTGCGCGTGCTAACAACAGTCCAATAACTTACAACTTTTAATTTTGAACGAGTTCGAGACCCTTTTAAAAACGCTCGAACCGATCCCAAGTCCACGATGACCAAAAATATGTATTATAATTTAGTATAAGTCCATGAAAGCTTGAATCTGAGTCCACAAAATTTGAATTTATGTAACCATTTGCCCACGTAGTTTTTATGCATTGCATATAGCCTAGCTTACCAAGCACACAAAAACAACTCCAAGCCAACAACTGTTGATTTGAAAACTTTAGTTGAATCCTTGTTGTTTGTAAAAAAAAAGGCTCAAATCGAGTTCAAGCAGTGAGGGAGTTTAAAATTTTAAAAACAGGTCTTTTTTTATAAAATGTATAAACAATAGGTGCTTTCATTTACGGAGATATAAAAATACAGATTACGTTAAATTAAGAACGCGCTCGCTGAACGTTATGACATTCCAAGAACGTATTCGCACAAACTGCTACAAACACCTTGAATCCCATCACTGAATTCAAGTCTGTTCAAGACTTTTTCAAGTAAAAAAAAATTTTTTCTCATAATTATACGCACGGGGGAAGGAATTTAAAAGTGACCCTTTTTTTGAAGAATATAGGATATGCAGATCAATCAAAACACAATAGAACAGGAAAAAAGAGTACAGAAAAAAAAAGGTTTTTACTTTTTTTAAGCATATATAGTAATTGTATTTTTGACTCGCAAACCTAACCCCATGATAAATTTCTGCTTTATCAGCATTATTTTTTTTCCAATATTTGGAAGCCTATCTTTCTAGATGGCATTGCTAAAATGGTTGTCAAATTTTTATGATGTCATTTCAGGGGTTCCTGATTAAGATTTTGCCTCAGGCCCCTAATTTTGAATATCCAGCACTGGTTGTACAATCTCTCAACCGATGTTGTTCGTGCAATGACGTATTTTGTTCAGTCCCTGCCTCCTTATTAATAATCTTTATTTCTATACTAATTTTGATTGATTGTAAGTAAAAATAAAAATAAGAAAAACAACGGTAGAATACGGATAGAAGTTTTAAAGCTAGATCGCTTCGTTTTATTGTCAAACGATGCTCGTTTCAACGTTGCCAATCAAAAAAATTATTGATTTCAGACAAAATTTAATTGCTAACTTTTTTAAGAAATTTTTTTACGCCTGGATATAATTGTAAAAAGAAAATCATTATAAATATATTCAAATTTATAACTTTTATAAAAAGTCAATTAATTATTAAGTAATTAAATTTATTAATTTTCATTGTTAACTTTTGGCAAAAACTTTTATTATAAAGTATATGTTTCATTTATTATCCTGAATGCGATTTGTTGATGATACCAAGCCAAAATTTGTAGGATTTTTTTATTTCAATTGACGTTACATCGGTCAAAGTTTAAGTGATATCTTTAGAGAGCCCTAGCCGATAAAACATCAATTTAAAATACAAACAACTTGTTAATTTTGGTTTCGTTTTGTCAACAAAAGAGCAGTCAAAATAATTAATAAGATTTATGCCGGATGATTAATTTTAGTACAGTAGGCTATATATCAGAGTTGGAGTCGAAACACGGTGCTTCGAGACCGAAACAAGACAAGACTTTGGGGTAGCAAGACTGAGACGAGACTTTGGAGTACCGAGACCGAGACAAGACACGAGACTTTGCAAAAGTTGCTTCAGTTTATGCCAGGGTTGTGGAGTTAGAGTCGGAAGTCGGAGCCGCATGGCTTTTGATGGAGTTGAAGTAGTTTTTTAAATATACTTAAGCCTTTGAGGACAACCTTGGAGGCCTAATTGTCGAATGGTTAAAGGGCCTTAAAGCGCTGTAATTGTAATTGATATGGTCTCGGTTCAAAACCTGCTCACGGTATTCGGTTGTGTCCTTGGGAAAGACATTTTTTTGGCACTTTTCCCCGTTTGGCGGTCTTGGCAAGCAGTTCTACATTTCAGTCATATCTCTATAAAATTAAAAAACGAAATAAAAATTTTCTATCGGACTGCAATATCTTAGCATCTTTGGAAGCAGGTCGGGGTAATTGCTTGCTTTATCTATAGCGCCTGAGTCGCTTTCCTGCGAGTCAGGAGAATAAATATAAAAATAAAATGTAAAGATGTAAAATAATTTTGCGTCAATAGAAGTCTCCAAAAGCAATAAGGACTCCGCTTCCCAACTCCACCGAACTTAAGTCGACTCCTTCTCGCGACTCCAACTTCATCAAATCTAAAAAATTACTCCGACTCTGCTCTAAAACATGCGACTTCGGGACCCCGACTCCACAACCCTGTTTATAGCTATATTGGGAACATTCCATGTCAACTCACACTCCTCTTTTGCCGACCATCTCCGATTTTGCTGAAATTTGGCGTGTTTGTAGGTTTGGATGAGAAAATGTCTCACACCAAATTTCAAATTTTTAAATTAAATAGTTTTTCATATACGAATGTTGAAAATTAGACACAAAATCGCCGCTTGAACGCCCCTGATCGAGCAAAACTAGCCCTTCTGGCTTTATTTTTTGTTCGATTTTAAAGATGTTAATATCATTGGTAAGCTCTTTTCAGCAGCTTTCCAATGATATTTATATCTCAAATGCATCTATATAAATAAAATAGTTATCTATTGTCATGACCTTGTGACCTTGACCTCGCATGACCCCAAAAACCCCACTTAAGACAAAAAAAATTTTTCAATATTTTTGTTCCTCACATAAAGGACTATAAGCATGCCGAAAATCAAAGGGGATCTTTATGGGTTTTCAAGATATTTGCATTTTATTGAACAGGTGTGCCTAATGATGCAAATTTGCTGATATTTACGCTATAAACATTTTCGCAACTTCGTCGATATTTTCAAATAAATCATTTTCGCAAGTTTTTTGTTAATTTTTTTCTAATTAAAAAATATCTTAAAAACCTATAATTTTGGCAAGGAATAAATTTTCTTCAACCGTATTGTGGCGATACTCAGCAGCACAATTAAATTCATAAAACTTTTATTTTTCAAACGTTTTCGGCTTCTTAAGCCCTTTTCAAGAAAAACTTAAATTTAAATGAAATTAACAATAATGCGTCAAAACAAAAAAAATTAATTATTTATGCATGAATGATTTACATTGTGACGAATAAGTTAAAGCAAATAGAATTATAAAGCCAATTTTTTTTAGTTTCATTAAATTATTTAAAAATGAAAGTAAATTTAAAATTTTATAAGAAAAGAAATAAAAATTAAAAAACATTTAATAAAAATGAAGAACCATTTGCATAAAGTTGTCGATTTAAACCAGGATTACGCTTTTTAATAAATAATGCTTCGTGCATTTTTGTATGAAATTCCGACTTACACTTTTTTATTATTTTAAAGGAGTTTAAATTTAATTTGACAGAGGAACAAACATTACAACACATTATATGATTTTTTATTGCACTTGATACTTGAGAGTTGAAGTCTAAATGCTCCTTAGCTCTAGTGCTCAAATGTCGGGTTGACATACCGATGTATGTCAAGTTTGCGTCACACGAACATGTAAATTCATAAATGACATTTGAGCAAAGACCCAAAGGAGTTGTGGACTTCAACTGAAAGTAGTTTCCAATTTTAAATGTTTTATAGACAGGACAAACTTTCACGTTAAATTTCGATTTGAAAATGTTTGATAAGCGATTTAAAAAACGTTTCGAGTCAATACCAAAGTACGGAATTGTAATTTAATAAGTACAGCAATCAATAGAACGATCAACGATTATGTTGGACACAAATTTGTTTAAAACTTTCTTAAAAACCCATAGAGATCCCACTTTGATTTTTGACATGCTGATAGTCCTTTATGTGAGGAACAAAAATATTAAAACATTTTTTTTGTCTTGAGTGGGGTTTTGGGGTCATGCAAAGTTAAGGTCACAAGGTCATGACAATAGATAACTATTTTATTTATATAGATGCATTTGAGATATAAATATCATTGGAAAGCTGCTGAAAAGAGCTTACCAATGATATTAACATCTTTAAAATCGAACAAAAAATAAAGCCAGAAGGGCTAGTTTTGCTCGATCAGGGGCGTTCAAGCGGCGATTTTGTGTCTAATTTTCAACATTCGTATATGAAAAACTATTTAATTTAAAAACTTGAAATTTGGTGTGAGACATTTTCTCATCCAAACCTACAAACACGCCAAATTTCAGCAAAATCGGAGATGGTCGGCAAAAAATGCGAAAAGGGTGTGAGTTAACATGGAATGTCCCATTGTTGAGTCGAAGTTGATGAAGCCACGTATTTTAGAGTGGAGTTGGACTCCTTTTTTTATGTGCTGTAGTTGGAGTCGCATCATTAAATCTCGTGAAATTCAAATTGGAAAACTTTGAATTGGTGGAGTTGAAAAATAATTTCTCCCACTCCACAACCGTGGTTTAACCAATAAGTACAAAAAAATTACATGAACTCTTTTCCATATCAAAAAACTTCAACATAAATTACAAAAAAATTTTCTAAGTTAAAATATTGACCCTCGCCTATTAGGCTTACATTAACAAGTTACCAAGTCTTGCTTTGCCAGTGCTAACATGCCACTTAAGCAATGAAATTTTTGCAGTTTCAAATAAAGAGACATTGCTTTAATGAAAAAAATTCGAAAAGACTTTGTTGCTGCTGAATTTCCTGATGTGGAAGCTACTTGCTAGGACTTTTTTAACGCCATCAGAAAGCACCCGAAAAGGCTAATTCACGCGGTCATCAAAACAGACAGACAGACATACCAATTTATTTACGGGGATTGTGGAAACAAAACGCAAAAAGAAACACAGTTAATATACTTATTTGACAAAAGAACAATGTACGACAATTTGTAACACTTTTATAAAATATAAATAAATAAAATAAATAATAATAAAAAATGACAATTTCGACGAAGACTGCGAAGAGACCGGTCAAGGTCATCAAGTCAAGCAGTCACCAAAAAAAAAAAATGGGCTAGTAGTGCACAGCAATTAGTAGCAAGGATTGTACGTTAGTAGGTTGTCAACAGTATAATTGTAATAAAAATGATTTAAAATTAGACTTAAATTTGTAAAATGATTGATTTTGTAGTTCAATAGGGATAGAGTTCCAAATTTTTGTTCCTTGAAATTTTATTGATCTTTGACAACGGGACGTAGAGAATTTAGGAAGATATAAGGTATTATTAGAGTGAGATCTGGTAGGGCGGTTGTGAATTTGGCGGGTTGTAGTAAAGAAGGAAGAAAGATAATCGGGCAGTGCTTTTCGGGAGTGCTAGTGCAAAATTTTAGCGATTTCATAAATATACAAGTCTGCTAATTTTAAGATCTTTGGTTTGTAATCGTCGTCGTCATCGTTTGAAGGGCATCCACTCCAGGCCAGACACAAACAGGACTGGGGCCGAGGGTTTATCCTTTTACTACCCCAGACTGCTGCACTGCCTGGATCAGATGCTGGCAGTGATGTTATTAAGCCAGCATCGAGTTTCGTCATCTAAAACCGTCAGACCGCGTGCTCCATGTGGTGCCCGATGTATGGGGCACATTGTTAGTACATGGTCTGCGGTTTGCTCTGAGGCGCCACACTCGCAATTTGGTGAAGGAGCGAGACCCCATTTGTGCATGGACGAATGGAATCGCCCAACACCAGTCCGCAGGCGGTTGAGCTTAACCCAAGCTGCTCGGGGTAAGCCCATCCCAACAGGCCTGACACTGGTCCCGGGCACAAAAGCACGGAGCCTGGAAGCACTTTCACAGTACTCCGCGTTCCATTTATGATTTGTCCATTCAGAGGCGCGGATGCCAAGTCTGGCAAGATTGTCCAAGAGATTCCGCGCACCTGGCACAAACGGGCGTCTGGATCTTAGTCTCACTTGGCCAGTATCTGAGGACCCACTTAAAAGACCATGCAAGATATGATCGGGGTCCAGAGATCCACGGTAAGCCAAGGAGAGTGTCGCTCCCAGTCGGCGAAGCTCAGCTGGCTGGATGCCTGAAAGTACAGGTAGGTGGTCCGTTGGAGTGGGACGCAGGCATCCAGTAACTATGCGCAAGGCGTCATTCAAGACACTGTCAATGAGGCGAGTGTGAGCACTGCGACACCAGACTGGCGCACAGTACTCAGCTGTTGAGTAGACTAGAGACAAGGTGGCTATGCGTAGTGTTTTAGCACCAGCACCCCATCCCGAGCCCACGAGTCGCCTCAACAGTGTGACGCGCGATGATAGTTTTTTGCGCAATGCCACTAAATGGTGACGAAACGTGAGCGATCTGTCCAGTTTTACCCCAAGGTATGTAGGGGTTGGACAGAACGGTAAAAGTCTACTATTGTTGTAGATCTTTAGCTCACGTTTGGCCTCTCGGTTGTTTAAGTGAAAGGCTGTCGTCACCGTCTTAGTGTGACTGAGCTTCAACCTCCAAGTCTGGAGATACGCTGACAGTGTGGACATGTCTTGGCTTAATGTCCCCTCCAAGTCCTTCCAGTTTCCAGAAGAATGCAACAATGCTAAATCATCAGCATAAGCAAACTTTCTGGAAATCATGGAAGGAAGATCGTACGTATAGATGTTAAATAGGAGGGGAGCCAATACCGATCCCTGAGGAACGCCGTTTTTAAGACGGCGTAGCCTGCTTTGCTTGCTGTCACCGGTGGTAAGGGTGAAACTTCGATTTCGGACAAGCTCCATGATCATTTTGACCATGTGCTTATCCGGAAGTAGTCTCAGCAGCTTGCAGGTAAGGCCACGGTGCCAGACAGTGTCATAAGCAGCTGTCAGATCGATAAATACGGCACCGGCCTTCTTTTTAGCCTCGAAAGAATCCTCGATGTTCTGGGTTAGCAGAACAACTTGATCTACGGTTGACTTCCCGCGTCGGAACCCAGCCTGCTCTTTAGGGAGCAGTGGATCGATTAATGGTTCAACGCGGGCGTAGATAAGCCTCTCGAGGATCTTGTAGGGGACACAGAGCAGAGATATCGGTCGATAACTCTTTGGGTCCCCCACGGGCTTTGCTGGTTTTGGGATCGCGACCACAAGCGCTCTTCTCCAGATCTTGGGAATTTTGAGTCGGCGCAAACAGGAAGAAATGAAGTCACGTAACCAGGACTTCAAAGCAGCTCCAGCATGGAGTATAAGCTCGGGACAGATGGAATCAGGACCCGGAGCTTTACCTGGTTTTAAATGTTGAAGGGCAGCAGCAAATTCTCTCTGTGAGAAATTGTCAGAGATATTTACTGCATCTGGTGTTGTGGCCCTCCAAAGGTCAGACACTTCTTGAAAGACAAGTCGAGATGACTTGCGATCAACAGCCTCGTATTTTCCATTTCTAACCAGCTGAGATGCAATAGCATCGGCTGAAACGGGACAGTGACGAGGAGAGTTTCGTGACCTACCAGTAAGGTTGTTCAAGATACTCCACGCTTTTCGACTAGAGTGTGAGAAGTCAATGCTCCGAACTGCCTCGGACCATCGATCCCTCCGCTTTCTGTCAAGCTTGGCAAGCAGAGTTGTAGCAGCCAAACTTGAGTCGTCTCCCTGAGGAGACTGCAGAAAGGTTTTATAGAGGGATTCACACTCTGCATCCCAACACGGAATATAGTTATTTCGATACCCGCGTGGGATAGTCTTCTTGGCTGCTTTCTTAATGATGTTACAGAAGTCCTGGTAAGCCGCATCCACATCAAGTGAATCAGGCGGCAACAAAGTCTTTGCGAATTTATTCGTCAAAGCAATGTAGTGACTCCAATTGGCCTTGCGGAAGTTCCATCGCTTAACAGGCATGCTTGGCACTGCCATAGCAAACCTTGGTGGTGTAATAAGCGAGGGTCGATGTTGTGACCTGGGGAACTTCTCAAGAACACGTCTATCCGGTAAGCGACTGTTTGGACCTACGCTAGCGAAAGCTAGGTCTGGATTGGTGCCAGTGTTCCAGCGGCCGGAATAAAAACTGGCAGCGTCCTTGGCATTATATAGGAGGGCAAGACAATTAATACTTGCCCATCCAGCCAAGCACTCACCGTCCGGACTGTTGTCATCATAACCCCAGTCAGCATGACGACAGTTAAAATCGCCAGCGTACAAACAGGGGTGAGGAAACACTGGGAGATCCAGGGTTCGCAATCGCGTTGGCGGTGGTTTGTAGACGTTGACTATTTTATAGCCATCAACGTCCACACACAGCCACTCGATCTCCGATGTCGGTGGAGATTGGTCCAAAAGCGTGTATCTCAGTCGCTCGTGAACAAACGTGGCAAGGCCATGCTTCCTGCTTAAAGAAGACCCAGCTAGTTGGTAGTGTGGTAGCACCAACTTCTCTGCATCAGTGCAGTGGGTCTCCTGCAGTAGGATGACGAGTGCCTCAGACTGCATAGCGAGGTGATGAAGAACATTCATCTTGCTTGCAGTGAGGCCTTCGATGTTCAGCTGAAGAATAGTGGGTCTTCGGAACTTGTTGGCAATGTGCCCTGAAAAGGGCAGTTTTATCCTGACATTGCCCCGTCCTGAAAAGGACGTTTGCCGATTAACAGACCCACACTGAACATCGGAATGGGTGGATACCCTTCCGTTTTGGTAGGTTCGGTTTCGGTCTGTCATTTTTAAAATCAATGAGCAGACTTACTCACGGCCCAGGCTGCGTGAAAGCACCTACCATGGTTTGTAATAATATGGCGAAACGGATGTTTTTGGTGAAATGTTGAAAATTATACGAATGGATTTATTTTGAAGACGTTGAAGTTTTTTAAAGTAGGATGGAAACGTACTTCCCCAGATGGGTAAAGCATAAAATAAATGAGGGTGTATCAAAGAGAAATAAAGAAGTCTAAGAGCAGATAACGGAAGAATATGTCGCAATATACTGAGGATACCAACTGCCTTAGCTAACTTGGTTTCAAGTTGGAGAATGTAAGATTTAAAATTTAATTTGTCATCTAATAACACTCCGAGGTATTTGCATATTTGGCTAGAGTTTATTTTGGAGTTTTAGTAAGGAAGATTTAGATTTAAACTAGGTACGTTTATATTGGGAGATATTGGTAGTATAAATGACTTTTGTAAATTAATTTGAATTTTGTTTGCATTACACCAGTCTTTTAGGCGAGACACTTCGATTGCACAGATGTTTTCCAGAGATGTAAGAGAAGAATGACTTAAAAACAAGCAAATATCATTACCCGTTAGACGGGGGTTGGTATGAAGAGCATTGGAAAGATCATTGATATAGATTAAGAAAAGAAGTGGTCCAAAAATTGAGCCTTGAGGAACGCCAGCATTAATAGCTTTATATGAGGAAGATACATTGTTTATAGTTACAAATTTTTGTCTTCTATAGATATTAATTTTCGATTAGTGAATGAGTTGGGCCTCTTATGCCATAGTGATACAATTTGTCCAGTAAAATTTTGTAACAAACTGTGTCAAAAGCTTTAAGAAAATCCATAAATATTAAAGCGATGTAATGTTTATTGTTTATGGCATCATATGGGTTAGTTAATATGTCCATCAAGGCGTGGATTAGACTGTGGTTTTCTCTAAATCGGTTCTGATTTGAATATAAAATTTTGTTTTTATAAAAAATTTTATAAAACAATTTTTTATCAATTTTTCCAGAATTTTTGATAAGTTAGGAAGTAAGGCTATTGGGCGATAATTGCATATATTATCTTTATTACCTGATTTAAAAACAGGAATCACTTTGGCAGTTTTAAAGATACGAGGAAAAATACCTAGTTTAAAAGCTTTTCCAAAATAGACAGCTAATATGGGTACTAAAACAAATGCTCCTATACGTAAAAAAAAATTACTCATATCTACAAGCTTTAGACGGGTTTGTTAAAAGTAACATGTAAAAAATTTCGTTAGCCGTTGGAGGTTCTAGGACAATAGAGTTTGAAACTGGGTTTTTGAGATAAGCAGTATAAATGGTGTTGTTTGATTTTCCATATTTTTACCTAAACTATTCCCGATTTCCACAAAATATTTATTAAATTCTTCTGCTATATCAGATGGTTGATCAATAAATTTATTATCGACGTTAATGTTTTTAACGAAAGAATTAACGGTTTTACGAGGAATAAGTGAATTAATTATTTTCCACACTTTTTTCGGATTGGTGTTATGTTTAGAAATATATTTTGTGTAATACATTTTTTTTGACAATTTTTTTACTCTTGTTAATTTGTTAGCATATTTTTTAAAAAATTGTTTTTCAAAGGCATTTTCCGTTAAAAAGTAAGTACGGTATAGCTTTTGTTTATGTTCGATAGCAGTACTTATACCTCTTGTCAGCCAAGGCTTTTGACTGAAACGCCTCCATTTTCTAGAAACAGTTTGCATTGGTGCATGTTTATCGATAACTGCTTCTATATTTGCTATTAAATTATTAAAGTGCGTATCAAAATTTGTTGATGTTATTGGCAGATTAGTGAATTCATAGACTATTGGTTCTAAAGTATGGTGTAGGTCATGGCAAAATGCATCTTCTGCAACATTACTAGTATTGCGGTATGTTGTGTTGGTTTTTATAAATGGAGGGTTATACGGTAAGGAGGAGATAGAACAGAAGATAGGAAGATGGCCAGAGATGTGGAACTTTAATATTCCAGGGGTAATTTTATCCCTAACTATGTTGTTTATGATATGGTCGATTGCTGTTTGAGACGAGCTCGCAATGCGAGTGGGTTTATTTATGCAGCACGTAAACCCGTTGCTGTAGTGTTTCCAAATATTAGCGTAATAAAGGGCTATTCTGATCGCTGCACATGTTTATATTGACATCACCCATAATAATAACGTTCTGATTACAACGGTTTAGCATCTGAAGTGACTCATCAAGCGCATCATGAAATTGAAAATGATTGTTGTAAGGATGACGATAGATTACAGCAAAAATATACGGGGATTTTATGTTTGGAAAACTAATGTTCAACCACAGGTCTTCACAAAAGTTGACTCCAAGTTTAAGAATTTCATTAACTGTGAAATTTAAATGATCAGAAATATATGCACCAACACCACCAGCTTTTGTTGGAGAAGGACAATGAATAAAGGTATAACCAGGAATAGTAATATTTGTAGAAGGTTAAATATTTATAAGGGTTTCCGAAATAAACACAATACTGGGGGCTGGTCTAATTAAGAAAGAAAATCAAATAAATCATCAAAATGTGCTTGAAGCGAAGATATTTAGATGAAGAAATAGATGACAGGAATCTTTTTTAATGCTATTATTCAGTCTACTTAAGTCGAAATAGTCACAGGGATTAACATTGGAACTACGAGAGTTAGAAACAAAATCAGTTAAGTTTTGTTGGTTTAAGTCGATGGTGACTGCTTGACTATCAGAAACACAAGAATCAGTAGCTGCACACATGACGTCAGTCGCGCAAAAAAACTCAGCAGCTGTCAGCTAATAGTGACCAGAGTGAGAAAACGACAAATACATTGATGTGAGCCAGACAATGTAATCAAGTTGCAATATTACGTAACTACGACAAAAACAACTGGTTCGAGTCTCAGGTAAGACGAGCATTAATTCAAATTTGCACAGTCGAATGTAAGCCACTCATTAGGAAAGCGGGATTTATGATTTTACCGATACAAAAGCAGCTTATTTTGGAATAAATTAACAAGAACGATAATTAATATTTGTTCAGTGAATGGGCGAGACAAATATCCGAATAAGTACATAGGCTATAGTAATTATTATAATAATTTATTTTAAAATTCGTTGTTCTTCTGGTAAAATCAGAGGCAAGTAAAACTTCAACAAATACAAAAGGCGTAATATTTATTAAAGAACTCAACGACGTTTCGTCCGTTGCATCGGGCGGACTTCTTCAGGTAAAAGCAGAACACAACGCGCACCGTATTTAAAAACCAAGAAGTTAAAAACACAAACCAACAAAGACAAGGTGAGAAGCGAACATACAGATCGATTTCATAATTACTTAGTGCAAAAGAAACAAATTTAACAGGTTGAAAACCCACATTAGTTGAGATTTTTTATATTGCTATATATTTTTGGAAAAACATTACGATCTTTATCATTTATTGAATTTTTTGTATTATTAATATATAATGATTCTAAAAATTTGCGTTTATCATAGAATATTTCAAAATTACCAAAATCAATCCTATGTTCACAATCAAAACAATGCTTAACCAATGCAGTTTTTTTATTCAAATCGTCTTCTTTTAGTTTAGCCAAATTAATGGGTTTCAAATCACGTTTCAAACCTACACATACAACTAGGTACTTAAATTTTAATTCATGTCATAATTTTTCTCAAAAAGTTAGTTTGGTTAAAACATTATTGTTTCGCGCTAAATCTAAATTAATTACAAATTATCGAGATAAAATTAATGAAGTTAAATTTGTTTGTAATGCTTTACGTGATAATGATTATCCAGATTGGTTATTGAATAAAATGAAAAAAGAAATTAAACATAAAAAAGTTAATAAAACTGTTTGCATGAGTGAAAAAATATCTAACTATGTCGGTTTACCATATATTAAAGGTTTGAGTGATGAATTGTCTAGAATTTTGAGAAAATTTAATATTAATGTGTATACTTACCCTTATAAAACAATTGGAAATATTTTACCAAAAATAAAAGACTCTGTTGATGATATATATAAGCGTGGTGCAATTTATAAAATTCCGTGTAAAGATTGTTCAAATGTATATGTTGGTGAAACGGGCAGATGTTTTAATACTCGCTTATCGGAACATAACGTGATTTGAAACCCATTAATTTGGCTAAACTAAAAGAAGACGATTTGAATAAAAAAACTGCATTGGTTAAGCATTGTTTTAATTGTGAACATAGGATTGATTTTGGTAATTTTGAAATATTGGATTATAACATTGACTATGATAAACGCAAATTTTTAGAATCGTTATATATTAATAATACAAAAAATTCAATAAATGATAAAGATCGTAATGTTTTTCCAAAAATATATAGCAATATAAAAAATCTCAACTAATGTGGGTTTTCAACCTGTTAAATTTGTTTCTTTTGCACTAAGTAATTATGAAATCGATCTGTATGTTCGCTTCTCACCTTGTCTTTGTTGGTTTGTGTTTTTAACTTCTTGGTTTTTAAATACGGTGCGCGTTGTGTTCTGCTTTTACCTGAAGAAGTCCGCCCGATGCAACGGACGAAACGTCGTTGAGTTCTTTAATAAATATTACGCCTTTTGTATTTGTTGAAGTTTTACTTGCCTCTGATTTTACCAGAAGAACAATGAATTTTAAAATAAGTAATATCCCTGGTAACAGTGTTTATATTAATAATAATTTATTGTCAACAGGCTACCGTTTATCTTAAACAATTGAAAGTATATTATTGAAAAGCGGGTGTTTTGTACATAAACGAAACATAATTGAAACATAATTATATATAAGCATATTATACGATATGAAATACGCAAAAATTCAACAGTGATAATCATTTTATGCAGATACTTTAACGTTATCTATATATAAGCAGTAGTGGCTATTTTCTTAGTTAATTTAATAATTATTGATCGGTTTACCTTTATGCCATTCTTAAGGACCGGATGTTGGGGCAAGCGGTGATAATCGGCAAGCATTATAGCAGAAGGATCTTTTATTTGCAAACCACGTTTCATAAAATCTGCTCTAGCTGTAAGGAAGTTTCTCGCTTTTCCAAACACTCGTGTCGGTTTCTTCAATTCCATAAATTAATAAGCTAAATCGCCTTTCGTATGGCTCCTGCATAACATCTTTGGCGAGATGATCAACTTGTTGCTGTTCAATTTTACGTATTTTTAAATGCAGTTCGTTCAGAACGTTGTCATCTGCTTTTGTTTTAAGTTCCTGTTGAAATTTAGAGATTTTTCTTCGACTAGATATTCTAATTTAGTTATGCGCTGATCAAAGTTTTCTAGTTTTTCATCTAGCTTGTCAATTCTTTCTGAGATATTGCTTACTGCTTTGAGTACTTCATTCAATTTTCTTTCTATATTCTATTCATAGCTTTTTTGCTTTTTACCCCTGTTGAAATAGAAATTTTCTGGTAATTTGCTAGTCTACGACTCAAGAGATTACGCACGTCCATCCACTAAATGCAAAAAAGCAAGAATCGCAAGAAAGAAACAACTATAGGCTACGCCGTATTGGAATGCAGAGTGTGAAACTCTTTATAGAACTTCACCACAGTTCCTCGAAATGAAACACGACTCTATTTTGGCTCCTACAACTTTACTGAAATTTAAGAGATGGATGAGAGATGGATGATTTTGATCAGAGCATCCACTTGCGCACTCTCGTTGAAAAGAATAGAGTATGTTAAAATAATCTTATTGATAAGTCACAAAACCTCCTCGTTGTTTAGAAACGAGAGAAATGAGGCTATTGACTGTAAGTCAACTCGACTTCTTCCCCAAAATGTGTCTGAATTTTAGAAGGCATCAACACCAGAACCATCTGTAAGAATTAATTTTTTATATCGAGAATTTCCTGCTGTCCTGTGATACTTAAAACCAGATAGACCTTAAACTACGAGCCCTGATTGTATGTTCTATTACTAATGCAAAAGTTATTTTAATTCGTAGTTAGGTGACTTCCTTGTTTTTGCTCGCGCGATTCAAAATTTCCAAAATTTGAAGAAGAACGCTTGTATTCGTGATTTCAAAACCGATAAAACTTGTAATAAACTCCAAGAGCTATCACCCGGTATCCCACCTCTATTTTTTCCAAATAATTTTCTAGAGACCTAATTAGGGCGGCGTCGACCAAAACCAAATACTTTGCAGCGCACATGCTTGCCTTACAAATAGTACCTTGAATGACGCCTTAAACTTTTGGATGCCTGCGTCCCATTTTAATAGACCACTTACCAATTTTTTTAGGCATCAAACCAGCTAAACTTTGCTAACTAAAAGTTCTTTACCGACTAAAACCCAGGTATCATCGCAGAGTTGGTCATGTATAAAGAGAAAAATCTAAGATTTATAGGCTTCTATCAGATGCATTTCTGTGCTGATAGAAACGGAAAAACCTGAATAAGAAGACTGTTCCTGACTAGAGTTTAAAACTTAAAACTATGGTCTCGGGTTCGGTTTGCGTGATGTACTGTACAGTGCTAGAGATGATACTTTTTAATGTCATCTGTCCTATAACGCGTGAGCACAATGCTGCTTCTATTAGTGCCGCAATGCATCTGGTGGAATCCTACAACTCTTAAATTTTTCTCTCTATATATGACCAGCTCTGGGACAAAACTTGGGTAAGCTGACTTCCCTGATAAGAGTTTAAAACTCGAAACTAAGGTCTCGGGTTTGATTTGTGTGATGTAAAATGCCAAAGATGGTACTTTTTAGTGCCATCTGTCTTATAACTCAATATATACGTATATTTTTATTTAATATTTTGTAATATAAATGAAATTTAAAGCAAAAACAAAGCCATAAAGTATTTTTCCCCAAGGGCACAACAGAACCAAGCGACTAGGCTTTGAACCGCAATCGTGTCAATTGCTTAATGGTCACACATGAAACCTTCTTTAATGTCGTAAAACAGTACCGACTACAATTAAAAACATCGTGATATACCGGTAGCACCATTTTGAGATACAAAATTTTTTTTATAAAAATATGAAATGCAAGACGTTTGAATGTTGATAAAAACAGTCTATAATTTATCGAGCACCTTATGTGGTGTCCAGACTTCTTGATTGCCATGCATAAAGATTGGCATAGTTCAATTGTACTGTGACTTATGGGAAATTTAAAGAGGGTCATTATGCCCGAATGGCTATAAAAACGTACAAATAATCGATTTTTACCAAAATTTATGACATATTTAAAACACCTGTGAGCTTTGCTTACATCGCTGCAATGTCTCGACCTGGAGTCGAGACACAGTGGTTCGAGACCGAGACCGAGACGAGACCGAGACTTTGAAAAACGTGTTTCGAAATGTCTCGATCTCTCAAAACATGTCTCGAGGTATCCACCTCTGCTACAGTATATATGTATTGTTTTAAAATAGTGCCAAATCTGCAGCTAATTTTCTGTTGTTGAACGATTTTTTGTCGCTCTTTTGAGCTTAGTTTGATGTTTTATTTTTTTTTTTACGGTAGCATTAATTTAATAGATTGTAAAAATATATATCCAAACTAGTTTTTTGTACGTTTTACAGTATTTTGTGTTTTAGTTACGGAGAACCTGTATCTGGATCCTTCATTTTAAAACTGTTTATGAAAAAAACTCCTGACGGTGATGACCTGCTGGTATACTCAACTGCCTCTGAAATCGTAGCTGTAAGATTTTTTTATAAGCATAAATCGTAAATATAACGCAAAAAAGTAGTTACTTACCCGTAGATAATAGAAGTTGAACCATTTTATTTTTGTATTTTTTGGCTTATGTTTGTAGATTTTTGGTTGTAAAAACTTACTTTAAATCAGTGCATTAAGCAACCGACTCTTAATTGGAGCAATGCGAGTTTATTCCTGGTATATTATGAGAGCTTTAAATGTTAAATAAGCTGATGTAGACTAAAAATTTTTGAAATCAAATGAATCAACTGACGTACTTCATAATGTTGATAACACATTTTTCCACCTTAGCGGTTGACTTCTAAAAATCATTTTCATTTAAACGTGTAAAAATTTAACAAACTTAAAAACAATTTTTTAAGTTTAATTTTTAGTTATTGATCTACATTTAATATGTACTATCGTTTTATACAAGAATTTATTGCTTGTAGGCTGTGTTCATATGTCAAGACCGTCAGGTATAAGAAAAACTGCGGTATTAAAACCATGCAAAACTAGATGCGAGTATTAGCAGAAAATAGTTTTTTAAACGCTCGTAAACGTTGAACTAATTTTTTTTTTTGCAGGCATTGATCAGTGATAGGGTTTACAGATTCGACATTCAACTAAGAAACCGCTTAAATAGCACCTTAAGCACGGCACAAGCCCTCGCAAGAATGGCAGCAGATGGTGGATTTATGTATATGAAAGCGGCAGTGAGAGGTGGGTTTAGGGTTTTTTAATAGTTTTTACAATTTTAAGTCCATAAAAAAAATAATAAAAAATCCTTTCAAATCTATCAACCACTCAATCTTGTAAAAGAGATTTTTGAATATTTTTATTTTTTTATCATCATCATATTTTCAATATTTCTGCTACTAATCTTTTTGATTTGCATAAAAACAATGGAGCCGTTAAACTTAAAAGGAGCTGGTTAAGGTTTACCTTGACGTTTTTTTAGAAATGCCAAGAGAGAGTACTCTGTTCGATGTTTCTTACATTTTATAGATTAAAATCGATACAACTGTAATTCAGAGCTTCTTGTAAAAAACACCAATCTCTATAAAAGTATTTTTTGTGGTTAAAAAAAAATCAAATGCCCAGCTCGAGAAGTGAACGCATGTCCTTCTGTTCATAAATCGGTTATTCAAACCGTTGAATTTCATTAGTCGATTACTCAACGTCTCTGTGTTCTGTCGGTCTCTCGGCCAAATACCGGTTTTTAAAACAAGCGATTTTGACTCGTAAAATTTGTGCATGGCGTAGAAATAAAAATAATAGAAAACCAAGAAATTTATCAAGTTTTTGTTATAGAAATAAATAAACTGTATAATAAACGTTAACTTTAAAACTGGGCTTTTATTTGCAAAAAACAACCCCAACACATCTAAAGAAACAACAAAGATAATAATAAATATAAGCATTTGAACATGAAGTGGCTATCAAAACATTTAAACAAAGATCGATTATTAATCAACTAAAAGAGATTTGCGTAAGGCAGTACAGTAAACAAAAAAGGAAAAAAGATAACAAATAGAAAGAAATAATTAATTAAGTAAACAAATGTATCAACAATGTAGGCGCTTTAGGTTAAATCGCAAGTCGTTTATCATAAAAATCTTAATTGACAAAAAAATTTTATTGGAAGAAACATTAACGTTTTCCTTTTAAAAATTATTTATTGATACAAGCTGAACTTATTGGCATACGTAATTCTTTAACAATCCATTAAAAACTATCTATAATTGCTGCTTTTTGTAATTGCACAAAAGAAAACAAAAACAAAAGCAAAAAGAAACTTTCCGCTTTAATGATAATTTCACAAAAAGAAAATTATTTTATAAAAGCATTGACGATTGCAGAAGTTACTGAAAGTTTTATTTTAAATAAATTTAAAAACTTGATTTCCTATTTCTTGACTCGAATATCAATAAAACAAACTTCTATTAATAGTAGAAATTTTTGTAGCTCAAACTATATAGTTTATTTGACAATCTTTGCATAGGTTTAGATTTTATTGTCTAGAATGCAGTTATACAACTTATATTTTAAAGATCTTGTCAAGTGGTTCTCGAAAGAAGAAGGTTTAATCTTCAAAAGGTGCTGCCAAAACTTGTTTTCGAAAACTTTACCCATCATTTAGAAATGGAAATAGCTTAAAATCTCTTTGAAGTGCCTTGGATTCTTTATAGCAGTGATTTTCAACTTGGGTTGTAGCAAACGTTTGGTGGGGGGTTAAAGTTAAGGATGTATAATAAACCAATTTTTTGCTTACCTAACCATTTTCATAGTATTTAATTTCGAATTAAGTGGGAATAAAAAATTCAATAATGGTTTTAGAAAGGGGGGCCTGGTGCAAGAAATATAAGAGAAGGGGCACAGTGAATTGTGGATTACTAAATTAAGAGTAATAGATACTTTTTTTGTCTTCGCTTTACTTCAAAAAAACACGAAGTCTATATTATAAAAGAAGACTTAATTAAACTAATAATTTTTTTAAAATTAACCAAAAATAAAAAAGTCTTCACTCGTATATTACATGTTTTTTTTCGAAATAAGATAAAGGCCAAAAAAAGGTCTTTACTTCTCAAAAGAAGATAATTTGTCGTTAAGGCTTCATATTACTTTTGTAAATAGAAATTTGGTGGGGCCTAAAAGTTTTTTGCAGACAAAAGTGGGTCTGGTTAAAAAAAAAGGTTTAGAATTACTGGAAGTTCTAATTAAAAAAAGATTGGGCATTATTGATTTAGTCTATTGTATTGATTGAGCTACTATGAAATTAATATCTTTACTCATTTAAGAAAGTAGTTTTTTTCTAAAAATCATTTTTTATTACAATAAAAAAAAAGAACTTGGTGTTGCTCATCAAAAAAAATTTATAATTAATTTTAATTTATCGAATTGTGAACAGACAGCATTAAAAAGTACCACCTATGACATTGCGCATCACGCACGCCGAACTCGAGCTCGCTAGGCGATCATAGTTTCAAGTTTCGAAGTGAGACAATCTGCATTTGATAGGAATTTGATAGAAGCCTATGTTTATATTATTATTTTTTTTTGTAGACCAAGTTGGCATTTAGTTGCCTATGTTTTCAAAAAAAGTAAAATTAACTATGTGCAATTTTGTTTGTAATTTGCTTTTCAAGAACTTTCTCTGAATCAATGTACCAATAACATTAATTTTGCATCTTTGTGGGCTTCAATCCTCAATTCTCTCCGTTCTTCTTTACAGTTTACTCATGAAAGGTAATCTAACCGCTCTCTTCTCTTCAAATTTAATTTTACTGGCCAGTACATACCCAAGAATTCTTATAGCCTTCAAAAACTCTCTAACAATAAGAGATCTCTTCTTTACTTTGTAGTTGAGTTTGACCTGCTTTTTCATTTTGACTATTTCTCTTGAAGAGTGTCAAACGAAAAGTTTTGGTAATGACTCCAATTCTATTTATTATTTTGATCATAAAAGTTAAAATTTTGTATGATACGATAAAATCAGCGTTTATTACAAGTGTCTTTTCTTCCAAAAAGTGGCCTTTTCTAAATTTTGCCCTTCCCATCCAAAAATTTTCCGGCGCCTCTGGGCCTACGAGTTACACTATACTTTTTTGCCTCATTTTTATATTACTTCTTAAGAAACAGCAAACGAGAAAATAAAGTCATTAAATTGCAACAAAAATTGTTTTAAGATATTTTAAAAGTACGGTTCTTAAATGTATGACTTTGTTAACTTGTTTGCTAGGTCGTGGAAGCGGAGTTCTAGAAAATTACGTTTCTCCCAATATTCCTGTTCTTCAATCTCCTTACGTTATTGACACAAAAAGAACTTCCATTTATTTCATAATCAATGTGGAATTTTTCCTAGTGGTAATTAAATTAACATTGGCTGTTTTGTCTGATTAACTATTCTGTATTACCGCTTACTTCATTACGGCTGTTGTTAGAGCAGACAGAAAAATGTGGTTGAGTTTTGAAGATTATCGAACACACTCATTATGGTTTAGCTTTGAAGTCTTAAACAGAGTTAGTAGACTTAATAATATCCTAATTCAGCAGGTGATGAAGCAGATTTTTTAGAATGGGTCAAGGACAGTAGGCGAACGTCGATTGAGGCTGATTTCAATTGATATGACGCGAAGGAGAATCAAACTTTTTTTTTGTCAACCATAAACCGGGTTAACTAAAGTAAATTACAGTAGCATACCGAAAAAACGTTTGTGGCTTTCTAAAAGAAAATCTCGGCAGAAAGCAACACTGATTTTATGCTTCATAAAACAAAATAGTAAACAGAAATTCTAACTGACGGCGTGTTATGTAACACCATTAAAAACAGCAGTTTACTTATGTTGGCTTTAGACTCTGGCAGATATCTATCAATCTTTGTTTGTGTATCTATTCGTTTTTATATTTTAAGTGTTTAGTTTTGTTAAAGTTTTTATTAAACTTTTTTTAGGCCGACGTTTTCTTTGCAGTAGGAAAAATGCCCGCTGGTGGTGTTGCTTACCAAATTTTAGGTAAAATCTGATTCATTGCTATATTTTTGAAAAGTTCTAAAGTGGCAAGTGTTTAAGTGTATTTAGCTGTGCATTATATAAAAAAATATTTATTTTAAATTGCCATGAAGTGATTTGTAAGTACACGGCCGACATGTTACATTAAAGGGAAAAAATTACCCGGCCGATACGGTAAAGTATTTCTAAAAAATTGGTGATGTATTTTCTTATTGAAGGTACGTTTCGATCATCGTTTTACACTATTAGACAGAACTAATAACAAGTAAGGTTGTAATTGTTAGAATTTTTATACTTAACTCTCACGATTCTTCGATTCTCACGATTCAACGATTCTTCGAGTTGCAACAAGAGTCATAAAAGAATATCTACCATGGCGTTCACAAACATTGTTTTAGTTTAATGTGCTAGGCATAAAAAAAGCAATCTTTAAAGTGTTTGTGCAAAATGTACGAAGCTGCATCTCGTACAGCAACATCTTCTTGTTGAGCAATGAACTGGTCGTAATAATCTAATAAAGCAAATGCAGAATAGATAAATTCTGCCACAGTGTTAGATGGCACAGTCAAGTTACTACCAGAAAGCAAGTAAAAGTACGGTGTGGTTATACATCGACCAGCCAAAATTTACTTGTTCAAGTTACATTGTAAACGTTTTATAATTCTTTTTGAAATATAACTGGTTACAGTGACACTTTCTTTGCATAAAGAAAGGCTTTCTGTTTCTCCTTAAATATAAAACTTTATAAAATTTTTGCGTAAAGTCTTTATTTTCCGAGACACCATATTGGAGCAAAGATCAACACAAATGATGCTTTCACTGTCTATGACTTCCCTGAAGCTGACGAGAAAATTGCCACCAATCATCTTTCGATATTGGGAAGATCGTTTCTCGACTGAGTTACTTGGAAATTTAGAAGATAGGACATATTGATGCCCTCATCAAGCAGATTGGATGCTAAATAGGCTTGAGTCCGCAGCGTTTTTAAAATGCCATCAAATGTTTCTTTTGATAATTAGAATGTGCTTCTTGACTTGCACAATAAAGACCGCTAATCTGCGAAAGTGATTCAAAACCTCAGCTTTTCATCAATATTTATCAAATTCATCAATTTTCCCATTGTATTGGGAGGAAATCGTACTTTTGCATTAATAACCTTACACCGGGTATGTATTAAACTTAGAAAGCCATGCATATCATTACGTGTTGTGCGTTACGATTTACTAACAACACATTGGCTTTACCAAATACAGCCAAAGCCAGATCAACATTTTGTTTGTCATTAAATGGGTAAATAAAATTAAAGGTAAGTATATACCCTTTTAGTAAATTGCAATTCGACTTGCTATCCTGTTAATAACTATTATCAAGATCTGAACACACAAAATACCCAGTAGCAGTTTAATATTGGTTTGACAAAAAGAAAATGCAAATACAGGAAATTCTTAAAAATCAACAAGTTTTTCCAAATATTTTTTAAAAAATAGACAGACAAAGAACATTTGGCACTGATTTTTGCAATCCTTCGATCATAAACACGACAATAACTTTAAAGAATTTCTTTCTTTATCACTGCCAACTAAATTTCATTCATAATTATGAAAGAGATTTTTTAATCTACAGTATTTATAAATGCAATCCACTTAGACATTTAAAGCTTTACACTTTTTCTTTAGTTGTTTTTTATCCTAAAGTACTCTCATATACATCACACATTTATTAACCATAGCAATTTTTAAACGATTAATATACAATTAGATTTGAGCAGATTGAATTGAATGACTATCAAATAAATGCTTTTTCTCGTCTTTTAAAATGATAATTGAACTATTCTAACAGCTTACATATACTACGTAGTTAGTTTCGTAAATTATGACTAAACATTTGTTCATCCAAAACTAATTAAATATAGTTTTAATATTTATACCCGTTATAATAAATTCATTTGTAACATCTTGATGGCCAGTATACGATCACACTTTTACTCGCTTTTACGACTTTAAAATTTCTATTGTCCCTAGAAATACAGGATATTTTTTCTTCAAAACTACCAAAGGGGTCAATTGACCCTAGCACTTAATTATACTGGAAAACAATTTGCAGGACACTTTGCTGTTGAAATAATCCTAATTTAATTGTATCTGAAACTTACCCCTTTGAGAGTTCAAGTACAAAAACAAACAGGACAACAAAAGCAAAAAGAGTCAATTGACCACTTTGAAAGTTCTAGGGTTAATACGTTAAGCTACTTTCTTAGTTCCGTTTATAAAAACTGGTCTAGCCTAAATAACTCTGTATTTTAGTAAGTAAATTTTATCTGATTAAATTTTTACTCGGTACTGATAAATATAATAATTTAATTTTAAATTGTCACAGCTATGTCTGACCTTCAACTCATTTAGGTATATTTCCTTTATTTTATACCTTTTCTTGGTCATTTGCTTTAGCCTAAGATAAACTCTTAAACAAACTTTTATGCCTGGCATAATTGCAATTGAAACAATTTAAAACTGATAAACGTGTTTAGTTTTAACTTGTATGGAACAAATCCAAAAATTTTCGAAATATTTCACGACATCGGCCTGGTAATTTTTTCGCTTCAATGTAACATGTCGGGACGTATTCTTTAGTAGGCCGTGGTAAGTATTATTATCCTTTTGCTGTTTTCGGTAATGATGAAAAAGTGTATAGCAGGAGTCCGAAAATATTGGGTCGCGACCCGAAATTAGATTGGGAGATCAAGACATGGGGTCGCGAAAAAATAAAAATGGGGCGAAATTTTTTTATAAAAATGTATTAATTTGAATTGATTACCGTACATTCTTTTTTTTTTACGTACAAAACTATAAGATATATTTTCTTTCTTGATTCTTTCAAAAATAAGAACATAAATGGTTGGGTTCCAAAAACTATAAAAGGTGTTCATAAGGTCGCACCGAAGAGTGTTTGCGGACTTAAGTTATATTGGTTAAATTTACCATTTCTTTTAAAAATAAAATTTATTTATTAGCTAATTTTACATTTTTAAAAACTTGTAGTTTTTAAAAAACTATTTTATAAGTTTATCTAATCTGTATTTTTATATTTTAAACAATAAAAAAAGACTAAGAAAATTTTTGAAACAGGTTATTGTTGCACGGTATAAAATCCAAGCTTGAGCGTTTTTTATCTGGCTTGAAAATTAGTTCTTAATAAACAATTTTTTAGAAAGAAAAATCTGTTATTTAATTAAAAAAGAATTAATAACAATACAAAACTAAAAAAGCTGCATAATGTCAAGTCATAAAATTAAAGGATATACTGTTTATTCATTTCATTGTATTTAAACCCTTAGTTCAAGTCCACTATTCTTTTTTTGGTTGTTCCATTATATAAACAAGTAAAACGCTAATCGTTGTTTCATTAAATTTCGTGCGTTCGAGCTATAACATTTTTTTAAAGATAAATATTATTTGATTTTAGTTAACGGAGTGGAACAATGCATTCGAGACAATGACCAAGGGATTCTATGCAGAACCAATGAACATGGTCATATAAACTATCCTATGATAATAACAAATGGGGGAAATAAAGTACGTTTAGTGAAGCTTTAACTACTTTTCTCTCTTATTTAACTTTCTTCAAATTCATGGTGTTGTCATAAAAGCAATTAAGTTTATTTTAAAAGCAGAAAATTTTTTCACGGGTCTTTAATTTTACTTCTTTGAAAGCTCATAATGGTTGATGGATAGAATTGGTCAGCTTTTGATAAAAAAATGTTTAGTGTGCTTCCAATTAAAACATAAAAAAATTCAAATTACAATCGCATCAAGATTTGTAGCATCACCAAATATAAGCAAAAAGTCTTTTGAAATAATAGCCTTCAAACCTTTTACTTGGCAAACGATTTTTGCTATACTATTTTTTGCCCTTTTTCTTTGGCTTCATCATGTTTCAACAATGTCTTTCGCTAAAATTTTCTGGGAGTAACGGCTCTTTTCTACTACTAGCGTGAATTGCAGCGTTTGTTCTTATTTATTGATTTTTGTACTTTCTTCGTGCTTAAGCGCTAAGCAAAGCAAAAACATTCAATAAAAATAATAAAAAGTACTCCATTCCACGCTCGTAAGGGAAACAAGCCTGAAGGTTTGGTTTTTTTTCCGGCTGATCAATTTGTTTTGGATTTTCATTGATTTGCTGGCATATAAAAATTGGGTACCAAATCTAAATTTCACGACAAAAATTGGGAACGGTTACCACTTCTTTATGGCGGCAAAAATTTGTAAGAAAATTTACATTATTCTCAAAAAATAATAAACGACTTAACATAAAATTGAGGTCCAAATTAAATGATTTGTCGTCGTCGTCGTCGTTTGAACGGTATCCACTCCAGGTCAGACACAAACAGGACTGGGGCCGAGGGTTTATTCTTTTACTACTCCAGACTGTGCACTGCCTGAATCAGATGCTGGCAGTGGTGCTATTAAGCCAGCATTGACTTTCGTCATCCAAAACCGTCAAACTTTGTGCTCCATGTGGTGCCCGATGTATACGGCACGCTGTTAGTACATGGTCTGCGGTTTGCTCAGAAGCGCCACACTGGTAATTCGGTGAAGAAGCGAGACCCCATTTGTGCATGGACGAATGGAATCGTCCAACACCAGTCCGCAGGCGGTTGAGCTTAACCCAAGCTGCTCGGGGTAAGCCCATCCCAACAGGCCTGGCACCGGTCCCGGGCACAAAAGCAAGGAGCCTGGAAGCACCTTCACAATACTCCGTTTTCCATTTGTGATTTTTCCATTCAAAAGCGCGGATGCCAAATCTGGCAAGGTTGTCCAAAAGATTCCGCGCAGCTGGCACAAACAGGCGTCTAGATCTTAGTCTCACTTGGCGAGTATATGAGAACTCACTTAAAAGACCATACAAAATAAGATCGGGATCCAGAGATCGACGGTGAGTCAAGAAGAGTGCCGCTCCCATTCGGGGAAGCTCAGCTGGCTGGATGCCTGAGAGTACAGGTAGGTGGTCCGTTGGAGTGGGACGCAGGCATCCAGTGACTATGCGCAAGGCGTCGTTCAAGACACTGTTGATGATGCGAGTGTGAGCACTGCGACACCAGAATGGCGCGCAATACTCAGCTGTTGAGTAGACTAGAAATAAGGTGGCTATGCGTAGTGTTTTGGCACCAGCATCCCATCCCAAGCTCACGAGTCGACACAGCAGTGTGACGCGCGAGGATATTTTTTTGCGAAAAGCCACTAGATGGTGACGAAACGTGAGCAATCTGTCCAGTTTTATCCCAAGATAAGTAGAAGTTGGACAGAACGGTAAAAGTCTACCGTTGTTGTAGACCTTTAGCTCACGCTTGGCCTCTCGGTTATTTAAGTGAAAGGCTGCTGTCACCGTCTTAGTGTGACTGAGCTTCAACCTCCAAGTCTGGAGATACGCTGACAGTGTGGACATGTCTTGGCTTAAAGGTCCTTCCAAGTCGTTTCAGTTTCCAGAAGAGTGCAACAATTCTAAATCATCAGCATAAGCAAACTTTCTGGAAATCATGGAAGGGAGATTGTACGTATAGAGGTTAAATACGAGGGGAGCCAAGACCGATCCCTGAGGAACGCCGTTTTTAAGACGGCGTAGCCTGCTTTGCTTGCTGTCACCGGTAGTAAGAGTAAAATTTCGATTTCGGACAAGCTCCATAATTATTTTGACTATGTGCTTATCCGGAAGCAGTCTCAGCAGCTTGCAGGTAAGGCCACGGTGCCAGACAGTGTCATAAGCAGCTGTCAGATTGACAAATACGACACCGGTCTTCTTCTTAGCCTCAAAAGAATCCCCAATGTCCTGGGTTAGCAGAACAACTTGATTTACGGTTGACTTCCCGCGTCAAAACCCAGCCTGCTCTTTAGGGAGCAGTGGATCGATTAATGGTTCAACGCGAGCGTAGATAAGCCTCTCGAGGATCTTGTAGGGAACACAGAGCAAAGATATCGGTCGATTACTTTTTGGATCCCCCTCAGGCTTTGTTGATTTTGGGATTGCGACCACAAGCGCTCTTCTCCAGATCTTGGGAATTTTGAGTAGGCGTAAACAGGAAGAAATGAAGTCACGTAACCAGGACTTCAAAGCAGCTCCAACATGGAGCATAAGCTCTGGGAATATGGAATCAGGTCCCGGAGCTTTACCTGGTTTTAGATGTTGGAGGACAGCAGTAAATTCCCTCTTTGAAAAACTGTCAGAGATATTCACTGCGTCTGGTGTTGTGGCCCTCCAAAGGTCAGACACTTCTTGAGAAACCAGTCGAGAAGACTTGTGGTCAACAGCCTCGTATTTTCCATTTCTAACCAGCTGAGATGCAATAGCATCGGCTGAAACGGGACAGTGACGAGGAGAGTGTCGTGACTTACCAGTAAGGTTGTTCAAAATACTACACGCTTTTCGACTAGAGTGTGAGAAGTCAATGCTCCGAACTGCCTCGAACCATCAATCCCTCCGCTTCCTCTCAAGCTTGGCAAGCAGAACTGTAGCAGTCAAACTTGAGACGTCTCCCTGAGGAGACTGCAGGAAGGTTTTATAGAGAAATTCACACTCTGCATCCCAACACGGAATATAGTTATTTCGATGCCCGCGTGGGATAGTCTTTCTAACAGCTTTTTTAATGGTGTTACAGAAGTCCTGGTAAGCCGCATCCACATCAAGTGAATCAGGCGGCAACAAAGTCTTTGCGAATTTATTCATCAAAGCAATGTAGTAACTCTGTGCTCCATGCTCCATCTATAATTCGTCCATTAAGAAGTTCAGATGCGTAATCCTGAAAGGTTGTTTAATGAATTCTGTGCAGCTGGCATAAACGGGCGTCTAGATCTTAGTCTCTCTTGGCGAGAATCAGGACCCATTTAAAAAATCATAAAAACTCGGTCAGAGTCTCGGGATTCACGGTAAAAGTAGGAAAGTGTCGCTCCTAATCGGCGAAGCTCAGTTGGCTGAATGCCTGAAAGTATGGGTAGGTGGTTCGTTGGAGTGGGACGCAGATATCCCACGACTATGTGCAAGACGTCATTTGGGACACTGTCTATGATGCGAGTGTGGGCTCTGTGACACCAGAATGGTGCGCATACTCAGTTGTTGAGTAGACCAGAGATAGGTCAGCTACGTATAAGCAGTGTTTTGGCATCAGCACCCCATCCTGAGCTTACAAGTCGCTTCAAAACTGTGGCGCGCGAAGATTTTTTTTGTGCAATGCCACTAGATGGTGACGGAACGTGAGCGATCTGTCCAGTTTAACCCCAAGACAAATAGGAGTTGGACAGAACGGTAAAATTCTATTGTTGTTTTAGACTTTTAACTCAGGTTTGGTCTCTTGGTTATTTAAATAAAAGGCTGCGTTACCGTTTTAGTGTGATGAGTTTCAGATTTCTAGTCTGGAGATACGCTGAAAGTGTAGTCATGTTTTGACTTGAATTCTTCTTCAGGTTCTTCCAGTTTCCAGAATAGTGCAGCAACGCTAGATCGTCTGCAAAAGAAAACTTTCTGGAAATCGTGGAGCGCAGGTCGTACATATAGATGTTGTAAAGGAAGGGAGTGTTGACCGATCTCTGAGGAACGCCTCATTATCAGACAGCCTAGTCTACTTTGCTTGCTGTCAGCAGTAGTAAGGGTCAAACTTCCGTTTTGGAGAAGCTCCATGATCATTTTGACCAAGTGCATTGGCAGCTTGCAAATATGGAAGCTTGCAGGTAGCCAGCCGCTACCAGCAAGGTAACCTCAGCAGCTTGCAGATAAGGCCACGGTGCCAGACAATGTCATTTGCCGTTGTCAGATCGACAAATATAACACCAGTCGTCTTAACCTTAAAACAATCTTTGACGTTCTCTGTCTACTGAACGGATTAACTTGCCGCGTTAAAATGCACTCTGCTCTTTATAGAGCAGTGGATCAATAATTGGCTTAACACGGGCGTAGGTAACTTCCCAAAAATTTTGTAAGGGGCACGAAGCAAAAATATCGCTCAATTACTTTTTGGGTTCCTGACTAGGCTTCATCGGTTTTGGCATTGCGACTACCAGCGCTCTTTTCCAGATCTTGAAAATTTTGAGCCAGCGCAAGTAGGAAGAAAGAAAATAACGCAACCAGGATTTTAAAGCAGCTCCAGCATAGATTATAAGCTCTGGGAAGATGAAATCACAGCCTGGAGCTTTACCTGATTTCAAGTGTTGGAGGACAGCAGTGAATTAGTCTCAGAGATATTCACGGAGTCTGGTGTTGTGGCCTTCCAAAGTCAGACAATTCTTAAGAAACAAGTCGAGATGACTTGTGGTTATCAGCCTCGTATCTCCCATTTCAAACCAGCTGAGATGCAAAGGCATCAGCCAAAATAGGACAGTGACGAAGAGAGTGTCGTGACCTACCAGTAAGGTTGCTCAATATACTCCATGTTTTACAACATTTCTATTTGAATAAATTGTAAGGTGAGTAGTTTAATATTTGTAAATTTTTTTTTAAATATGACAATTTCCAAAAAAATTATTAATCACATGAAAAAAATGAAAAATAACTTAAAAGGTTACATTAAAAAAACTATGGAGCAAAATGTACAAAAAATTAATGAAACTATGGAAAAAATATTTAAGCAACAAAAAAAACTAGAAAATGAAATGGAGGAAATAAAAGCAAGCCAAATATTTTTAAACAAAGAATTTGAAGAACTGAAAATCAATGTAGATAAAATAAACAGCATAAATGTAGATGCTACATTACAAAATACAAACAAAAAACTAATTGAATTGAAAAACAACTTGAAAAAGAAAAAATTCTTGAAGATAAATTAGAGATATATGAAAAAAGTGTCAATTTATTAATAGAAATTCATGGAATTCCAGTTTCACCCAATGAAAACATTAACGAAATAATGAAGAAGGTTGTTTAAAAATAAAAATGTTAGACTTTTGGTCAATGATATCTCTACTTCTCATAGAATTCCTGACAGGAATGGAAAATATCCAGCAATAATTGTCAATTTTTTAAACAGAGATAAAAGAAATCTGATATTTAGTAACAGAAAAAAATTTTTTAAACAAAAATTATAGTTTGTAATAGTATTAAAACTGTTTACATTAATGAGAATTTAACACAAGAAAAAGAAAGTTATTTGCAAGATCTTAAAAAAAAGTTGAAAAAAATTACCAATTTATATGGAACAACAATGAGCAAATTTATCTTAGAAAAACGAAAAATGATCAAAAAACTAAAATCTATTATGAAGAAGATCTCGATAAAATTGTTTAAGAATTCTACAAAATTTAATTTTTATTTCTTGTAAAATTTATTTGATAACAATGTCTGATCATAACAAACCTCAAGTATTAACAGCTAGTAAACAATTACTTTCAAATATGGGACTTATTGACATATTGATATAAATAACAGTAATTGATTTTCATAAACAATATGTTTAATGCAATGATTTCTTTTTGTTACATATTAACATTAGAAGTTTTAATAAAAATTTTGAAAAACTTAAGGAGTTGTTGGTTGAACTTGATAAACTACCGGATATAATTGCTATCTCTGAAACTAAATTACAAATCAAATTAAAATTTTGTCTCACTGGATATAATTTATACAAAACAATTCATCTACTGAAGCTGGTTGAGTAGGAATGTTTACAAAAATTCCATTTATTATACTGCAACAGATGAATATAATTTGAATTATTTTGGCTGTTAAACGATTTGGATTAAAATCGATACAAACCACTTAACAAAAGTTTTTAGTGTACATTATCGAGATCCTAAAAGTAAATTTTCAGGTCTTTGAAAAATTTTTTGATAATTCTAAACAAAAAAATAATAACTTACTATATTTGTGGAGACACAAACATAAACCTGCTTCAAAATGAAACAAACTATGACATTAAAAATTATTCTGACATGTTATTTAGCTTGGGTTGTCTTCCACTGGTTAAATTTCCAACACGTATATCTAATACTTCTTCAACATTTATCGATCATATATACACTAACAATATACTTGAAAAAAACACCACACATACTCTTATTAATGACTTGTATGATCATTTACCTGCTCATACTTCATTACACAGTTTTAAAAATACAGCAAAAGTAAGGATGCAACTCATACACGAGATACAAAAAAATTTCAACTCTGACAATTTTTTAGTGACTTAGAGGAAGTATTAAGCATTTTAAGTTGTAAAGAAGGTTTTTTTACTTATTATTTTATCTTATCTCTATATTTATCCTCCTGACTTGCAGGAAAGCAATGGAGGCGCTAATACATAGGGTAGCAATTACCCCGACCTGCTTCCAGAGATACCAGATACTGCTGTCCTCTTGTGATTTAATAGAGACATTACTTTAATTTAGAACTGCTTGCCAAGACTACCAAGCAGGAGAAAGTGCCGCAAAGTGTCTTTCCCAATGACGCAGCAGAATGGCGCGAGTTGGTTTTGAACGGAGATCATGTTGATCATATGCAAGGTGGTTTAACCACTCGACCACGCTGCCGACATTACGTTCAATAGACAACCACTTTAATAACCTTATCTCAAAGTTTGAAAATTTATCAAATTTCCATGCTCCCTTGAGGAAACAATCTAAAAAAGATAATCTGCCAAAAACAATGACTTACTATGGGTATGATAATATCATATAAAATAAAAAAATAAACTGTTTCAGTTGAGTTTGAATAGAAAGCCTGAAAATATAAAACTATATAAAATTATATAGAAGCAAATTTAGTCACGTAAAAAAACAACCAAAAAAAAATTTTTTTTATAGAAGCAAACTTAGTCACGTAAAAAATTTATAGAAGCAAACTTATAGAAGCAAACTTAGTCACGTAAAAAAACTTATAGAAGCAAACTTAGTCACGTAAAAAAACAAACAAAAAAAATTTTTTTTAAATATCAATTGATTCTAAACATAACGTAAAATTGTTATGGAAAACCATCAATGACATAACTAAATTTAAAAACAAGCAACGAGAATCAATCAAAAAGACTGTGGACGATGAAGACAAAATAATTACTAATTTTGCCAATACAGCAAATACATGTAATACTTATTTTTTAAATATTGGTTCTAAATTATCTAGCAAAATTGATAAACCATCCAATAGCCGTAATTGTTCTTGTAATTCATTTATTTTAAATAAAAACACTTCTTTTTTTTAATCCAATAACTCTGTATGACATTGTTAAACACATAAATCAATTAAAACGTGCAAAAAAGTTTAGGACCTTGTAAAATACCTGCTGAATACATTATAACGTGCCTGAATATCATCGCACCTTTATTAGCAAAATTATATAATCAGTGCATCAATGAAAGAACATTTCCAAGTATTTTGAAAATTGCACAAGTTGTACCATTATACAAAAATGGACCAAAAGAAAAATGTTGTAATTATAAACCTATGTCTTTTCTCTGCTTATTTTCAAATATCTTTGAAAAATGTATTTATGAGCAATTGTACTCTTACCTGATTAAATACAAAAATACTTGCACTTAATCAATTTGGATTTAAATAAAACTGCTCCACTAGCCACGCTGTGAGACAACTATACGTATGATAAATTGGTTCAAAATATTGACCAAAGCCAATTAAAAAGTTGCTTTTTTCTTGATCTCAGTTGAGCATTTGATAAAGTTGATAATGAAATACTATTACAAAAACTAAATTATTTTTTTCGGTATTCGTTGTTTAACCCGACAATTGCTCAAAAGTTATTTACACAATACGCTACAATTTACTTCTGTGGCTGAGACAACATCAAATCCCACACTAATAAATTGCGTAGTATTACAAGGTTCCACACTCGCACCACTTTTATTTTCAGTGTATTACCACTAGTATCAAATTTAAGCACTAAATTATTTGCTTATGACGCTGTTTTAACTGCGACTGATATAACAATCAATATTTTATTCAGTGCAACTAATATACCTTGTAGAATTAGAAAAAATTAATCATTGGATGAAATTAAATAAATTAAAAATTAATTATAAAAAATCTCAATTTGTGCTTATTTCCCTTATTAAAAAAAAGAAAATTTTAACAAATGTATTATAACTATTGGAAATCACAAATTTGACCAACTAAAATATTTAGGTGTTGTGCTTGACAAAAATTTAACTTGGCAGGAGCAAATCCAACACTTACGCTTTGAGCTCTCCAAAAGGTGCTGGGAATAATTAAAACGTACATAGAAATTACGTAGACCTAACTACTCTGGAAACTATTAACTATAGCCTTTTTCACTCACATTTACAATATTGCATTTCCTCTTAAAGACTTGCATTTATTAGCACCCTTACTTCTTTAAAAATATTAGACAAACAAGCAATGAGAATAATGATGTTTGCTAAAGGACAAACTCCTTCATCACCTCTATTTTATTCTTTAAATGTTTTCAAAATTGAAGATCTTTTTAGGTTTGAAATTGCTCAATTCATACTCAAAATGATAAATGTTTCTGATTTATTCATATGCATAATTTAAAATCAGAAAACCAAATTCATAAGTACAATACCAGACTTTCAAAAAACAATTATTTTTTACAAAAAAAAATTGAAACTGGTAAGAAATCATTGGAATATATTGGATCAAACATTTGGCTTGATTTATCAAGTGAGTAAATTGCATTCTTTTCCAAAATTGAAACAACAATTGAAATTTTATTTATTATCAAAAGATATATCAATGTGATTTATTTTTAATGGTTTGATTTACTATTGAGTCTGCTACATATTCTAATTAGCTTCAGTACTTGAGGTGTTATTTTGTTTTTTATATACCGATAAAAGAATTTTACCAATGTTGTAAAAGCTTATTTTCAATATAATTTTGTCTGATCAATTCATTGGCACCACTTTGCTGCTTTTTCCTTGCTAGTACCTGATTGACCTCTGTTTAAAGCCCAAAATTACATACATTTTTGTTTAATATTATGTTTTTGCTTTACAATGCGTCTTTGTTCTGTACTGTGCTTTTCAACATTGCGGGAAGGTTCTCGTAAGAGGGTTGCTTTTGCCAAAGTTCCTATAAACGATAACATTAAAGCAACAAACCTAAAATAATTTTTTGATCTGAGATTTGGGGCAGTGTTGTTGATTTGTTCTAGTCTTCAACTCGTGTTCTTTATTCTTGAACGCATTACGTTTTTGAACGCAAGTCTCTGGTTGCCTACTTTATTGTGAAGAATTAAGCTACTGAATCTGTATTTATTGTTGATTTATACTATTGTGAGCTCCTAAGTGGATTAAAGCATATTTTTTAATAAAGAAGTTATTGTGGTAGTCTGAGCTGTGATTTAGCTAGACTATATTTTTGCTGTTACTGGTTTAGGTCAGGTTCAGTAAATAAGATTTAAGAATTTTGTCTTTTGGTAGGTGGCCAAGTTTGCGTTATCGGTGAGGCCTTCTTAACAGGCACCGAAAGGTTATAAGATTAAAAAACGTACTGAGTTACCGAATTAAGTTCTACAAAAATTTAAATCAACTTCTACAAAATTTCAAAAAACTAAATTTGTGGAAGTAACAAAAATTCAAAAACTATTTACCAGCGGAACACTTGGTATGTAAAGCTGTAGCACCCAATTTGAGTTGTCTCTCGGAAAAGACTAAAGGAAAGTTCTATGGAGGGATTCACACTCCCAATCCCAACACGGAATATAGCTATTTCGATGACCGTGTGGAATGGTTTTTTCGGCTTTTTTCCTGATGATCTTACAAAAGTCCTAGTAAGCTGCAACCACTTCAAATAAATTATGCGGCAACAAAGTCTTTGGGAATTTATTCATCAAAGCAATGCAGTGACTCAAATTGGCCTTGCAGAAGTTCCAATTCTTAACAGGCATGCTTGGCACTGACAAAGCAAACCTTGGTGGTGTGGTAAGCGAAGGTCAATGTTGTGACCTAGGAACTTTTTAAGGACACGTTTATCCGGTAAGTAACTGTTAGGACCTACGCTAGCGAAAGCTAGATCTGGATTTGTGCCAGTGTTCCAGTGGCTGGAGAAAAAACTGGCGGCATCCTCAGCATTGAATAATAGGGGATGACTATCAATACTTTCCCAGTCAGTCAAGCACTTACCGTCAAAACTGCTATCATCGTAACTCCAATCAAGGTGGCGACAATTAAAATCGCTGGCATAGAGACAAAGGTAAGGAAACACTGGGTGATATAGGCATCGCAGTCACATTTGTGGAGATTTGTAGACGTTGACTATTTTATAATCATCTACATTTACGCACAACCGCTCAATCTTTGATGTCTGTGGAGATTGGTCCAAAAGCGTATACCATAGTCGCTCATGGACAAATGTGGCAAAGCCATGTTTTCTGTTTGAGAAAGACCCAGTTGGTTGTAAGCCTGAAAGTACTAGTTTCTCTGTATTAGTGCAGTGGCCTTCAGTAGTAGGATAAACATTGCCTCAAACTGTAGGCCAAGATAATAAAGAACGTTCATTTTGCTTGCAGTGAGGCCTTCGATGTTTAGCTGGAAAATGCCTTCCAAACTTATTGGCCATGTACTTTAAAAAGAGCATTTTTCCAGGTATTGCGCTGTCCTGAAAAGGAAGTTTTTCAATTAGCAGACTTTTACTGAACATCGAAATGGGTAAATACCTTTTCGTTTTGGGCAGTTTTTGTTTTGCTCTGTTATGTGTAGTAACAAAAGCGGACTTACTCACGGCCCATTCTGCGTAAAAGCAATTGCCATCTGGCCCTAGGTAAAATAATATAAATTGATTTAATTTTAAAAACTTTTGTTTAATTTGGGAAAACGTTTTCAGAATTTATTCTTAAAACAACTGTAACAAATTAACTTTGTAATCAAAACTGCTCTTGTTACTGTTTTGAAATATTTTTTTTGGTACTAGATTTTTTGTGTAGTTTAAGCATGTCAGACTCGCGACCCGCAAAGTCTTTCAAAGCCGCTGGCACTTTTAAAATATTTTTTAATGAGATGTTCAATTTTGAATTAATTATTAATTAATTCAAAACTAGGTTTTAACTACAAAAACGACATGAAGATTTTTGAAAGGATTGATTAGATTCTGACCCTTTTTTTGTCTTCAGTTTGATTTCAACAAATATTTAGGAAGAGAATTTTAAAGATTTTACGTTAACATTCAAGTGGAGTTAAAAAAAGGTCATCACCTTGTTTGCTAACCGGATTGTGGCCTGCGGCAAATTTTTTAAGATAAAGGCTTACCATTGTGGCACATTCGCGCACGCGTATTCGCTATGCGTAATCGCATCTATGCGCATTTGCTGACGAGTTTGACATGCCTGGTATTGTTAATAGTAAATATAAACTTTGAACAGATCGGCTAAAAACTTTAAAGAAAGACACATATCAAACCTGTTCTTAGTCACGATAATCCCAAATTTTACAAAAAAACAGTAAGAAGAAAAAAATAATTTTTTTCTTAATGTTTCGCAAATAATGGAGCTCGGATTGACTACGTGTGAAAGGTAAAAATTGAATGCCATTTCTTCAAGGTTCTATCAAACGACGAACTTCAAAGTAATTCAGTTTTTATGTATTTTTTGTCCTTTCTAGAATAACAATAGTAAGTACTCATTTCGAAAAGCTGAACGAAAAGCATTTATAAAGATTCCCAGCTTGGCCAAGAAAGAAGAGCTGTTTCGACAGCGGCTGTCTTGGTTCAGTCATGATTGAGTACCTTACCTCGTCTTCTCCAAAATGCAAAAAGACGATTTTTGTGCTTAGCTGTCTTAAAAGTTATAAGAAGAAAAACATTAACATTTGAAAATTTCAATTGAAATATTGTTTTAGGATGTAAGAATTCGAGTAGGAGACGGACGACAAGTAAAAGAAGTCCAACTGACTTTTCGTCCTTATGTTTCGGAGGGCTCAAAATTTTTGCTGGTAAGTAAAAGCGTAACGTTAATTCTCCGTGATATGCGCAACAAAAGCATATGCTAACAGGTTGGTCTTTTAACAAGAAAGAATTTTTTCCTACAGACAAAGCAAATTTTCTTTTTTTTTTAAATGTGTATGAACAGATGTGCCCGCATTATTTTTATTGATAGTTTTCCGTTCACAGAATTCATTAACCTTTTGTTTATGAACTTTTGTGGGGGTGGCCTTACTTTGAGGGGTACATAGGCGTACGCAGAGGGGGTTTCACGGGTCAAACCCTCCCCCCTTGAAGAATGATGTTCAGGTATATATACATGGTAATAAGTAGATTTCAATAATATGATACTATTTTCTATTGTATACCGCGCTTTTTAAACTTAATTACTGCTTGCGCATCAATTTTTGCTATCGCCTAAATTGCGTCAAAGTTAGCTAATGTACAGCTGCCACTTGTGAAAAAAACCTTCAAAGTTGTAAAATATTTAAAGTCAAGCATTTTATGCTTTGCTTTTGATGTCTATTGTTTTATTACAATGCTTCCCCGTGAGATACAAGCCTGTTTACTAAACTGTAAATTGATATGAAAAACAAAGCAAGTTTTAAGCAGCTAAGGAGGATTTGAATAAATCTTGATTGAACTCTGATAAGCGTGATAAAAAAAATTTAAATATAGATTGCAAAATATTATATAGAATAGCTTAACTTATCGAGTCACCATTAAAAAAAGTTTTTTTGTATAAGACGAAAGCTCATAAAACTTTATAAAGTAATAATTGTACATCATAACTAAATAAGCAAATTTTATAAAAATTATTCTTCGTTTTTACTGAAATTATTGTAGTTTACAGCTAGATAGGGTCGATAGAAGTTGCAATACAGTGTGCTCGATAAGGCAGTTAGAGCTTAATATTTCTAAATTAAACTATTATGCAATTAATTACCACTTTAAGTTATTAAAATCACAACTGTAGCAGTCTGTTTCACCCAAATGTGATCGTCACGGGTATCTTATTCAAATAGAAATGAATATGTAGCTATATATGAGTTGTCCTTATACTTTGGTAGTAGCCTAATTGGTATCTGCTTTGTGATCGTAACCATTATTAAAATTAAGTTTGTTTTGAGCTGAATTAATTTAATTGTAAAAGTGAGTTTAACTCGAGAAAACTTTTCTTCATATTTAAAGCATTTTTATTTTTTGATACTGTCTGTTTTAAAATGTAAAACTAATCGAAAATTTTAGGCACTTTCCTAAGAATGAGCCGAGAATGTTAAACTTGCTAAAATCAAGTAATTTGAATTGGAAGTGTTGCTTTCTTATCTGCTAAAGGATTTTTTTAATTACGTCTTTTCCAAAATTAAGTTAATATTTATTTGATTTCCTAAATACTAACTCTGTTATTAAATGCTGAAAATGGTATTTTAAAATAAATGGAAAACAATTAAAAACTTTACACTAATGGCGTTTTGCAAGGAATGAGGCATGACTTTATTGTTAGTGCTCAAATTCTTTGATAGTTAACAGTTATAGTTACTGTTTTTGAAATTATCGGTTAATACTCTTGCACTAGTACAAATTCTTTTATCCCGTCCCTTCGTATTGATAATATACGATTACTCTACCAAGAATTAATTTAAAAGAGATTTCAGGTTGCATAATTTTTTAATCTAAAAAGAATTTATTTAGTCATTTGGTCATGTTTCCACAACAAAAAAGTAGAAAAACTTTGTTGGACTTTTAATTTTATAAAAATTCGTAATAACGACTGCGAAAATGACAAAAAAAGTATTCCCGTTGATGATTTGGCATCTTGCAAAAACAATCCGCAGCATCTAATAGAAGAACCAGGTGAGACACCAGACGCAGACAAAACGACAAAAGATTTAATTCTACAACCGTGAAATGACATTTCACTTTGTCTAAAAAAAACTTGTACTCAAGCAGAAAGACTTCGAATTCGAAAAAACATATGGATTCCGGATCAGTCTTTTAATTTTCCAATTACCGCAACCAGTCACCAAAATTTACGGTTTCACTACCGCTGGTTTATTCGGTTCAAGTGGTTAGCGTACTTATACTGTATTTCGAAAATAGAGCCTTTTGCAAATATTGCGTTTTATTTGGAAGTAAATCAGGCAGTGAAATTGGAATTTAACCTCTAGGAACTTTGTGGGCGGTAAAGTTTCAAAAATGGAAAAATTAGCTTGAACGCTTGCAGACCACGAGAGCACAAAATATCACAGCAACAGCGTGGTGGCAGCAGAGACCGTTATGTCAATCTTATCAGGAAAACAAGATAGCATCGAAATTTAACTTAATCAGCAACAGAAGCAAACAATTTTAGAAACCGAAGAAAAATTACACCAATTACAGAAACAATTATACTCTGTGGTTCACAAACCACACGCAATTCTCAGTATATCAGCTCAAGAATGCAAAACAAAATTATAACTTCTCTTCCTAAATTAAAAAATTATAACTATTTGCAATTATTTGATACTTGAGCGATTAGTCGATTCTCGTAACAGGTCCAGACTTTTTTCGGTATTGGCTGACGAAACAACCGATATATCATGTCAGGAACAATTGACTCTTTATCCTCGATACGTAAGTGATTACGTTGCTATTGAAGAATGTTTTCTCCAGTTTGTATCCATAACAGATGTGTTAGGCAAGAATTTGGCTTCAACAATTTTGAACAATTTATCAGACATTGGTATTGATGTTTCAAAAATGCGCGGTCAAGGTATGATGGGGCCACAGCTATGAGTGGAAACTTGTATGGTGACCAAGCTTATATCAGGGAAATTATTCCTACAGCTCTTTACGTTCACTGTGCAGTTCGTAGTCTTAATTTTGCTGTCTCTAATTCATGCGATCTCTCGCCGGTTTGTAACTGCATGGGAACAATAGCTTCAGTTTACAATTTTTTTAATGCTCCAAAACGTCAAAACATTTTACGCAAGTCCATCAAAACGATTTTATCAACAATAAAAGCTCAAAAAACTAGTTCAAATTTGTGCCACCAGCTGGTCGATCAACACAAGAGTGTTGGTATTTTTTCAAATTTACAATTTGCCGTTGTAGAAACTTTGGCAGAAATGTCAACATGACCAGACGGAGAAACTTCATCATGAGCTCCGCAGTTGTTATCGATAAATAAACAAAGTGAATTTTGCATTGCTTTCTTAGTTTTAGAAAAGGTTTTTGGATACCGTGTTGTTTTGTGGAAAATTATGCAAAAAAAGTCGATAAACCTTCTTGAGGCCGTCAACATTGCACAATATACAGGTATTGCAAATGAATTGAAGTGTCTTAGACAAAAAGTCTAATACGAATTTCACCAGCTCTATATTTCTGAGCAAGCAACGGCCAAAACCCAAAATTTAATTTGAAAATACCACTCCTTACCTCAAGACAGACCAATCGATGCAACATTGCTACTGCAACAGATGAGGAATATTTTAGAGTAGAGATTTTTATTCCATTTCTTCTTGATAATTTAATTGTCACTCTCAAATCAAGATTTACTGCCCACAAATCGATTATTGGTGGATTTCAGTGTTTAACTCCTGCGGATTCAACCATTGGATCAACCCCTCAACAAATTAAAAGTATTCAAGTTTTGGAAAAATTTTACAAATAAGATTAAACGAAATCCTCTGAAGAACTAGTGCCTGAATTGATATTATGGTACAGGAAACTTTCTCAGTTGAACGCAGCAGAAAGACCAACTGATGCGTTGAGCAGCATCAAGGAATGCAGTTTCGATGCTTTTCCAAACATATTTACAATGATGACCATTTTGTTAACTCTTCCACTGAAAATATTCACTAGTGAACGATAGTCTTCCACATTACGCAGACTAAAAACGTACTTACGAAACACAACTGGTACCACTAGAATGAATGGTCTTGCATTGCTAAACATTAATAGGAACCACACGCCTTGCCTTGATGACGTAATTAACAGATTAAGTGAAAGAAACAGGCGTTTAAATATAAGCCTGTAAAAAACTTTAAATATTTGTTCAGTAAGATTATTTTTTTGTAGGTTGATTTTTTACCTTTTGTTCTCATAATTTACACGAGTTGCTTATGTTGCTTTTAAGTTGGATAACTTTCTTGTCATAATTGAAATAAATTTGCGTACTCGCACATGCCTTTAGTAGTTAATTTTACGGTTTGGTAAAAAGAAATTCATGCTACTGCAAGGTGTTCTGAAAAACCTAACATTTAATTTTTGAATGTAGGCCTGATTTGGGAAGTTTTTGCTCATTACCAGGACCACTTAAAGCAATCGTGTTTTCGGGTTCGAAAATTCCCCTTTCACAAATTTCTGCGTACGCCACTGTACGAACATAAGATAAAGTTGCTTATAAGAATATGTCTTAAATTTCTTTCGTAAATACGCGAATTTCTTCTTGTTTGAATAGAAAGTAAGTTTATTGATTTTCTCTTGTTTGTGCGGTATATCTGTGACAAATTACGTACATTCACTTAAAAATAGACTTGAAGCACTGTACAGTTACGAAAATGAATACACGATCATACAAAAGTTTTTGTAACTGTAAAGCGAATTAATTGATCATTTTAGGTCATCAGTTGATAACTGTAAGTTACAGCGAAAATAAAAGCTTACCGATTATATTGAAACATTCTACTCATCACAATATTTATGTTTTTCTAAGGCAATTTTAATGTTCTTATAATTTCTTTTTCTCTTCTTGACTCGCAGGAAAACGTTAAAAAGGTTAGGGCAACCGTCAAGCGATTACCCAGACCTGCTTCCGGAAATGCCAAGATATAGTGCTGTCCTGTTAAAATTTTATATTTGTCTCTTTTTCAGTTTTTATTTTGATTCAAAACTGAAAGTTAAAGCTGTTTGCTGTGACCAGCAGCGGAGTAAAGTGTTTTTAAGTGTTTTTCACTAGGCCAAAAAAAAGAACACAACGTGTCAACACGTTTACCATCAATGAGGGGCTCTCACCAATATAATACGAAAAATAGAATCATACTCAACATGCAGCTTTACACAAAGAATAAAACCAAGACTTAAAAATTATCTACTGCTAAAGAAACAAGTACACAAGACACGCTACGCATAAACAAAGTAATAAATATTACGACAATATTTAATTTCTATATAATTCACAGTGCTCTTCTGTTGACTTTTTTAAAACTTTTTTTTTCTCATTAGTAAATCATTTTTACCAATTCTGTTTTATTTGTTATAATTTTTTTTTAAATGCAAATTTGCCTAATGGTTATTAAAGCATCAGAACTTAAAGAACCATTGTATTGTAGTATGTACATTCAAGCGAAGTACACTAGCGTAACGAGCAATTACTAAAGAAAAAGTTTTGATAAATGATCGTTTTAAAGGCACAGACTAGAACGGTAACTACAAAAGCTACTGTAATAGTAAAAAAATTTGCAAGTTGCTTTGCAGACTTACTTTATTTAAATTAAATAAGAATCATCAGTCTGCAGGATAAACTCACAAAGTCATTCTAACGATAAAACGCCTCACCTAATGGTGCGTGAAACCTGTGTTTTTCTACGGATCGAGATGACCATTTTTCCTCTCGAATTATTCTATGGCAATTTCCCTCTTGCTTCCCCAATTTCAGCGCCCAATATTTTTGAAAGTCCGGTGCCAAAATGGGAGATAGTTTGTTTGAAATTCGTAAGACAAAAGCGTTTTGTATAATCTGTTTGTCCAATTGTGTAATCTCGACCAAAATTATATTTCACAAAGTTTGCAAAATGTCGATTTTGACTAAGGGTCAGTCACCAAACGTTTTCAAAAAAAAGCGATTTAATTTTGCAAGAGGGTGAAATTTAGAGAAAAGGGACATTATTTCGTTAAGAAGCCAGTTTTGTTAAAAAATCTCAATTATAAGTTTTTTGAAAAGATTTTTTCTAATACGCTAAAATTTGCGATTGTTGAAAGTACCTACCTTTTTTACTAAATTTTTCCCTCCCGCCATAAATTTTTCGGCTTTCCTGTTTAAAAGATTAGACTTTTCGAAGCGAAATAATTAAAAAAAAATCTGAATTGCACTGAAGCGTTTCTCCTATATTGTAAACACTATTTATTTTTTTTCAGTAAACTAAAAAATAGTTTTTTTAACTTTGCTATCATATCTTGTTGATAATTTTAGATACATATGACTCATAGCTCTCTGCTTTAAATTTTTTTGTTTTTGCTGTAGATTAAATTGCCAACTACTGAACCTTATAGAGTCAATGATTTCATGATGATATCTTTTAGTGTCCATCAAGCAACGCCGACAGAAATTCGCTACTTTGTAAGTCATTGATCAAACAGCTATTTTATGAAATTTTTTGATAAAAATAGTATGTACGCCAAAAACTGAACAATAAGAGTTTTGTTTGTTGTGAGTAAACTCCAAACTGATAGAAATTTTAAAAGTATTGGAAGTGCGTTTTTGCTTCTAAGTGAAATGCGCAAACGTTTCAGATCCTTTCTCGTGGTTCGATTGTTGATTCTGGCAAAATTAATGTGCCAAATGGCTTTCGCCGAGTACAACGAAGAGTTCGAGTCACACAAAACATGGTGCCTTCAGGAAGAATTGTTGCTTATTTCATGGTTGAAGCCGAAGTTGTGGCCAATTCATTATGGTTTGATGTCGTGAATCAATGCAAACAGGTAATTTGATATTAGCGGAAAAATGACAGAAATTAAAAAAGCTATGCTTGTAAACATCCTTGCTCATTTGTAATTTCTACCTGTTAAAGATAGAATTATAAAACTGTTGTTTTTGTTGTCTCTTCTCAACGGTTTTTATCAAAGAGCCATCCCAAGCCTTTTAATAAGCTCTCATTCATAGATTCTTACTCTTGGATGATCTCTGTTACTTTTAGGGGCTCTTTCTTAAACTAATTGTGTGGTGTTATGTCAATATTTAATTTAAGCTTTTCATGTTTATTATTACGTTTTCTTGAAACAACAAAACTTTATTATTCAAGTTGAAAACATTGTAATGTTAGTGCGGTTGGAAATAAAAATTTTATTTTTTTCTTCGTTTGGGAGGGATGGACGGGAGCTGGCCTTCTTCGTTGGCCCAGATGGTAGGTGCTTTCACGCAGCCTGGGCCGTGAATAAGTCTGCTCATTGATTTTAAAATGACAGACCGAAACCGAACCTACCAAAACGGAAGGGTATCCACCCATTCCGATGTTCAGTGTGGGTCTGCTAATCGGCAAACGTCCTTTTCAGGACGGGGCAATGTCAGGATAAAACTGCCCTTTTCAGGGCACATTGCCAACAAGTTCCGAAGACCCACTATTCTTCAGCTGAACATCGAAGGCCTCACTGCAAGCAAGATGAATGTTTTTCATCACCTCGCTATGCAGTCTGAGGCACTCGTCATCCTACTGCAGGAGACCCACTGCACTGATGCAGAGAAGTTGGTGCTACCACACTACCAACTAGCTGGGTCTTCTTTAAGCAGGAAGCATGGCCTTGCCACGTTTGTCCACGAGCGACTGAGATACACGCTTTTGGACCAATCTCCACCGACATCGGAGATCGAGTGGCTGTGTGTGGACGTTGATGGCTATAAAATAGTCAACGTCTACAAACCACCGCCAACGCAATTGCGAACCCTGGATCTCCCAGTGTTTCCTCACCCCTGTCTGTACGCTGGCGATTTTAACTGTCGTCATGCTGACTGGGGTTATGATGACAACAGTCCGGACGGTGAGTGCTTGGCTGGCTGGGCAAGTATAAATTGTCTTGCCCTCCTATATAATGCCAAGGACGCTGCCAGTTTTTATTCCGGCCGCTGGAACACTGGCACCAATCCAGACCTAGCTTTCGCTAGCGTAGGTCCAAACAGTCGCTTACCGGATAGACGTGTCCTTGACAAGTTTCCCAGATCACAACATCGACCTTCGCTTATTACACCACCAAGGTTTGCTATGGCAGTGCCAAGCATGCCTGTTAAGCGATGGAACTTCCGCAAGGCCAAATGGAGTCACTACATTGCTTTGACGAATAAATTCGCAAAGACTTTGTTGCCGCCTGATTCACTTGATGTGGATGCGGCTTACCAGGACTTCTGTAACACCATTAAGAAAGCAGCCAAGAAGACTATCCCACGCGGGTATCGAAATAACTATATTCCGTGTTGGGATGCAGAGTGTGAATCCCTCTATAAAACCTTTTTGCAGTCTCCTCAGGGAGACGACTCAAGTTTGGCTGCTACAGCTCTGCTTGCCAAGCTTGACAGGAAGCGGAGGGATCGATGGTCCGAAGCAGTTCGTAGCATTGACTTTTCACACTCTAGTCGAAAAGCATGGAGTATTTTGAACAACCTTACTGGTAAGTCACGACACTCTCCTCGTCACTGTCCCGTTTCAGCCGATGCTATTGCATCTCAGCTGGTTAGAAATGGAAAATACGAGGCTGTTGATCGCAAGTCATCTCGACTTGTCTTTCAAGAAGTGTCTGACCTTTGGAGGGCCACAACACCAGACGCAGTGAATATCACTGACAAATTTTCACAGAGAGAATTTGCTGCTGCCCTTCAGCACTTAAAACCAGGTAAAGCTCCGGGTCCTGATTCCATCTGCCCCGAGCTTATACTCCATGCTGGAGTTGCTTTGAAGTCCTGGTTACGTGACTTCATTTCTTCCTGTTTACGCCTACTCAAAATTCCCAAGATCTGGAGAAGAGCGCTTGTGGTCGCGATCCCAAAACCAGGAAAGCCCGTGGGGGATCCAAAGAGTTATCGACCGATATCTCTGCTCTGTGTCCCCTACAAGATCCTCGAGAGGCTTATCTACGCCCGCGTTGAACCATTAATCGATCCACTGCTCCTTAAAGAGCAGGCTGGGTTCCGACGCGGGAAGTCAACCGTAAATCAAGTTGTTCTGCTAACCCAGAACATCGAGGATTCTTTCGAGGCTAAAAAGAAGGCCGGTGCCATATTTATCGATCTGACAGCTGCTTATGACACTGTCTGGCACCGTGGCCTTACCTGCAAGCTGCTGAGACTGCTTCCGGATAAGCACATAGTCAAAATGATCATGGAGCTTGTCCGAAATCGAAGTTTCACCCTTACCACCGGTGACAGCAAGCAAAGCAGGCTACGCCGTCTTAAAAACCGCGTTCCTCAGGGATCGGTCTTGGCTCGCCTCCTATTTAACATCTATACGTACGATCTTCCTTCCATGATTTCCAGAAAGTTTGCTTATGCTGATGATTTAGCATTGTTGCATTCTTCTGGAAACTGGAAGGACTTGGAGGGGACTTTAAGCCAAGACATGTCCACACTGTCAGCGTATCTCCAGACTTGGAGGTTGAAGCTCAGTCACACTAAGACGGTGACGACAGCCTTTCACTTAAATAACCGAGAGGCCAAGCGTGAGCTAAAGGTCTACAACAATAGTAGACTTTTACCGTTCTGACCAACCCCTACATACCTTGGGGTAAAACTGGACAGATCGCTCACGTTTCGTTACCATTTAGTGGCATTGCGCAAAAAACTATCATCGCGCGTCACACTGCTGAGGCGACTCGTCGGCTCGGGATGGGGTGCTGGTGCCAAAACACTACGCATAGCCACCTTGTCTCTAGTCTACTCAACAGCTGAGTACTGTGCGCCAGTCTGGTGTCGCAGTGCTCACACTCGCCTCATTGACAGTGTCTTGAATGACCCCTTGCGCATAGTTACTGGATGCCTGCGTCCCACTCCAACGGACCACCTACCTGTACTTTCAGGCATCCAGCCAGCTGAGCTTCCCCGAATGGGAGCGACACTCTCCTTGGCTTACCGTGGATCTCTGGATCCCGATCTTATTTTGTATGGTCTTTTAAGTGAGTTCTCATATACTCGCCAAGTGAGACTAAGATCCAGACGCCTGTTTGTGCCAGCTGCGCGGAATCTTTTGGACAACCTTGCCAGATTTGGCATCCGCGCTTTTGAATGGAAAAATCACAAATGGAAAACGGAGTATTGTGAAGGTGCTTCCAGGCTCCTTGCTTTTGTGCCCGGGACCGGTGCCAGGCCTGTTGGGATGGGCTTACCCCGAGCAGCTTGGGTTAAGCTCAACCGCCTGCGGACTGGTGTTGGGCGATTCCATTCGTCCATGCACAAATGGGGTCTCGCTCCTTCACCAAATTGCGAGTGTGGCGCCTCTGAGCAAACCGCAGACCATGTACTAACAATGTGCCCCATACATCGGGCACCACATGGAGCACGCGGTCTGATGGTTTTGGATGACGAAACTCGATGCTGGCTTAATAACATCACTGCCAGCATCTGATCCAGGCAGTGCAGCAGTCTGGGGTAGTAAAAGGATAAACCCTCGGCCCCAGTTCTGTTTGTGTCTGGCCTGGAGTGGATGCCCTTCAAACGACGACGACGACGACGGGGGCTCATACTAAATGGTCGGACAGGTTTCCGTCAGCCAGTTCGCCAGGATTTTGTAGACTCTGAGAGAGCACCGTCTCCATTTGAATGGTGATGAATGGGACAAGATCTTATTACGTGCTCAGTTGTCTGCTCCTTTACGCCACACGCATAAGCCGCCGTGGAGGCCATACCCCATTTGTGCATTTCTGAGCGGAATAGACCAACACCAGTTTGGAGGTGGTTAAGCTTGACCCATGCAAGTTTGGGAAAACTAATTCGCGGTGGCGTTGGGCTAACATCTTTAATAAATATATGAAATCTAGAAGCGTTTTCTCGCCACTCCATGGTCCATCTACGTTCTGCCCACCGCGCTACACTGGTGCCTGACTGGATGTGGTTGTTCAGTAGTTCCAGTGCAACAGGCACAAATGGGTGTCTTGGTTTAAGTTGGCGCAGCTGTCCACCAAGTGGAGACAAATGCTTTTCATATAGGTGTTCTGGCTTCTAAGGCGGTGAGCTAATGACAGTATGGTTTTTTGGCAGCGAAACTCAGTTGGTTGGATACCTGCTAAGATAAAAAGGTTGTCTGTTGGTATGAAACGCAGGCATCCGGTCACTAAGCGCAAGACATCGTTAATAGGTTTGTCGATAAGGCGAGTATGGGCACTGCGAGACCAGCCAGGCGCACAGTACTCAGCCGTTGAATGGACCAAGGCAAGGGTGGCTGTGCAAAGTATTCTGGCATCCGAACCTTAGATGGATCCAGCTAATTGCCTTAAAAGCCCAACGTGAAATGTTAACTTGTTGCGCAGTCTCTAAGTGTCGGCGAAACGTGAATGCCCGATCCAGTTTCATGCCAAGATAAGTGGGTTCAGCACAAAACGGTAGGGCCTGTCCATTGACAAAAATGTTAAGCTCACGTCGTGCGTCCTTGTTGTAAATATGAAAGGCTGCCAACAAATTTTTTGTTGTACTGAGCTTGAGCTTCCATTTGTAAAGCCGGAGGATAGGATTGCCATGTCCTGAGTAAAAGTCCCTTCTTATGCCTGCCGATTGCCTGCATAATGCAAGATAACAAGATCATTAGCATACGCAAATTTCCTGCGACTGTCAATAATTGGTAGGTCATAGGTATAGATATTAAACAAGAGGAAAACTAGGACTGATCTTAGTGGGACGATATTCTTAAAGCATCAAAATCTGCTATGCTTTTCGACACCGATGGTGAGAGTAAAACTTCAATTAAGAACAAGTTCCATAATCAATGAGACCATATGCCTGTCCTAAAGTACAGACAAAGTAGTTTGCAGGTAATGTCGCGGTGCCATACAGTATCGTAGGCTGCTATGAGATCGACAAACACAGCGCCGGCTTTCCTTTTTAGCCGAAAAGCTATCCTCAATTTCTTGAGTGAGAAGAGTGACTTGATCTACGGTCGATCTTCCGCGCCGAAACCCAGCTTGCTCTTTAGGTAGCAGTGAGTCTAAGTTAAATGTCATTCTTTATTCTTTGAGCAGTTGTGAACCAAATTGCATCCTTCTCAATTTTTTTAGTCAAGCGATAGTTTAGCATCTAAAGCAGTATTCTTCTTGTGGATTACACTACTTTCTTCTGTCAAACAGCGAGTAAGCCATTTGCCTTTTTCTTAAAGAATAAAGTTGCTGGCTTTAGCTTAAAGAGAGTGTTACAATGGTTACAAAATAGTCAAGACCTCTACAAATTTCAATCAACAAAATTACGATACTTTTCAGTGTCTTCTCACTCTTATCTCTAAGCTACTAACTTCAACTGGCCCGTGTTGATTAGAGCAACAATTCCATCACTCCAGATTGAGAGTCCTTGACTGGTTGAGAAAGCATTGACAGCCTCCCACTTTTGTGCAAAGCTAAGAATACCGCCATCCTTAACTTAAGGCTGCTGGAATTAGCCGCTCTACCGGGTTGGACAAAACCAAGCGTTGCTTTCATAGTCATTTAGCTAAGAATAGTTTTTCTCATTTTTCTTACACAAACTTAATCCTTGTTTTTCAAGTTACGCGTTTTACACAAACTAGATTACAATATTAACCCTCGTTTTTTTACACAAACTTAAGGTTTGTTTTTCCGGTGCCAAGCATGCCTGTTAAGCGATAAAAATTCCACAATGTCAAATAGAGTCACAACATTGTTTTGAAAAATAAACACATAATGTGGACGCGGATTACCAGAATTTTTCCAACGTCATCAGAAAAGCAGCCAAAAAATTTTATTCTATGCAGTTGCCAAAACGATTGTATACCGAATTGGGATGCAGACTACTTAACGTTCCTACTCAGTCTTTCTAGCCAGGCTTATAGATCCATTGCTTCCAAGGGAGCAAACTAAGTTTCGATGCGGAAAATTAATCGTAATTCAAGTCGTTTTGTTAACACCGAACATTGAAGATTTTTTTGTGGCTACGAAAAAAGGTTTTGCCGCATTTGTCGATTTGACAGATGCATGGCCTTATTTATAAACTGTTTAGAAATTTACGGAGTGGCACAAGACCCGACTGATCATGTAACTTATTTAGGAGAAAAAAAATTTTTGCTATAGCTAACAGCAGAAAACGGCATTCTTTAGAAATCGGTTTGCCTTTTCTACTTTTACATACCCTCTGGATTTCACAAGTTCAAAAGTTTTTTGATGCTGAAAATTTGCGACCATTGCATTCTGGAATTGGAAGATCTTGCAGGGAACTTTGAGGGTATCTCCAGATTTGCAGGTTAAAGTTATAGTCACTCAAAGACGATGACGACAACTTTTCATTTTAAAACCAAGACATTAACTTTTATCATTTTGTCTATTTCGGTAAAGCTGTACAGATTGTTAGCATTCCGTTTTCAACCTGTGGCATTGCAAAAAAATTATTATCGCATGTCCCATTATTGAGACGTCTTACAAGATGGGAATGAGTGCAGTGCTGGCGTAAAAACACTAAATAAAGCTTCCCAATCTCTAATCTATCGTACAGCTGAATATTGCACACCCTTTTGATACTTCGCACGCTTGCCTTATAGACAATGTTTTGAATGAAGTGTTGTCCATTGTCACTGGATGCCTGCTTGCCACTTCAACACACTTTTTATCGAATCTTTTTGGTATCTCCCAACTGAGTTTTGCCGACTAAGACTGATATTTTTGTTGGATACACGCGGCACTCTGAGCTCTGAGCATATATTGCACGGTCTCTTAAGTAGGTCTTTAGAGACTTGCTAAAAGAGACTATGATCTAAACGCTCATTTGAGTCAGGTGAGCAGAAACTACTAAACAACCTCGCAAAACAAGTCATTCACTCTACTTAATGGACGAATTATACATGAAATACAAAGTACTGCAAGAGAACAAGCAGGTTTCATGCCTCATTTCTATAGCCGATACTGGGTGCGTATGAAACATAAACATAATTGATCCTGCCTCGAACAACTTGGAAACATAATCGCTAGCAGGTTGGTGTTGTGCTGTTCTATCCATTTATGCACAAATGTGTTTCGCTCCTAAATTGAATTGCGAGAGCAGCGCCACTGAACAATCAACAGCCCATTGTGCTTCATATATTGAGCACGATATAAAGCAAGAGGTCTGACGGTTTTGGATGACGAAACCTAATGACAGCTCAACCAAATCGCTAACACCTTTTAATCCAGGCAGTACAGCAGCCTGGAGTTGTAAAAAACTAAAACCTACATCCCTGTTCTGACCGGGTCTGACCCGGATAATTTTTTTTGGGATTTGGTTCTGAACAAACAACGACAAACTATAACAAAAGTTTAACTCCTTTTTGTTTCAGTTTTTAAACTATAATTTACTTTCACTGTACGAGGCAGTACTTTTTGCCTTCAATTAGAATACCTACTACTTCTTATCTGTTTCGTTAAATTTCAAAAGATAGATGTATAGTCAAAACTCATTCAGATTAAATGTAAAATCTTGTGCTTTGAAGTAAAAAGTTTTTTTAGTTTTAATTATTGGTTTCCAAACCGTGTGGTTTCTTGGCAATCGTTTTAACCTGTTAGCGTTCACTTTCGGCAAGCTAGGGTACATCCATATGGTCAAGCCCATATCACGAAATTCTTATGCTTATGTTACTTTTTCAGGCTCAGAATTCATGTACATAATGTATATTATTTTTGTATATACATTGTAATGTAAATTGTGTATATTATAGTATAGTATATGTATATTATAGTAATTGTACTGTATATTATAGTATAGTATATGTGTATTCTGTATTCTAAAACACACACACATACAGTATATATATATACATATAAATGGCAATTGCATATTACTGTATTTTAAAAAAAACCTACTCAAATATCCAGCAAAATTTTATATAAATGTTAGATACATATCATAATGTTTGCGTGTAATATTATTGTTGTGTGTGCCATAGCCGAAAGCAAAGTGCAACGCACAATCCAACCTTGCAGTCTGGACACCAATAGCTTGAACTGTTGTTCTTCTTTTGTTTCTGAAATTGGATACAACGACGTAATGGACAAGCCCTCTTTTCCGAAGGTGGACAGTAATCGAGAAAGTGTTGGCCAGTGAGTCTTGATGGTTTGGCTACGGTTGCAAGTAATCTCCCAGCACTTGAAGTAGGAATTGTAATAATAGGGTTATATGTAAATATCATATTTTCGGGTAGAGTAATTATGAATTCAGCTCTGGCCTTGGTGCCTCCAAGCTGCTTGTATGCAATAAAAGAATTTAGAGCAGTTGTGTCCAATAAGTGTCAAAATATTTTCATGTAAAATCTTTTCATTCTATTTCTTGCAGTGGAGTAATGGCACAATAAACCATCTTTCAGATCCACTCGTCCCATATTTGCATTGTAGCCCACAACTAGTATTGGTTTTTTAGTTTTTACCCCTCTTCTTGATACAACATTTACCATTAAGTCATCATGTATTGTGCTGAGAATTGCCACGATTTTTATCTTTTCATTTCAACACCATGGTCTTTTTTTTGAACGCAGCTACTAATTCACCCTTTTTTAGTTTTTTTTCTTTCACTTGGTGTGGTACGCCTCTACTATTTAGCTTCAAAATTCCGACGTAGTCTGTTTGTCTTTCAACCAAGCTATCAGCTAAAGTAGAAGACGTGTAGAAGTTGTCTGTGTACAAACAGTAGCCTTTATCAAAGAGTGGGCTGCAAAGGGAACAAATTATTTTTTCTGTTGTCGGGAGATGTCTATATTGCTCAGAACAATTAGTGTCATTTCCAGTGTAAATGAGAAAATTCCATACATAGCCAGTATCACTTTCACATAATTCATAAAATTTTATTCCGAATCGTTTTCTTTTTGTAGGAATGTATTGCACAAATGAAAATTTTTTTTTCCAGCCAAGCAATGACTCATCTATTACAACGTTCTTCTTAGGAACGTAATTGTTTCTGAATGCATTTAACAATAATTCAATCAACAGTTGAATTTCAGCGTGTTTTCTTCCAGCAGCTTTAGTTTACAAGCCAATGACGAATTACAGTATTAACAAAATGGAGAAGTCATGTAAGAAGTTCAAACCTACGGCAACTCATGACATTTGGGAATTAGCAATTACTACAAAGGCTCTTACGCTTTGCAAAATATACATTTGTGTTTCACTTTTAGAATCGATACCTTGCAGAGTCAGTAATGCGATATGCACCTTTATCTCTTTAGGTGACGTGTCAACCCATTTTAGAAAGCGCAAATTACTTGGTACTTTGTTTTCATTTTCACTGAAAAATTGTCTTTCATATCTATTTGTTTCAATTGTTATCAATTCAAATACTTCACTATCAAAGTACTGTTCAAAAAACGCCACTGGTAAGTTACTATCCTCAACAACAATTTTTACACCATGATCTGTAGTAAAAAATAATAGCTGCCGTGCTTTAGCAAAAGAAATCCAGTCTTTAGAGATTGCTTCACGCGCTTCACCTTCACCTTCGTTACTTGTGCTGCTCTCACTGTATGAATCTAAGTCATCCGAAACATTACTCAAGATGCTAAATGAATCAGTGTCACTCTGCTCTTCTCTTATTTCTAGTATCTGTTCATTACTCAATCTCTTTCTTTTACTCATTTTGGACTTCAAATTAGTCAAAATACAAGGTGTGACAAAAAAGACAAAAAAGACTTCTTAGCTCTATTGGGTTGCAATTTTTTTAACGTAAGTAAACCACACACTAACACTTCCTCGTCACGAAGTCTCAATAATAACCGCACAGTGTCACCGGATCGACATATGCCGTCAGCGACCAAGTGGATACAGAGAGCGTCATCGACATATGGCGACAATAACCGTTAACAGGTTATTGTCGCCATATGGGATTCATCGCCATGTAGACACATCGCCATATAGGACATTTAAGGGTTTTGTTGTGGTAAAGGTTAAACACTATTTACAAATCTGCAATTTAACAAGAGTGGCCTACTGCCACAAAGGTTTATTGTGCTTGTTTATCTCATTTAATTTTTTTTTTTTTTTTATATTGACAATACTATCTTGAGTAAAAGTCATTGAAAAAGCTTTTAAAAGTTTCAATTTTAATTTCATCAAGTTTTAATTTTTTTTATGTTTTAATTTTTTATCTGGTTTTAATGTTTGCAAAAAGTTCAAATCTAAAATTTAATTATTATATGGAAACTATCCATTTCCGTTTTATACCAGTAATTACTGGTTATTAAAATAGAAAAATTGTTTAAACATTTTTTAAGCGTTTGAAAAAGATGAAACATTTAATTCTTTGTCGCACTACAAGAAAAATTAACCTTTTCTGTCTTTTTTTTTTTATATTTGAAAAATAACTAAAATATAAAGTATGGTTGGATAAGCCTTACAAGCCTACAAAAAAAATAAAACTTTATTTTTTGCTCAGGAACTTGAAGTAAATTTTCCTTCACTTGTCATGCCAGAACAAGTATTACGAATTAGCATTCAAGGTTAGTAAGAAATAAAACTCTGTTATTACCGTATGAGTGAAAAATAACTTTCGGTCAACAAACTATAAAGTGTTTTGGTACTTTTTTTGTGCATTTTAAATTAATTTAATCTTTTAAAGTTGTGTCTGGTAAAAAACTGACGAATTAATAATAAATCTTTTCTGACTTTACTTTCGATTTTGTTTATCAATAGTTATTTTTTCGATACAGTAGTGATTGTTCTTAACAGCTATAGTTTCTACTGCTATTAGTAAAACCAACTAAAAAAATTTCTAACTAATTAAGCACTAAAAAATTTCAAAGCAATGTTTTTCGAAAATGATTGAATGCTATCGTGTTTTCCCGACAATAAGACCTACCCAATATTAAGACCTAGAGTGATTTTTGAAGATGATTTTAATATAATCCCTACCCTTAAAATAAGCCCTAGTTGATTGGTCAGAACAACACTTTCCTAATCTCAGCCAATCGCATTCTTCACTAATCTCGGTTAAGCGAAAACTCCGCTGGAATTTTGGAATCCGATGACTTGCAAGACATTCCAGAGGAAGATGATTTAGTTGCTTTTGAGTAAATTGTTGTTAACGAGTTTGTGAATAAAAAACATGTTAATGATAAGTAAATGTAGAAAGTTTTTCTTAATTTCTGTTTATTAAGAAATCTCTTATTTTTCTTTATAACATCATTTTTAATGTATCAAAATAAGACATTCCCTGAAAATAAGCCCTAGTGTAAATTTTGGACTGATAATTAATACAGGGTGATCGCGATCTTCCCGCCGTTTTTTGTATACACAGATAATGTGAAAACTCTCAGCATTCATCACTATTTTTTCTTAGTAGCTAAATGGCGGCCATTTTGAACAAAATCTTTAGTTTTATCATATTTTAATTTATTTTATTACATTAATTGCAACCAGGAATATTCATTTTCATTTATGATTGTAAAACGACGGGAAGATCGCGATCACCCTGTATAAGCCCTGTCTTATTTTCGGGGAAACAGGGTACTAAAGGATTATTTTTAAGCTTAACTTCTTATTTTTGTAATCTTTTTCTAACTTCTACTTCATTCTATTTCATTGAAAATGCCATTTATCGACGACTGATAATTTTTAACCAGTTCTATCCAGATTTCGCTTTGAAAATATGGTACTTTTCAAATCTCATTCTTTTACAACAATTACGTAATTAAAACTGATTTTAGATAAAGTTGTAGAAACTGGTGTGTTTATGTCATAAAGGAATCAAATTAAAAGTTACTTTTGCATTTCATCAGGTACAGTAAAATTGACCAAAAAAATAACCTATAAGCTTTGTTCTGTTTAAGATTATATTAAATCGAACCGAATAAAAGATTTCTTAAGTAGAAAACCAATTCTAATTAGGCTAAAATAATTTAAATTTGGGGTTAGTAAAGTAAGCACCTGCTGGCCATGTTTTGTCCATAGGTCCCGCGACCATTTCCATTTATTTATATAAATAAATGCTTTGTTTTAAGCTAGATTTCAAGAAAAGCTGATAAAAGTTTGTTGTACGTACCATTCCTAGCCGCCTGCAAAAAATTGCTTTCTCATTTTTAGTCTTAACAATTTCAAGTATAATGTTCTTCTATTTCAGGTTCTCCAAATGCCCGAATCAGTGTAAGCGCTGTAGATTGGGCTGCTTACTTCCTTTACAACAGTAGTCGACTTACTCGCCAAAATATGTTCGACGAAATGGGGGATTATGATCAAGGGTGCAGCAGAAGCGGTGGTGTAAACACTGAAAACGTATTTTTGGTATGTTGATAAAATGAATAGTGAATTTTAGCTTTAATACTCAAAGCTTACTTTAAAACTACAGTGACGAGCAAAAAAGTAAGATTTTTATTTTATTCGATTTTTTCATAACAACTTAGATAAAATTGAATTATATTTCCCGAAAAAAAATCAATTAATTTTTTTTGCTCTTTTTAATAATATATTACTTGATAAATATAATTCAATTTTAACAAAGTTATTTTAAAAAAATCTAAAAAAATAAAAAAGTCTTATATTTTGCTCGCCACTGTATTTAAGCTTTAAAACTATATAACTGTAAGCTGATAATTTTAGTCGGATAACCAGAAAAAATTTCTTATAGCATTTTTAAGCGTGGCTCAATAAAGCGTTGGCCGATGTTAACAAAATATTGTGTTGTTTATTTTAAGTTAAATATACAAATCGAAGCTTAGTAAGTGAAATGATCCCTTCTAGTTTACTGCATCATCATTATTATAATTATAAATTCTGTTTATCCTTGCTAATCGCAGAACAAAGTAAGCCAATATTTTGCGGGACAATTAAATTTTTTTATTTATACTGACAACAGAAGTTTAAAGCTACTTGCAAAGACTACCAAACAAAAATGTATAACGTATATTTTGCATGGAAACATCAAAGTGACAAGAGTACGATTTAAACCGACACTCTGTCAATCTCTCTTGTCATTAATGCGACGCTTCTATCCATTCGGCCACGCTGCCGACAATGCATACAATTGAAAGACGTTTGCACTATATACTTTCACAATCGAGAAGTGCAGTAAATAAACTTCGTGTCGACTTTGAAGCATAAATTATTGAAAGCTGGTTTTTTGGCAAGACAACTTGATTCTGAGTTTAATTTTAAAAAAATAGAATCAATTTGTTTGACTATTCTTTTGATATTTGCGTTTTTCTTTTGCAGGAAGCAGGGTTGCTTTTAAAATCAAACAATTATAATCCTCCAATTGTCAATTCTCTTTCATGCTCGGAACAAAATTCTTTACAAAGAAAAAAGCAACAAGCAGTAGTGGCAGATCAGAATGAAATCACAGGTAATTAATCTATCAGTTCATTCCCAAAGCAATGAACTGAAAACTATCAATATTTTAGCTTAATTATTCTCTATTGGATTCCATTAAAGTTAGTGTTCCGTTCTTAAAAATCGCGCACACTTTATATTTTCACAGTCTCATGGGAAATCTTTTTGATTGCGCTTTGGTCCGGCTCAAATAGCCGAAGAAATAACGGTTTAATAATCAATTTAAATATTTTACATTTATTTATAAGAAATTGGCCACACTGTCCTCATTGTTATAGTAAATTCTAGACTTTCCGCATGACTTGTTTTCACTATGATGCAATATTGCTTGTTTGTGAATCGCTGGATCTAGCAAGATGATGCAATATTGGGTGATTGTTGTTTTTAACCTGAATTTAAAGAACTTTCGAGATACCTGTGACCGAGTGATATAAATAAAGCGCGCTCGGAAGCATTATTATTGATTCGATTATGATAGAATGTTACGTGGTGATAAATCGGTATTGGAAATTTTGTTAGCTTTGTGAAGTCATAGTTTTTTAAACGCAATTCTCTAGTTGTTTACGTGATTGCTGAACAAGTAAGCTACTGACCTTGTATTTGCTGTTGATTGTATACTATTTTGGGCTTCTAAGTTGATTGGAGCATAATTTATTAATAAAGAAGATTAAGAATTTCATCTTGTAAACAGCCAGGATTGTGTTATCGGTGAGAGCCTTTCATAACAGGCACCGAACAAGTATAGGATTAAATCAATTTCTACAAAAAATTACAAAAACTAAAATTGGTGAATCTCTACAAAATTTAAAAAACTTTTTACCAGCGTAACAGTTAGTAATACAATTTTAGACATGATTCTATTGGTCCGGCATAGAAAAAACTGGTTTGATTACACTTGTCAACACGATTTTTCTTGCATGGACTTTTTCAACTGATTTTGGGTAATTTGGGGGCGCTGAATCCAAATTTGGTATTAGGTTTTGCTCATCACGTCACAGTTTTGAGATATGAAAACTTAATTTTTTAAAAAATTGCTAATTTTTGCCAAAAATTAAAAAATTTATGTTACATTTAAATGCCCTTAAGTGGAATAATGTTTACAAAGGAAAGGCAGCATCTCCTTTAAAATGGCTTTTCAAAGCAATTTGTAATCTTAAACCGTGTTTGTGTATTATTGACCACATCATATATAAATAGTAAATACTTGAAATATATTAAAAATACACAATCTGGAGCATTATGCTCAGCACAGGTACGACATCAATGAAAATCTAAGTTTTTTCCTTTTGTGTCATTCTCAAAAAATTACATTAGCAGATTTAAGCAAAACCAAGCAAAAAATATATGAAAAAGTAACACTGTCACATCGCAACAATCAGTACGACTGTACACAAATCCAACGGCAAAAACGAAATCACATTATGGCATCAAAAATTTTCGTTTTGTTGCTAATCTTTTATGAACTGCGTAAGGGACATCTCTCAATCAAACTCCAGTAGTAATCTGCCATCATGTTGCAGTTCCATCGACCTTGATAACGTTTTTCAATCACTTTAACATCCTGATGGAAATGCTCTCCTTGCTCCTCACTAACGTCGCCAAGATTCGCGGGAAATTTGCTGAGGTGGCTGTGCAAGTAGTGCACTTTAATGCTCATTCGGCACCTAAGGTCTTGTAGGCTGAGAAGAAGCTCCTCCACCAACTCTATATAATCGTCAGCTCTCTTATTACCAAGGAAGTTATGGACCACTTTAGAAAATGTTTTCCAAGCTCGGGCCTCAGCGACAGTCATTGTAGTCACGAAATACTGCTCCCTGAGCAACGTTCTGATCTGAGGCCCATCAAATATTCCTGCTTTTTTCTTCTCATTGCTATGGCCAGCGAAGGTTGAGCAAATGTATCCATAATAGTCTCCAGAGCAATCAAATCCTTTGACAAATTGCTTCATTAGTCCAAGTTTGATGCGTAGTGGCGGCAAAATGATGTTTTTCCGATCAAGCAAGGGGTTATTAACGACATTCTTTTCTCCAGGTTTTATTGTATTCCTTAATGGCCATTCTTTTCTTACCCAATGCTCTTCGTTGGCTCTACTAGTAGCATAAAAAGCAAGGATATTTGGTATGACCTCCTTGTTGCCCTAATAGGAAATTCACCATTTTTAAATCCACACATATCAACCACTGGTGAACGCAGTACTTCAGTCTTTCAAGCACAACCTTGATGTTTTTGTAGTTTTCCTTCAGAGTGACAGAGTGTCCTATAGAGATGGATACATACTGGTTATTATTATGGAGCAGGACACACTTAAGGCTTCTTTTTAAGCTATCAATAAAAAGTCTCCAGTCATTTGAACGATATGCAGACAAACCCATAGCAAGAAGAAGCCCCTCAACATCTGTGCAGTAAACAAGCTGGCCATCAGACTGAAAGTACGTTCTTAATTTCTCTTCCCGGTTACGATAAAATGAAACACTTGTATCAGCTTTGAGAAGATGTTTTTCCTGCAGTCTGGAAGCCAGCACTTCAGCGGATTGCTTTGGGCAATTTAAATCTCGTATCAAATCATTCAATTCAGACTGACTATACAAAGAAACTCGGCCAGCATTCCATGCCTCGGGCGTTATATTCTGTTCTTCATCATCATTATCAGAATTAGTTGAAGACGTGGAAGACCTAAGCTGGTCTTCATCAATGTCCGGAAGCTTGGTGAAAATGGGTACAGGTACTTTATCACTATGGGGAATCGGTCGCATAGCAGAATGTATGTTTGGGTATTGCAAGTGTTGGTTGTTTTTCTTGTTGAATCCTTTGACATTTACGAGGCAGAAGTAGCAGTCATACACGTGGTTTTTGGTTCTCTCCATACCATTGGCACATCAAATTTGAGCTTCGCATTCTTTCCTTGAGACCAGGATCTCAATGTTTCGACACACGTTGTGCAAACTTGGTGAGGCGCCCAACTTTTGTCCTGGTCACCAAGCGGTACTCCAAAATAAGCAAGGTAAATTTTTTTGATAAAACTATTAATATTACGTCTTTGAGATGGTAAAGTAAAACAACCACAGATATAACAGAAAATATCTGGGTCATTGCAGCATTTTCTTCGCTTGGAAGTCACAAACATGTTAAGACCTTAACGTAAGGCCAAACAGAACAAAAACTTTAAAAACACTGAACTGTAAATATTTCTGAACCTGTAACATATTAACAAACACTCCTGTTTAGAAACTATTGCTGTTACAAACAAACATATGTTTCAGAAGAACAACCTTTTTTAACCTAACTACCTTGTCTGCAAAGTGCAATTTTTGTAACTTCATGGCTAGTTCTCGTATCCAACATCGAAATAAGAAGTTAAGTTTTTCACGACTTTCCAGCACCATAAACAATATTATGGCCTTTTTTCCCATTTCGCAAAACTGGTTTAAAAACTATGCTTTTGAAGTTACTTTTGTGGTTGATTAATGGCATCAAACATTTGAGCAAATGAGCAACTTTCACACAATGCAGCACTACAAAACATAAAAATTGCACAAAAACGTGATGTGATAGAAAAAATCTGAGCTCAGATTTGGATTCAGCACCCCAAAGTTACCCTAACTCCGTTTTTAAAGTCCATGCAAGAAAAAAAAATTTTTTTTGTTGACCAGTATTATGTAATTGGTTTTGAAGAAAAGCAACTCTTCCCATTGGGTATCTCAGATACGAAAATAAAAGCAAATAAAACTCAATTATAAAACTGAATTTTTCTATATACTAAAAACTCTTACAAAAGGCTTTGAGCTAAATTATGACGTCATTAACAACATTGTAACAGTAGAAACGGGTGGACTGTTAGATCTGATAATTTTGGAAAACCACTTGACACTTGTTAAAACCTATCGCTTTGGCGTACTAATCTCGATTTGGAATAATAATAATAATAAAACTTGACACTGCGCTTATTTTGCTATAAAGAAGCCCGTTTAAATAGAATAAAATTACAAAAAAAGTTTTTTTTTATGCATTAAATTTTCGAATATTTTGCCCGAATTGCTAGTTACGCTTGGAAGTTATCGTACAGATAGCAAAAAATATTAAATATTAAAGTTTTTAAACTTTCAAATAAAATTAATTTTAATTAATGTTTAAAACTTTATTGCTCAGAAAAAGAACTTCAAATTTGTTGGGAAGCAGGGAAATTACCAAAAGTTTTGCCTGAAGATACTTGCGAAACGCGAGTGGTGCGAGTCAGGAATTCTGTTGAAGCCAAAATACCCGAAGCAGTTGAGGAATGCGTTAGACGATTTAATAATTCTTGTCAAATTGCTGAAAGAATCAGGTACTGTATGTTAACTTGACCGGTTTTATTTGTTCGTAACATAACAATTGTTGTTTAATTTAAGAATTCAAGAAACCTTTACAGCGGCTTTGGGAAGAAGTGCAGACGTCGATGTCGCCGAATTAGATACCAGCGTAAACCAAGCCAGAAGCAACTTTTATCCAAATATGTTGTTTAGAAATTTTCTGCTGTAAGTATACTGTAGAAGAAGCAAAGTTTTTCTTTGTACACGAATTTTTTTGCTCATTTAAATATCTTTGTTGATTGGTCGAAAAATCGGAATTGCTAACGAGGAAATCGAGTGTACGTGCGAGCAGCTTAAAAAAAATTAAAATTTCGGATCATGTAAAAAATACACCTCTGGGGTTTTTCTGAAATTTCTTTTAACCCCTGGGAATATATTTTTAACATGTTTAATTTATATTAATTATATAAAATAAATTGTAGAAAAAAATATTATATGTTTGTAATATTTTTTCTAATAATATATATATAAAATAAGTTTTAGAAAAAAATATATAAATTTAAAAAAAAATTTTTTATAAAAGTAACAAGAGATGCAAAAACATGGGGTCTTCTCAAGAAATCACCGTAAGCAATTTTTGTTTGTAAAACTAACCCGAATGCCCTTGTGGTTACTATCGTTTCTTGAGAAATCCATTTTTTCTTGTTTTTTTTTTTTTTTTTATCCCATGCTGATGCTAAAAGGGGATTTTCGGTTAGTTTTACCGAAAATATCGCTTACGGTGACTTCTTGAGGAGATCCGAGATTTCTATAAATAAACCTTTCATTATATTTAAAAAAATTTTTAAATTATTGTTTTATTTTTTAAGATCTATTTTTTACATTTTTACTTTTAGGGATGTATTTTTTACATGAGTAATTATAGGAGTGCAATTTTTATATGTATGATTTTAGGGGTGTAATTTTTACATGATCCAAAATTTTTTCCATTTATACCGCTTAAAAGTAAGCGTCGTAAAAATGTCTTTGCCAACCCTATACAAACTACTTGGAGTCATCTTTTGAATAAATTACTAAAAAAAATCGTTCTATGTAAAACTCTGAGCTCCTTCAAAGCTCGCTTAAAAAATTGGATTTGCATTAAATCACAGAAATCTTCCTTTAACTCTTCTTTTGTATTTTAGTCTATTAACCTTTTCAGCTGTTATTTATTTATTTTTATTCTTATAAGTACTTTCTCTATTTTCTTTGTGAGTAATTGTATTTTGGTTTAAATTTAATCTTATGCGTTGCATTTATAAACTAAATAAATAAAAATACGAGTATGCTATGATATGGAAATATTTTGTAAAGTTATGAAAGAGTTTTAAATACTTTTCGGCGATATTTAAATAAGGAACAAATGGCTATAATAATATGTTGTTGAATTCTCGCATGCTACTTCTATTGTTTAGTATTAATTGTTTTATTTCTACTGTATGTTCGAACCTTTACTGCTTTGGACCGCTTTAACAGGAAATGTCGAGCATTAGCCTACCTTATTTGTTATTTAAACTTGTTTAAATGTATACATTTCGATATCCTAGTCAAGTTACAACAGGGGTCGGAAACTTTTTTGGATAAGAAAGCCATAAAGGCTCCATGAGAGTCAACAATGTTCTTCTAATTTTTAGCTGTATGTATGTGAAGAGAAATTTGTTCTTGAGCTAATTTATTTTGATTTCTTGATTTTCGGCTCAGAAACGTAGTGATCTCTAAAAAAAAAAGATCTTCACCTTGAATCTGACTCTGATTTCTCGATTTTCGTCTTAAAACTGTAATGATTTTTTAAAAAAGGGTCTTCTCTTTTGAAACCTTGTGTGCGCAGATCTTTTTCTTTTAGACAACAATTGAAAAAAGCAGTCATAATGAATTCAGCATTTATTAAACAAACATTAAAAAATTATTATTTAAAAACGAACGTTTTCGGCTTACTTCAGCCCTCATCAGGTTTCTACAATTTTAGTAATATTAATTAACTTTAAATTTACATACACACATAAAAAATTAACAACAGCAAAAAACAATGCAAAAAACAACTTTTTAAAAAAAGTCTGTACTTTTGACTAACAGGCTAAATTTTAAATCAAAACGAGAGAGAAACTAAATTGATACAAATTAAATTTCAGATTATGATGTCATTGAAGAAAAAAAAAAAAAATATTAAAATCAAAATATATTCAATAAATAGGAAGCTCCGTTTGAGAACATTTGTCGATTTAATTTTGGACTTAACTTTTTTATGAGTAGAGCTTCGTGAATCTTAGAACAAAATTCTGACTTGCATTTACGTATTATTACAAAATTGTTTTCATCAAACCGATTATTAGAACACTTTTCACACGACAAAATATGATCTTTAATTGCACTATCCTGTAGACTTTTGAAATTCAGATGCTCCCGGACTCTAGTGATCAAATGTCTGGAGGACATACCGATGTATGTCTTGTTCGTATCGCACGAACACGAGAATTTATAGACAACATTTGAGCAAAGAGCCACAGGAGTTTTGGATTTTAACTGAAAATAATTGACTACTTTAAAAGTTTTATAGATAGGAGATATTTTTAAATTGTACTTGTTTTTTATTAATGCAGAAAGACGATTTGCAAAGTGATGTGATTCCTTACCCAAATACGGTATACAAAAACTATTTTTAAAGCTAATGTTTTGAGAAAATTTGTTAGAAGATTGAAAGCTCGCAAGAATTTTATCAAAAAACGATGAAGGATAACCATTATTCAAAAACATCTTTTTTAACATACTAACTTCTTTATCAAACAAAAAATCGGAGGAACAAATACGCTTGGCTCGATTTAAAAAAACTTGCCAAATTTCTTGATTCAATAATCAAAAGTTACATACCAGATTCATACATGTTACATTCTACTGATCACTTTCTTGATGAATTAAATAACTTCCAATTTAAAGCGGATCACAAACTTGTTAGCTTTGACGTTCAATCTCTGTTCACAAATGTTCCTCTGGATGAAACCATTAATATAATTGCTGACTACATCTACTCAAAAGATAACCAGATTAAAGACAATCTACCTTCAATGAAAAAAGAAGTATTTATAAAACTGCTGCGTTTGGCCAACCAAGGAATGTTTTTCTATAAAGACAAATTATATCAACAACATGATGGTGTCAGTATGGGTTCTCCACTGGCTCCGACTTTAGCCAATTTTTTTCTTGCCCACATAGAAAATAAGTTATTAGGGAAACAATTAAACTTTCATCCAAAATTGTATTCTAGATACGTTGATGACATATTTGCTGTATTTGATAATTCTGATCACTGCACTAAATTTCTCGATTTGCTTAATTCTCAACATAATAATATTAAATTCACAGTGGAGTTCCCTTCTGACACCATACTATTTCTTGACGTTGAATTAGGGTCAATGAAACAGGGATTGATACTTGGGTATACAGAAAACCTACAAACGCCAATCTAATTTTGAATTTTAACGCGCTGTGTCCCACTAAATGGAGTCTGGATTAATTTTATGTTTTTTAAATCAAGCCAAGCGTATTTGTTCCTCCGATTTTTTGTTTGATAAAGAAGTTAGTATGTTAAAAAAGATGTTTTTGAATAATGGTTATCCTTCATCGTTTTTTGATAAAATTCTTGCGAGCTTTCAATCTTCTAACAAATTTTCTCAAAACATTAGCTTTGAAAATAGTTTTTGTATACCGTATTTGGGTAAGGAATCACATCACTTTGCAAATCGTCTTTCTGTATTAATAAAAAACAAGTACAATTTAAAAATATCTCCTATCTATAAAACTTTTAAAGTAGTCAATTATTTTCAGTTAAAATCCAAAACTCCTGTGGCTCTTTGCTCAAATGTTGTCTATAAATTCTCGTGTTCGTGCGATACGAACAAGACATACATTGGTATGTCCTCCAGACATTTGATCACTAGAGTCCGGGAGCATCTGAATTTCAAAAGTCTACAGGATAGTGCAATTAAAGATCATATTTTGTCGTGTGAAAAGTGTTCTAATAATCGGTTTGATGAAAACAATTTTGTAATAATACGTAAATGCAAGTCAGAATTTTGTTCTAAGATTCACGAAGCTCTACTCATAAAAAAGTTAAGTCCAAAATTAAATCGACAAATGTTCTCAAACGGAGCTTCATATTTATTGAATATATTTTGATCAGTGGTGGATATTGGGTGAGGCGAATGAGGCAGTCGCTTCAGGCCCCCCCTTTTTTTGGGGGCCCCCCCTCGAAAACAGCATATACAGTTTTGGATTCGCTGCAGATGTTTGCTCAGAGGACGATTCGGAGTGAAGACCTTTTTTTTCTTTTTTTTTTTTTTTTGGAGAACATCTTGATTTTGGCAGAAAAATAGGGAAATTAGAGATAAAATTGAAGTGAAGACCTTTTTTTTTTTTTTTTGAGAACACTTTGATTTTGGGAAAAAAATATGCAAGCCCAGATCAGACCTCTTTTTTTTCTTAGACAACATCAATTTTTGAAAATTCTTGCCTCGGGCCCCTAAATTGGAATATCCACCACTGATTTTGATTGTAATATTTTTTCTTTTTTTTCTTCAATGACATCATAATCTGAAATTTAATTTGTATCAATTTAGTTTCTCTCTCGTTTTGATTTAAAATTTAGCCTGTTAGTCAAAAGTACAGACTTTTTTTAAAAAGTTGTTTTTTGCATTGTTTTTTGCTGTTGTTAATTTTTTATGTGTGTATGTAAATTTAAAGTTAATTAATATTACTAAAATTGTAGAAACCTGATGAGGGCTGAAGTAAGCCGAAAACGTTCGTTTTTAAATAATAATTTTTTAATGTTTGTTTAATAAATGCTGAATCCATTATGGCTGCTTTTTTCAATTGTTGTCTGGTTGAAAAAAACAACCTCTTTACCGAAACTTTCTTTTTCTTTTATGTGCGGTAATTTATGCTTGGCAACAAAAGAGCCAGATGCTGTTATCAAAAGACCCATATCTGGCTCGCGAGCCATAGGTTCCCGACTCCTGATTTATAATATCAAAAGTTTTTTTAAAAACAAGATTTTACTTACAATTTTGCTAATAGGAATTTCAGAGGAACTCTCTTTTTTAATACTCAAGCGTCTCACAGCATCAGTACTTTTGAGGTCGATATGGTCAGCAGGGCAGATGTAAAAAGTAAGTAGCAGTTTCGTTAAGGTGTTCGTGAGGTAATATAAAAAAATGAAAAATAAATCATTTCCAACTCTGCCAGTATTTTAATGAGTATGATCAAAATTACTTTCGGACTGTAATTTATTTAACCGATTAAGAAAACGCACACCCAGGTAAAAACACATCATTGTCCAAAAATACACGGATTCGTTTGAAAGGCTCATCCCTATTTCAAGCGAAAAGTCAATAGTTTATCCCTACGTGACAAGGTTAAAAGCACTGACATTCGTCAATCTCTTAACATTGAACCGCTGCTAATCCGCATAGAACAATCGCAACTGCGCTGGTATGATTATGTGACACAAATATCCCTCGAATAAACAGCAAAGCAACTAATGGACGGTCTTCCGAGTGGCAAAAAGCCGAGAGGGCGACCGGTACTCGCTGGCGAAATTATGTTGCAGACCTGGCCTGGTCGGGTCTTGGAATTCCACAGGCGGAATTGCCGATAATTGCAGGAGATTGGAACGCTTGGAGATCCCAACTCCAACTGCTGCCCCCGAAACCCCAAATGGACAAGCGGGTAAAGGGAAATACACCAAAATAATTCAAAGTTTTTTCCGAAAATGATGATAATGATGGTGATAATGATGATATGTAGGTTAACGTCGAATGTGTTAGACTTAACATAAAGCAAAAGTGCTATCCTGTTGAAAAAATTAAATTCAGAGAAGTTATTATTTAGAGATATGAGACAATCACAGATACAGTAGACTCCGCTTATTATGACCACATTGGGAACAGACCATTTTGGTCATAATATCCGATAGTCGTAATAACTGAAGCTATAGTGCTGTACGGAATAAGCACACCAGGATTGCCACAGTTAACACACAAAATGACAAGTAATTAATCAACACTTCAAAGTAACATAAAATTAAACGTCAGTAAATTTCGACAATACGAATTCAATTTAACAATTAAGTAGTATAATTGAAGCTGCCAAAGATTGAAGTTTAAACACTGAATTAATGCGTGTATTTTGACTTACTGAGAAAAAAACGATTTATTTTGTTTCAGCAAATGTCGGGAGCAAAAAAAAGTTTTTGTGGTCTAAACGTCACAAATGCAGTATGCCTTAAATCTCTCTCATTTCATCAAATATTTTCACCAAAAGAGAAAAAAGCACTATATTGTTTTACTTTTGTTTCTTTTTTTATCTAAAGGGAGGTAATCTTAAAATTGCCTCACTAGCGGGTATTAGCGATTTTGCTGACAAAAACGTTTTTTTATTTAACAAAGATTTTTTTATTTATTCCAATTTATTGATCAAATTGTTTTTCAGATGGATTTTGTATTGAACCAACAAGGTCAATTCGCATATTCCAAGAAATTTTTATTCAAGTTATTACACCTTATTCACTGAAAATAATGGAACAGGCCAGTCTGCGAATAGTCATTTTTAATTACGGAAATTCCGATATAGAAGTAAGTTGGACACATTTGATCAATTACTCATACAATAGATTATGTCAGAGATAGCCAATATAAGCTATTAATTTAACCCTACAGCTATAAAAACTGTAAGGGCAAGATGATTTTATTGATTTTGTTTGCAGTGAGGCTTTCGATGATGGGCCTTCAAAAATTGTTGATAATATGCTCTGAAAAGGGCAGTTTTTACATGCATTGCCCGGTCCAAAAAAATGTTTTTCGATTAGCAGTGCTTCGCAGAACATCGGGTTGGGTAGATAGTTAATCCTTCCGTTTGGCAGTTTTCGTTTCGGTCTGTCATACAAAACAGAACATACTTACTCACGGTTCAGGCTGCGAGAAGGCAACTGCCATGTGAGCCAGTGGTAAAGCTGCCCTATTTTTGTCCAACTTGACAGCTGAGTACTGCGGGCCAGTTTGATGTTTGATATTTTTGATAAGCCAAAATTCCTTGAGCTAAAAAAGGTTGAACGCAATGAACGTACCAGTTGTATCTGATAAATATTGCCCACCAGTCTGGTATTGCAACGCTCACACTCGCTTCATAGACAGCCTTTCAATGACGCCTTTCGCATTGTCACTGAATGCCTGTCGAGTGAGAATAAGGGCAAGACGTTTGTTTGTGCCAGCTGCGTGGAAACTTTTGAACAACCTTGCCGAACTAAGCATCCACGTAGCTCAGTGAACGAATCTTACTTGGAACACGGAACAATGATAGAGTGCATTCAGGCTCCGTACTTTTATTTCCATGACTACTACTAAGCCTGTTGGAATGAGCTTGCCCCAAAAAGCTTGGGATATGAAGTTGTGAAATAATGTGGTTTTTAATTGGTGTATTTTAATCCTTTGAAACACTTGGCTATGATGTCAACAAAGAAACGTTTCTAAATTTTCCAGCTACTTTTTCCAGCCATTAAGTAAACCAGTAAACTTCTTTATTAAAAGTTTTGTGCCTCTGAAAAGGAAAAGTTTTGTGCCTCCGAAAAGGACGTAATAAAAATAGAGTTTAGCGGGAGGAGAGAATTATTCGGTATACAGACATGGTCAATTGGTGAAAATTGCTTTTACAGTCTCCGATTCAAACTTTGAAAGTTTTTCAGTGTTTCAGAAATATAAAAAACAAAGTTTAAACAAAAAAATTGGCGTTAAATATTTTCCAAGTAGAACGGACATAGCATAGTGCTTAGTCTACCATTTTTAATGAACTTAATTATTAGGCAACATTAACAAAAGTTTGATTTCTAATGTTTTCTCTGGAAGCAACACAAGATCAAACTTAATTACTAGTAGGCGAAATTATTCAAAAACGCTGACAGTTTTAGCTGATAAGATTCGCAAAACGCTTACTTATCAAGATTTTAACATTATTAATACCGTTGCTGTTTTGATGTTATTTAAATGTTATGTATTCAATAAAAAAAAACTACTTTATATTTTCAGATTCTTTCTTTATTTTATTGGTTGCTTTATTTGCAATCTTGATTTTTTCTCTCTTTTTTATGATGATTTTAGAGCAATGATTTTCAATCTTTTTTTTCCGCGACCCATTTTGCCAACCAATGTAACTTAATGACCGCCTTTTTTTTTATAAAATTTTTATTTACGCATATGTAAGTTATTTCATGCGTTTGTAAAGGCGCATTAACAAAAAAATAATTTAAAACAATCCACTTAAATAAATCATCAATAAAACAACACGGTGATATGACTTGTGTTGCATCTTAGATTGACGGGTTCCTTCTGCTGGAGCAAGGCATAGATCTTTTTCTACAATTTATTTATTGTTGGCTTTGTTCTTTATACCAGGCTGTGCAGAGAATCAGTTTCATACAGCCATGTTGACCAAAAAGGTATCAAAATTCCAATGACTGCCCTTGCAACTCTGGATAACGAATAAGCCCTGGCAGACCGAAATGTACAAAAGTCTTCTCCTTTGCCTCCGTAGTTGAGTGGTTTACTGGGCTATCAACTCGTTGATCATGCTGAAAAGGTCTATGATCTCGCTCTTTATCATTACAAAGCTTCTTTCTACCTGACACGGTGTCGACATTCATTCTAAAGCAGTGCTTTTTAAACTTTTTTTGTTTTTGTTTCCTACCAATGGGTTTTGTATTTTATTCACCCACAACGTCATTCAATCCAAAAATAGGTCTTCACTTGATTTTTAAACAACAAATATGACCTTTTCTTTTTTCAAGTCTTCACTTGACGTTGTTACTAAAAGCAATTTCAAAACAACTAGCTTACATATTGTAAGTTTAATGCCTTCTTTTTTTGAATAGTTAGCCTTGCTTAGTTTTTGGTCACTCAAAATGGTTACTCTATTTTTGCTTGTTTAATTCTCGTTCACCATTCTTTATTGGTGTACATTTATAAAAAATTTATTTATCTGAATAAATAACGATGAACTAAGGGTTAAAATGCTAAGCTAACAAGTCATTCTTGTACCCATGCATTGATTCTTGTAGGCAAATATGGCCTATTAATGGCAAACGCAATTGACGCGATCTATCGGTTCAACTCCTACTATCATTGGTTGTTGTGTATTTAAGAAAGACGCTTTACAATATTATTGTGTTCTCTGCTTAACGGTGTTAGCAATTAGCTCTGTAAAAAACAAATAAAAAAGGATATCAGCAAATAAAAACGATAAATATTCTGCTTGTTTAGAAAGTAGCTTGGGGTAATTGCTTTTCGGAGGGATTAAGTTTAACGCTTTCAACCTTGTCCTGTGAGTCAGAAGGTTAGTAGATATGTTAATGATGATGATGAAGGTGATGATACTAACTTAGGATTTTCTACAAAGCTAACATGAACAAAGGGAATTTATGATACAACAAGAAGCCAATTACATACTTTATACTATATGACTATTTTTAACAATTTTATCATTGTTTTTCATATTTATGCATCTTAACTTTTACACAAACTTATTTTTTTCACAAGGTACGACAGACGTGACAATTAAGCTGCAGGCTACCTTATTGCTTGCAACCTACAATATAGCTTCTTCAACAGAGATCAGTATTTAACGCTTCACTAGAGTCTGTCTTTTAGGAAAGGGAAAGAATATTTAGGCCTAAGCTAGCCAAAAGCCAGTTTTTTCAAACCTTAAAACAATCTGTTAATCTATGGCACCGTGCTGGAACGCTTAGCCTCTCAAGCATTTATATCGATAGATTCCCACTATGCCTTCACAACGTGTGTACCTTAAAAATTAAAAAAATTATTTCATCTAATTCACTTTTAATTAGTAAGAACTCCTTGTGTTTGATTAGCCGTACCAATTCACTGCCTAGGCACTAGTTTTTGTTTACAGCATAATTGTTTCTTTCCTTGCTCTTGTGCGTACTCAATAAGGTTTACGATTTTCCGAACTTTTCATTATCCCGGTGTTTGGCAGAAAAAAAATTAACTTTTTGGGAAATCCCGGGATCTCGGGATTGAAAATGTACCACAAAGATGGAAAATGTCATACAATTTTGTCTAAAAAATTTACTGAAGCTAAGAAAAGTCTTTACTTTGCAATTTCTCCGTTTTCGTCCCGAATGGCTGGTGATAACTAAAAAAAAGGTCTCACCTGGAATCTCAAATCTTGGCTCAATAAATAGGTTGCAATCCACCGACATATGGAGCAACCCTACTTTTAATAAATACTTTCAATTCCAACGCAATACAGCAGGGTTTTCCGGGATCCTGATACATAAACTCTAGTACTCAAAGATTTTTCTGCTTTTTTGTGCGTTTGTTTTCCCACAACACTCAGAAAAAATTGTGCTTGAATCTAGTCTGTATAATAACGCAAAAAAACTGTTTATATTTAATTGAAATGTTCCTAATTTTTCTCAAAACAAGTTTTTGGTAGGACTTTTGGTAGGTAATCGTGTTATTATGGCCATAAATCAAATATCATTTTAGGTAAATTTTAAAATAATAATTATAGATATTACTTTTCTTAAACATTTTATTTTTATATGGTTTAACAAAAGCTCTTGCCACCCCGAGAATAAAGCCAAACAAACCACATGGGGGTCGTCACCCCCAGGTTGAAAACTACTGTATCAGAGTGAAGTTTTTATACTAAACCTACTTATTTAAAGATTAGCTTGGATGTACAGCCGCATGAAAATGGTTTACTATGCACTCATTTTAAAGCAGGTAATTTTAAATTGTTTTTATTGTAGATTTTAACTTAAAAGTAAAAGATTTTGCAAGTTCATTACTTATTGCCAATTGACGATTAATTTACTTGATAAGGTCTGTCTTGGTTGAACCTATAATCGTTTTCTTTTGAAGTTTTTTGAAAATAACCTACAATCTTTGCATAACAATTTACAAGTTTTTTCTTTTTTTTTTACAACTACAGTAGTTGTAAAAACAAACAACAATTGAAATGAGTTTTTTTTTATAGTTAAAAAATTGCTGTTAGCCTCTGGATAACTTTTTTAGAGGTGGCAGGTAAGAAGGGTACAAAAAAATTTATTTTAATTTTTTAAGAACTATTATTATACTTCTGTATTTTTTTAAAGTTTAAAAAGATATGTATATAAACAAAGGCAAATTAATTTATGAGCTTAGATTAAAATGTTTTTTTAAATACCCAATAGTATTGAGAGAACATTAACTTTTTAAGTATTTTTTTTTGTAGTAGTGTAGTCTTTAAAAAGACTGTTTTCTTAAGAATTCTTTTGACCAACTCTTGTCAGAAGAAATTGTTGGCATTAAAGAACTGCAAGAAAAACGTAGAATTGGAAGAGATCAAAAGTAACGGCGTCTCGGATTGATTGGAGTGAGAGAGCATGCGATTGGTTGCGCGCTCACTTGCGCCGCAAACGAGAAAGCATCAGTCCATAAAAAAACTCTTTCTGGCAACAAAAAGAGGTGTTAAGTGACTCTATGAAGACTCTATGAAGGTGGCATCAAACGCTTCCAGATGAAAAGATGATTGTCCTGCAGCTAAGATTGAGAACCAGTAAATATCGAATTTTACCGCGTAAATTTTGTTATTTAACAAATGTTGACCAATAGCCGAATCCGAAATAGGTGCATTTTGAGTGGATTTCATTGACATTTAGGAAGATCTTTCTGAGTTTAATTTGATTTCTAATAAATTTTGAAACATATTGTCGAATTTGTTCTTCCAGTCGTTGGGATGCTCTACCTATTTACATAATATCGTTTGGCACGAGTATTTGTATACAATATTACTTCGCCGATGAGCAGGTAAAGCATCCTTTTAAAAGAAGGCAACACCTTTAAGAAAAAACTGTTGTTGCAGACACTGATATAATACAATTGTTGACTGTTGACTTTGTTCGTTTTTTACGTATATACAGTTTATATCTATGAAAAATGAATATATGAAAAACGAACGAAGTCAACAGTCAACAATTGTTTTGGATCAGTGTCGGTAAGAATAGATTTTTCAGAAAAGGTGTTGCCTTCTTCTACAAGCATGTTTACCAGTTTGCTTATGGACTGAAGCTTTCTCGCTTGGGGCGCAAGTAAGCGCGCAACCAATCAGAGGCGCCGTTCTTTTCGATGTCTTCCAATTCTATACAACCACGTTTTTCTTGCCGTTTGTTATTGCCAACGATTTTTTCTGACAAGATGTGGGCGAAAAAATTCTTTAAAAAAACAATCTGTTTAAAGACTACAAAAAAAAAGAAAAAATTGAAAGAATAAATGGCTTCGTCAACACTATTGTTATTTTAAAATTCTGTGCAATCAAGAATTTATTCAAAAATGTTTTTCATAGTCAAAAAACCAGAACTTAAGTTTTTTATGTAAAATTACAAGAAATAGGCACATTATAGACCCATCTTTTTTTCCACTTCTTTATTTCACAGAAGTTAGAAAATTTTTATGTGAGGCAAATATCTTTATCATTACTTTTAAAGCTGAATCCGCACACGTAGAGACTAACATTATTAATCTCAAAGCCACCACTTTTATCAGGTCTCACAGTATATTTAAGGGACCACGTTTATTGAACAGAAAAAAATTTAGTTATGAGATAGGTTCTGTTTTAATAAACTGATTTTTTTGTCCAATTTTAATGAAAATTAAAAATTAATTTTTTTCAATTTTTTGTTGATCTTAGACCTAAACTTATCAAAAGTCTTCATTTTTTGCAATATTATTAATTATTGATTTGAGACTTCAAAGCATTTTAGTTTTTACTTTTTAACCCTTTCAAAATGTGCTTATTTAGAACAAGGTGGTCTGAGTTTATCGCTCCTGCGTGTCATGTTTCAAAATTATGCAAATTTTACGAGTCGCAGTTGGTTGGAAGCTATTTTAAAATGCGAAAAACGATTGTTAAGACCGTTTTTTTACCAACTTTTTGTTGCCAGTCTCGGAAAATATGTGGAGTAAAATGATAGAAAACTCTTTAAAGTGAGAATTGAAAAAAGTTATGTAATCCTGAATAAGCAAAAACGTGCTTATTTAATTGACGGATCTCTTTTTCGTCTTCACTTTTTAGTGATGTGTTCTCAACCATTTCTCCCCCAGATTTACCAAGCCTGGCAATATAAAGTTGATGAAAACAAAAAAAGGTTTTCCTTCTTAATTACAGAAATAAGCACTTACGACAATAGTTTAACAGAGGCCTTTAATTTTTCTAAAGAGAAAACTGATTCGTCATAATGCCAAAATTTCGGAATGACAAAAGAGTATCGGAATTTAAGAGGTGTGGTTTGCAATCCCTAATGTATAATATTTAAAATTCTTGCCCACAGATAATGCTACTGCAGGACACATGTTGCTACTGGCGAGGGTCTGGATCACTCTGATTCAGCGCGTCAACTTTTATTTTTCATTTGAGTACACTTTAGCAGCATAATTGTGAGCAGAACTTTTTAGCGTAAAGAAGATGTTGCAGCAATTTTCTAAAATAAAAACAAAAAAAATTGTTTGAAGATTTAAAAGTGATTTTTAGACGCAAAGATTTCTTTTTAAGATATTTTTCTAAGTAAAAACATTTTTAGTTGATGAATGCGGAAAAATGAAAATTTTTTTGATTTAGCAGCATGTGAACGTTGTCGCTATGCAGCTATTTTAAAAAAGAACTTTCAACAACGTTACATAAAAATTAATAAACTTATAAAAAAAAAGATCTTTCGATCCAATTATAAATTTAAGCTTGAATAAAAATATTGCCATAGCATGAGACTAATTCTCGTGACAACAACGGCACATTTAGTTAAAATTGGTCACTACTGATTTTAACAATTCCACTAAATTGATATTTACACCTAAAACACCTAGATTGACATTTATACCTAAAACACCTAGAATCATTTAGCATTAATATTGATATTTATACCTAAAACACCTATAATCATTTAGCATTAATATTGACATTTATACCTAAAACACCTAGAATAATTTAGCATTAATATTGATATTTATACCTAAAACACCTAGAATCATTTAGCATTAAATAACTTTATTTACCGATGGAAATGGTATAACGATTATTGCTTTCAACCCAAACAGCGTAATATTAACGGCTTTACTAGAGAGTTAAAGGATGATTTCTCTAAGATCAGTCTTGGGAGAAGAGCAACACAATAACAACAACTGACTTTTATGAATAAAAAAGTTGTTTTTTAAGGTCAATGGAGTACTATGTTTCAAACTGAAGTAGCAGCAGGAAGAAGCGCTTCAACTATTTTAGCAGTTCTACCTCTGAAACTACCCAATAATGAAGAAATGGCCTCGGTTTCTTTTCAAGTAAGAAGATTTGGACGAAGACGACCAATCGATCAAATAACAAAGGAGATCCTAATTGAAGTAAGAAAATATTTCTTTTTTTTTCTGATACGGAAAACAAATTTCATTTGCACGTCAATAAGGCAACAGGCCAAGTTGCAATGGGATATCTGGTTCAGGGTGACTTGTAACCTCAGGGATCTTCTTTCGTTAAATCTACCCTTTAGAATGTATCATATTTAAGTTTCACACCGCCAATAAATGCTAGAAATAAAAAAAACACAAAATAGGCTAGAGATGATTTTTGGTTAGAAGAAAAACTCTTCGAAGAAGGAACAACTTCAAAAAAGTCACTGAATAATAATCGCGAGTCCAAAAACAAACCACAGCGATATTGAGCAAAAAAAAAGAACACTCAAATGTAGAAGAACACTCAAAACGTAAGCAGAACCATGATGAAAATGCAATGTACTTTTTAAAACCTTTCACCATTGGGACCGCTATAGTAGATATGGTTTCCAAAAGCATTTGGGTTTAGTGCTACTCCAAACGTTTTAAATAGAGCAGGGATGGCGAACCACTGACCCGCGGGTCACGTTGTGACCCACTAGTTGAAATTCAATGACCCACCTGATGCTTTGAAACTTCTGGCATTTTTAGTCTGCAACATAATTTAGGACGGATTGGACGTTGCGGACGTTTTTTTGTCTTCACCTTGAAATTTGGCCGAAGTTATAAATTTTAGGTACTGATGGAAGGTGAAGACTTTTTTTAGTCTTCAACTTTTTTTAGCCAATGACCCACTTAATGTAAGTTTCAAAAAACTGTCATTTTTAACCCGCCCTATAACAAAGGTTCGCCATCCCTAAAATAGATTGTCCACATTTTAACTATTTACTTATCTTCTGACTTGCAGGATAATAATAGACAAGTTAAACTTAAAATAACTGTTAAATAATTGCTCTGATTGGCTTTGAAAAATGCCAAGATATTGTTAATTGTCCGTTGAATTCATTTTGGATATTTATAAAGTGTTTTAAGTCCATTAATGTTTTTAAAACTTTTGTGAAGGGGACAGTAACTAAAGTGCCTTTTCCAAAGCGACAACAACAGCAAAGCAATTGCACGAGTTGAATCGGGTTTGATCAATAACGTCGCAGTCAGAACGGCTCTTTGTACTGCTCGGTCATTGTACTACTCTCCAACTAGCAGATAAGAGCAAACACAGAGTTGTTGAGTCTCATCGTAATTCATAAACATGACATTCTTCAGTGATATTAAAGATAAAATCAATGATCGCCTATCTTAAAGGAATCTGGTGAAATTCTGGACACTTTTAAAAGTTATGTGATCGATGTGGGTAACAACAGAAATCAACAAATTCCGATCCATTTCAATTTTCCTGAGCGATTTGTTCCTGGAAGTCGACAGTGTTTGGTGTATGCTTACTGTAAGACATTCTATTAATTACTTTTCAACATACCTACATGTTTTTAGCCAATTATTTTTACTGTTGTAAAAAGGTTTAAGGCAATAGTATATTTACCAAAGAGATGTTTTTGCATTAAACTTTTTTGATGGTGTTGGCCTCTTTCATACTTTAGTCACTATTGAAAAAGTTTTAAGCAAGTTTTTTAGAATAATTCAATGCAATACGTCAGAAAAACGTGAAAGTTTGGTTATTAAATATTAAAATAAATTATTGAGACACCTTGAAATAATTATAAAGTTGTTCCAGCGTTAATTTTACACTTCATTTATTCTATTTCAAGTTTATTATTTTTAATTTTAGCAAACCTACTGGGCCCCAGCATCGAAGTAGATCCTATAAATAACAAACCGAATAATGTGTCATCTCTTTTCAGGTATGCTTCTCAGCATTATTGGTATTATTTAAATTCAATTTTAAGTAACTCCAAGTAGCAGTTTCAACCTCGGGAAGAAATTAAATTCCTAAATTACTAAACTTTTAAAAAACAAATGTTTTCGCTTGATCATTTATTTTTTCTTCCGACTCGCAGAAAAACATTAAAAACGAGATATCAAAAAAAATTGTGAGGCGATTTTTTTAGTAGCAAGATATTGTTTTGCGGTTAGAATTTTCTACGAGTTTTTTTTTTTAGAATTCGTGAGATAAATTTATTACAACAGAAGCTGCTTATTTAGACCACCAAACATAAGAGAGTGTAACAGCAGTTTTGCCACGGCGTCACCCCACAAGTACGTCACGTTTCTGACAATTTCCGGCTTTTATTTCAGGAACACAAACACCAACAACAGCATTACGTAATAGTAGTTTTTTACACCCCTTACATTCTCAAAATTTGCTCAGTTTGTAAAAACTAGACTTTCTATATTTCCGTGATCATTGCAAAACTAAAGATTTAAATGCTTCTTGATTCAACGAACTTACGTTTGATAGGTCGACGCTTTTTTACTTTTATCTTGCAACTTTTTCGTATGTAAACTGTTAATTCGATGATGATGTGATGCATAGAAAGACGCGAACGCAACAACTATACATTAGAATTAAAATTAGCTCCCTTTAAAACGATGTCATTTATGTTTCGGGCCCATTAAATAGCTGCAGATTAATTTTAAAAAATTTGTTTTTGAAATTTGAAAAATTAATTTAAATCTAAATCAAAATTTTCAGAAATACATCTCACGCCCAACAAGTGGGGTAAACAAAAGCAAATAATCATCTATACATTTAAAGCTATCTCTCATCTCGTTTTAAAATTTGCAAACACTATAGAAAGCCCAAAATTAAGCATCAATAAACTGCAAATCATTCAAAACTTAGCTCTGGGCATTGCTTCTGGCTGGATACAATACACGAACCTTCAACACCTACAGTACATGAAAAAACCTGGTCTCATTTGATGGGTTCCATTTCAAGCTTCATGCTACTCAACTAGAACAAGTAACTCAAGCGTTTTAACGTTTTTTAACTTTACAAACCTTATTAACGTTCATTCAACCCTCCCAAAACCGTAAAAGCCACAAGCGGTGCAGCTCAGAACTAACAAACCACCATTTTTAAAAGTTGCCTACACACAATAAACCCGGATATTTATGTGAACAATGTCAGATATGCTTGACGCACGCACACAGGGCACTAATAAGCTTTTTAACTTCAGCAAACTACCAATACTACAGAACCCTAAAAGTGTGTCGCAGCACTCCTTACAAGCAATGGTAGGTCATTCATAAAAAGTTGGCCTAATTAAATTTTTTATATCTAATTATATTCCCAACTTACAAGGAAAGATTGAAGGTGCTATGTTTTGTGCAACCGTCAAGCGATAACCGGGACCTGCTTTCGGAGATACCGAGATATTGCTGTTCGGTTGAAATTTTTTTTACTTTAGTTTTGGTAGGCTACAGTCTTTTAGTCATTATACTAAATACTATTTTTATTTGAGTCATTATATTAGGCTGTAGTTGCCAGAGGTGAATACCTCGAGACATGTCTCGGGACACGTTTTTCAAAGTCTCGGTCTCGTAACCCCAAAGTCTTGTCTAGGTCTTGGTTTCGGACCACTGTGTCTCGAATCCAGGTTGAGGCATTGCAACCATGTGGGCAAAGCTCACAGCTGTTCTAAATATGTCACGATTTTTAGTAAAAATAGGTTATTTGTACTTTTTTTATCCATTTGGGCGTCATGGTCCTTTTAAATTTGCATTAGTCACAATAGAATTGAGTCATGGCAATTTTTATCAGGATTTTGGAGTCGGAAGATTTAAGATCCGATTCCAACTCCAACTCCAACTCCGAATTCCTACACCACTTCCGATAAGGGCAATAGCGTTATGCAAAGTACGATTTAGTTAAAATTAGGGTGGCCATATTTTTGAAGTTATTTTTGAAGTTATGAATTGGGACGTTCGTTAACAGAAAAAGTTCGTCTCTAGTTGGAATCTGTCACGAATTTCTTGATTTTCGTCCCTAAATAGTAGTATTTTTTTTTAAAAATGGATATCAGGAGTTGAAGTCGGATAAAATATTCCGATTCCAAAACTTTGACAAGTTGAAAACTCAAAACCATGGTCGGGCAGTGAGCTCGGGTTTGGCGTGCGTGATGCACAATGCCACAGATGGCATTCTTTCTGCTGTCTGTCCACAACTTCATATATTTTTAACATCTGATTATCGGCGTACGTGATGCACAATGCCGCTTCTATCAGTGCAGTAAATCTTTAAAAAAATAATAAAAGATCGGACAGATCGGTCAGACTTCAATTGGACACCAAAATTGTGGCATTTCCGGAAGCAAGTTGGGTAAATTACTTGCAGTAAGTGGTTAGGACCCAACGTTTTACTCTTGGACAAGGAGAATTCCGTTTTAAGTTGGCCAAGTTTAGTTGGAATGATGTCTGAAAGAATCAATAACTTTTCTGTTAGAGTGGGACGAAGGCGTCAAAATGTTTAAGGTGTCATTTAAGACACTATTTATGAGGCAAGCAAAAGCGCTACAAAGTACTCAGCTGTCTAGTAGACCCAGTATTAGGCAACAGCGTGACGTGGGAAGATATTTTTTTGCGAACTGCCACAAGGTTGTGACGAAACGTGAGTTTTTCGAGATGGTTACTAATTCTGGTGTTGATGCCATCTAAACGTCAAACACCTTTTGAAAAGAAATTAAATTGACTTGCAGTCAACAGCTTCATATATCCCGTTTCTAAACAACGAAGGGAGTGTTGTCCGACGAGGAAAGTGTTCTGACGTACAAATAAGATTATTTTAACATTACTCCATGCTTTTCGACGAGAGTGTTAAAGTGGATGCTCTGATCAAACCATCGATCTCTTAATTTTCTATTAAGTCTGCTCAATAAAGTTATAGCAACCAAAATCGAGTCATCTTTTATTTTGAAGCACTGCAGTAAAGTTGTATAGAGAGTTTTACACTCAGCATGCCAATACGGCTTACGGTCGTTTTGGTGACCACATGAAGTTTTGGTGACCTTTCTGGCTGCTTTCCGATGGCGTTAAAAAAATCTTGATAAATCGCTTCCACATTATGTGAATTCAGCAGCAATAATGTCTTTTCGACTTTGTTTGTTAAAGCGATGTAATCATTCCACTTGACACTCCAAAAACTCTATCGTTTAACTAGCATACCTAACACTGGCAAAACAAACCTTGGTAATGGAAGCCTTATAGTCGAGGATCAATGTTTAAATTGGGAAATTTTTTGTGATTGATGGTGAAGACCTTCGATGTAGAAAAGATTTTATATATTCTTTGTATTAATTGTTTAAACCAAGTTTGTGGAGTCAGAAAAATTATTTTTTAGCTCCACCAACTCAAAGTTTTCCAATTCCGTCTCCAAAAGATCTAATAATACGGCTCCAACTTCAACACAAGTAAAAAAGAGTCCAACTCCACCCTAAAATATATCGCTATGGCAACCCCGACTCAACAATATGGTTATAAGCAGGTTGTGGAGTTGGAGTCCCCGGAGTCACAAGCTTTAGATCGGAGTCGGACTATTTTCTTTAGAATGGATGGAATTGGAGTTGCACACAGGAGTCTGTTTTTTAGATTCGGTCAAGTTAGAAATCTGATTTCTTATCGTATTTGGAGATTTCGATTTACGTTAAATTATTTTTCATTTTTACAATATCTGTTTTACATTTATCCTCTTGATTTGCAGGAATGCGATGGAGGCGCTGTACATAGGAAGCAATTAAGCAATTATCCCGACCTGCTCCCGGAGATGCCAAAAAATTGCTGTCCGATAAAAATATTTTATTTTGTTTTTTAGTTTATAAAAATATGACTGACACTTAGAACTGCTTGCCAAGACTGTCAAGCAGGGGAAGTGCCGTGAAAGTGTCTTTTCTAAGGACACAACAGATTGGCTTGAGTAGGTTTTGAACCGAGATCAAATCGATCACAATTACGGACGTTTTAACAAGCTTTAAGCACTTGGCAATTAGGCCTTCATGGTTGTGAAATCGGAACCGTTGGAGTCCCACATTTAGGAATGAAGTCAGAGTAGTTTTTCAGATGCTTTAGAGTCAAAATTTAAATTGTAGAATTTTAAAGAGCTGGAGTCGAAGTTGGAAAAAATTTTTCTCTTTATACGGAAAACGGAAGAAATTTTTTTGACTCCACAACCTTGGTTGTAAGTCACACTTTGCAACCAGGAAGGATCTAGAAGCAAGAAGCGAGACCCCCTCACATAAAAATAGCTTTTATAATTGCTGAGTTAGCTTTTCATAATATTATTTTTATTAAATTGAAAGAGCGGATTAAAATTGAAAAATGTTTATTCTTACTCTGGTTACACTGAACCGGTGACCGTTTATTTTGTGATTCGTTTATTTTAAAAAACACCGTTATTTTTTAATTATTTAAAAGAAATTTTCACGGTGGGAGTCAAGCCATGAGCCGCATGCGCATAATCAAAGATAAACAAAATCAAGAAGAAACAATACTCTAGATAGCATTTGATCTGTTAAAACATGGGTTCTCAACCGGGGGGGGAATTCCCCACCAGGGGGGAATTTTGTATTTGCAAGGGGGGAATTTTCTATTTAGAATTTTGTTTAAGATGTAATGTAGTTAAAGCATGTAATATAGCTGCGTCCAGATCTGTAAGTTTATTAACTGTTTTTGTCAAGTGGTAATGTAGCGTTTTCACATTCCGCAACAGCAGATATGTGCAACCCGCGGCTCGCGAAGTCTTTTATGTGGTCACATCAAAGTTAATATAAATTTTCGCGCTTTGATATAATGCGGTCAAGCTGAAAAGTGTTTTTATATTTTTACAATAGGTTAGCAGCAACAGTGTGAAATTGCTTGATAGTTAATGCTTGATATACAGATAGAGATTGAGAATTGTTAATATTTTCAGTTTTTGTTGGTTTCTTTACACTTTTTTCAACCCTTTGAGGAATATGAGAATTTGATTGTAAAATAAAATAAAAATGGTTCAATAATGATGTCACAAATATCTAAAAATTAGAATTATAAGCCTTTACAGAAGTGCTTTTTTTACGTTACAATCACAATCATGGTACACATACGTACCATTGTCATTTAAAAATTTGATTGTAAGTTGCAAATCCTTACTATATTAAGTCTTGCAGAAAGTTAAAAGCTATATAAACTAAATTTAGTTTCAGTTCAGGAAAATTTTAAGTTGGTTAAAAAACGAAAACTTGATAAAAAAAGGTGGATCTTTGATGAGGAATGGTTTGTGACAATTTTGGTGTCCTACAAAATAAAAGAGCCATGTGCCTGATTTGTTGCTGAAGTTGTGACTGCAATCTAGTGTAGCGTGAGCAGTAGAGTTCAAGGCACGTGCTTAGAGTCAGATTTTGCCTCGTTGGACGCTATAAGAAGTGTTTGATAACGTCGTTCGCTGCCTTGCCTCACCACTTCTACATCAGTGCCAATTTGTTAAAGCAGCGTCATAGATACTTTGCCGCCATCGCTACAGCAACACTAAACTTTCTTTTATTATCTTTATTACAAGCTTTTTTGTTTGCTTGTTTCAGAGCATTTAGCATTTACAGTTTAAATCAGTGTTTCTCAAAGTGAGCCACTTGTCTCCCCAAGAAGGAATTTATAACCTGAAGGGAGGAAAAATTGTTAAGGAAGGAATTGGGGAGGAATGTGAATGAAATATTAAATTTATTCTTGTGAATGAAATATATTAAATTTATACCTGAGTCCGGAATGGGAGGGATGCGGCGAAAACTTTGAGAACCACTGGTTTAAATAATTTTAAACAAAATTCATTTGCTAGATACCTCAGGAGTGTCAAAAAGTAATTTTAATCATTAAAATTTTAGACAACATGAGTGTCAAAAAAAGAAGATTCAATGATTCATACATTGAATATGGATTCACATGCAACATTAATAAAGGAGAGGAAAGACCTCAGTGCGTGATATGCAATAAAGTTCTGTCAAATGATTCTTTGAAACCAACAAAGTTAAAACAACATTTACACAATGTTCACCAACAACACAAGGATAAAAGCAGAAGCTTTTTTGAACGTCACGCTAGTGCTTTTAAAAAGATGAGACTGGATTCAAATGGGACATATCATGAAACGAACAAAAATGCAATTGAAGCTTCTTACTATGTTGCTCTGGAAATAGCGAGGCAGAAAAAGCCGCATACAATTGGTGAAAATTTGGTAAAACCTTGCTCTCTGAAAATAGTTGAACTTATGCTTGGAAATGTAGAGAAGAAGAAATTGTTGCTGTCTCGTTATCTAATAGTACAATTCAGAGAAGGATCGAAGATATGGTTGCAGACATTAGAGATCAAGTTCTGCAAGAGATTAAGTCTGCTGCATTTGGCTTATTTTCAATTCAGCTGCACGAATCTACTGATGTAGCATCATGTTCCCAGTTAATGGTATTTGTAAAGTATGCCCATTTAAATAGTTTTAAGGAGGAGCCCCTTTTTTGTTCCCGTCTCGAAAAAACTACGAAAGGCGTCGACATCTTCGAAAAAGTTTCTTCTTTCTTCGAATCAGAAAATCTTTTGTGGGAAAACCTATGTGGGTGCTGCACAGACGGAGCCCCAGCTATGTTAGGAACCAAATCTGGATTTCAAGCTTATATTAAAAAGAAAAATCCAAACACAAAAGGCGTTCATTGTATGATTCATCGCCATGCGCTAGCCTCCAAAACGCTTCCTCCTCCATTACGTGAAGTTCTTGATCAAACAGTTCGAATGGTAAATTTTGTCAAAGGAGGCGCTCTTAACTCACGATTATTCAAGGAACTTTGAATTGACATGGATGCAGACCATCACGTACTTCTGTTTCATTCAAATACTCGGTGGCTTTCAAGAGGAAATGTAATTAAGCGAGTGTTTGAGCTGAGAGATGAACTCAAATTATTTTTTGAGCTTGAAAAGAAAATAGATTTTGCTTTATTGCTGAAGAATGATAGATGGATAAGATACCTTGCTTATATGGTTGATATTTTTGACCAACTAAATAGACTAAACCTGAAGATGCAAGGGAAAACACCAATATAATACAATTTACGCTAAAGATACTTTGAAAGCTTTCATGAGCAAGCTTGATAATTGGAAAAGAAAAATCAGCACAAACAATGTTGCAATGTTTGAAGAATTGTCATCAATTTTGAAAGTTGATGACGAAGAACACGTGCTTCCTAATTGATTTTGCAACATTTGGAAGCACTAGAATCAGAATTGATTAAATATTTTCCTGAGATTGATAACGATGAGCTTGGTTTAATACGAAATCCCGTCATATTGCCAGTTGAAAAAGTTCCTAATAGTTTGCAGGATAAATTTTTAGAACTCAAAGCTGATTCTTGCGCAAGAGATTTATTCAATAAAAAATCAATAACTGAATTTTGGCTTTTGATGTGCGATTCCTATCCTAAAGTGACAAAAAAAACTATCCAAGGTATCCTTCCCTTTGTCTCTACTTATCTTTGCAAATCTGGGTTTTCAACACTCTTGCAAATAAAAACAAAACAAAGAAACAGATTGGATGTCAAAAATAATGTGCGTTGTGCCCTTTGCAATACTTTTCCACGCATTCATGAATTGTCAAAGAAAAAGCAATCACAAGTATCCCACTGAGTGTTAAATTCGCATCATGAGTACAATATATTTCTTTTGTGTTTTGAATTAATCTTTTCATTTTAAAATATTGTTCAGAAAAGTTAATTACTAGCGTAATAATTTAGTATTAATTAACATCAGAGGCTAAAGAGCCTATCAATTGTGAAGAGTTTAGTTTATTTTCTTAGTTTTTTAGTGCACCGACGTAAAAGTCTTCTTTACAAACTAAATTTTTAAGGGGGGGATTTTATCTGTGAATAACGGTTGAAGGGGTGCATGGGCTAAAAAAAGTTGAGAACCACTGTGTTAAAAGAACAATAATAATGATGATAAAGTTTGTTGTAACAAAGAAAATAAGGATTTCAGATTAAAAGAGAAAGTTTTTTTAGTTATGATTTATTTTCATTAAAAAACTAAAATGTTTATTTGAAAATCAGCACTCAAATAAAAAAGAAAAAGTAAATCATTTTATAATTTTTAACATATCACACTTGTAGCTTTTATTGTTTATTTTTGTATAGGCAGCCGTACGGGAATGGTGAGGCAACAATGATTTTAACCGCACGAAACGTGTACGCACACATGTATTTGCAAGCCGCTGGAGATTTAAGAGAAGGCACTCCAGCGTATGATGCTTCCATTCAACGAATTGAAGCCGGTATTTTCTCGGTGTTGTCATTGATATTAAATTCTAACTGAAAAAAATATACAAAAACAATGTAATGAAAAAATTTTTGTTGTAATAAAAGTGAATATAAAATTTTCTACGGAAGATATGAAAAACGTCACCCGACAGTTGATCAAAAGACAGTTTATGAAAACTGCATAAGGCGAGTATGGCATCACAGCTTCTCACCGATGTTGCTTGTTTACAAAGTTGATGTTAATTCATGTTGATAATTTAAATTAGAAAAAAATAGGGTTTAACCATAAAAACTTGCTTATTTGTACAATTAAATCAACTGTCGTAGTACCGTGAGAGAGACCTCTATCTGCTTTTGCCTCAAAAATGTATAGAATTAAGTGCAGTATAAAAGATTAAAATTAATTAATTTTTAATCAATAGATTATGTACCTTTTTTCTTATGTTTCGACTTTTTAAATTTTTAAATTTAACTAATGCATTGTATCTAATTCACTCTTAGTAATCTGCAGAATTTACAATAAAGCTTATATTTGTCTTTGCAGGATATACTCGGGAATTAAGTTACCGATCCAATGTAGTACAACAACGGGCGTTTGCTATTTGGACACATTACCAACCCAGTACATGGTTTGTAATATTTCAAGATCATCTTTATTTTACCAGTTGAATTATTTTTACAATACAAATTCCTAGCAAGGTGATGCCGGAGCTTTTTTAAATATTATCCAAAATTTTTTAAAGAATAGTCAATTTAGCTGAAAAATCATTCACAATATAATTGAACTGAGTGTGCGATATTAGAATGGCCGGATAAACACAGATGGAATTTTTAGAAAACTTATAACATCTCGTATACCTCAATCGTTTTCAATTATATTTCTTTTGAGGTAGTTTCCTCCAGTTTCTCAAACTTCGTTCTAAAAATACGGGTCCAACACAACACAAACCAATAATGTACCGATTTGAAATCCAGTTATAGGCCTAACCTGTAATTAAGTAATTTTCAACCGGTATGCCGAAGTGCCGAAAAACATTAGTGCACCGCCAAAAGTTTCCAAGTGTGCCAGGAAACTTCAGTCTGATAGATTCTTCCAAAATTTAAAACGATTTCGTTTTCTTAAAGTCTGTGGCGATAGAATTTTGTTCAAGTGTTTTAATTGCTTTGTTTTTAGTAAAATCCATCTAGCAGTATTAAAATGAAAATCACTTATTTCAGAATAAAAAGTAAAGCCGATATATTTGGAAACATAGTTTATTTATGACGGTTCGGAATTATAACTCATTTCATCATCAACTACGTTCAACTAATTAACTAATCAATTGCAAATTTAGATGATTTATGACGTAACAGAATAAAGTATTGCAAAAATATACACATTAAATAAAACTCCGTTTCAATATTTGATGTGCGCGTAACTTTAAAATTAAATTATTTACGAAAGCAATCTGGAGTGTATACAAAGTATAGCGGTTTAAGAATCTTAAAACAAATTAATGAAACACGGAGTTTAAACATTTTCTGCACTGTACTGTTGTTAAAATAGATTAAAAAAAAGCAGTAAGTGTTAAATACATGCAGTGAAATAAATTGCTTGTCAATAGTAATAGATGGATTAGATTTTTTAATGTATAGCGATTTTTTTATTAAACGTTTTTGGCAATGATTTCAAAAGCCTAAAATTGCACAATTATTGAAATTGATTTTATGGGTTGGATTGCAAACTTTGTGTTTTGCTATATCACTTTCTTGTCTGAGTGGCGAATCAATGTTGTGGTTGTGAGTCTGGTAATTAGATTTCTGCCGGTTTGTCCAATATACGAAGCTTCTCAATCACATTTTAGTTGATAAATGACGTTGAATTGCTGCAGAAGAGGTTGTTTGTCTTTATACGGGAAATTATTCCTTGTAAAGACAGCTTATTGATTTTCCAAACGTCATCTTTTTCTAATTCAAAAGGTTTTCAAAGAACTTGAATGAATTTTATCTATCTGATCTAAAATTCTATCCAGTGATTGGCAAAAAGTTATTCCAACAATTTTTTCATTCGTATTTTCATGTCTTCGCGAATATAAATTTTCAACTTTGATCAAAACCAAAAGTCAAAATTTTTAAGGATTACTGACAAAATGCTTTGTTACTTGGCAACGTTTGACAGAGTTTTGTTTCAATCACATTTACTCTCAAATTCAACTACACTCGTTATCATATAATTGTAATATTACAGTAATTATTTGTACAGATTTTTTGCTTTTAGCCGACCAAGCGTGCGCGAGCAAAGTTATAGATTGGTAATAAGCCTTACGTCGAAAAAGGTTGAGAACCACTGCTGTAACTTATTTATTCGTTTGGTTTAATTCGTAAATTTGAATCAGGACACTTCTACGTATAAAACAGTTTTTTTATAATAAGTTATATATCGCCAGACCGAAAAAATATTTTTGATCACAGACTCTCACTATACTCGCAGTATTTTTCAAAACTTTTTTTTCAATAGCGCCGCTTGACAATTTATAATCACTGCAAATACTCTTCGACAAAAACGTAAAAACAAACTTAAATTTTATTCAACACCTTAACCCATTAATACCCAAATTTTTTATTTTTTTACATAATTGTTTAGAAAATCTTGTTTTATAAAATTTATGAAGAGGAACTATAAGTGTTTGTATCCAAAACTCTTAAAATATCTAAAATCTTAAATAGATTATGTCTTGGGATAATTTTTAAAAACTCGACATAAAAAGGACTCTTTAAAAATTTAATAAATTTAAACAAAAATATTCTTCGTCCTTAAAAAAGGACCATGGGCATTAATGGGTTAATAGACTACTCTAATGAGACGGATAAACTGGGTGAAATGTCATCAGGCTGTTAATACCCGGTTGTATTTTGTGGAGAAACAATAAGTTTCCCGGTCTGACTAAATCAAGGATGTTTCTTCTATAATACAAAAGCGTGGTCACGGCACTGAACCAGAGCTAGAGAAGGCAATCAAAATTTTTTTGACCCAATTCCACACGCGAGAGTATTTATTTCTTTTTGGTTTGGTTCTGCTGCTAGAAAAATTAATATAACATATTGAACATTGGTTTGACTTCAACATCGCTTTTCTGGGATAAGTTTGAAAACATCCTACCAATAGTTTTTCGTGTTTTGAAATTGTCCCAAAGTAATTGAAAAATGTTGCATTTTTGCCATGCTTCATTTGGATCAATTTTTGTTTAATGCTGGGAAAGTCCGGACGGTTTTAACGCTTTAATAGAAAAGAAAATTTATAGCATAGCAAACACTTCGGCTACAAATCAGAATTTGGGGCTGGAATAAATCCATATCGGTGATAACTTTGGAGGAATCTGTATTGCCATTACTTTTATTTCGCGGCACTAACGGTGACATTCCAATATTTAGGCTATTATACTGATTTTATCTAATACCCAGACGATTGAAGACAGAAGTAAGTCGGTAAATAATGCTAGAAAACTACGTACCAGTCGCTACAAAACTCGGAGTATCTTTTTATTTGTCTAGCCTCAATAAATCCAACACTTTAGCACCTTCACTTTCCTAATAACAAATATATCTAATAACCATTTACCCACCGACTTTTTAACTAAATTGTAAGACTCTCTGCTATTAGAGTAACAATAAAAAATTTTAATACAGATTATGATATCGAAATACTAGTTGATGTCATTATACCAAAAATCACAAGAAGGAAGACAGATAGAATTGACTAGACAGGGGAATTTTCCACACTATGAGATAGGCAAAAGCTGAAAAGCAAATTAAGTCAATTTAGATCCGTGGTTCTGAACCGAGGGTCCACGGACACCTGCGGGTTTGAGAAGCATTTTCAAGGGGTCCGTGAAAGGTTATAAATTTTCAACTGTTAAACTAACTTTTTTAATGCTCTTTTTTTTGAAATGGCGCGTTGATCATCATTTGTTTCAAAATATTTGTGAAATTTAGAAATATTTGCTTAATTACCGTTTTTTGATGTCGTCAGAAAACCTTTTACGATTATCCGCATTGTGATGTCACATTAATCAAACCTATTGCTAGTTATACAAAAGAACACAGCTGGATACTATGACACTAAATGATTCGAGAAAGCAAAATAGTTTTTTACTCAGTTGGTTACACATAGTTTTTTAACAAAGGTTTAATACTTGAACTGAAACGGCATGGCTAAATCTAGAAAGTTTTCAGGACGTTACTTTGAAATGGAATTTACTTCTCTGGTAGACAATGGCAAAGAAAAACCGCAATGTGTTTTATGTTGTTCTGTTCTCAGCAACGAAGCAATGAGCCCATTAAAGCTTAGCGTCATCTGCAGCAGAAGTTTTTTCAATTTTTTTCAAAGACAAAAACTTTTGTTGATCTGGCAAAAATTAGATGCTAATGGATGTTTTCAAGAACAAAGCTCTGCAAGCCTGACGGCTTCTTTTGAAGTGGCATTAAATATAGCCAAGCAAAAAAAACCTATATCATCGGAGAAACCTTGTAAAACCATGGGCCGTAGATAGGGTGAAGTTGCTGTTGGGAGAAACAAGTGCAAAAAAGATTCAACAAATGCATTTATCTAACGACACAATTAAGAGGCGTATTTCGCTTATGCCAACAGCAAGTTAAAACGTCAATCTGATCTTCTATGTTTGCTGTGCAACCCGAAGAATTAACAGATGTTTTATCATGCTGACAGCTCTTGGTATTTGTTCGATACATACTAAGGATAAGGAGGATGTTAAAGAAGATTTTTTATATTGCAATTTTTTGGAAACTGCAGTCACAGTTTAAAATGTGATGAACAGCATCTCAAAGTTTTTGAAACGCAAGGTTTGCAGTGGCAAAAACGTTGTGGCGTGTGTAAGGATGGAGCCCCGGCAATGCTTGGATGCAAATCTGGTTTCCAAGTGAACGTCAAGTCAGAGGATTGCATTGCATGCTACATCGATATACGCTTGCATGCAAAACTCTTTCTAATATTTTGAAGAACGCACTTAATTCTGTTGTAAAATTAGTTAACTTCGTAAAGAAGAGTGGCACAATTTCTCGTCTATTTAAACAGTTTTGCAAAAAAATGAACTCTGATTAGCAGACTCTTTTGTTTTATACAACAGTACAATGGCTTTTAAAAGGAAATGTTGTTGCCCGCTTCTACGAGCTGAGAACCAAAATCAAACTGTTTTTGGAAATGATTAAAAAAGATGCTTTTGTCGACTTCTTTAGCGATGTAACATGGTTACAGGCTCTGGCTTACTTAGCTGGCATTATTGTACAGTTTAATAAGTTTATTATGAGACTTCAAGGGCCAGATACAAACATTATACAATTTAGAGACATTTTCCGTGGCTTTTTAGAAAAGATACATAATTGGAATTGTAAAGTCAATCACGGAAACTTCGCAATTTTTGAAGAAGTACTTTTTTGATCTTGAAGAAGTGTCTGAAGTTTTTCCTCAAAATCCATTTTCCCCAGTGTTAGATATAACAACTATTCCTAAAGAAGTTCAAAATAAGCTGTTGGACTTGAGAAATGATTCAGCTGGTCGTGAAATGTGTATGATTAAATCACTTATTCAATTTTGAACCTCTACGTTGCAGTGGTACCCAAAGTTATCGATGGAAGCGTTACGCGTCATTGTTCGATTCACTTCCACTTACCTCTTTGAAAGTGGATTTTCTACTCTCATGCACATCCAATCAAAAGCTCGCAACAAGCTAGATGTGGAAGATACAATGAGATTAACGATTACAGAAACACGACCACGTACTTCAAAACTTGCTTCTGATATACAACATCAAAAATTGCACTAAAGTGCATTCACTTTGAAATAAATAAAATAACCTGCATTATTTTGTGCTGTTTTAAGTAGGATTTCAAACATTACGTTGCATTTTGTGCTGTTTTTCATAACTTGCATTTTGTGATGTATGGACGTCGGCACCGGGGAAGAGCTAGAAGAGGCCTTGGTGGCCCTGGAATCTGAATTTTTCATGTAACATATAGCTTTTGATAAGTTTTAACCATCTTGCCTCTTTCTAGAAAAATTGATTCAGCCGACGCCCATGGTCAAGGGGTCCGCAATTGCTTGAAAGATAATTAAACGGTCCGCAATAATAAAAAGGTTAAGAGCCACTGATTTAGATCATAAAACAACACAAATATTACTATTATTGTGACTCTATTCTTACAACTGTCCCGATTTACTCTCAGCACCGTCAAATTGTCTAGTTTGCTTCAGTGTCGCTTTTATTTTCGAAAATGCCCTCAAGGGGGCAGAAACGCCAAATCTGGAAATCACTGCTCTACAACATTAAGCTTAACTTTAGTTGGAATACCTAGCAGAACTTAGCTGACCAAACAGCTTTACATAAGAACAAAAACTGGGGATCATGACTGCCTGAACTGGACACCGGGACAAGGCATTTATACCAGGACGATCATATCTAAAGCAAATTTAATTGCAAGCCCAGCTTAAAACGCTCGTAATAGTTGTAATTTTTTTTTTTTTTTAATAAATATGACTAAAAAATAACAGAGTAAATCTCATTACAAATATTATCCAATTATTAAAAACAAATGCTTTTTGCCATTTACACTGTTTTTTTTGGTGAAGCTGCTAGTACTCAGGCTAACAAGTCTACACTGTGTTTTCAATTGTTTACTACCTGTCACCCATGTACACGAAAGTAATCGTGCGACCCATATTAGGGCGGGTTAAATTTGATGATTTAAAAACTTTTTTTTCAAACAAAGTTGTAACAGTGCGAAAAAGTTGCATTTTTGCATAGAAATAACTTTAATGAAATATTAGCTCAATTGCGTTACATTATAAATCCTCCCGAGGCCAGTAAAATTTTCAATTATAAAAAAAAAAAACACATAAATGACAGTTTTTATTGCTATTATCTAGACCACTATAACAAATTAATTATTATTTTTTTGCTAAAAAGAGTATTTTATAAGCATAGTAAAAACCAAAAAAGTATTTTTAGTTGTTTAATAATGCATTCATGTTGTCACAAATCGCTTAAGATTTAAGGTTTTTTCAAAATTTGACAAACTTGCTATTAATTTATTTTCATGCAACAATATAAATACAGTTTCTTATTTATAAAATAAGTTTTTATATACAGTGTATTACAATAGATTGCATTTTAGCGTAATTAATTGTCTATTTTTGTTTCAATCTCTCAAATCAAGTCCTTCTTCTATTCAAGTCTAGGCATGTATCACCACGATTTAATTGCGGCACGACTGAATCCATCTTGTCTGTCTTTTTCATAAACTTTTAAAGATATCTCTGGGCAATTTTGACGCATCGTTCCACTGCTGGCGTGTGCAAGGAAAATCGAATGTATTTTATCTAACTTTTTTGATGCAAACAATAAATTTTTGTTCAAATATCGTCATGGTGATAAGAGGTTCAGTTCGTTGGCGCTCAGCTTTTAAGGGTAAAAGATCAATCTAATTATCTGCAAAAATGTCGATTCCTTAGACTTTAAATTACTGAATCAGGGACGGATTTCTCGGATTGTTTTCTCTCCCTCATCTTGCTTTTAAAATGAATCGGAAGAGGTTGGAGTAGAAGTCCGGTTTGTGAGTAGTGGCGTTATTGTCATGTATCATAGAAATAAGCATATTTACCAGGTGGCCGTAGTAAGCACCTCTTTTTACCACTGATTCAAGCACTTTTTTCATAGCAGATTGAGAAAATATTGCATCCTTTTAATCATTTTCCACAAACGATGAGGGCCATTCACACTCTATGGTTGATACTTTATGTCAAACGAAGTTGGTGCGTATTCATTAACAATGAAGTTGCCAAGTGTTTTCAATTGTTCAGAAGAAAGACAACCGCTTACTTACTATCTAAGGGACATACCATGTCAACTCACACCCCTATTTTGCCGACCATCTCCGATTTTGCTGAAATTTGGCATGTTTGTAGGTTTGGATGAGAAAATATCTCACACCAAATTTCAAGTTTCTAAATTAAATAGTTTTTGATATACGAAGGTTGAAAATTAGACACAAAATCGCCGCTTGAACGCCCCTGATCGAGCAAAAGTAGCCCTTCTGGCTTTATTTTTATTCGATTTCGAAGATATTATTATTATTGGAAAGCTCTTTTTAGCAGCTTTTCAACGATATTAATATCTCAAATGTAGCTATATAAATAAAGAAGTTATGTTTTGTCGTGACCTTGTAAACTTGACCTCGCATGACCCCAAAACCCCCACTCAAAACAAAAAAAAATTTTCAATATCTTTGTTCCTCACATAAAGGACTATCAGCATGCCAAAAATTAAAGTGGTTGCCAAGATATTTTTTAAATTATAAAAAAATTAACAAAAAACTTGCGAAAAGGATTTATTTGAAAAAATCGACAAAGTTGCGAAAGTATTTATTGCGAAAATATCAACAAAATTGCATCATTAGGCACACCTGTTCAATAAAATGCAAATATCTTAAAAACCCAAAGAGATCCCACTTTGATTTTTGGCATGCTGACAGTCCTTTATGGAACAAAAATATTAAAAATTTTTTTTGTCTAGAATGGGGGTTTTGAGGTCATGCGAGGTCAAGTTTACAAGGTCACGACAAAACATAACTTCTTTATTTATATAGCTACATTTGAGATATTAATATCGTTGAAAAGCTGCTAAAAAGAGCTTTCCAATGATATTAATATCTTTGAAATCGAATAAAAATAAAGCCAGAAGTGCTACTTTTGCTCGATCAGGGGCGTTCAAGCGGCGATTTTGTGTCTAAATTTCAACTTTCATATATCAAAAACTATTTAATTTAGAAACTTGAAATTTGATGTAAGACATTTTCTCATCCAAACCTACAAACATGCCAAATTTCAGCAAAATCGGAGATGGTCGGCAAAAAAATGCCGAAAAGGGTGTGAGTTGACATGGTATGTCCCCTAATGACTTTGTTTGCCAAAGTTAATTACCGAGATTGACATACGTATATTTTCAGAGTAATTTAACATCAAATTATCATTGAATGGGCTCTTGTTAATGCCACGCAGATTTTATATACTAAATACTTTTGGTTAATATTTAAGTCGTTGATATAAACTAAAGGTATCGGGTCCCAAGATTTAATTGGCTCAAAATCTACAACTGGATTCTTGTCATAACTTTGCAGTGCTTTCCCGATATTAACAGAAAAAGCTTTTGGACCTATTCTATTACCATCCAGATAATAAAATAAATGGCGTGAAGGCAGTTTAATGTGTAGTAAGCAAGTAAAACAGTGCAAGGGTTTTTCAAATTGTTTTTCTCAAAAATGAATTATACTACCGTTGATACCAGTATAACTGTTAATAAAAAGGTTGATTGACTAAAAACTTTTGTTCTTTACTTGGCACCTCTCTACTTTTGTCACATGAATATTTTTCAAAATTCACACATTTGCATACCCTTATATCAAAAAAGTTTGACCTGTGCTATGTCTACAAAATTTCTTAATTTACCTTTAAAATTTTTTTATGCGATTCTTCATTTTGTATGTTTGAAAAGCGATGCTGTAGTATACCGCTATTCACCCATATCGCTTGAAAGTTTTTTCTAACAATCTCTGCAGCTATTTATTCCAACAAAAGCGTAAAACTTTTACATTCTTCTTTTAAAATGTGTATTTCTTGTAAGTAAGCCTTCATTACCTGAAAATAGGTTGGAAGTTACTTATGGTGTAGATTCAATGGTGAGCCAAAACTCGGCATCTTGTTGCTTCCGCATTACGATAGAAAACTTTTACGCCATTTCTTCATTATATTTTTAAAAAGCTTGCTTTTGTTTTGCAACTAATTTTAAAACTAAGCAACTAACAACTAGTTCAAAATGAGAATATTTATCAGGAAATATTTTTTGCGAGAGGCAAAGGTTGAAAGCTAGTTGACGATGCAAGAAACTATGAAATAATGCGGTAATGTGTTGACATTGTAGGAGTACAAAGCAACTAAATTTTATTAAAAGCTACCAATTGATGTTAAAACACTTTATGCTTCAATGCAGAATTTAACAAAAATTGAATTGTTTTTGGGAAAATTTATAGCGTATTACAATTGGGATTAATTTTTGCCACAGATATTTTTATAGTAAAATACAATTGCATTTTAGTGTATTGCATTCGCAATACAACCTTATTTTGCTTCGTCTTCTTCTTTCGGCCTTTCCCTTTGATCAGAGGTAGCCACAGCGCATGATGTTTCTCCAAGGCGTCCTGTTTTCAATGTCCTTCTTGCACCAAATTTCCTCATATCTTCCTTCACTACATCTAAAAATCTTCTCTTCGGCCTTCCTCTTTTCCTCTTTCCCGGTAACTCCATTTCCATAACTCTTCTTCCTAGATACTCCTGGTCTCTCCTCATGATATGTCCATACCACCTCAGCTTGTCTCCCTCATCTTCATTCCTAACCGTTCTACTTTAACTATACCCTGATGTACTCATTTCTGAACTTATCTTTTCTCGTCACTCCCATAGCAAACTTCAATATTTTCAATTAGATAAAAAAACTGTTTTGAAGAAATTCGACCCGCCCTTACCCATATAAATTTTTGTTCAACTGGGTAGCACGAATTTGTAACACGTTATGTTATATTAAGCAACTACAATGAGAAGTTAGCTTCAAGCCGTGGCTTAATCTTTCAATATGTTTGTAACTTTTATAACTTGTTTTTTTGTTTAGGCTAAATGCGTTTGTTGACAAAGTTTTCACGAAAGCGAAAGAATTCGACACTGATTTAAACATGGGACCTATTTGCACTTCTTTGGAGTGGCTTCTTTCAAAACAAAATAACGATGGAAATTTTATAGAATCGGGTCGTGTGTATCACAGGGAAATGCACGTGAGTTTTTTGATGAACATCGTATAACTATGATTTTGATCTAAAAGAAGTATGTCTTTGAAAAATTTAGTTTAATTTTAAAACAAATGATATCATCACTTTTTGATTTAATATAAACATGTTGATTTATTAAGATTTATGTATTTACAAAAATTTTTTAAATTTCTGCTCTGATTAGCATTGTCAAATAAAATCAATTTTTATTCTGCCTCCATTTTTACAAATGATAAAATAAACCAATGCGTACGAATAGGCCTAACTGAGCAAAAGTCTTTTTTTATTTAAAATTAAACTGCAAGTAATAAAAATAGATTCACCAAACCTGACCAGCAGATTTTTAATACATCGCGATTAGTTATAAGCAATATTAAAAACTTAATTTTTAATATTTTTTTTACTTTTCAGGGCGCAGTCGCAACTGGGGGAAACAATTATCTGACACTCACCGCTTACGTGGTAATCTCGTTGCTTGAAGCGTCAAGTCGCTGCTATCCCGCGCTAAACGCCCGGATAGCAGCTGCGGCCCAAAACGCTGTAAATTACTTGATCCGTAACAAAAACGATCCAACCTTTTCTGCTCCTTACGGACTTGCGCTTTTGACGTATGCTTTGATGCTACATAACCCAAATTCACTTGACGCAAATCAAGCATTGAACAGGTCAAATAATTTTATTATCTTGCAAATCCAGCTGGGTTGGCATAATTATAACTTTTAGTCGTTGTGTCGCTTCTTTCTTTTTCTTTTTTTTTTGTCTTTACTTGAATATAAATGGTTTCTCTGTTAGACTTATTTGTTACAGTGATCAAGAATCGTAATATTGAGTAATGTAAATGAACTTAAACTAGACCTTTTTTGAAAATTTTCAAATTGAAAATTTAATTAAGTTTAAAAACAATCTAAAGTACTTTTGCAGACTAAAAGCATTACAAATAGAACAAGGTGGCACAGTTCATTGGGAAGGAAGATCGTTAGCAGAGATTGCAGGTACTGATTTGCATGCTTATTGGTACCAAGGAAGGCCTCAAGCAGTGTACGTTGAAGCAACAGCTTACGCCTTGTTGGCAATAATTGCCAAAGCACGAACAAATAATCTACGTGAGTAACTTAAAATTGGTTGATTCTTTCTGCATGATCAATTTGCTATGTTCTGATATTTAAATTCTTAGCTTGTGGTGAAGCGGTTAGTTATGGATTTTGCTATCACAAAATTGCAAGTTTGTTTTCCTACTTGTGGCGCTTATGTTTTTGAGATATGATGTTCATGTCGCAGTGTAACTGGCTGCACTGGTAATGAGATTAATTTAATCTTCTTTGATTTGATTCACTTTTGGTGCTATACAAATGTTGGATCTCAAAAATTTCAACATAACTACATTCTTCTCGCTGAAACTTTTTTTGTAGATATTCATATAAATACTGTATATACAGTCCAGATAATTTTTTGGTATTTCTATTATAGCTCGTCAAGATGATCTTAACCTTGCTCGAAAAATTGTCTTATGGCTCATTCAACAGAGAAATGCTGGGAGTGCTTTTATTTCAACCCAAGATACAGTTATAGGACTGCAAGCTCTTGCTACGTATCAGACATGGATTGCTGGTGTGGTAAGTAAACTTGTTTATGGTTTTTAAATAATTATTGTGAGAAAGAAGGATTATGCCACACTGATAAAATTTGACACGCTTAAAATATAATTCTTTGTGACACTAACGGCATACTTTATTTTCAGATTTAGTGATGCTGATGTGTTCTTTGAAACTTTGAAAAGTAATGCCAGAGACTTTTAGTGAAAAATGGACAAAATTTGGCACCGTGGTATTATCAAATATCTACAGAATATAGGGTTAGCCCTTGAGGACATTCATACCCTTATAGTTGTTACATTAGGGGATGATGCTCCAGCTTTATCAACAGTAAAAAAGTGGGCAGCTGAATTCAAGAGGGATAGGGAGAGCCTTGAAGATAGCCCAAGGTCTGGTCATCCAGCATCAGACCGTGTTCACCACATGGTAATGGATGACAGACGTTTAACAGTTTCTGGCCTTTTTTACTTGATTGCCTGTCTCAGCTCCCTCAGCAAGTTGGCATAGTATTTTCCGTTGATAGTACGTCTTTTCCGAAGGTAATTAATGAACACAATACCTTTCGCATTCCAAAAGACGGAGGCCATCACCTTTCCTGCAGACGACACCATCTTGGCCTTCTTTGGAGGAGGAGAAGAAGGATGTTTCCACTGCATGGATTACCGTTTGGTCTCTGCCTCGAAGTGATGAATCCAACATTCATCTTGTGTGAGAAAACGTTCAAGAAAACTGTCTATATTCATGTCAAAAAGGGCCAAGTTTGCCTGCAACATGACCAGCCTGGTGTGCTTTTGAGCAGGCGTCAAAAGGCGTGGCACCCACCGAGCGGACACCTTCGACATGCCAAGTTCTTGGTGCAGAATGTTCTCAACTCGTTCACGGGAAATGACTACGGCATCTACTATCTGATTAATTGTTAAACATCTGTCATCCATTACCATGTGGTGAACACGGTCGATGTTTCCTTGGGTTGTTGCTGATGCTGGACGGCCAGACCTTGGATCATCTTCAAGGCTCTCCTTACCCTTCTTGAATTCAGCTGCCCACTTTTTCACTGTTGATAAAGCTGGAGCATCATCCCATAATATAGCAACTATATCGGCATAAATGTCCTTGGGGGCTAACCCGTTTTTCTGTAGATATTTGATAATACCACGGTGCCAAATTTTGTCCATTTTTCACTAAAAGTCTCTGGCATTACTTTTCAAAGTCTCAAAGAACACATCAACATCACTAAATCTGAAAATAAAGTATGCCGTTAGTGTCACAAAGAATTATATTTTATGCATGTCAAATTTCATCAGTGTGGCAGGCTATGAACTTTTCAGCCTACCCTTGTAAGATACACTCCTGTTTCGAACATTCTTGGAAAAACGTGGGTTATCAAAACTAAAATTATCAAAACCAATCAGTAACTCTTCATGCATTTCCATCATGCCCTTCCAATAAAAGCTCTGAGATTTTTTGTAATTAAGTCAAAATCTAAAAAATACTATTTTTAATAAAATTTTTGTTTAGTTAAATGCTTACTTACCCTCTGCGGTCCAACCTTTTTTTTACAAAAATTTTTCCAACAAGGCCAATATTTTTTATTGTCTAAACCTTTTCCTTTCCCTGTTTTAATGCATATTCTGCTGTTTTTATATTGACTTGAGCAAAAAATTTTGAAAAGTCTTTCTGAATCTATTTTTTGAAAAGTTTTTCTGATTATTCTGTTTGGAAAGGCACCTACATGGAGAGAAACGTTCCAATTTTTGCATATCTGCTTCATAATTCGTTGCTACTACAAATTTATTTAGGCAGCACAAGTACACAAAAGATACAAATCAGCCCAGGGCTGTATTTCGGGGGACTGGTGGTTCAATCTTCCGGAAAATGTATCTTTAGTAAACAAAATTTCTTTTGAAAATTCAAAAGTTGTACAAATAAAGAAAAAGACTGTAATAAACTCGCGTAAGGAAATCCTAAATATGGCCTTGAATTAGCCTAATTATTATTTACAACTATAAAAAATTATTAACTTTTGGTATAGTTCCACTATTTGTTAATATGCTGCGTAACTATGGTTGCAATTTTTTTCTTCTTTATTTTTATTTAAATGAAAGAACAAGATGAATTAAGAAAATAAGAAAAAGAGACAGCCAAAATCTTTTTATTGTTTGTAATGTTTCAGCGTGTGGTATGCTTTAAAGCATTCTCCTGGGTTTAATTCTGGTTTCCTGATGTATGTTTCGCAATAAAAACAGAGTTGCTTTGCGAGATTGTGTAAGCTGCTATTATGCAGTTTTTGTTGTGCCCTCGTGTAGCTTTTGCGATAAAATGTAGTTTATTTAATCTCTCTTTATGATCAAGGAAACTTGGCAATGTATTCAGAAGGCACTCGCTTGAGCTTTCTAAATGAGTTACTGCAAGACTTTTGTAACCACATGCTAGAACGTCTTCATTGTGCTTACGACATTAACCGGTTGTACTTGGACCAAACGTACCCACCAAGAATCTAATCACGTGTATCTGCGCATTAAATATCCCTGGAATGATATTGGACTTGCTGTAAGGACCGCAATACAATAAATTAAATAAATCTGTTTATCATTTCAGGGTTGAACTTGGACCGCAAAGGGTTATGCGAATACGAAATTTTAGAAATACGGACAATGCAATGTAAGCTGCATTGGGACAAAAAAGTTTTTTTTCAACAAATTGAAACTGAACACATTGACTTTATTTTGATAAAAAAGTTAAAGCTTCTCTGTTGACGTCAGTTGTTTTTAGATGATTAAGCAAATCAGTGTTGGGGCAAAAAATATTGTTTTGTAGAAAAATATATAAATTTCTTGAAAACAGAAATGGCAACGTGTAGCCCTGCGCTTTTCGATCTTTTTTTGTGATTATTTACTGATCAAGTTATACGAGTCTTTATCGTATTTAAAATGGTGCTAAAAATATAAAATAACCCACAAAAGCTCATCTCTAATCTTTTCGTCTAAAACTCGTCAGAAAATAAACGTCGAAATGAAGGGAAAAAATTCAATTGATTGTCTAATAAAGTTGAATGAAGAGGATTGGATGTTTGAGAAAGGCGTCAAAATGCGTAATCAGTGCAAGGTTTTCAACTTGTAAAAAAATTTTTTTTAGGCGGCATAAATTTAGCTTGCATGATTTGATTGTCGTTGTTTGAACGGTATCCACTCCAGGTCAGACACAAGCAGGACTGGGGCCGAGGGTTTATCCTTTTACTATTCCAGACTGCTGCACTGCCTGAATCAGATGCTGGCAGTGGTGTCATTAAGCCAGCATCGAGTTTCGTCATCCAAAACTGTCAAACCTCGTGGTCCATGTGGTGCCCGATGTATAAGGCACGCTGTTAGTACATGGTCTGCAGTTTGCTCAGAGGCGCCACACTCGCAATTCGGTGAAGAAGCGAGACCCCATTTGTGCATGGACGGATGTAATCACCCAACACCAGTCCGCAGGCGGTTGAGCTTAACCCAAACTGCTCGGGGTAAGCCCATCCCAACAGGCCTGGCACCGGTCCCGGGCACAAAAGCACGGAGCCTGGAAGCATTTTCACAATACTTCGTTTTCCTTCTGTGATTTGTCCATTCAAAAGCGCGGATGCCAAGTCTGGCAAGGTTGTCCAAAAGATTCCGCGCAGCTGCCACAAACGGACGTCTGGATCTTAGTCTCACTTGGCCAGTATCTGAGGACCCACTTAAAAGATCATACAAGATATGATCGGGGTCCAGAGATCCACGGTGAGCCAAGGAGAGTGTCGCTCCCATTCGGGGAAGCTCAGCTGGCTGGATGCCTGAGAGTACAGGTAAATGGTCCGTTGGAGTGGGACGCAGGCATCCAGTGACTATGCGCAAGGCGTCGTTCAAGACACTGTCGATGATGCGAGTGTGAGCACTGCGACACCAAACTGGCGTACAGTACTCAGCTGTTGAGTAGACTAGAAATAAGGTGGCTATGCGTAGTGTTTTAGCACCAGCACCCCATCCCGAGCCGACGAGTCGCCTCAGCAGTGTGACGCGAGAGGATAGTTTTTTGCGCAATGCCACTAAATGGTGACGAAACGTGAGCGATCTGTCCAGTTTTACTCCAAAATAAGTAGGGGTTGGACAGAACGGTAAAAGTCTACCGTTGTTGTAGACCTTTAGCTCACGTTTGGCCTCTCGGTTATTTAAGTGAAAGGCTGCCGTCACTGTATTAGTGTGACTGAGCTTCAACCTCCAAGTCTGGAGATACGCTAAAAGTGTAGACATATCTTGGCTTAAAGTTTTATCTGCATTAGAAGCCGGTTACATGATTTGATGTAAACGGCTTCTAAAGCAGATAAAGAAAAGGCCGAACGGCCAAATGAAAGAATAGTAAATTTCACTGTGATTTTTGGCGCACATAGGGTTAACTAAAAAGGTTAACCAATTACGAATTCATTAAACACGACTGGGTTTGAAGAAGCGCCAAAACGAGTGGAGGTGTTGCAAGAGTTTGGAATTTGGTTAGTTCTAATAAATTTTGGTATTTGTTGACGAATTCTGTTCTGTAATTTATCTCAACGATTACGAAACAAAATTCGTCAATACGTGCCAAAATTTATTAAAACTGGCCAAATTCCAAACTCTCGCAACACCTCCACTCATTTTGGCACCTTCTTCAACCCCAGTTATATGTAATGAATCCGCGATTCGCCAACACCTTTTGAATAACCCTAAGTGCAAGTTTTCCATATTGGTTCTTGAGGCCGAATGTGAGAAATTTGGCCCTTTTTTTAAAGGTGTTTGGCTTTAAAATTTGACGTTTTGCCTTTTGGCCTTTTTTATGAAACAAAATCTTATTCTTAAGAGTTGGAATTTATGTTTATATATTTGAAGTTCGTAAGCAAAAGTGTTAGAATTTTTATTGCTGAATAAATCTTCAATCGTCTTCACTTTGAATTTGGGTCGTAAACAGAGATTTTGGACACTGATTGAAAGTGATGACCTTTTTTTTGTTGTTTTCACCTTATATTTTTGATAAACATAGAGATTTTGGACGCTATTAAAAAATAATGACTTTTTCTTTTAGTCTTCACCTTTAATTTGGGATAATAATAGAGAAAAAAACAACTTGGCCTTACTTTTCTAAGTTTGACTTCTTTTGACAGCCTGTTTGACCTTTTTTGAAAAATTGGTCAGGCAACTCTGTCTATGTGTGCCAAAAGTTATTATGATGAAAAATTTACTTTTTTTCATTTGGCCATTCGGTTTTCCTTAATCTGCTTTAGAAGCCATTTAGTCGGCAGCGTGGTCGAGTGGTTAAACCGCCGAGGTTATGATCAACATGGTCTGGGTTTCAAACCCACTCGCGCCATTCTGTTGTGTCCTTGGGAAAGACACTTTACGGCACTTTCCCCTGCTTGATGGTCTTGGCAAGTAGCTCTAAATTACAGTCATATCTCTATCAAATTACAAGCGGACAGCAATATCTTGGCATCTCCGGAAGCAGGTCGGGCTAATTGCCTACCCTATGTATTAGCGTCTCCGTCGCTTTCCTGCGAGTCAGGTGGATAAAGATAGAGCTTTAAAAAAAAAATCAAATCATGCAGGCTAAATTATGCCGTCAAAAAAATTTGTTTACAAGTTGAAAAACTTGATTACGCGTTTTGACGCCTTTTTCAAACATCCACTTACCTTCGTTCAGCTTCATTAGACAATCAATTGAATTTTTTTCTTCATTCCGACGTTTATCTCCTGACGAGTGTCGGACGAAAAGCATAGAGATGAGTTTTTTGGGACTATTTTTAAATTCTGTACCAAAAACCACTTATTTAAAAATATAAACTAAGGAAAAGCTTTAGGCCTCTATAATGAACCAACAACTTTTTTCATTTTAGTCATCGCAATTGAAGCACCCTTTGATCCTTTGAGCGGAAGAAAAACCTTATGTATCTGTGTAAATATTTTGTTTTTGCCTTCGATCCTTGTAAAAAAGTTTCATGCTTCTAGCGTAGACATACAATTACGTCAATTCAAATACTGTAAGTGCAGAGAAAATTTTTTCAAACGGGATTTTATTTAGTTTTAGGCAGTGATAATGATAAAAAGTTAAAATAAATCGCTTAGAAAAACATAACGTCGTGTTCTAACTGTTATTTTTAACCTAAAATTTTTGTTTTTGCGAAGGCTTGACAGTTTGACATGATACCATAGAAGTTAGCATCAAAGCAATTTAAGAAAGGGCAAAAACAGTGTAATGGAAAAATTATATGTAAAGATTGTTTGCACACTTTCACATAAAATCACTTTATTCTATTTGAATAAGATACCCCTGATGATCCCTTTTATGGGTGAAACAGTCTGTTGGGTTTTAACTTTGTTTTTATTTCCGTGATTTTGCTATTGTTAATTTTAAAATCACTTTATCAAGCTTTTCATGTAAAAAACAAACTAATTGAAGAACAATTTTTTATTAAACTTGTTTCGATGCCGAAGTGTGTGCCAAGTTTGTGATTTCACAACGTTGCGCCTGGGTAACACAGCTACTTAAATGATATTGCGCTACATCAACGTGGTCAAATTTGGCCCTTACCGTAATTGAACCAAGACTTCAGTGCCAGAGGAAGGAATGCCAACCAGGGGCGACTTCAGGACTTTGTCGCTACTCAGGCTTGTGTTTGATACTGATGTAACAAGTTGCAAATACACTACAACTACACAATAGATTATTACTGTAGGCTACAGATAGTGGGTAAAATTTTGTAATAAATTAAAATGTATGGTGGCTAAAACTATATATAAACTGTTAATCATCTGTTATACCTTACCAGAAAACAAAGTTCGGTTTAGGCTTCCTGTCTGCAGATACCCAACCGCTGATGATTGTTACGTCACAATAGTCACAATGCAAGAGACAATTTCTCTGATTTTGGTCTCCGGTTATTTCTTTGCAGCCCGAGTTGAACATAAAAGTAAAGCAAAAAAGTATGCGGTTCGACAGTCTTCACGCGCTTGTAAATTTATTTTTTCTCTTTTTCTCTCCTAACATATTGCTATTTTTCTGAAGCACGAGTTGATCATAATGGTCAAGAAAAAAAATGTCCACTTTGACCGTGTACGCGTACTTGTAAATGGCTACTTTCTCTATGCTGTAACTAAGGATATTTCTCTGTGGTCCAAGTTCAACATAAATGCTAAGCAAAAAGAACGACTGCAACTGCATAGCCTACTTATTAGTCGGCCTGCAGGTGGTTTTTAGTATAAAGGTGGTTTATATTGTGTAGGTTTTTCAATAGAGATGGTTTGTAATATATAGGTGGTTTATGGTATTAATATTTACTATAAACCACCTATGGGACAACTAATAAATACGGTCTGACATCGGTTTTCAACCTTTTTCATACCGCAACCCAATTTTCAACCCAAGGTAACTTAACGACCCCCTTTGGTAAACAAAATTTAATTTTTGTCGCAAAATGTAATTTTTCTGGCAAGATTTCTAAAAAAAAGGTTTTCACTTTGAATCTGTCTCTTATTTCTCGTATTACTGTCCTTCAAAAAGTCTTCACTTTAAATAAAAAATTCTGTTTATCATGTGTTTTCGCGACCCCTAGAAAATAGCCAAACGACCCCCAGTTGAAAACCACTAGTATAGAATGTCTTGTAATGAGCCTGAATTTTATAGAATCAATGTTGACTTTTAAGAAGAAAAATTAAACAATGCCAGCTTTTATTTTATGATTCGAGCTGAACCCGAGTAGTCTGAGTGCCCGAGTTGTTACTGGTGCTAACCTTTACAGTAACTGGGTCGTCGAATACAAATATAAAGACAATAAATATTCTGCTAGACAGAGTTTACAGTAGACCAGTGATCTAAAACTTTTCTGGTTTTTGACGATCCCAATTTAGGAAAAAAATTGTATTGATCGCCCAATCCAGTACACTTGACTGCCTCATGTCTGCCAATGCGTATTATTAAAGTGAAGACTTTTTTTCTAATCTTTACTTTCATGCAACTAATTTTTTTTCATTATATTGGAAAAAAAGCCAGGTTTGGCAAGCAGCTCTAAATTTCAGTCATATTTCTAATAGAAACTAAAAAAATACAATCAAAAATTTAAACAGGACAGCAATATCGTGACATCTCCGGAAGCATGTTGGTGAAATAGCTTTACGTTAGTGCCTCCTTTGCTTCCTGCAAATTGAGAACTTTGAGAAACACTGATTTGCATGAATTAGCTGCCCAACGGTTCGATCTACTCGTAAAATATTTTCAGTTGATTTTTTTAAGAAAATTTCTTAATCAAAGTTTTCAAAAAACGTAAATAACAAAGTATCTTTTCTATCTTTAAAGAAACTAAGTTTATTTAAATTTGATGTTGTGTACTGCTTTAGATCATATGTTTTTAATAAATTGCCGCGAAATTTTCTTTCCTTTTGTTACATCAAAAGCTTCTATTCTTTTTGGTAGCAAAAAGAAAAGATGTTTTTTACTATTTCATTATTTCCCGCTTAAGGTTATTTCCCACTTCCCACGGCACAGTTTTATTTTAAATTATGCTAAAGAAACGACTTATGCAAAAGTTGAAAAATAATTATATGTTTTTTGAAATTGAATAAGTTTTTTCTGTTTTATCTTAATACAGTATTTATTTACTTACAGTCAATGCTTAAAGTCAAATTATATAGGATAGTGTAGGGATGTCCAAACTGCGGCCCACTTATGGTTTGATGCGGCGCACTGTCTATTCCATGTTTTTAAATATATTTTTTAACCTGTATCGAGCGTTTTCCCAATTTGGTTTGAGACAAAAATCAACAAATCATAGTCAATTTACAGTGAAGACCTTTTTGCGGCCCGCCAACTTAAACTCAATTTAAAATTTGGCCCATAATGAAAAAATGTTGGACATTCCTGGGAGAGGTTTATTGTTTTTTTTGTTTTTTTTTTAAACCCATAGTTTTTAGCAGCAGTTATTTGATTTAAAATTAGTTCTACTATAAAGTTGAATCACTTCGAGTTGTTTAGTACTAATGAAGATTTTTTTTAGGGTACTGTCCGACAAGAAACCAACTTTACAGTACAATTGAGTGCCGTAAATCGAGAAACAAACTTGAATTGGCGAAGTAATGCAAAGCAATTGACACAAAACAACGCTCGATACAGAGTACCATTTGATATTCCAGCTGAAGTCGTTGATAATCTCAATGTCTCGGCCACAATAAGCGGTAAGTTTTCTTTTGAAGCCGTTGACTCTTTTTGAGTTCGGTAAAAAATGACAATACCCAACAGAATTATAAAAACGCGTATACATAAGCATCTGGTAGAAGATTTTTCAACGAAATATTGACAGAGTTATTTTTATCGGACAATGCAAATATACTAACATTGAACATTGTCTACTAAATGCTTTAGCTCATGCTTTGATGTTCAAAAATCGAATTTATTATTCGTTTCGGTTAGGTAATCGGTTAGGTCAGGTAATTAATCGGTAAGGAAGCAGAATATTTTCAAAAAAGGTTTATATACCGGCTTTATTATTTATAAATTATATAAGCTTTTGCCCGAAACCGTTACAAATCCATCAGATGGAAACGAAGAAGAAATTCAAGTTGTTTTTAGTTTATTCTATGTTTTTATCTGCCTTTTTTACAAAAAAAAATAGCAACTTGTAACTAAGATGTCTACGGGGCATGAGCATAATGAGCATACAACATATTAACTTCTTCTCACGCTAAGATCACATAAATTTCTATTCATCTTGATTTGTCCAGATTTGCAGGATAGCGTGGAAGTGCTGTACATTATTAGAGATATGAATGAAATTTAAAACTGCTTGCCCAGACCACCAAGCGGAGGAAATAACCATAAAGTGTCTTTCCCAAGGACACAACAGAATGGCGTAAATAGATTTTGAACCGAGATCATGTTGATCACAATCACGGCGTTTTTAACCACTCGACCACGCTGCTCATATGCTTGAAGTGTTCTATTGCGACATCAACCTGCGAACACACTGCTGCCGTGTAAAACATAATTTGACAACATAAAGTATTAACGTAAAGAATAAAACGCTACTTTTTACACATCGTCACTACTGCATATTACACTTCGTTCTTGACTTATATTTATCATTGCTTTTTTATTTCAGTTTTACAAGCGCTATATGTTTCTTGAGTTGCTTTATCAATTTAGTTTAGATTTCCGACCACTTCCTTTACAGTATAAGGGCTGCTAAAAAGCATATAAGCAATAAATTATGTGAAAAAGTTTTAAATTGCAGGAAGACAGAATTTTAATAAAAATTATTTATGCTACTAAATACTAGACCTACTGTATATTGAAAGTTAGCTATTAGTAAAACTTTATATTTAATTCTAAAAAGTTTGTAACATAATTTGTAAAAACTTTTTTAATCTTTATCAATATTTCGTTTTCTATGAAACTTTTTTTCAAATACGCTTACGTCTGTCACAAAGTTCATATAAGCCAGCCCACTTATAAATTAATATCAAACACCAAGTACTTCATCCTTTTTCGAAATAAATTGATTTTTCCCGGTCATCATATTTATAATTTTTGTGAAAATATTTTCTTGATTCAAAAGCAGGAGAGTCAATGGCCTTGTTTAGATTAACAACTTTGCCTCTTTTAATCAATAAACTTTCAGGTGTCGGAGAAGGGGTCTTATCATATCGTTGCATCTATCGAACAGTTGTTGACGAAGAAAGTTGTTTCTTTAACATTGATTACAGAACCAATATTTTAAATTTGGACGAAATAGAAGAAATAAGAGCTGGAACAACAAATTTAAAAATGCAAATTATTGTGAGTAAAAAAATAACCATTGGTTGTAAAATACAAAAACACAAAAAAGCAAATCTAATTCTTTATGTTATTTTATTTGTTTTTTATTTCTTTCAAGGATACCCAAATAGCCAACTAATTGCTAGAATCTTTAATCATGTATAATTTTTTTAAATATTTTGTACATCAAGGCTTTTCGAACTTGGATTTTTGAATTTTTACCGGTACCAGTAACGCTAAAACACAGGCTATTTTTAGTTTAAAGCAGGAGTGTCCAACCTTTTACTTGTCGCAGGCCAAATTTTCATGTGAATGTTTATCACGGGCTGCAATCGCTGCAGTAATCAGAACGATGTTATTGATGGGAGTTAGTTCGGAAATTTCAGTCCCAAAACCAATGTTCTTTAGAAAAAAAAGGTCTTCACTCTGCTTAAGCGCTTTATTTTGTCGATTAAATGAATACTATTTGCATGTTCGCCAGCGCTGGATTAGTGTTTTCAAAAGGTTTTGCGGCACACTTAGAAATCTCTTGCGCATCACAGATTGGGGAGGTTTAATTGCACTGCAATGATTCAAGGTGATTGATTATTATCTGATTAAAAATTCCTTCGCGGGCCGCACGAAAAGACTTTGGCGGCCGCGGGTCGGACAACCTTGATTTAAAAGATACTTTTACTTTTAATTTTTTAAATTTGTTAATTTCTATTCTTTAATTACCAAAACTCTGAAAATAATTGTTATTTTTATTTGTCAGATCTTTATGGCATCAACGAATATAAACAAAATTTATGTTTTAATTTCAATAAAACATGGCTAGGCACTTTAAGGACGATAAATAAAACTATCCTGTAAAAACAGAAATTTTAAGAATTTTCTGAAAATTACCAGAAGATAATTTAATAAGCAAAACATTTAATTGATAATTCAACGTCAGGCAAAATGACGCTGGTGTTTAGATCTGTGCTTCTCAAAGTGTGCTACTTGGCTCCCCATGGAGGAATTTACAATATTAAGGCAGGAAAAATTACTAGGGAAAGAATTGGGAAGGGATTTGAGAATCTTGATACAATGTAAGTTGACCCAAAAAACTTGCTACTTCCTTCGTAATCATAGCCGTACTAGTCTGGGGCAGGAAAAAAGTGAAGACTGAAATCAATATTTTTTTAAGGACAAAAATTAAGACATTCAAATTTAAATGTTAATTGTTTAGCTTCCTGGCATAAACGGAATTTGGATTACAAATTTAGATGAAGACAAAAAGCGTCTTTACTTTGATCTTTGAAGTATTTTTCGGAAGGGGGGAGGAATGATGGTACCCGAGTCCTGAAAGAGGGAAATGTGACAAAAAATTTGAGAACCACTGGTTTAGATGAAAATAGCGTTTTATTATGTGTTTTTTCGGAGCTTTTTTCCAAAGTGTTTTGCTGCTAATACGTTTGACTTCAAATTCTTCTACAGCTGACAGTTTCAGCACGTCGAAACGCGACAGAGGTGTCGATAATCGAAGTTGGAATGTTGTCGGGTTTTGCTCCCATTGAGAGGACATTGTTTCCGTTATTGACTTCACGTCGACCAGACGGCATCGGTGAGTTTCCTTTTCTTTGTAAATTAAACATTCACGAATTCATCAAAGTGTGTTTTCAATGTTTTTAAGGTATAACAGAACTTAATAACAAACATTCAAAAAAACTTAAATACAGTAAATTTTTAAAAATTGTTTGGCCCAAAGTGTTTAAAAAACCGAATAAGGATATTTTTGCAGAAGCTATCATTTTTCCCCTTTATTACTCTGATTTGCAGGAAAACGCAGAGGTTTTAAAGTCAGCATTAGAAAGCCACGGCATTTCTTTTTTTTCATTTTATTTTGTTGTTTATTGCATTTTTAATGGCTAATGGCTCTAAATCTTGATTTTCCAAACAAAAAAAATTACGTACAGTTACGGTTATGGTCGTAAAGAAAAACAGTGTACCCATGACCTTCTTAAATCCAGGCTTGGGTACGGTACAACGGGTTTGTTTTTAATGGGGGCTTTTTGGTGACGTCACTATTTAATTGCTTTCCATAGAGCTACTACTACTAGTCACCTTGTTTTTATTTATATTTGGTTCAGCCACAGGACGAAGCTTTTGTTTAATATTAAGAAATTGAAATTTGTTAGATGAATGGGATGTTTTGCTTAAAAAAATTGAAAACAATAAATTGTTTCAGAAAAGTTAAATAATTTTCGTAGAATTATAAATAAATAGTAATTAATTCAAACGAATTAGGAAATCATTTGTCAGCCATCTTGGCTTACCGTGCGATATTTTTTCTACTGTGTTTAGGTTTTTGCGACAATAAGAAACTAACAATGAGAAAATTTGAAAACAGCTAGCGAACCAAAGGTGATAGCAACAACCGTCAAGCGATTATCTCGATTTGTTTTCCAAAAAGGAAAAATATTGTTATTCGGTTTAAGTTTTCATTTCGTTTTTAAGTTTTTATTTGAAGATATGGCTGATATTAAAAGCTGCCTGCGAAGACCGTCAAATAGAGGAAAGTGCTGTACCGTAAAGTATCTTTCTCAAGAACGCTACAGAATAACGCGAGTAGTTTTGAAATTGCGACGTGTCCATCACGTTCGCCATCAACACTGCTTTCTTACCAATCGGTTTTAAATACACATTACGCTATTTAAATCATAACATTACATAAAACGATCAAATAATTTTTAAAAAGAAAATGAGACTCAAATCTTTAAATCTTTAATTATACAATGTCTACTTAAATTAAACATCATCTACAAAATAACATCATTTATTATCGATGTTTTAGATTATTAGAGCTGATTCTTTTGTTAAGGAATGAGGTTTTGGTCAAAAAAAGCTCAAAGAAAACAACTCAATAAAATTATAAACACGAGAATTTTTTCTACTATTTTTTTATTATTTGAATTTTATTTTGAAATGAATTATTTGAATTATATTATTTGAATTTTATCTATCTATCTACATGCTCGTTTTGATGCCATAAGCTGTCTATAGACTTCTTATTTAACTGTTTCTCGCAGTCTCCCTGCCGTGTTCTTACTAAAATTTGCTATATTTGTTTATTTTTTCTTAATGAAACAAAAAACAACTTTAAAAAATGCATGAGCTTAAGGTTCAATGCAAATCTTGTTCTGTTCAGGGTATATTGTTGTTAAAATAGATATGTTTTTTACAGTTGATCGCTACGAAATTAGTGATGTCAGCATTGTTTTTTATCTGCAAGAAATCCCTGTGAACCCACCCGTGGTTTTAGTTTTTGAAATGGAACAAAAAGTCTACATTCCGTTGCCAGAGCCTGCAAAAATAAACGTTTATAATTACTATGAGCCAGCTGTACGTAAGATGACTGACTCTAAACAACTATATTTTAAATTATATTAAATGCACAAAAAAGACTTGTAGGCCTACAATTAAATCTGGGTAGTCTAAACCGTCATCCACAAACACTATGTTCCGCGCGACGTGATAATCTGCGATTGAACAGTTGTAAACATTCTAAATCCTGTCGGTTTATATAGCGCCAGCCATTTGTAATAACCGGAACAAACGGTATAAAATATCGTGCAAGTCTTCTTATTCTTATAAGAAACGTTTTGTCTTCAAAAATCATTGAAAAACAAAAAAAGCATCTCATTTGCTTTTCGAATCTTATTTTTATCTTTATTTAATTTTTAATCTGAAAGCAACATTTTTTGGCCGTTTATTCAAATGGTTTCAAACCAATTTTGACGAGCTATTGCTGACAAATTTTTAAATTTGTGAAGAATTCGGTAAACACTGTACAAAATAGACTGCTTTAGGTTTCGAGTAAATTTCTTGATCCTGATTACTACTAATTTAGGCAAAATAGTATTAAAAACATTTTTAATGATTAAGATTTAATTTAGATAAAGTTAGGTTGCACTACGGCACTACGGCGGTTTAGGTTGCACTACGGCAGCAAACTTCAGTTCGGCCTGGCAATGCGTCTTCACTTATTTTGGAAACAAATCGTGTACGATAAAATGAAGACAAAAAATAGATCTTGACATTGACTATACTTGTGTTTTTTCAAAATAAAGTGGGTAAGGGTCTTCATTTTAAATATATTTCACAAATTAGTACGTTCAATTTGGATCTATCAAACTGAAGTAACTCGGTAAAAAAACGCCGCCAACATGAAAACGCTGCGTCGCCTTATTGGTTGAAAAGTGCTGGTAATTAAGCTTATGTATTATCCTTCAAACCAAGATAATCATTTGGCAAAATTTAGTCTGCAAGAAATCTGTTTGTGCAATCTGGTCAATAAAGAACTACTACTGAGAATGGGAAAATCAACCGTCACGTGACACTTCAATTTGATTATAACCCCCCGCTCTTATATGTACTCTCGAATTTTTCTGTCAATCTTAACAAAACGAGGCAAAGCAGTACAATTAGTTTATTTTTTAAAAGGTATTATACGATATAATGTGTCATAAATCTTTATAAATAAAATAGATAATTTTAAAAAACTTTTAAAGAAGTCCTCATATGTTCTCCCATTGCAACTTCATGATCAAACCGTTTAAAAATTTAAATAATGAAATGTTATATTTTAATGCACCGTTTTTGTTTGTCAAAACAAAGGTCGCCCCGAATATTTTAATTACAGTTTAGGCTTAGTACATTTTTTAAACTTTGAAATAACTCCTCAAAAAATACCCCTTTTAAATCGATTTTAGTTAATTTAATGCAAAGAGTATAATATCGGTCTACAATTTTAACAAAAAACTTCTTTTGTCTTCTTTTTAATTCATTTTATGCGGGTTTGTTGCAATTACGTAGTAAATTAATTGTCACGGGGCCCGAAAGAACTTCAAAGCCTCTACTGACTATAATGCAATTATTATTAGAAGCTAGAGTTACTGTAAGCAGTAATAAAAGAGGGCGTATAAGTTGAAATAGTTGCCAAAAAGTAATGATTTCAGGCCTCTAATTCTTCATATTCATCCAAAAACGTAGTGATCTGAAAAAGAAAAAAAGTTTTTCATTACCACCAGTAACAGTTGACACATGCCTTCATACCTTTTTTTGTTTAATTCTATTGATTTTTAATATGTCATTTTGAATAGATTTTTAAATACAATAACTAGATTCTATGGAGGTCTCACAAAAAACTCTTGGGAGCCGCACGTTCTCAACTTATGGAGTATACTTTCTAAGAAAACTCTGATTGCACAGAAAACTAAAGTCTTATTTCAAAAAAAATTTTTTCTTCTCCTTTCGGCCTTTCCCTTCAATCAGGGGTAGCCACAGCGTATCATCTTTCTCCAAACCGTCCTGTCTTCAACATCTGTCTGGTTCGCACCAACTTCCTCCATATCTTCTTTCACTACATCTAAAAATCGTCTCTTTGGTCTCCCTCTTTTCCTCTTTCCCGGTAAATCTATTTTCATCTTCTTTCTTCTTACATATTCTTGTTCTCTCCTCATGACATGTGCATACCACCTCAGCCTGCCCTCCTTCATTTTCATTTCTAAACGTTCTACCTTAACTGTACCCTTGATGTACTCGTTTCTAATCTTGTCTTTTCTCGTCACTCCCATGGCAAACCTCAACATTTTCATCTCCGCAACTTCCATCTCTTTAACTTGTTTCTTTGTGACTGCCACCGTCTCAAGTCCATACACCATTGCTGGCCTTACCACTGATCTGTACACTTTTCCTTTTACTCTAGCTGGTAACATCCTGTCGCAGATTACTCCCGATACTTTTCTCCATCCGTTTCATCTTGCCTGCACTCTCTTTATCTCCCTCTTACAAGTACCACTTTCTTGCACTGTTGATCCCAAATACTTAAATTCCTTTACTCTTGGCACTTTTGTATCCTCCATCTTCACTGTTTCGTCGTCATTTCCTCCATTTATGCACAGATATTCGGTCTTTGCCCTACTTATTTTTATTCATTTTTTTTCCAATTCATACCTCCAAAATTCTAGTCTCCACTCCACTTCTTCCATGTTCTCTTCGCAAATCACAATATCATCAGCAAACAGCATCGTTCATGGTGGTTCTCTCTTTACTTCACCGGTAATCTGTTCATTATCACTGCAAACAGGAACTGACTTAACGCTGATCCCTAGTGCAGTCCAACCTTGACCTTGAAACTTTTTGTAGTTCCTACTGCACACGTCACCACTGTTTCGCTTTCCTCATACATTTCCTGTACAAGTCTCACATACTTTTCCACTATTCCCAATTTTCTCGTACAGTACCACAGCTCTTCCCGCGGAACCCTGTCGTAAACTTACTCTTGGTCTACAAATACGCAATGTAGCTCTCTTTGACCTTCCCTGTACTTTTTCATCCATTCCCAATACCTTATATTATATCCATTCCCATACCTTTACTATATCCACTCCTATACCTTTACCATATTTCAAACAAAACTAAACAGTACAATTCAGAAAAGTTTAGTTGTAAAGTTTAACAAAAAATCAGCACAAGGTCAGCCAAAAAGCTTTTCTCGGCAACCAAATAAGGACAACAAGAAACAATTCAAACTTTACCTATTGCCTACTAATGCTTCAGCAATGAAATTGAAAAGGAACAAACTTGGTTTAACAAGTGATAACAAAAGGTTTAGACCGAGTTAAAACCAAGTTCGAATTTACCTGTAGTCGAGATCGGAACAAAAAAATATAAAAGTCCATTCTTCAACACCGGTCTCTTTACAAATGGTTTATTCATACAATGTTGGGTCGCAAAAAAAAAATTTAAAAACACTAGATAAATGCCTCGTGTTGTTATCGAAAGTTATCTGCCTAAAATCACAACAATGACGCGTAAGTCTAATGTTGTACACTAAGCTTGCCCTTTCGTTGTTCAATTTCGACAAGCGTCTACGTTGAACTGCATCAAATTAAATAACAAAAGTGTGCATTTATTAAGTTTAATTTATTGAAACCGTATACAGAATTTCAACAGTACCTACACCTCCATCATACAATGTCGTAAACAAAACTCAAAAAAATACTTTTTTTTATGAAGGTTTTATCAAATAACTCTTTTTATAATAACTTGTTCAAAAAACCGCATTGCTTTATTTTAACTTTCTTTAATTTACGTTCGTCGCAGATCGACTGTGGCAAGTTTTATTCTATCACAAACACAACGAAATTGATCACCTCTGGTTGCGCGGAAAACGAAACTGAAGGAAACAGTGACATCTGCAAATGTGCAGAAGGCGGTTGCATGATCTGCAGGTACGATTGCTTGCCAAATTAATAAAGAACGATGCGCAAGTTGTTCGTTTTAAATTGCTGAAATTATGCAGGCGATTTGTAAATAGTAATAATAAAGATAGGGTGAATGCTATTTTATTTATAATGTATTTATGCGTTTGTTTGCTTTCAGAAACCGTTACGAACAAGTACATCAAACGTGCGACGTGGTCGAAGGTGATCGAAATCAGTGTGGTGGCTGCCCCCAGGGCAACTGTACCAATTTATGGAAATTTATGTGTGACGAAAATACGTTAGTATAGTTTTTATTATTTTGGAAAATTTTCAAACTTTTTTTTGTTATTTTTAACAAAATATCAACTTCTTTTTAATAAATTCTCATCTTCACTTTTCATTTTTTCCTCGTTTAACTGGTCATGCTAAGAGTGAAAACTTTTTTGTGAACAATTCTGACTTTAGTACAGCCAGTCTGCGTGTGATTCCAGCGACACGAAGCTTGTTCCTACAAATTTATTTGAGTGACAAGTGCCATGGCACAATATTGAAAACATGAACTGGCGAAACGAGTATTAACGAGGCTTTAATTCGGGGTTAAGAGTTTTTCCAAACCTTGATATTCTTTAGATTCGAATTCATGCAACTTAAGATCACCAATATAGTTTTTTTTGTTGTAAATTGGATTGAAAATTCTGTTGTTCTATTATTCATTAGGAAAATGTCATCTTTCGTTTTTTAAGTTGGGGTCGCTAAAAAATACCCACACATTAATAGGGTTATGTACAACGTGCAACTGTATCGTCATTTGACTGGCTCGAATTTACTGTTGGAGTCGTATTATTGGTGCCAGTTGGCACAGATTTCTTTTTGTCTTTTTTTCCTTACTTTTATGCTTTACTTTTAACCGTTATCTTTTTCTTTATTTCAAGATTAAAGTAAAATTTTGATTGTTTTTAAGTATATTTTGCTTTTCACCTGTGTTTATAAAAATTGCAATTTTAAGAAAAACCAATCTGTTTTTTAAATAAACCTATGTGTTAAGCCCTTTTGTAATAAAGGGTGTTTTTAATTAAAGCGCACAAGAGAATGAATAGCAAAAAAAGCTTTAAGTGCAATTTGTCAAAAATGTGACTTCGATTTACATCCGTAAAAAATTGAAAAAAAAAACTAATTTTTTTGTAGAGATAGCGATTTTGCTTTCGAAATTACCATCAACAGCATTTCACCGCCGGAAATGGGTGACTTCTTTTATACTCTCCGGGCTACTGTTAATAAAGTGCACAAAACAAGTAATTGGTCGTTGTTGATTAAGATACTGGAATACAAAAAACAAATTCGGTGAAGTTGCTATATTACTATTAGTTAATTTAAAAGCGTTTTTAAAGTGGTTTGCGCTTTGTTTGTTCAAACCTTCAGTTTCTTAATAGTAGTTTCAGAAGCTGGTGACCCAACATTTGTTAGTTGTGAAACTATTTTTTTGAATTTGACTTTCGTTTCGCTTCAAGTTTTTATACCCCTTTTCACATGATACATTTTTTTTTATAATAGCTTTTATTAGTTTTTACTTCTATATATCTTTTACCAATAAAATGCGTTGTAAATCTCCTGCAATTTTTTTTCGCATTATTCAAGCACTTTCTGTTTTTCTTGCTGACTAGTACAAAATTTATTTTGGTTTCAATGGCTCTTACTTCAAATGTTGCTTTCGTTCAGTGTTTTTTCCGCGCCAAATGTTTACCATAAACATTTTTTCATCGCGAAATTCTAAAAACCTTTTTTTAAATTTCTATCTCCGGCACACAATAACAACATAATTATTTTTCCAACATGTCCATTAAAGTCTTCCCAATTCAAAAATATTTTACTAATGTTTTTAAGTCCAGTTCGCTTGTCATTTAATTATAAAATGACTTTTCTTTTTTATTGTTCTTGCACCTGGTGTAGATATGCCGAAAAAAAATCACTTCTCATCGACGAAGGTCTCGAGACCGCAAAAAATCGGTCTTCTTTTGATGGTCTAGGTCTTGTGTTTTTAAATTGGTCTCGAGTCGTTTTTTTTCTATATTTTTGTTACTTGATTTTATTGTGACGAGTTTAGCAATTTGCAAAGTAATACTCAATTGACCAGCTTTGCCGCACTTAAAGTGGTAAAAAGCTAAGTGTCAAACTTTTTTAATCTTTAGTTTTGCAACTTTCTTGCGTTTATTCCAATGAAAATTTTTATTGTGATCAGGGCCATCTGTTACAAACTAATCCAATTACGAAAAAACTTAACTGATTTTTTTTCTTTCGGCAACAAACAAGTCTGGTAGTGCTTTGAATGTTTCTATCCTTTAACCTTGCCATTAAAACATTCACACCAAATTAATCTGATTTTAGAAAAATCATGTAACTTGATTTCGCAAATATTTCTTAAAATTATATTTTTTCAGTTCAAGATCTCGTTTTTGTAATTTGTGGAAGATTGTTGGAAAACTTAAAAAATTCTGTTTAAACTTTAAGCAAAAAAAACGAATCGATAACAGCAACACAAAGAGCATTCCGTTTGCACTTTAAGCTCAAAAGACATGATCCTTTACCCACTCGTAACACAATTTTATTATGGGTTGCAAACTTTATAAGTAGATCAACATTAGAAATAGCAGCCATTCCACAAGAAATGATTCATAGAGTTATTGATAATTTTCATGAACGTCTCCAACAGTGTGTTGACAATGATGGGAAGCATTTAGTTGATTTGATTTTTAAAACTTAATGAAATAAAATGGCATTATATGTACATTCAGAAAATAAAAGTTTTTTTCAAATGATTTATTATGTTTGGCTTTTATTAAGCTTACAAATGTGTCAGATCATTTTGGACACCCTGTATTTTAATTAGTTTTAGGAAGCGACGTGAAAGTTTGGTTTTAATTTTTGCGATTATTATTAAATTCTTTAAAAGATCCAAGGTTCTAATTTACTTGCGTCGGAGGAAACAATTTTAAGAGAACGGAGAAAACACAGAAAAACGTGTGTTCGGATACTAAGTCACGTCAATGGAAAACCTGCAAAGGCTGTGTACCTAGTTTTGCTTTTAGAAAACCGAGTTTTTATTACTATTTTGTTTATCTTGCAATAATTAGACAAGAATAAATTTCAAGCTCAGAAAAAACTTTTTGATGTTTAAAAGTAGTTAGCAAGAAACAAACTTCTATGCTATGTTAAAGCTTTATAGTAGCTTTTTAGTTTTTGAATGGCAAAAAGGGCATCGAAAACGTTGTTATGAAAAAGCAATTAATTATTTTAATATGCTATGTGCAAATTTACTTTTCTTTGCAATCAATTTGCAAACAGAAAGCCAATCGAAATAAGATAAAAAAACCTATCATCATTTCGGATCAAAGTATAAAACAAAAGAGTTTTAGTTTAGCTCAGAGCTTTAGGGTTCCGTTAAACATTCCCATGAGTTCTGTAAACTTGCAAAATTCCACAGGGGTTCCTTGATTTATTAATAAATAGTTGGTCAATATTAAATTTGTTTAGTTTCTTATTAATTATTTATTATTTAAATTTTAGAATTATACTGGTTTTAATTTAAATAAATGACGAATAAAGATGAAGCAGAACACCATAGTTTCGTGTTGGAAACGCAGCACAAACAATATCGATAGCGCAGACCAGACAGAGCGTAATGAGAAGAAAAGTGCAGAACTGGGAGCTCCGTACAAGAGGATCAAACATAATACAACTGTCGACATTACCAAAGTGAAAAAATCGGATGACACACATTTGCGATAATGTTTCTATTTGCCCTATGACCAATCTATGAATGCTGCCCCTCAGCTTGAGTGTCTAATTTGTTGCAAAAGGTTTTTCAATTCCGCGCGAGCTCCAACAAAGTTACAAAGACACCTGGAATCTAATCATTCCTAGCACTTAACAAAAACCATTTCGTACTTTAAACAAATCAAAAGCAACGTTCAGAAGTAAAACTATCTTTCTTGGGAATAATAAAAACGGATCAAGATTTGTTGCTGACCTCTTATCGACGACTGTGCCACCACGTCCTAAAAACAAAAAATCCATTTACTTTGGTTGAGAAAAATATTCGACCTGCATTGCAAGTAGTAGCAGAGCAGTAACTTGACGAAATATTTTGGACAAAAATTACAACAAAGTCCTCTGCCGATTGCACTGTAAGCAAAAGAGGATTTCGTATGGCTGAAGATTTATTGGAACAAATTCCTTTGTTAAATTGGATAAATTGGATAAATTGGATTAATCATTTGATATAGAAAATAGAGCACAACTGCTTATCTTCATAATAATGCCTAATGTTGATTTCCTTGCTGTTGTGGATGATATATTTGTGTTGCCTAGACTTGGCTTTGACTACAACTGTCAAACAAGTTTTTGGCAAACTCTATGAATTCATGACAGAGAAACAAATACCCAGGAAAAAATGTTGTTCTCTTACTACAAGCGGAGCAGCGATGATGACTAGATGTTGGTTTAGAGTTGGTGTTTGAATCAAAGCGTTTGCTTCTAACTGTGCAATAAAGCATTACATTATACTTCGTGAAGCATTAGCGATGAAGCCACTTAGTTCTCACAAAAAGATAAAAACGAAATTAAAAATTACCTTGGACGCAATTGTGAAAATTGTGAACTACACAATATGTGGTGGTAAAAGAAAATCTGAAAGAGTTTTTTCAAAAACTATGCGAGCAAATGGATTTTGACAACGTTACTCTTCTGCATACCAACGTGCGGTGGCTATCATGTGAAAAAATTTTGACGCATGTATTCACATTAAGAAAAAAAAATTTAACGATCTTTTACAGAGCAAAAAGCATCACTTTGCAAAGAATTTTTGTGATTTTGAATGGGTTTCTGAAATGGCATATTTGTCTTCACTATTTAACGTAATGTGCACGCTTAATAAAAGTCTGCAAGAAAAAAGGGTCTGATGTATTTTCGCAATTTACTAAAATTGACGTTTTCAAAGTAAAGATTGACTACTGGCTAAAAAATCTCGAACAATCATTTTTCTTTTTGGTTCCTAGATAAATTTCTAAAAGAATCAGAAATTGATGATATAGCTGTAATTAAGAAAACAGTGTTGGGACATTTGGCAAAATTGAAGAAAAATTTTGCATATTACAAGATATATCAAGGAATTTTTCTCTTGTCTAATTGGGAAGTGAAAGAATAATTATCCATTTCAGCAAACGTAAATTTTAGATTCTTCTTCAGGAAATTTTGTTGATCAAACAAGAGGAAAAGGGAAGGAAACATATTAGGATTTCAAAGAGGGAAGAAAAATTGCAATAAGCGCAGTAAAACATTAGTGTCAGTTTCCCAATACATACTTATGTAAGGCAGCTTCTCTGCTGTAATGCCATAAAAACAGTCACGTGCATGAGAATTGCATTGAGCAGCATGCAGCCACGTTTTAACAAAATTTCGAGTAAAGAACAGGAAACCCTATCTCATTAAAATGCTTTTTTTTAGCTGTAGATACCAGTGTATTCAAAGTTGAGTTTATCTGCTCTGTTTTTGTTTTTCTTAGGAACAAGAGAAATTTATCATAGTCATTTCTTTTGAATTTTTTTTTTTTTTTTATACATTTATAAAAAAGTCTAATTTTAGTTAATATTGCCAAATTTCTTGCACCCAATATCGCCATGTAATAAATGGGTGGCAAAAGTTGGTGTAGTGTTGATGAAAAGCTGCGTATAAGTAGTACTGTTGATCCTCTTTTGCAACTTTTCTCTAATTAATTTTCCGCAACATTTCCTAGCATGACTTTTCTCGCTTTTCTTCTGTATTTCAATAATTGTTGGCCTGCTTGCAATATCGTTATACATTTAAGTTACCGTTATAACTATTTGTTCTTAAGTTTAAAATTGCAACTTCTCTCCTTAGTAATTGCCTTTTTTCTAAGGTTAAAGATGTTGTAGTGAACTCATCTCCCACAAAGAATTCAGATGTGTTTATTGTGCAGAATATTATTTGCTAGCTGCAGTCCTTTGTTTGCAAAGCTTGGTTTTTCAGATCTTGAATTGTAAATTGTTATTTTTTCCAAGCTTAATTTGTAATATTTTTTCCCTTTGTACTCGTTGGCTGGTCGTAAACTCGGATTCATGGCACTTTTATTGCTTTTTTTGTCAGGCCACATATTACTTAAAAACTGCCGATTGCTTATTATCAGGGATGTTCAACCTGCGGGCGGCACTGTGGCCCATTTAGGTTTTTATGCAGCCCACTGATTACTCTAATTTTTTACATGTAGTTATATATTCTAACCTGTATTGCAATCAAACTGTGTTCCGCGAGCTTGCTTCTTTTTAGAACACTGCATTTTTGAGACAAAAATTGTAAAATCAGAGTCTGGTTCGAAGTGAAGACCTTTGCGGCCCGCCGACTTTAGCTAAACTTACAGTTTGGCCCATTATGAAAAAAGGACATCCCTAGCTTATTATAAAATCCTGTAATTTTTGTGAAGAAAAAGGATAATGGTCACCATAGAAAATAACAACTAAATCGCTTGTTTTAATGCCGTAACTCAGTCGTAACCAGCAGAGTTAGAGACTTGAATAAGTTTAGGCAAACCATTTGAGACGATCAGACTGAGCCATCCTTGAGAATCTTCAATTCTGTGCTTTTAGTGCCGTGATTACTATTTTACTGCAAACTATTTTATGAGACTCAACTTTGCAATAAACAAATTTAGCTTTGTTAACTTGTGTGCAAAAGCGAACTCGCTACTATGTTCTTAATATTTAATCTTGATTTCTGGGCAAAAATGGGTCCTATGTTTGCATAAAATTGATCTTTAAACAAAAACAGTGAAGCATTGAAAATCACTGAAAATTCTGTTCCAGTTCTAAGTTGGAGGTGTTATGCTTCGAGCAGGGGTGGGCAAACTTTTAGCTCGATGGCAGCAATCACAAGTTGATTTCGTTTGCAGGCCACATTATAAAAATCTCTAATAAAAAAGGTCTTCACTTCGAATTTGTCCAGATTTTTTTGATTTTTGTACCTAAAAATCATTGACTCCTTACAAAAAAGATATTAATATTCCTTAAAATTATTTGTTTGAGGCTTTCGTGGGCCGCAGAGAAAATTGTTGCGGACCGTAATTTGTCCACCCCTAATTTAAGGCAATCCTCAAGCAATTACCCCGAACTGCTTTCGGAGATGCCAAGATATTGCTGTTGATAAAATGTTATTGAATCTTGTAATCTCAAATTATCTAAACAAAAAAAAAGTTTTTCACAAACTTAGATTGTCATTATGGGTGTAAATGTGAATATTTTTTTTAGTTTAGAATCTCAGCCCAAAACTTTTTAAAATCTGCTTCAATAAATTTTGATAATTTTTTGCCGGCTGAACGGAACTTTTGATTCTTAACTGCTTAGATATTATCTAACCTTTCGTTTACACAATTTTTCAGCCTATCAAAACTTGCTTTAAATCGTTGAGTACAAATAATGCATTTCAGTTCCACAGTAGATTTAAGGGTAACCTCTCTTAGAAATCTTGACAAAAAAATTGCTGCTTTCAAAAACAGTTTTTTCAAGATTATTTATTTTAAACAAATAAGATTCGTAACACGACTATTAATTTTTATAGACATTTTAAGTTTTTGTACAAGTCGGAAACGTTTAAAAATGCCGTTATTCTGGATAACTTTTAACTTGATTAAAAAAGCAAGAGTTTAAGTTTTGTTTTTGCTATTGAAATTAATTTTAAAAATTGAAAATAGTTTTTCACCGTTGGCTGTTTGATTGTTTTTAGGTAGTCAAGAAAACTTCAACCAAAGCGTACAAACAATATTCTTAGTCCGTAGAGATTGTTTCGAGAACTGCAAATTTCAGCCATACGAACGTAACAGAGTAAGTTACGCAAAAGTATGATCAATTTTATTGCTTATTATTTGCAACATTCTTTTTATTGTTTAGCTTCATTAATTTTGTTTTGATATCAGGAATAGAGAAATGAATAAAAGTTAAAAGTTGATCATTAGTGCTTTTGTAAATTTTTTGAAAAACTTTTTACCAATTAAATTATCACTTTGTGTTTTTTAAAAGTACTTTTCATTTGTTTTATGAGCCAGATAATACTAAACTATTTTTTTTGCAGATCTTACCAGCTCTTGTGGAAAACGTGCCGTTGCTGGTCATTGGTCCCCCTCCCGAGAAAATACAAAGAAACGGTGTAAGCAGGTAAATAAATTGTGTTTTATTTCGTGCTAATTCGATTTTTCCACATACAAAAATTGATTGAATGACCTGTTTTTTTAATAAACTTAAACACGACATATCTCTGAACAAACTCTGAACTAAACACCCAGTCCTTAGAGGTTTGAACAGGCATTGTTTTGAAAAATAGCATTTGCTACAAGAAACTATTTGCTTTTGATTTTCAAAAGCAAATAGTTTACCTTAGGTCGGGGTTCAAAAATCTTGTACAACAGTAAAGTGGCCAAGGAAGGAATTGACTCTTGATTAAATTCAATCTCCAACCAACTCAATTCACAAACCGCTCCATTGATTACAGTTGCTGATAAATAAGAATTTTGAAAATAACTTCAAGTCGTATATCTTTAGTTTTGCGTAAGTGTGATAATTTAATTTCAAAAAAAAAAAAAATTTTAATTTGCTTTTGATCTTTACGCACTTAAACTAAATATAATGTAAAAAGTTAAATAGAATTAAAAGGGCCGATTTCAAAAAGTCATATTTTATTGTTGTTTTTTTACAGCTATCAATATAGACTGGGAGAAAATTCGATCATTGAACGAATTATTCCTGCAAAGGCTTGCAGACGTTACAACCCAGTTGCTTGCGCTCGAGCGAATACTCCCAGAAAAGAGGCAACATGCGAAAAACAAAGACTTACAAAATTAGCTTGCGATAGATATGCGGAATTGGTTCGGACTCTACGGCGGGATGATGGATGCTATTAAAAGCAACAACAGAATTTTATTACAGTAAATTTTGCGTGATTTTTTAAAAATAAGCTTATAAACTTTTTCGTGTTGTAAGACAATCAGTTAAACTTAAATGGACAATAATGATTCGAAGTACCTGAGTGATGTGTGTTCTTGTTTGTACAGTTTTTCGTTACCGAATAAACAAAACTGCATTGAAAAGTTACGAAAGGTTTTTAATTTTTTGAACGTTTGAAACGTGTTGATCAGAAGATACAAAACAGGATGCATTTCTTCCCCCAAATATTTCAAAAGCAAACATTTCGGTCCAGGTAAGTGCTGCGCAACATTTTTTGACTCAAGGTGCAGTTATAACTTTTAAACTTTTGCGGCACACCTCCGAACGTCCACGCACATTAATGGTTATAAAATAGTCAACGTCTACAAACCTCCACCAACGTGACTGCAATCCCAAGATCGCCCAATATTTTCTCACCCCTGTTTTTATGCTGGCGATTTCAACTGTGGTCATGTTAATTGGAGTTAGGATAATAATAGTTCGGATGGGAGTGCTTGGCTGACCGGGTAAGTATTAATAGTCTTGCCGTCCTATACAATGCCAAGGATGTCGCCAGCTTTTTCTCCGGCCGCTGGAACACTGGTAACAATTCATTGACGTCTACGCTGGAACACTGATAACAACCATTAACATCCACGCACAAACCCAGCCTCTAAGGTTGTTTAAATTAGAGCAGCCTTGGTGCCGGTCCCAAGCCCGGATAAATGGGGAGGTTTGCGACAGGAAGGGCATCCGGCGTGAAACACAGCCAAATATTTTTCAATGCTCGTTGTAAAATCTGACTTCATATCGGATCGGTCGAGGCCCGGGAAAACAACGACCGTTACCAGTGACTGGGCACCAAGGATCACTGGTGAACATGCTACTTGGATGCAAAAAAGAGGTGGAAAGCAGTGGAGAAAAAGGAAGGAGACAAATGAAGAGAGGAAGAAAGCTAAGAAGATCAAGCTGAGGGTTGCTACATTAAATGTTGGAACCATGACCGGTAAAGGAAGAGAAGTGGCGTATCTTATGGAACGAAGAGGAGTGGACATACTGTGTGTGCAGGAAACTCTGAAAGGGGGAGAGAGAGCAAGATGCATAGGTGGAGAATATAAAATGTGGTACTGTGAGTAGTTTATCAGGAAACTTTTGGCGCACGTTGCGGCGGATCAACCGGCGGCGGATCAACCGGCGGCGGATGACGGAGGATGAATCCTCGGCGGCGGATGACGGAGGATCTCGGTGAATTCCTAGGCGGGGGTTAAATCCTCAGCGAATTCCTCAGCAGGGGCGAATTCCTCGGTTGGGGTTAAATCCAAGAAGATTAAATCTAAGAAGGTTAAATGTAAAGAGATTAAATCCAAAGAGGTTTAATCCAAAGAGATTAAATCCAAAGAGGTTAAATCCAAGAAGGTAAAATTCAAAGAGATTAAATCCAAAAGACTGTAATCGATATATTTGATAACGATCAATGTTATGAATAACTCTTTAACATCAGCTAGCGGTGGTTAAAGATCTAGATCATCATGATTACCTAATTTCATCTAGAAACGGGTTCCATCCATGAACATAATAAATCAAATAGTTATTGTTCAATGAAACCTAAAAACTTAATGTTTGATGGAAGTATGTTAGATAACATAGTTGAAAAACAATCAAAGAAATAGACCAAGAACATACTAGTATGAGCATTAAGCTTATACTGAACCTGTCAAGGGGTTATTTAACAACTACAGTAAAAAACAACTTTCTAACAGATGTTTTTTTCAAAGACTTATAAAAGATGTTTAAAGACACGTTGCAACAACAATAAACTTTCTAAAAAATTTGTAACTAATTTAGAATCTTGTAAAAACAAAGAGTGAACTTGAAAAATACGTTAGGTTTGTTACAAAGACAAAGTCTTGTAAAAATAAAAGCATGTATTTAAACCGGGATTAGCTTTCTAATCAATAGTTTTTTAACAAGTTTATAAGCAATTATCATGAAAGTCCTATCTCTAAAAAATAATTTTTAACAAGTGATTTTTTCAAACAAATATAAACAAGGATTAGAGGTCACTAAAAATCACTTAACCTTCTAACGAAGGTGTTCGAAAGTCAAACGAGTTCAAAGTCTTGTAAAACTATAATCTGTTATTTTAAAACACTTTCTAATGATTTTTATCAAGTTCACAAGTATAAACAAGGATCTGGAAAGACAGGTCAGTAACAGTTAACCTTCTAACAAAGGTATTCGAAAGTCAAAGCCTTTTAAAAGTATAATCTGTTATTTTAAAACGACTTTCTAATAATTTTATCAAGTTCACAAGTATAAACAAGGCTCACGTCACAAACAACAGTTAACGTTCTAACAAAAATGCTACTTATGGAAAGTCAAACGAGTTCAAACTTTTGTTCCTTTTGTAAAGTATATTCCGTTTTCTAATCAAGTTCACAAGTATAAACAAGGTCTGGAAAGAGGTTAAAAACAACAAGTAGCTTTCTAATAAGTTATTTTAATTATTATAACAAATTCGAACCGAGTTCAAAATCATCGTTATAAACACATTAGATCGTTTGTGAAATAGTATTAGAGAGCTAGTCATCCGAAAAATTGTTAATTGGTTACCCACGAAACTTGACAAGATCTACCCTCTGGTCAAATTATTGATGTTAAATAGAGGTTTTGCTTAATCAGTTATCTTTCATTTGCGAGAAATGACGTCATAGGAAGAGGGTATATAAGCGCGGTTGCTGGAGCTTTTAATCATTCACAATGTCGTTCACATGTGATATATGCTTGAAAGTGTTTACCCTTAAAAGTAACTTGATGAGACATATTACATCAATGCACAAAAACGAAAATTTTGATTGTATATTATGTAATAAGTCGTTCAAACGGAAAGATCATTTGCAACGTCATCGATCATCTATTCATCACAGGAAGACTGAGGTAGCATGTTCAAAATGTGATAAAAAATTCGCAAGAAAAGATAACTTGAAAAAACATAAAAAAATTTGCTGTCTCTGCAGACAATGTTATAAAAATTTCGAAACTGCTAAAGAATTAAAAGAACATAGCTGTACTAACTTGTCGAGTAAAGAAGCAGCATCCGCAAACAAACCAGTGTCCAGTTTGGAAGAAGACTCCAAGACAAGTTGTAGTTCAAATAAAAAAAATCTTTAAAAATAAAACGACGTAGTAATATTGAAGCAGCAACATGCCCTGCAGCCAAAAAATCGAAACATGATGTTGTTGAGGACGAGCAAATGGACGAAACAGATAATGATATAAAAGAATTTATGAAGAAATACTGGTCAAGCATTCGCACTTTCAGCAGGAAAAACAAAGTGCAAAATATTTTTAATTTTTATTACAACAAAGATATGAAAGAAATGGTTCAAAATATTTCAGAAGCGATCATGAAGGAACAGGAAAACCGCTTTAAAATCAATTATAGTTTGGCTTATGTTTTAAAAAATATTGAAACCAATGAACTTCGCTATTTTCACTCTTCCTATAATAACCATTTAATGCTGGAAACTGCTTTGTTAATAAGTAATAGACAGGAATTGCTGGATTTTTTAAATTCTATTGCAGAAGAAAGTTTTATAGAGAATATTACAAGACCAGACACAAAATGGAAAGTAATTCAAATTTCAAACCTTACCTTTTATATCAACCATTTGCAAGACGCGCCATTAGGAGCTCCCATCGATTTACCGGATTTCATCATGAACAACCACGGACTGGCAAACGTCTCAGCAGAAGACAACCTTTGTTTTTTTCGATGCCTGGCCATATTTCGCGGTGCCGACCGTCGTGGATGTAATCGAGCTGCAAAGCAATTGTTTTATGAATACTGTACCCATTTTGACGTAAGTGAATTTTTCGGTGTAAGTTTATTCGATTTTGTTGAACTAGAAAATTTTTATAAGATTAACATTGTTGCATATGAATTAGAAAATAACAAAACAAAAATAATTCAACGTAGCCGCGAATTATATAACGAAACAATGAAAGTAAATGTATTTAAAAACCATTTAAGTTTAATTCTAGATTTTGAAAAGTATTGTCGTGTTTATCAGTGTATGCATTGTAATAAGTTGTGGTATCAAAACCGTAATTACTACCGTCATACCAAAACATGTTTGACCACAGTTCACGAAAACTTTCCCGGAGGCGTTTACCATAATTCTTATACAATATTTGAAAGGCTGGAACAAATTGGAATACAGATTTCCAAACAAAATCGTTTTTACCCTTTTTATGCATGCTACGACTTTGAAGCTTACTTGTATCGTGATCAGCTGCCTCAAAACGGACCCAAGTTGTCGTTTGAAGCTCGTCACATTCCGATGAGTGTTGGAATTGCATCCAATGTCCCTGGATTTGAAGAAGGAAAATGTTTCATAACGTCTGGAAATGAAAAAGAATTAATTAAAAATTTAATAGATTATTTAGAAGCCATATCCCTGTCTGCTTACCGTCTTGTCAAGGAAAAATTTAAACCTGCTTTTGAAGCTCTGGAAAGCAGTGAAAACGTAAGAAAAGAAAATTTAATAAAAGAGTTCGATTCCTACTGCCGCGAGTTGCACGCCGGAGAAGGTCTAACTGCCCAGTTAAAAACAAAAAGTGTTACGGATGTGAAAAATTGGAACACTATCAAAAAGTATGCTAAAGTAAAAACAAGAAATCTATTTTAGCTTTATTTTAATGTGTCGAAACTAAAAATGACGACTCTAAAAACTCTTTAACCGTTCTCCCAAGCGTATCATACTGTTTAAAGCCCAGTGTAGTGATCTGTTTCTTGCAAAATGTTAAGCTCGATTGCCTATTGGACTGTGGTACCTTAGTTAAATTGAAGGGACAAACCTAAGAGTTGAAGGGACGAACCTACGACAATTTTACGCTAGGTATAGCCCCTGAACTATGCACTGACATTATTTTGGGAAAAGCCTTTGTAAAACAGAACAAAAAGTAGTGTTTAAATTGGAAGGATGGAAAGAAAATTTGATAATAGCACAACGTCCTTGTAGATTAGCTGCGTCTCGTGTCCACACCCAGAAACTTTTTCACAGTCTTATATCCGAATGTAAAACCATAGCCAGAAAACACGCAAATTCAACAACGAGGACCAGCAATTATCCCTAACGAAGTCAGTAGACTTCTTGATGATAATATTATTGATATTCTCCATGGCGTGTTAAAGTGCTTGTAACAAAAAATGAATACCAAAAACGTACATTGGTTGTTAATTACTGTCAAACTGTTAGCAAATTAACGTTACTTGATGCTTAGGCATGTTTTTTTACTATGCTAAATGGCTTTTCGATTTTTTAAAAATTAAACTCTTTATTGAAATAAAAAAACAATGTTTTTTCTCTAATTGACAAATTGCCAAAAGCCTTTGAATGCTTTAATCCGAATTAGCTTCTGTTAATCTAACATGTGTGAATGAAAGATTGTCTTTTACGGCAGAATGCAAAACTTCTAACTATACTTTGGCAGCTAGTTTAAATCAAGGTTGTCGCTCTATTGTTTTTCATTCCTTTTCTTTCCATTCCGGAAATTTTTTTTCATTTTCGAACAGTTTTTTTAGTAAACAGTTATTTTTATTGTTTCTTCAGATATTAGTGTTGCTTTTGTGCATAAAAGCCTAGTTTACATGTATAGTTCACTTTTACAATATCTGGCCGGGGTAAAGATTTTGATAGAGATTGCGGGGTATTTTCCAAAAGAACATAATCCTAATAAAAATATTGTACAACCAAAAATTTTAATAATACAGGAAAACTTTGTCGGAAAAGTGTCAATTGCTTTGGTTTTCATTTCAGTTTGAAGTTAAAAAAAATTGCAAAACGGTTTCCAGGTCTTGAAAAGCTCGCTTGCAATGTTCCCTTTGCTTAAACTTTTATACTGTATAACCGCTTTTTTAATGGGGTGACAATTTTGCGGATAACAATTTTGCCCAAACAGACCTTGTATTAAAACGATTAACATCCCCTGGTTAAAACTGATAATATAAAAAAGTACTCCTTTACAAAACCGAAAGTACAAATTTAATACCTTCACAATTTCCATACGCTACCAAGGGTGGTAATAAGCTTTTTTACCAGCCTGGGCCAGCGATCTGAGAAACTGAGTTATTATTCTTCAAAGGTATAGTTTCTTGGAAAAGTATTCAGAAATTTTTAGTATTGAGCGAACAGAGAGCCAGCACCGGACTCCATAAAAAACATCGTAAAATTATGCCCTTCTAAGCAAAAACTTGCCTTTTTTTATAGTAGATTTATGACAACTCTAAAAAGTTATTCAAGTTAAGTGAATATCTTTTTTGGCCATATAGATATTGATAAGAGATCGTACGTATAGATATTGAATAGGAGGATATTCAAGACCGATCTCTGAGGAACGCTTTTTTTCAGACGGCGTAACCTGCTTTGCTTGCTGTCACCGTTAGTAAAAATGAAACTTCGCTTTCGGACAAACTCCATAATCATTCTGACTATGTGCTTATCCGGAAGAAGCCTCAGCAGCTTTTAGTGATTAGTTTTTAGCTTCACCACGGTGCCAGACAGTGTCATAAGCAGCTGTCAGATCGACAAATACGGCACCGGCTTTCTTCTTAGCCTCTAAAGAATTCTCGATGTTCTGGGTCAGCAAAACAACTTGATCCAAAGTTGAATTCCCGCGTAGAAACCCAGCTTGCTCTTTAGGTACAATGATTGACTCGACGCGAGCGTAGATAAGCCTCTCGAAGATCTTGTAGAGGACACAGCACAGAGTTATCGGTCGATAACTCTTTGGCTTCCACACGGGCTTCATTGGCTTTGGGATCACGACTATAAACGCTCTTCTCCAGATTTTGGAAATTTTGAGTAGGCGCAAGCAGGAAGAAAGGACTTACGTTACCAGAAGTTCAAAGCAGCTCCAGCATGGATTATAAGCTCTAGGAAGATGGAATCAGGGCCTGAAACTTTAACTGGTTTTATGTGTTGAAGCCCTCTGTGAGAAATTCTCAGAGGTATTTACTGGCTCTGATGCTGCGGCCCTCCAAAGGTCAGACACTTCTTAAGGAAAGAGTCGAGATGACTTGCGGTTGACAGCCTCCTATCTCCCTTTTCTGACTAGCTGAGATGCAATAGTATCAGCTGAGACGGGACAATGACGATGAGGGTGTCGTAACCTACCAATAAGATTGTTCAAAATACTCCGTGCTTTTCGACTAGAGTGTAAAAAATCGATACTCCAAACTGCTTCGGATCATTGATCTCTCCGTTTCCTGTCAAGCTTGGCAAGTAAAGCTGTACCAGCCAAACTCGAATCGTCTCCCTGAGTAGACTGCAGGAAATTTTAAAAAGGGACGCACATTCCGCATCCCAACACGGAATATAGTTGTCTTGATACCCGCGTGGGATAGTCTTTTTGGCTGCTTTCTTGATGATGTTACAAAAGTCCTGGTAAGCCGCATCTGCATCAAAGGAATCAGGCGGCAACAAAGTTTTCGCGAATTTATTCGTCAAAGCAATGTAATGAATCCATTTAGCCTTGCGAAAATTCCATCGCTTAACAGGCATGCTTGGCACTGCCATAGCAATCCTTGGTGGTGTAATAAGTGAAGGTCGATGTTGTGACCTGGGGAACTTTTTAAGTACATGTCTATCTGATAAGCGACTGTGACGACCTACAATAGCGAAAGCTAGATCTGGATTATTGCCAGTGTTCCGGCGGCCCGAGTAAAAACTGGCGACATCCTTGGCGTTTTATAGAAGAGCAAGACCATTAATACTTGCCCGGCCAGCCAAGCACTCACCACCAGACTATTATTATCGCAACTCCAATTAACATGACGACAGTTGAAATCGCTAGCATAAAAACAGGGGTGAGAAAACATTGGACGATCTAGGAATTGCAGTCACGTTGGTGGAGGTTTGTAGACGTTGACTATTTTATAATCATTAACGTCCACGCACAAACACTTAATCTTCGATGTCGGTAGAAATTGGTCCAAAAGATTAAATACCTACTTATTTGTTTGTTAAAGAAAGATACCTACTTATTTGCTTGTGAACAAACGTACTAAGGCCATGCTTCCTGATTAAAGAAGACCCAGTTAGTTGGTACTTGGAAGTCCCAATTTCTCAGCATCATTGCAGTGGGTCTCTTGTAGTAGGATGACGAGTGCCTCAGACTGCAGAACGAGATAATAAAAAACGTTCGTTTTACTTGCAGTGAGGCCTTCGATGTTGAGCTGGAGAATTGTGGGTTTTGGAGACTTGTTGGCAATGTGCCTAAGAAGGGCAGTTTTTTTACCCATTACCCCTTCCTGAAAAAGACGTTTGCCAATTAGCAGACCCTCAATGAACATCGAAATGGGTAGATACCCTTCCGTTTCCGCAGGTTTGGTTTCGGTCTATCATGTGTAAAGGCAGTAATAGATGTACTTACATCCCAGGCTACGAGAAAGCACTTGCCATCTGGGACACCTAAACGAGTAATCTGTATTTAAAATTTTATTTCTTCTAATTCTATTAAAATCGATATTTAAACCATCTGCGACACATTACATGAACGAGTAATCTCTATTTAAAACTTTATTGACGCAATAGAATTTGAAAATAATTTTTTAATCTTTCATTTTGAAAATAATCTTAATTTGCGTTGTTTTTTTGTTGTACTTTTGACTTTTTTAATCACCGCTAATCTGAGATTTTCCAACGTGTAATCCGGTTAATTGAAGTGTTCGGCTACAGGTTTGTTTCTATTCTGTTTGATGTCAATCTTGTGTCTATTCATCCGTTGTCTGATTGAATTGAGGGTTTCTCCGACGTAAATGCTTTTGGCAGAGATTGCACGAAACTGCACAGATAACATTAAATGAGTTACAGTTAAAATTTCCAGAGTTTTTTAAAGAGATTCTGTTGGGACCAGTTATTGTTGAATTAGTATTTATGTTAGAACAGAGATGGAATCGGGGAGATTTGCAGGTAAAGGTGCACGTAATGAAGATTTTATTTAATAAAGAGGCAGTCGTTTGATTTTAGGAGGCTGACGATATTGAGGTTGAGGTTAGAAGGCTGACGATATAAATGGGGAAAAATCTTGTTAAGCTTTGTTTAGTAAAGGTTGCAGATTTTTGGCAATTTTGTTGATATGTCTAAGATAAGGATAATAGATAAGGACTAGAGGTATACGATCTGATTCTGATTTGATTTCATGTTTAAGAAAGGCTTTTTGGAGAATAGACATGGCCTTCGTATTTGGTTCTTGACAATTTTGAGTTTGTAACCAAATGCGGTAAACGCATTTTTTAATTTATCAGTTGTAAATTTAACTCTTTGGCATCAGAGCAAATCCGCTTGTAGCGGAGAGGTTGGCTATATATTATAGAGGAAAAGGTATGCGGGGGAAGGGAGCTAATGGGGTGTAAATAGGCTTGAAAGTGGGTGGGTTATTTATAGAATCAAGTATAAGTGTGTTATTTTTAAGTCTTTTAGTAGAGTCCAGGAAATTAACTTCCTCATCAGAGTGATTTATTGTAATATCAATGTGGTAATCTTCCCAGTTAAACTCTTTGTGAAGTCACAATAATTTTTCTTCTTCGTGTGTGCATGACAGAAAGATGTCATCGATGTATCTAAGGTATAGTAAGGGCTTATTATGAGTATTTTGCCATAAGTTTTCTTCTAGGTTAGCCATAAAAATGTTAGTATATTGAGGAGCCATTTTTGTTCTCATCGCAGTACCTTTTAGTTGTAAAAATTGTTGATTTCTAAAGTTAAAATAGTTGTGTTTTAAAATAAATTTAATTGATTTAATAATGACGTCATTTAATTAACAGTCTGAAAGTCGGTTCTATAAAGCTTTTAGTCCGCTATTGTGGATTATAATGGTGTAAAGAAAGGAAACATCAAGGATAGCAAGAATAGTATTTTGCGGAACTGTTTTAATTTTCTTGAGTTTATTTAAAAAGTCAATGATATCGGCTTTACGAAGTGTGATAAATGTTCAGTAACAATGTTATTGTTAGAAATGATAGATCGGCTTGGATTATTTGGTTTGTGGATTTTGGAAAAAAGATAAAATTTTCCAGGTTGTGGATTAAGAGGGATATAGGACAAGAGTTAGAATTTATACGGATGGGGAAAAGATTCAATTAATTTAATTAGCTCTAATTTAAATTTCTTGGTCAGGTCCAGAGAAAGTGATGATAGTTTTTTTGTTTTTGAGTTGATTTTTTCCTTCCTTCATATAATCTGATCTGTTTAAAATCACGGTGGCTCCGCCTTTATTAGCTGGTTTGATTATAATATTTTTGTTTCTTTTTAAGCTTTGTATAGATACTTTTTCTTTATGATTAATGTTGTTATATAATTTCTTACTTAATTTCATGATTTCTGCGTGAGATTATTTTCTAAAGCATTCGGTCCAGGGTTTAATGACGGCCACTTGTTCGGGTCCAGGTACCGTTGTTAGATTTTAGATGTGGTTGATTTTTGTTAAGGGTATCTACGGAGTTAGCCAGAGTGTTGGCAGAAATGTTCTTGAAGAAAAATTTTTTAAGTTTCAAACGATAAAAATATAAATCAATGTCACTAAAAAATTGTATTTCGTCCATTTCTTTTGATGGAAAAAAAGATAAACTTTTTCAAGAATTGCTAATTCATGTGGATTAGGTTTATGATCGGATAGGTTAACAATTTTATTCGAGGGAGAAGCATTTTTATGAGAAAAGTGATCCAGGGGTTGCAGTTTAGCCAATTTATTTTTCAAGAATTCAAAAATATTCTTGTTGTAGACGTCTTTAACAACGGTTTCAATGTTAGAATTCTGATCACTTTCACAATAACTACTTTTTAAAGATTTTAATTGAAACAATAAATATCTTTCTTTGCTGTATAAACCTTAATTAGAAAGTTTCTTAGTTTAATCTCTAGATCTTGGCATAACTTTTGACTATAAAAAGTATTGTACGTACTTGTTAGAGGATTCTTGGTAATTAAACCTTTAGGTCTAAAATTAATTTGCTTGCATTTAGACAAGAAGAAAATATCTGATCATACTTAAGCGATTTTCTTCGTTGTATCAATAATATTCCATTTAGGCCGGCTTGTATTTACTGTGCTTTGCATTCTATCATCAAAGGATTGAAAGGAATAAAAATTGGAAAAGACACTGCTTTCTCAAAGCTTTTCCAAAATTAATAAGAAAAGAACTAAAAAATTGTGTACTGAAGTTGGCTTAGTTTTTTATTAGTGGCACAAGCTTTCGTGAGCTACTGTTCACATCGTCAGGTGCATTGGAATAAAAATATTAATGTAATCAAAACAAAATTTACATTAACGGCATTAAACATAAACATTAAACGTGGGAGTCATTTATCATTTTTATAATCATTTTTTTCTCTGTTTAGCATTGTTTTATGTTGGCATGCAATTTTTTAACATTTGTATCTTGTTTGAATTACTGTTATTTATCGTACTGCCACGTTCTTCTAGCCTCAGGCTTTTCTAACCCATATTTTTGTATTTCGTTACGTCAAATGTGTCTGTTTATTACGTTTAATGCCGTTAGTGTAAATTTTGTTTTGATTTATTAATATTTTTATTCCATTGCACCTGACGAAGTAAACAGTAGCAGACGAAAACTTGTGCCACTAATAAAAAAACAAGTAAACTTTCGTTGCACAATTTTTTTGTCCATTTCTAATTAATTTTAATAATTGACACGGTTTTCCCAATTTTTATTTCTTCCAATCCTTTGATGTTTGGTAGTTGTAAAACTTAAACTTCCAAAAAATAAGATTTTTTTTTTTAATAAAGTGTGTTTATTTTACTGTTATCCCGCCGGACCTCTAGCATTGTCTCGTCTGGCAGTGCAATTGGTGTGGAAAACTGGTTTAGGTATTGTTTGTTTTATTTGCCAACGACAAAGAAAAACAGTTCACATGTGAGAAAATAAGATGATAGTAAGATTTTGTATTTGCTTATCAAGAAAATAAAAATCTTTGGTATAATTAGATTTTTTAAGTTTACCCCCTTAAAATCACAGCTCAATGTCGAGATCCCATTTTTGATTAATTTTATCGTTTAGGTCTCTTTCAACTTACCAGCTAGAACGGGACAAAGGTCATTTTTTCATGCAATGATGAATCATACAGACGAATTAGTCCATTTGCAGTTCCATTGTCTTTAACATTTTAGTCCCCATAGTTCCACCAATGTAACATCATTTTATTTGAAGTTTATTTATATCTATACAGAATCTAAACTAATGGTCTTAATATTAATTCAATTCGATATCATCACCTTTTGTATTAAAACATTCTTTGGTTTTAAAAGCATTTATCCAGTATTCAGTAAACATCAATTAATCTAGAAAAACTTTATGTCTAGCAAACGTTTTTAAATTTCTATGCTGACGTACGCATCATACAACTCTTAAAATGTTATGCAATCCATGCAATAAAAATTAAAGTATACTTATGAAATGAAAAAATATCTCCAACAATCGTGTTTATCCATCATCAAACACATTTTTGAAGCGTGTTTCATTATTGCAACAATGGGAAGACTTAGAGTAATATAATATAAGACCTAACAATTAAAGGCCATTCGCTACCTAAATCCTAGATTCCCTACATTTCTGCAACTTTTATTTAAAGAATGTTGAGTTGTTGGTATCAAACTTGATTTAGCCTATTATTCGGCAATTGGCAACTTTTTGATTGCTTCAAAGCAAGCAAAATTTTTAATTAATCTAACAATTTATTAAAACTTTCAAGTTTCCTTGAAGAATGATCAAAGTTGGCGAGACTAAAATTTGCACTCAAGGGTGATTATAAAATAATACCTTACTTTCCCCATCTTTCAGCATTGAGTCAAACTAGGCTATTATTTGAAAATAATGTATTGGGTGTGCCAAAAAAAGTGTGAGACTTTTTGACAAGTAATATCTTTACAATAGCATAACCAAATTCAATATAATTTTGAAGAATTGGAAGAAATAGAATTGGGAAAGCCGTGTCAACTTTTCAAATAAAATGAGAAAAACAGAACATTGTGCACTGAAGTTGACTATTTTTATTATTGAGCACAAGCTTTCGTGGGCTACTGCCCACTTCGTCAGGTGCAATGGAATGAAAATGCAATCAAAACAAGTTTTACATAACGGCATTAAACGTAACAAACAGACATATGTGATGTAATGAAATATGAAAATATAAGAAGATGTTGATAAAAAAAAGATGAAAAAAAAGACTAAGTTTGAGAAAATATGGCAGTACGGTAAATTATAGCAATTTAAGCAAAAAACAAATGCGAGAAAATGGCATGCAAGTATAAAAAGATGCGAAATGGAGAAAGAAGTGAAAAACATAAATGACCCTCAAGTTTACAAGAATAAAAATAAATATTACACGTAGTTAGACATAAATGAATAATCTTTATTTAAACCTTGGTTAACACAATCGAGTTTGAAAATAATTTTTTGTTCTTCCACTTCCCGTTGTTGCTTTGTTTTGCCTTTAACTTTCTTGATTACTGCTAATTTAAGATTGTCCAAACTATGGTCGGGTTTATTGAAATGTTCGGCTACTGGTTTGTTTCTATTGTGTTTAATGTCGCTCCTGTGTCCGTTCATCCGTTGTCTGATTGAGTTGCTTGTTTCTCCAATATAGATTGCTTTAGGGCAAAGATTGCATGAAATTGCATATATGATATTTGATGAATTGCAGCTAAAATTTCCGGAGAATTTTATAGGGACTCCGTTAGGACCCGTTATTGTAGGATTAGTGTTTATGTTGGGGCAGAGATGGCATTTAGGAGAATTGCAGGGAAAGGTGCCCGTGATAAAACGTTTATTTGGTAAGGAGGCAGATGTAAGTAGAAGTTTGAGGTTAGGGGGTTGACGATATGATATAAGTGGTGGTGCAGGGAAGATTTGGTTAAGATATGGGTCTTTGTTTAGTAAAGGTTGCAAATTTTTGACGATTTTGTTGATAGGTCTAACATAGGGATGGTAAGTAAGGACTAGGGGTGTGCGATAAGATTCTAGTTTGGTTTGGTATTTGAGAAGGGCTTCTCGGGGAATGGACATGGTCTTAATGATTTGGTTTTTGACAGTTTTGGGTTTGTATCCAAGTGCGGTAAACGCATTTTTTAATGTAGTCAATTGTAAATTTAATTCTTCTTTATCAGAACAGATACGCTTGTAGCGTAGAGGTTGGCTAAAAATTATGGAGGCGAGATGTGTGGGGGATGGGAGCTGGTGGGGTGTAAATAGGTTTGGGAATGGGGGGGGGTTTATAAAATGAAGTTTGGAGTGTGTTATTTTTTAGTCTAATAGTGGTGTCCAGAAAATTAACTTCTTCGGTTGAGTGGTTCATTGTAACGTGAATGTCAGGGTCCTCTGAGTTGAAATCTTTGTAAAATTGCAATATTAATATCGCTTTAAACAAAGTCGATTTTTTCGGAGCCATAAGCTTTTCGTGACGCTCTCATCAGTGGCAATCGCGTCAAAATGGGACGAACCAGAGAAAATCAAGGTATTTATAGTCTCAACAGTTGGAAGAAAGGTGCTGCAGTCTCGGAAAGGAGAAAGGCACAATTGCACAGTGTGGTGCAATACAGGATGTTCTCGGAAAGGAGAAACGCACTATGTGCAATTACCCAGGAGAAACACTGTTACTCGCAACTTAGGTTATTTGAAAAGTTTCAATGTGTAAACAAATTCCTTTTGCTTACATAAAACCGGATGTTTGGTTTTGATAAAAGTTGCCTCGAGTAGACACAGATGGAACGAGTTGCGTGCCACAGCAAGAATTTTAAAACGTTTGTCGTTATAATTAGCAGCACATTGCTCGTTGTCAAGCAAGTGTTGTCCTATGGCAGAGTCACAATCCGGATTGTTACGTTTTAGCTTACAGGATCTGCCAGGTTGAGATCGTGTAGGGCGCTGCGCTTGCTGTTGTTGTTTATTTGGTAATTGGTATAACCATTGCACAACATATTCACAACTACAGAACTATTTCAATAAGATCAAAAATCTATTTGTTTGCAGTTATGCACATAAGTTACACCATGAAAGCATCAAAAAAACCATACAGTTTTCAAAGTCAAGGTGCCTTCATTTTTTATGAAGTTACATGAAGCTAATTTGAAAGGACAAAAAATACTAAGTATGAAATACTGGTGTTGTATACAAGCGAAAAAAAACAAAAACAAAATAAACATAAAATCAAGAAAAGCAAAAAAACATATAATCGATACTTTAATTCTAAAATATCTGATAGTATAATTTATTCAAAAAATAAAAAAAATTTCTTGGACTTTTTCCAACTAGATCAGATTAAATTATAAATCTTTTATTCAACATCACATTTAAGTAGTCTATTAGTATTTGGATATTAGTTGTTTTCTATATTCTTTTTCGTATGAAATAAAAAAAAAGATGTTTAATGGAATTAGGTATTTTATTCCACAATATTGCTCATGCATATTGAAATACTTTTTTCCCAGAATTTGTTTGGATTTGTAAGATATATACACATACTCATTTTTTGCTTGCCTAGTCTAGTGGTTCTCAACGTGAGGCACCAGGCAAAATTTTGATAAGGCATGGTGATTTAAAAAATTACAAACTAAATTTGGTGGGAAAATACAAAAATGAAAATTCAATTGTTCACAATCAAACTGATTCATTAGATATATCAGTTTCTCAAACGGAGCTAAGGGAGCCACGAGTAGGAGCTTTGGATGAAGAACTTTTTTTAGTTTTCACAAGTTTTCTGGGACGAAAATGAAGAAATCAAAGACAGTTTCAAAGTGATGACCAATTTTCCTTTAATTTTGTCTTCACATAGTCTTTTGGAACAATATTCTCAGCAGGGTGCCAAGGGGCCACCAATCATAAAACGTTCAAAACCACTGGTCTAGTGGAATATTTATGAATTTCTTTCAACTTAGGAAATAAAACTTTATATTGTTGTCATTTTTCAATACTGATAATTTTGTACATTAGTTTACCTTATTCCAGCTTATGTATGTCATCTAATTAGACGATATTTTGTGTTTTATAGACAGGAGGTCATTTTTGTTATATAACCACAGCTTGCTATGATTCTTAGTACGGTGTTACGCAAAGTGATTTGAGGTTTTAAGTAAAAAACATCAGCAAACCCCAGATGGTTATTCCATATTAAAGGTGGGAGTAGACATTAGAATAGTATAACATTTTTTTGTTTTTTTATTAGCATAAAGCCTAATTCAATAGACTTTTGCTAATGCTGTATTAGGTTTCTTTATGTGATATGACCAATTTATTTTATCATCAATATATACTCCCAAGTATTTTACATGATCGGTAACGTTTATTTTTACCTTATTTTGAACCAGTGGTTCCCAACCTTTTTAATATTGTGGCATACTATTTAGCTATTTAAATTTTCGCGGCACACCCATTATATTGGTTGATGATAAAAAGGTTTTCACTAAAAATTTGTCAATGATTTTTTAACTTTCGTCCCAAAATCATGGTGATCTTTAAAAAAAAGAAAGGTCTTCATTGAAAATTTGTCAATGATTTCTTAATTTTCGTCCCAAAATCATAGTGATCTCCATAAAAAAAGGTCTAAGCTTTAACTCAAGTTCTTTTTTTCCCTCCAAAGCTCATGTACAAGAACCACAAAATTCGACGTCCTTATATAATTTTTTTCCAAAATCTTTCGCGGCACACCTGGAGACACCGGTTGGGAACCACTGTTTTGATCTATAGGACAGGCATCACTAAAAAAGTACCATCTGTGGCATTATACATCACTCAGAAAAATAATTATTCTTTTTATATATGACCAGCTTTGCGACTAAGCCTGGCTAAGGGGACTGTCCCTCATGAGAGTTTAAAATTCGAAGCCATGGTCGGGCAGTGAGCTCGGATTCTGCGTGCTTGATGCACCATACCACAGATGGTACACTTTAGTGCCATTTGTTCTATAACTTGAATATTTCTTGCATCTGGTCATTGCCGTGCCTGATGCACAATGCCGCTTCTACCAATGCAACAAAGCATTTCGTAGCAGCCACAAATCTTAGATGAATCTTATTTCTGAATATATCAAAATTGCTGTTTTCTATCTTTCTTTTTTTCATAATCAATAAGTATTTTAACTATAATTTGTTGTATCTTAACCAATTTTCAATTAAAGTTTGATTTGTATTTACTTTTTTTGTAAATTATTTAAATCACATCCTATCATCATCAAAAAACTTTCTTCTGCAAATATTGTTGTTTTAAATGACGAAGCTAATGGTATATCATTAACACATAATAAAAACAACAACAGTCGGAGAATTCTTCGTCTTCTTTGTCGTTTGAAGAGATATTCACTCCAGGTCAGACACAAACAGGAATGGGGTCGAGGGTTTATACTTTTACTACCACAGGCTGCTGTACTGCCTGAATCAGATGCTAACAGTGATGTCATTAAGCCAGCATCGAGTTTCGTCATCCAAAACCGTCAGACCTCGTGCTCCATGTGGTGCCCGATGTATAGGGCACGCTGTTAGTACATGGTCTACAGTTTTCTCAGAGGCGCCACACTCGCAATTCGGTGAAGGAGCGAGACCCCATTTGTGCATGGACGAATGGAATCGCCCAACACCAGTCCGCAGGCGGTTGAGCTTAACCCAAGCTGCTCGGGGTAAGCCCATCCCAACAGGCCTGGCACCGGTCTCGGGCACAAAAACACGGAGCCTGAAACATTTTCACAGTACTCCGTTTTCCATTGTGATTTGTCAATTCAGAGGCGCGGATGCCAAGTCTGGCAAGGCTGTCCAAGAGATTCCGCGCACCTGGCACAAACGGGCGTCTGGATCTTAATATCATTTGGCGAGTACTGAGGACCCACTTAACAGACCATGCAAGATATGATCGGGGTCCAGATATCCACGGTAAGCCAAGGAGAGTGTCGCTCCCATTCGGCGAAGCTCAGCTGGCTGGATGCTTGAGAGTACAGGTAGGTGGTCCGTTGGAGTGGGACGCAGGCATCCAGTAACTATGCGCAAGGCGTCATTCAAGACACTGTCAATGAGACGAGTGTGAGGACTGCCACACCAGACTGGCGCACAGTACTCAGCTGTTGAGTAGACTAGAGACAAGGTGGCTATGCGTAGTGTTTTAGCACCAGCACCCCATCCCGAGCCCACGAGTCGCCTCAGCAGTGTGACGGGCGAGGATAGTTTTTTGCGCAATGCCACTAAATGGTGACGAAACGTGAGCGATCTGTCCAGTTTTACCCCAAGGTAAGTAGGGGTTAGACAGAACGGTAAAAGTCCACCGTTGTTGTAGACCTTTAGCTCGCGTTTAACCTCTCGGTTGTTTAAGTGAAAGACTGCCGTCACCGTCTTAGTGTGACTAAGCTTCAACCTCCAAGTCTGGAAATACGCTGACAGTGTGGACATGTCTTGGCTTAAAGTCCCCTCCAAGTCCTTCCAGTTTCCAGAAGAATGCAACAATGCTAGATCATCAGCATAAGCAAACTTTTTGGAAATCATGGAAGGAAGATCGTACGTATAGATGTTAAATAGGAGGGGAGCCAAGACCGATCCCTGAGGAACGCTGTTTTTAAGACGGCGTAGCCTGCTTTGCTTGCTGTCATCGGTGGTAAGGGTGAAACTTCGATTTCGGACAAGCTCCATAATCATTTTGACCATGTGCTTATCCGGAAGTAGTCTCAGTAGCTTGCAGGTAAGGCCACGGTGCCAGACAGTGTCATAAGCAGCTGTCAGATCGATAAATATGGCACCGGCCTTCTTTTTAGCCTCAAAAAAATCCTCGATGTTCTGGGTTAGCAGAACAACTTGATCTACGGTTGACTTCCCGCGTCGGAACCCAGCCTGCTCTTTAGGGAGCAGCGGATAGATTAATGGTTCAACGCGGGCGTAGATAAGCCTCTCGAGGATCTTGTAGGGGACACAGAGCAGAGATATCGGTCGATAACTCTTTGGGTCCCCCACGGGCTTTCCTGGCTTTGGGATCGCGACCACAAGCGCTCTTCTCCTGATCTTGGGAATTTTGAGTCGGCGTAAACAGGAAGAAAGGAAGTCACGTAACCAGGACTTCAAAGCAACTCCAGCATGGAGTATAAGCTCGGGGCAGATGGAATCAGGTCCCGGAGCTTTACCTGGTTTTAAATGTTGAAGGGCAGCAGCAAATTCTCTCTGTGAAAATTTGTCAGAGATATTTACTGCGTCTGGTGTTGTGGCCCTCCAAAGGTCAGACGCTTCTTGAAAGACAAGTCGAGATGACTTGCGATCAACAGCCTCGTATTTCCCATTTTTAACCAGCTGAGATGCAATAGTATCGGCTGAAACGGGACAGTGACGAGGAGAGTGTCGTGACCTACCAGTAAGGTTGTTCAAAATACTCCACGCTTTTCGACTAGAGTGTGAGAAGTCAATGTTCCGAACTGCTTCGGACCATCGATCCCTCCGCTTTCTGTCAAGCTTGGCAAGCAAAACTGTAGCAGTCAAATTTGAGTCGTCTCCCTGAGGAGACTACAGAAAGGTTTTATAGAGGGATTCACACTCTGCATCCCAACACGGAATATAGTTATTTCGATACCCGCGTGGGATAGTCTTTTTGGCTGCTTTTTTAATGGTGTTACAGAAGTCCTGGTAAGCCGCATCCACATCAAGTGAATCAGGCGGCAACAAAGTCTTTGCAAATTTATTCGTCAAAGCAATGTAGTGACTCCATTTGGCCTTGTGGAAGTTCCATCGCTTAACAGGCATGCTTGGCACTGCCATAGCAAGCCTTGGTGGTGTAATAAGCGAAGGTCGATGTTGTGACCTGGGGAACTTGTCAAGGACACGTCTATCCGATAAGTGACTGTTTGGACCTACGCCAGCGAAAGCTAGATCTGAATTGGTGCCAGTGTTCCAGCGGCCGGAATAAAAACTGGCAGCGTCCTTGGCATTATATAGGAGGGCAAGACAATTAATACTTGCCCAGCCAGCCAAGCACTCACCGTCCGGACTGTTGTCATCGAAACCCCAGTCAGTATGACGACAGTTAAAATCGCCAGCGTACAGACAGGGGTGAGGATACACTGGGAGATCCAGGGTTTGCAATCGCGTTGGCGGTGGTTTGTAGACGTTGACTATTTTATAGCCATCAACGTCCACACACAACCACTTGATCTCCGATGTCGATGGAGATTGGTCCAAAAGCATGTATCTCAGTCGCTCGTGGACAAACGTGGCAAGGCCATGCTTCCTGCTTAAAGAAGACCCAGCTAGTTTGTAGTTTGGTATTACCAACTTCTCTGCATCAGTGCAGTGGGTCTCCTGCAGTAGGATGACGAGTTCCTCAGACTGCATAGCGAGGAGATGAAGAACGTTCATTTTGCTTGCAGTGAGGCCTTCGATGTTCAGCTGAAGTATAGTGGGTCTTCGGAACTTGTTGGAAATGTGCCCTGAAAAGGGAAGTTTTATCTTAACATTGCTCCGTCCTGAAAAGTACGTTTGCCGATTAGCAGACCCACACTGAACATCGGAATGGGTGGATACCCTTCCGTTTTGGTAGGTTCGGTTTCGGTCTGTCATTTTAGGATCAATGAACAGACTTACTTACGGCCCAGGCTGCGTGAAAGCACCTACCATCTGGGCCTACATTATTTAATAGTGATCTGATTTAAAAAAAGAAAGGTTGAAAAAATAACTAATGGCTAACAACTTTTATTTAAGTTGTTGCTTTAGCTCCTATCACTTTTTAATTTTTTCTTTTGTCTTTAGCTTTTTGCCACTTTTGATATACGCTATTAAAATTTGTTGAATTTATTTATTTATTTTCACTTTTACTCACAATCAACTTAAAATTAATCATAGTGCATGTAGAAATAAAAATTGTGAATAAGGAAGCAGCGACTAAACTAAGTACTTTATTACATGCTAACGTTGTACATGGCAGCTGTACCTTTTAATTCTTTTCTTATAGAATTCTTTTAATGATTGTTAGCTTTTCACTCTTATAAACATATCTAGATGACATTCTCCTGAGGGGTTTCTAATTTTGTTTTTTAACGCATTCATAAAACTGAATTCCCTTTTACAGTATGCACTAGATGCAAGCAGTTTCTCCATTATCCATCAACTTTGCCAAATCATAGAACTGTTCATTCTGAAGAGCAAATACAGCCATTTGTGCAAAATTTTTATCATTTTTGACTTAATTTTTTCCTGTATAACAAATTTGAAATCATTAAACTGCCTGTTTATTATTTGAGCATCAGCCAGAAAATTACGGCTGGTGACTGTCACTAAAATTTTAAAGAAAAACTTAGGTTTCTTTCTCAAAAAAAAAAAACAAAAAAAAACAAATAAACAAAAATTACTATTATAATTTGATAAAGAAAAAAAACCCAAAGACCTTACATTTCCGTTTCTACGGAATAAAAATCTTTGCTTTAAAAAAACCCAGATTTGCATTGGCCAAATGTTAAATCTGCTTACAAAAAAGAATCTAGACAGTTTCTTAACAACCCAGACCTGGGTTTAAAGACCCAGCAGTGACAGCAGTGCAGTGCAGATTGCAAGTCCGATTGCAAAAGCAAATTTAGAAAATTAGTCATGCTGTAACTTGCAGTATGTTTGTGTTTAAACGATATTGCTAGAAGGTTGTCAAATATTTTTAAAATTCAATTTTAAAGATTTTTTTAAACTGAAGAAGGTTAATTTGTTATTTTTTTTGTAATATTTGAAGAGTTTAAGTAAAAAACTATTAGCCTACATGTCTTAATTATTTATTACATTTTATATTTCATTCAAACATTTTATACTATATTTCAAGTGTCTTTTTCGGAAAACTTCAACTGGCAATTGGAAACTATACATTTTATTTGCTTTTAGTTTTTATAAAGCTAGCGTTGGCATTTTAAGGCAAGCGCACATGATATAATAGGCTGCAAAGCCGAGGCTATTCCTCGTAAGAGGAGTTCTCTGTTTAAAAAAATCTAATAAGCATTCTTTTGATTTATTTATTTTTTTAATCATGTTAAAAATGCAAGGATGCCAAGATCCTCTCTCCCCGCTAAAAGTAATAAAACTAATATTAATAAATGATGCTAAAAAATCAAGCGTTTTGTGTTTAGCGATTATTTTTATTTATTTAGTTTTTAGAAGGGGGATTGGTAGTTTACATTTTCAATACAGTTAAGAAAAATTAAAACAATGTCTAATGAAACATTTATCATTAAAAGTGTCGTACTATCTTACTTAAATTGCATACTTAAAAGACAAAAAAAAACAAAAAAACAAAAAACAAGGTATGAAATAATTTTATCTTGTATACTTTTAATTTGTAGACTTTATGCTTGATCAGGTTTTCTGATAAAGATGTTACCATTTTTTGCCCAAAGATATTTATATTTAGCTTCATATATTGTTTTCTAGATTTTTCTAAGAGTTCACTTCTTTTGCCTGTTAAGTTTTCGTTTATGTATAAATTGTTTATCCCAGGTATTTCAAAGTTCGAGACAAAATTAAATTTGCTTTTGTTTCCATACATGTAGATTTTGTTTCAAGTACCTCTTTTTGAAAATCTTACAATTATTCGGAGTTTACATTTTCTTTTCTGGAGTGCACACAATGGGAAGTTAAAATTCTATTTTCATTTATATCCAGTTGAATTAGCTGTAAAAGATTTTGGACAATTTTATTTGCACTTTTGTTTTGTTGGACCTGGGATTCCATAAAATTCAAGATTTTTTCTTCTTCCATACTGTTTGAGATTATATAACTCAGCCTCCTTTGCTGATAATTTATTTTTTATTTTTTCAGTTTCGTTTGGCATATTTTTTTAATTGAAGTGAGCAAATTTTTTCTCTTGTTTTGTCTCATCCATTTTCTTTTTTATTGTTTTATACTCCTTAATGATAAAGTTTTATTTATTTATTTTTTTTAGTAATCCATTAATTTCTTCTTTATGTATTTTCTTTTTATTACATATTTGTTTCAATTTTTTTCTCCATTTTATTTGTAAATTTTTCAATAGCATTTTCAATTAGGTTTTTTATTTTTTCAGTTACTGTTTCTTCAATTAATTCTTTTATATCTTTTTTAGGTTTATTTTGAAGTTGTTTTCTTTTTTTCATTTTTCCAATTTGTTGCTTTAAATCAATGGTTCTCAACCTTTTTGCTAGCAGGTACCATCTACAAATTTTTCTTTACATTACGTACGACAAAGGTCATCAAAAAATCAATTATTTCGATTTTTCAATTTTTGCCCTAAAAATTAAATGTTCTCAAAAAAAAAAGTTTTCGCTGAAAACTCGCTCTAGTTTCTTAATTTTTTTCCCAAAACTCATATATTCTCTAAAAAAAAAAAGCTCTTTGCTGAAAATCTCGCATACTTAAAAAACACGATTGAATCCAAGTGCTGGATTTTTATGGAATCTAAAAATTATTCACGTACCACCTTAAAAGGTCTCAAGCACCACAGGTTGAGAACCACTGCTTTGAATAAACAAAGTCAAAATTTTTTTTATATTTTTATCACAATAAAATAAAAATAAGCAAAATTTTAGAAAACCCTTTTTCAAATATTTATTTAAATAAAATGTCAAGTATAATTATCAAAAACAATTATGTTAATGCGAGTACAATATAAAAGAAAAGAAGAAACAATAAAAAACAAAAAAGACAAAACTTTTAAGTCAACAGTAGTTCATAAAACAACAACAAAAAAATTTCTATCTCATTTGCATCATACATATGAAGATAGGATTAGGCCTGAGGATTCTTTTTATTTATGCTCAAAGTACATAAATGGGCTTACACTGTAGATCAGTGGTTCTCAAAACAGGGATCAGGACCCCAAGTGGGGTCGGAATGGTCAATATGTGGGGTCACAAACAGGTCATGAAGTTGGTGGGGTTGCTGAGGTATCTTTAGGAAATGTGTATACATATCATCCAACGTGGGGGTATGAGACATCATGTGAAATTTAACGATTTGTATAGTAACTGCAGTTATTTGTACTGTCACGGAGAAAAAAAGACATAATTAAAATTAATACGCATGACTACAGGTATTTTATTATTGCCAAGATAGGCCTATTCATTTTGTATTATTATCCGTTATCTAACTAAACCAGTCCCTGCGGGTTGAGGCTTGACGCGTTTTATTAGTCTTCAGTTCTACTCAGTGATGGGATTCAAAATTTTAAGAATAGGTTCTGTCTTGTTGTTAAATTCAAAAGTTTACTGTAGACCGCACAGCGAATCCCTCTCTTCTTGGCTTCAATTTTTTCAACTATGTCATAAAATCACACCGCTGGCTTTCCACACGTCTTATAGTTTATAATATATATTTACGTTGAAAATTCTATATGACAGTATAACAGGCTTCCACAAGCCAACAACCAATTATTTACTAAACACTACAGCTCAAAGGTGCAGCCAACGTACAACCACGTTCAGCCAACGATGCAGTTAACGATACAACCAACATGCAGCCAACGATGCAACCGCAAAATGAAATTTTCCCAAGTTTCGCTTGCGATCTACAAACTCACGCTTCAAATTAAACCAAATCACCGAACCACTTGATCACCAACGACTGAAAGGAATTAAATTTACCAACATCTCAATTTATAGTGTGCTCGCCACGTGTAAGTGAGCCAATCAGATTTCATTAAGATCGCTGCACGGGATCTGCCTATAAAGCAGTGAACGCAAACAATAGAATTAATTAAGAGGTTTCAGAAAAGACTTCTATGCAGTTAATTAACTTTTTCAATTACAGTGCGAGTTCTATTTTTTTTTTATGATTTAAACACTTGTATAAAATTTGCAAACAACGGGATCCGTTATTATGAAGAGATATAGAAATACCAAAATTTTGTTAAATTAAGAACGGGTTTGCTCATGAGTTCGTGCGAGAATGAATTCGTGGGAACCCATGCGAACTCCCTGAATCCCATCACTGGTTCTACTCGTATAATACATGTTTTGTTATTAGGCTGGCGATGTTTAATGTAGCTTTGCTGATCAATATCCGTTGAGTTCTAGACTTTGGATTTGCAGGTTCGTTCTGTCAGTGTGGTCAGTTTTTATGATATATAAGTGATAGTTTTTGTTTAAACTTTATCTTATACATTTTAAGTTGTCAGAATAATAATCATTTTAGTTTATTTTTATAATCGGTACACAGCGGTGATATAATATAATAAATAGATATCCAGTATATTTATATGGCGTATACCCAGTGATGGCTTTAGGACGATGCAAACGGAGCGGCCGCATATAGCCCCCCTAAAAAACGTCACAAAATGGCCCCACTAAACAAAATATTGCTCTATTTCTTCATAGTAGTACCTTAATGGTGGCCCCCTGTTTGTACCTGTCTGCAAGTGAAAACCTTTTTTTAAAGATCACTATAATTTTGCGACAGAAATTAACACTTTGCACATCAATTGAAAGTGAAGACCTTGAGTTTACTCTATGTTGGGACAAAAAAAACATGGCGCACTAAAAAGTGGCAGCCCCCTTTTATAAGGCCATTATTGTGTATACTGTATAGAGATTCGTACGTAGATTTTTAATCAATATCGCATATAAGTTAGAACTTTAGATCTATATCGGTGTGTGTATAAGATTAATGTATTAGCAACTCATGTAGTTTCTTATGAGCAACCGCGATATGCAAATTTAATCAAGATTTTCATTGTAATAGTTATTTGTTAATATGAAATCACTACAAGCTCTAGCAAGAGCGTAAGTCCAGTCTGGTGCTTCTCATTTTAAGCGGCTTGGTTTCTAAATGTAAGAATTATGTAATGTATTTCCATTCTGATTAAGTTGATTAATAGTAGATGTAATAAATAATTATAACATGTCCGAGAGTTATTGTACATTAGCGTTTGGTTTATTAATATTTCATGTCCTTAAGTTTACTAGTTTTAAATTGCGATAATGCATTTATAAAAATGATTTATTTTATTGATATTACGTAGGCCTAAGTTGTTCACAGATTAAAGACCTAAGATTGTAGACAAAACACACACACAACAACATCGGGATCGCAAGAAACAGTTGAAAGTTCTGAATGGGGTCAGACTAAAAAAAGCTTGGAAACCCCTGCTGTAGATATTGCGATGATTGCTTATATTCAGTATGACTCGGAAAACAAAGTAATATGTTCATTATATAACGTGTGCCAAAATATTGGGAGATAAAATAATTTTAAAACTTGAATTTTCATTTATAAGTTTTTTTTAATTGTTTTTTGTTTTTCATCTCCGGTTTTAGTTTTGACCAAATTTTTGTACCTTTGTACGAAATTGAGCGTACTTGTTTTTGACTTTCTCGTTAAAACAAACACAGGGTCAGATACTTGTGTGGTGAGGGTGAATTTCTCTGATTTTTTAAAAAAATTATTAAAAATCTTTGGTATTTTTTATTATAAAATCAATATATGAATTTTCCCAGTTCTACGTTATATCAATCTTCTACTGTAATTTTAATAAGTTTAGTCTTTATACAGGCTTGACATTGGAGTGTACAAATTACTTGAGATAATAGCTCTAATTATACGATAAATTCTTATGTTCAATTTTACAATTATACGATTAATTCTAAGAAGAATGTCGGTCCTTGTTGGCAAAGTTCAACTGGCTGGGAACTTGAAACTATTGGTAGGTGGTCCCAAAGCCATACAAGTTCAAAATATTTTTGGAGAGAGGCAATACATTTTTGTGCATATGTTTTGACTATTGCCCAAATCATGATTATGTAGCATTTTGCAGTTTTTAGTGAACGATTTTTTTGATTTTCGATAGTTTTTTAAACGTAAATAAAGCAATGTCACATAAATTTAATTTGAAAACCTTTTTTTTCTTTCAATCTTTTTGTCTCCACCTGATTTTATAGTTGAAAATGAAGTAGGAAAAATCGGTTTCCTTCTTTTGAACATCAAAAAAAAGTTTTTACATCAAACTCTAGTTTTTTTAGCTCACTGTTCTGGATTATTTTAAATTGGATAATTTTATTCCTTTCAAATAGTTCATTGTTGGTGTCAAAAAAAACTGATTTTGCTCAATTTTTTACGTCTTGAAAGCTATTGACCCCCTGCCTTTCCAGTTTTTTTGACTATGGGTGGTCTGTTGGAGTGGGACGCCCACATCTAGCAAAAATTCGCAAGGTATCAATAAGGGCACTATCTATGAGGCCAGTGTTAAGGCTGTGACATTAGACTATTAAAGTACACTTAGAAGCATATTTACCAGACTGGTAAAGGATATTTGGAAGAATATTTACCGAAAAGGCAATGAAAAACAGAATAATTATGTCACGGAAAAAAAATATCTATAGAAGAAATCCGTAAAATCATTTCTGTTAGAAAGAAACAATTTTTTTTTGTCCTAGAAAATGATATAAGCCATATTAAAATAAACTGAAATGAATAATTTTTTTGTCATAACGAATGATATAAACGATATTGAAATAAACTCTAATATATTTTATTTTTTGACATGCTTTTTAGGTTAATATTATTCACTTGTTAAATAGCCAATTTCTTAAATATTTATATTTTTCAAAGATCCTTTTATTTTAAAGACCTTTTTGTAATATACAGTATAGCTACTCTGCGCAAAATTTATTGGAATTTGGTCTTTATTGTGAAGATATTGCTTGGCAAAAAAGTCTCTACTTTTTCGGGACACCCGATTTATTTTTCATTTATGAATATGTGCAATTGTTCTTCTTGTATTTCTCGGAATGAATACAGTATATAGCATATAGCAAATGTTTTTTACATTTCAAAATAATTCGTCCGCAGCGTGGTCGAGTGATTAGAGTGCCGGAATTTTGATCGACATAGTATCGGTTCAAAACCTACTCGCGCCATTCTGTTGTGTCCTTAGGAAAGACACTTTACGGTACTTTCCCAGCTTGATGGTCTTGGCAAGCAGCTCTAAATTTCAGTCATATCTCTATTAAATTTTCGGCGGGACAGCTATATCTTGGCATCTCCAGAAGCAGGTCGGGGTAATTGCTTACCTTATTTATTAGTGCTGGTTCTACGACACTTGATTGAAATGACACTTGACCAAAACGTCATTTGATCGAAATGACACTTGATCGAAAATTTGATTGAAACGACACATGATAGAAACGACACTTGATCAAAATGACAGTTCACTTAAAAAATTAATTTACTTGTATATGTTTATGGAATTAAACAATCTCTTTGTTACTGTAAACTAGATTCATAAAAAGCAGAAGTCATGAGCAATTCAGTTTGTTCCATTTTGCGCTTTAAGAAATAATTACGAATTCTATTTTTATAGCAAAGTTCAATTTTTAGCTTAGTTTTTAGATGTAAACTATTATAGAAAATAGGTTTTAAAAATTTTTTTTCGTTTGAATGACTTAACAATAGCTGATTTATTTATTTTGCACTATAGCTCTCTTTTTGAAGTGACCTATTGTTACATTGTTATTTAGTTGAAAATTGCAATTTTACATTAAGTGGATTACACAATTGTCAGCAGTTGTTAATATATTTGAAATGAGACAAGTTTAAAACTTTGTTAAACTTGTTAATTATATCGTCTTACAACGGAAAGAAAGTTACGGTTGCTTTAAATTATTATCTAGGATTGTTGTTTTAATCACGGGTTGGGAGTTAGTAAACGCAATTCTTCTTGCTTTTCTTTACCAGTAAAATCCAGGTGTGTGAGAATATAAGCTCGTAGGATTAACAGATATTTAACATGTTTGATGTCCAAACCGATAATTGCAATGACAGACGACGAGCATTTTTAAGGTGTGCACTTAAACGGAATTATATTCCATTTTTGTAAATGGGAACTAAAACAGAATACAGCTATAGCTGTATCACACAATATATAACTTTTCAAGTAGGCCTAGTAGTTGCATACTACATAATAAGTAACAAGTGATTTTTTGGCTGGGTCATTTTAATCAATTGTTATCTAGTTTTAAATAACTAGAGTCCACTTGTAAAAATCTTATAAAGACATCGACCTAACTCGAGTCCTCCCTGCAAAAAACTCGGACTCGAATCGAGTCTTCAAATCAACCAAAGGCTTAGACTTGACCCAAGTCTGAATAAAAAATGACTGGAGTAAAAAACAGTTAATTTTTCTTTTGCTGACTTCTGGTGACAAAAAAACTGTCACCGTCCGGTTTTTTTGGTAGAAGTATAATAATGTACCGGTAGAATAATCATTTGATTTTTTAATGTTTTAAGCTGAAAAGAAGCTGCTCAAAATCAGACGAAGACTAAAAAAAAGTCTTTGCTTTAAAACTATCAGAATATGAAAAAATATTCGTGGATGGTCATATTCGGACTTGAAAAGACTGGAGATTAGATTAATTTAGCCTAAAAAAGACTCGAACTTTGGTGGATTGGAACTCAACTCAAGCATTTTATCATAGAACTTAAACGCAACTTGAAGCACAGCTTCCAAGGACTCGGATTCGACTCGAACTCCAAATTAATTGGACTCGGACTGACTTAAATTTTTCAAAATATTAGACTTGTTGCGACTCCAAATGACAAAGCAGGACTTGTTTAAATAACTAAAAAATTCATCTTAAATATTTTTTTAAAGTTAAGTTTTTCTGTTTGTCTTTAGAGCTTAGTTAACAAACAAGTCATCTAAGCAGCTTCAATACTTCGCAGCACGGAAGACTACCACCACTAACATCAAGCAGTCTAAAGAAAAGTCATGGGAACAATTTGGACAAACAAAGTATTTTGGCAAAAAAACACAAGTTGCCACCTTTATCAAGGATGCTAATGGTGTACTTCTGAAGCATCAAAACGGCATTGTAATTCGTGGAAAAAATAGGAAGAATCCTCTCGTGAGCTCTTGAATTCAGTAACGGTCCAACATTTGGATACATCCGAGGAACAAATTGGTAAAAAATTTATCTAACCGAAGCAGAGCTGAACACAGCAATCAAATCTTTGAAAACTGGTAAGGCCCCTGGTAAAGATGATATGCGACCCGAAATGTTAAAAGCCATAAACAACTTTGGTGTTCGTTGGTTGACTCGTGTGTTCCAAGTAGCTTGGAAAACTGGTGAGGTACTGAAGCAATGACAGACCCATGTGTTGATACCTATTCACAAAACAGGAGACAATAAAAAGTGCGCTTACTGCAGAGATATTTTTTTGTTAAGTCTTCTTGGAAAGATCTGTGCAAGTGCTTGAAAAGAGACGTCGCGAAATAGTCGAACCCAACTTCAAGAAGCACAATGCAGATTTTCGTCCTGGCAGATCCACCATGAATAAAATCTTTGTCCTACTTCAAGTTTTTGAGAAATCGTGGAAATATACCAAAGAGGACTACATATGCTTTGTAGACCTAGAAAAAGCATATGACCGTGTTCCAAGACACAAGCTGTGGACAGTACTGCTTGAGTATTACGTGAGAGGTTAGTTATTAGCTGTTATCAAATCGTTGTCTGTGTTTGTGCTAATGGCATAAAAACTAAACCTTTTTAGAATTAGTGTTGGGCTACAACAGGGTTGTGTTCTTTTTCTCCCTCTGTTCATTATATACATAGACAATTTAACAGAGAAAGTTCTTCCAGTAGTGGTGTCACATTTGGAAAGTGTAATGTTTGGCGTCTGTTATTCGCAGATGACCTTTAAACTCTAATGAAAGTGATCACCAATATGCACTTGATCGATTTTTTGACACATGCTTGAATGCCGGGATGAAAATTGGTACAGCTAATCCTGAAATTATGTGTTTGTCAAGGAACCTTGTCCAATGTATTTTCGAAACAAATGGGAGTAACACTCCAGAAGACGGAGAAGCTTTAATATCTTGGAGTCACATTCTCGAGTGATGGTAGACAGGAAAAAGAATTGGACAATCATATTGGAAAATCATGTTCAGTAATGCGTCAGTTTTACTGATTACTTGCAGTGTGATGAGAGCTGTGTACAAGAGCAAAGCTTTCTGTTTTCAAATTGATTTTTGTTTTAATCCCCAACTATGATCATGAGTATTGGGTAATGACCAATAGAGTGAGATCCGGAGTACAGGTGGCCGAAATGAGTTTCATACAAAACGTTGCAGGTTTATCTCTACTTTATAAAGTACTGACATTTGTCAATGTTGCAACATCGAACCGCTGCTACTCCTCATACGAGGATATAGATTGTAACTGCCCTGGCACGGCTATGTGACATGAATATCCCACGAACAAACAGCAAAGCAGATAATGTATGCTTGAGGGCGACCCAGAGCTTGCTGGCAGGATTACGTTGAAAAACAGATCTGGTCTCGTTCTGGAATTTCACCTGCAGAATTGCCGCTAGTTATAAAAGATCGAGATGCTTAGAGATGCCAATTCAAGATACCGCCCCCGCGACCGCAAAAGGAAAAACGGGCAAGGAGAAATTACACTGAGCAAATTTGCTGTTTTCTCCGAAAATGATGGCGGTGATTAAAGTTTGTTAAAAATCAAATTGTATGGTTAATAGTACTAAAAGTAAGACCGGATGATTAGGATTGAAAGCAAGGGTGTTAAACTGGTAGCTACATCTGGTCTAGTGATTTAACCTATTTAAAATTTGAACAGCTTTAGCTCCTACTCTTGGATACGTTTAATTTTTAAAAATCTTTTCTGCTTACCGTTCTTTTTTTTTCTGGTGTTGGAGAATCAGCTTTCTAATTTATAACTGCTATAGGATTGGAACTCGCTCTCATCCCGGCCTTTGATCTCTGTCACATTAGTACGCGCCTTTATCTACATTCTCGTTTGATACATTTGGTTTTTTGGTAAAAATAAGTGATTTTTTCTTTGGTTTTCGTGTTGGACTTTGTCTTCGTATTATTAACTTCAGTTATTGTTTTGGTTGCCGGGAAGAGCCATTACCTTTTGAATGTGCCAAATTGTACTGTATTTAGCTGTGCCGTTGTTCTTGGATTTATATTTAAAGTTTGATTGAAATAAAGGTTTTAGTTTCGCTATCGTTGGTATTCCTTGGAAGTGCAATTGGTGAAGGCTTTGGAGTTTCTCGGGCCACGTTATAGTCAATTTTAGCTGATTGCAACACCTGGCAAACTTATTAAGTTTCATATACAGTATACTGGAGCTTTGTTTTTAAACATTTTTGATAGCTACCTTATTTTCAAACTCTTAGTTTTATAATGAATAATTACTTTAATTGTGTTTTTAGTCAAAACACTACTTTTGAAGTTTAAACAACTAGTTGAACTAGGTAACTCGAATACCTGCGCTGAAGTAAAGCTGTGTTTATTTATTATTATTATACCGCTTAAAAAAATAGTTTTACCGCAAGACTGAAGTTCTTAATACAGTTATCTTTGACTAGGTACAATTAATACTCTCAAAAACTTCTCTCAACAAATCCCAAGAAACCACAGTTTCTAAGTTACAGAGGTGGAGTCGAGACATGATGCTTCTAGACCGAGACGAAACGAGACTTTGGAGTATCGAGACCGAAAGAAGAGACACGAGATTTTAAATAAGTTGTTTTGGTCTATGTCAGGGTCAAAAATCAACTTTCCAAATCAAAAGTCTTTATTATTAACAAATATCAAGAAAGTGTAAGCAACTACTGTTTCTAAGTTTCAGAGGTGGAGTCGAGACACGGTGTTTCAAGACCGAGGCGAGACGAGACAGGAGACTTTAAATAAGTTGTTTTGGTCTATGTCAGGGTCAAAAATCAACTTTCCAAATCAAAAGTCTTTATTATTAACAAATATCAAGAAACTGTAAGCAACTACTGTTTCTAAGTTATAGAGGTGGAGTCGAGACACGGTGTTTCAAGACCGAGGCGAGACGAGACAGGAGACTTTAAATAAGTTGTTTTGGTTTAAGCCGGGGTCAAAAGTCAACTTTCCAAATCAAACGTCTTTACCATAAATCACAAGAAAGTTTCTCAAGTTAAACGTTGACCCTCGCCTATTAGGCTTCAATCACCAAGTTTTCCATAGCCAGTGTTAGGCATGCCAGTTAAACGGTAGAGTTTTTGCAGTGTCAAGTGGAGTAATTACATTGCTGTAACGAACAAATTCGAAAAGGCTTTGTTGCTGCTGATATCACCTAATGTGGAAGCGACTTACCAGGAGTTTTTTAACGCCATAAGAAAGTAGCCAAAAAGACTATTTTACGCGTTCACCAAAACAACCGTATTATGTATTGGTAAGCAAAGTGTAAAACTTTTATAGAACTTTACTGCAGTGCCTCAAAATAAAACACGACTTGATTTTGGGTGCTATGGCTTTATTGACCAGACTTAATTAAAAATTAAGAGATCCATGGTTTCGATCCGAGCATCCACTTTCACACTCTTGTTGAAAAGTATGGAGTATGTTAAAATAATTTTATAGGTTGGTCACAACACTCACCTCCTCGGGATAACACTCTTTTCGTCGTTTAGAAACGGGAGATATGAGTGTGTTAATGCAAGTCAACTCGATTTCTTTTGCAAAAGGTGTTTGAATTTTAAAAAGCATCAACACTAAAATCAGTAACCATTTCGAAGAACTCACGTTTCTTTACAACTTTGTGGCAATGCGCAAAAATATCTTCTCACGTCACACTGTTGCTCTGTGTTCAATCTACTTGACAGCTGAGTACTTTGAAGCGCACTTACGGTTGCCTTACAAATAGTGTCTTAAATGACACCTTAAACATTTAAATGCCTGCGTCCCACTTCAATAGAGCAGTTATTAATTTTTTTAGGCATCAAGCCAGCTAAAGTTTGCCAACTAAAAGTTGAAATTTCTTTGTCCAACAGTGAAACTTTGGATCCTAACCATCTACTGCAAGTAATTCAACCAACTTGCTTCCCGAAATGCCACGATTTTGCTGACCAATTGAAATCTTTCATTATTTTTTGAAAGATTTGTGGTCTTTTACCAGGTGCATTACTGCATTGATAGGAACGGCATTGTGTATCACGCATGTCGATGATCAGATGCTAGAAATATATTAAGTTGGGGACAGACAGCACAAAGAATGCCATCTGTGGCATTGTGCATCGTGCATGTCAAACCCGAGCTTACTGTCCGACCATGGTTTTGAGTTTTAAACTCTCCTCAGAGACAGTCTACTTAACCACGTTTTGTCGCAGAGCTGGACATATACAGTATAAAGATAAAAATATAAAATTTGTGGGCTTCTACCAGATGCATTGCTACAGTGACAGAAGTGGCAAAACATGGGTAAGCAGATTGTTCCTTGACTTAAGCAGACAGTTTAAAACTCGAAACCATGGTCAAGCAGTCAGCTCGGTTTTGGCTGGCGTGATGCACTCTGACATAGATGGTAGTTTTTAGTGCCATCTGTCCTATAGCTCGATCGTATATTTTTTAAATTTATATTTTGTAATATGACCAAAATTTAAAGCAAGAAACATTGCCGTAAAGTATTTTTCCACAGGGACACAACAGAACCCAGCGAGTAGACTTTGAACCACAATCGTGTCAAATGCTTAATGCTCACACGTGCAACTTATCATAATGTCATAGAACAATATTCATTAAAAGTATCGCGATGTAGCCGCTTTTCGAGATGCCAAATTGTTCAGTTTGTTTACGCTTTCCGCGGTCTTGCAAAAAGAATGTTTCTTTCAAGCTGTATCGACCGAAAAGTATCAGGACAATATTACCAGGGATGTTTTCATCAACGGATTTCGATCTGATACAACTAGAAAAAGACTTTTAGAAGAAGAAACTTTAGAATTTGACACCGCTATAAAAAGAAAGCTGAAATGTTAGAAGTGGTTAAGCAACAAACCAAGCTTTACACTATATTTCTTGATAAAATAAGTAGAGATTCAACTGACCCTTTAGCAACTACTTTTGTTCCTGACGACATAGTCTCAAAGAGCGGAGAAAGCGTCTGTTTAACTGCTACAACTTCACATTTTAAAAGTTTAAAGAAAGAATATTCTTTTGTGGTGGAGCTTTGCACGCCTGAAGGTCTAACTGCCCAGTTAAGATCTAACAGTCTATTTGAAGGTCTAACTGCCCAGTTAAAAACAGAAAGTGCTACAGATGTGAAAAGTTGGGACACTATCAAAAAGTATGACAAAGTAAAAACAATAAATCTATTTAAGCTTTATTTTAATATGTCGAAACTGTAAATGACAACTCTAAAAACTCTTTGACCGTTCTCGCCAGAGCATCATACTGTTTAAAGCCCACTGTAGCGATTTGTTTCTTGCAAAATGTTAAGCTCGATTGCCTATTGGACTCTGGTACCTCAGATGATTTTGTCAACAAAAAAGTAGTCGATAAAAAAGACTCAAAATTTTTGGTGCAAAAACGAATGTTTTTATGGCGTCTCAAGCAGTCTTAGACGAAGTGCTTTGTACAATAAAAGGAACCTTAAAGTTGAAAGGACGAATCTACGACAATTTTACGCTAGGTATAGCCCCTGAACTATGCACTGACATTATTTTAGGAAAAGCCTTTATGAAACAAAAAAAAACGTAGTGTTTAAATTGGAAGGATCGAAAAAAATTTGATAATAGCACAACGTCCTTGTAGATTAGCTGCGTCTCGTGTCCACACCCAGAAACTTTTTCACTGTCTTATATCCGGTTGTAAAATCATTGCCAGAAAACACGCAAGTTCAACAACGATGACCAGCAGTTATCCCTAGCGATGTTAGTAAACTTCTTGATGATAACATTATAGATATTCTCCATGGCGCTCAAGTGCTTGTAACAAAAAATGAACACCAAAAACGTAGATTTACTCTAAAAAAGTTATTCAAGTTAAGTGAATATCTTTTTTGGCCTACTATCGCATGAAATCTTATTTTTATTTTTATGTTAATTTTTCGCCACCCTTTGCGCTCTAAAGGTAAAAAAAAGAAGTAAAGTTCAAAAAAGTTGGATCAAGTTAAAAAATTACCCTAAATTGATCAAGTAAAAAAATGACCATGAGTTTTAAAAGTTTTTTTGAATGCAGTTGTACTTAAAACCAAACAATTTTTGTATATAAATGAATTGAACACATAAAAGAATCAATTAAAATAGGAACCAAACTCTAACTCATTCATTATTCAATACAACACTAACAAGTAAAAGCAATGATCCTATGAAGTTACAAGTTAAAAAATAACCTTGTGGTCATTTTTTTAGGTTTATCCAAAAAGTTTTTGCTTTAATTATATATTTTTCGAAACAGGCTCTTTAAAAGTTGCTTCCTTTTAATTTGATGCACCAGTCTCCCTATTTTTGTAAAACCATCACTGAGTGTTATAAAAAATAAAAAATAGTGGAATAAAGACTAACAAAAAGATAACATAGGTTTACTATAAATCAGTGGTTCCCAACCGGGGGTCCAGGAGCAGCTCGTGCCAATATTGGCTAAAAAAATGCACTTTTGGCTGAGAAGGCACAAGCAAAATGTCATAATAATCATTCTTAAATAGCAATACTGCTTTGTAGTAATTGGTTTTACGCTTGTGCATAAAAACAAACGCAGTAATCTAATCGTCTTTAAAAGCGCATGTTCTTATGTTATGCCCTCAGTTAATCAGCCAATGCCTTTGTGTATTTTGTGTTTGCTTGCTTTCTAATTTGTACTTTATTTATAGGTTCTTGTGAAATAAAACTAAATAGCAAAATTATAAGCTTTTGTTAGGTGTTGGTTATTGCACACAATTTCACCGCAAATAATAGCGCCCTCTTCCCGGAAATTGATCGGCAATTTGAGTTGAAGACAAAAAAGTAATGCAACAAACATTCTTGTCTTTTTAATATCTAGAACTCCAAGTAAATATTTTTTTCGTTGGTCTTCAAATCTAATTGCCGACTGGTTTCTGGGAGGCTTCGAAGAAAAAAAGGTCTTTACTTTGATTTGTGGATATTTTGAAGAAAAGGAAATGCTTGTTGCACAATTTTTTGTCTTCAACTCGAATTGCCGACCGATTTCTGGTAAAGCAGCGCTAAAATTTTGCGTTTAACTCAACGTGAAGAATAAATTAAACAGTCAACGTATTAACGAACAGTTATTCTGCAAAATAATTGGTCAGGAGCCCAGACTGAATCGCGGCAGAAATTGCGACAGATTTCATTTCATTTTTTTATTCTTGATCGCTATTATATAGCTCATACAAAAAATCTTAAGTATTAGAAAAGATCAAAAAGAAGAAGCAGCAGCATAACGTCACATGTTAAAACATGCATAAGAAAATTTAGAAGAGTGTTGTATTATGGAATCGAACTATACCAGCATAACGTCAGATGTTAAAACATGCATAAGATAATTTAAAAGAGTGTTGTATTATGGAATCGAACTATACCAGCATAACGTCAGATGTTAAAACATGCATAAGATAATTTAAAAGAGTGTTGTATTATGGAATCGAACTATACCAGCATAACGTCAGATGTTAAAACATGCATAAGATAATTTAAAAGAGTGTTGTACATGGAATCGAACTATACTTGCCAAAGCACTGTAATTAGTTTATTGTTTTGCTTTTGTTGTTACACGCTTGCACAGTTCAGTAATCAAAAAAGAATCATCTTTAACCGAGTTATTTAAATTGCTTTTTTTACCATCTTTCAGTTTAGTTGTTGTTATGTAGTGTGTCTTTAATGTATAAAAAATTGTGTTATAATTCTTGCAGCCTCTTAAGCTAATTAAACCTTTAAATTTTGGAAATCCATGAGATCTTTTAATTAACAGTTCAACTCAAAGAGCAAGTACAAAACGGTAAAAAATATAAGAAATGAGAAAGAAAGGAAAGAAGAAATTTATATCACAAGAAAAATAATCAAACAAATTGGAAGATGACATAAATTTTTTTCTTCAACGACCGTCCCATTTCTCTAATAAGAAACTTTGCGAAATTGTCAGTCAGGGTCACACTTATAAATTTAGGAGTTTGGAGGCTTAATGTTTTTTTGTAAGGGGTCTGTGACTAAAATAAGTTTGTAAACCACTGCTTTAAATTGAAGGCCAAAACGTAGAGAAGAATAAAAACATTTTTATTCACAACTAAAAAATAAACCTGTTAGTTTTTATCGATAATTCAGTGAAGATTATGAATCTAAAAAAAAAGTTTGTTTGCTTGTTAAAATATACGTATATACGTTCTATACATTATATTTAAATAAGATTTCTAACCGCCCCCTGACGAGCCCAGGCAGGCAAAACAATTAATCTTACAATAAAAAAATTTTGTGATCTGAAATTTAATTAATCAATTATATATTCTTGTATATTTTATGTTTCTGAATGTAAAAACAAAATTTATTTTATTTTATTTTATTTTATATTTATTTTATGTGCGCCAAAAATTACAATGATAAAAAATTTACTATTCTTTATTTGGTTGTTCGTCTTATCATTTATCTGCTTTAAAAGCCGTTTACATTAAATCAATAAAATCAAATCTATGTCGCCAAAAAAAGTTTGTTTACACAACTTGAAACTCTTGCGTTCATCACGTGTTGTGACGCTTCTTTCAAATATCCAATCATCTTCGTTCAGGTTTATTTCAAAATCAATTGAATTTTTCTTTTCTTCATTCCGACTTTTATCTCCTGACGAATCTTGGACAAAAAGCTTAGAAATGAGCTTTTGCTAGCTATCTTCAAATTATGTACTACTAATCACTTGTTTAAATACTCTCTATAAATTGTTGCGTCAAGCCAGAAGCGAAAGCAGCTTAAAATGTGGTTTTGAAAACTTTTGCGTAATTTTTTTGCCTTGAGTTTGCAGAAAATCACGAAAGAATGCAATAAGTTGTTTTGATTAAATACATAATTGTTTACTAAGACGTGACTTGATGTACAACATTTTTTAAAGCAACTAAGAAAGTAGAACTGGAGAAAATTACTGTTCGAAATAATTCCGTTAAGTAACATTTCAAACACACAATCACCGTTTGATCAAGATAAATTGATTAGATCAATGGTTCCCAAACTGTTTAACTCCCGGACCCTTTTTGCTTGCTTAAAAAAATGGTGGACCGCTTTGATGTTTAAAACAAAAATAATGCGCAAAAGCTTCCAAAACAAAAATTAAACAAAATTGTCAATGATGGATTATTTGCTATATTTTTGGCTTGGCAGGTTTCTAAATCGATGAATTCGTTACAAAAACAACATATTAATCTATAAATTAAGAACCACAGAATTTTGCGCGGACCCCTTAAAGGTTTCTCACGGAGCCCAGTTTGGTAATGGCTGAATTAGATACCTTTGACCACAAATCTTCGTTTGCAATGAATTAATGCTTGAAACTCACAAGAAACATCAGTGAGATTCTTTTTATGAAAAGTTAAAAGTTTTTATATATAATTGTCTTGCAATCAAATTAAAGAAACAACCTTTATTAAAGTTTGAGATTAAAGTTAGTCAAAATTACTACAATGTTGGCACTAATAAAAATTATTATTGTTTATAAAATCACCTAATTTCGAATCAAGGAAAAGCTATTTTTTATCCTTGAAATTGCTTTTAATCGTTGCTGCATATGTTGTAAACCAAATAGTAGAACTCTTTTCGTCATGCAAAAACGAAAAAACTGTTGATCGATTTATATTAATGTTATATCTAAGTAATTACTTCTTATTACTTTATATTATTTAATTTTTTTATTACAATATATTATTTAATTGCTTCTAACTAATAGCTTTTTTAATACTTTCCGAACAGCTTTTGTTCATACTTTGATATAAAAAAAATTACCATTTTTTGCAATTACCCACAACAATATTTTGCAATTTCTGGTGGAAAAAAATTGAATTCTTGTCCATTTCTTTTCTTTAAAAAAGAAGAAATACTTTTTTAAACGAATAAGTGCCATCATGTTTGCCTACTATATTTATAATATTTTTTTCGATGTATGTAAGAAATTGTGACTCGAACTGGTTCAACAAAGAACATCTACAATTAGGAAATATATTAAAAAACTTTTTTTTGCAGACCGAGAAGTGCATAAAGACCAAACTCTAAGCTTCTAAACAACATGATCTTTAAAAGTAATTATAAATTAATTCAAGAGCTACTAAAGTTTCTATTTTTATTTATTTGTAGATTACTCAAACTGTCAATTTTTTGAAATTAATACGAGTAAAAAGCAATTAGTTTTAATGTGAGGTATAACAATAGCCGCAAGCGAATGCAAACTTAAATTATATCCACAACAGATTTTTAAAAAATTCCGTCTTACTTATGAGCTTTTTTAAGTTTTAATTGGTGGTTTAGGTTTTGATAAACAACAAATTAAAGAAGCTATGCAAAGAAAGCTGCGTTTTAAGCTTGGTTAACAAACAACTCATCTGAGCAGCCTTGATTGCGGTACTTCGCAGCCTGTAACACTGCCGCCACTATTCTCGAATAGTCTAAAGAAAAGTCATGGAAACTAATTGGACACAAGTTAGATACAGATTACAGACCGGCAAACAAAGTATTTTGGCAAAAAACACAAGTTGCCACCTTCATCAAAGATGCTAATGGTGTGCTTCTGAAGCATCAAAACGACATCGTAATTCGTGGAAAGAATGGAAAGAATACTTTTGTGAGCTCTTAAATCCAGTAACAGTCCAACATTTGGATACATCCGAGGAACAAATTGGTAAAAAATTTATATAACCAAAACAGAGGTGAGCACAGCAATCAAATCTTTGAAAACTGGTAAGGCCCCTGGTAAAGATGTTATTCGACCTAAAATATTAAAAGCCATAAACAACTTTGGTGTTTTTTGGTTGACTCGTGTGTTTCAAGTAGCTTGGAAAACTGGTGAGATACTGAAGCAATGACAGACCCATGTGTTGATGCTTACTTAATACAATAAAAAGTGCGATTACTGCAGAGATATTTTTTTGTTAAGTCTTCTTGGAAAGATCTATGCAAGTGATTGAATAGAGACGTCGTAAAATAGTCGAACCCAACTTCAAGAAGCACAATGCAGATTTTCGTACTGGCAGATCCACCATGAATCAGATCTTCGTCCTGCTTCAAATTTTTGAGAAATCGTGGAAATATATCAAAGAGGACTATATATGCGTTGTAAACCTAGAAAAAGCATATGACCGTGTTCCAAGACACAAGCTGTGAATAGTACTGCTGGAGTATTAAGTGAGATGTTAGCTATTAACTGTTATCAAATCGTTGTCTGTGTTCGTGTTAATGGCATAACTTTTTATTTTTATTTATTTTATCTTTATATTTATCCTCCTGACTGGCAGGAAAGCGATGGAGGCGCTAATACGTAAGGTAAATTATTACCCCGGCGTGCTTTCGTAAATGCCAAAATGTTGTTGTCCGCTTGTAATTTGATAAAGATATGAATTTAATTTAGAACGGCTTGCCAAGACCACTAAGCAGAGGAAAGTGCCGTTAAGTGTCTTTCCCAAGGACATAAAAGAATGGCGCGAGTAAGTTTTGAACCGAGACCATGTCGATCACAATCCCGGCGCTCTAACCAGTCGACCAAGCACCCATAAAAAGAAAACTTTTTCGAAATAGTGTTGGGCTACGACAGGGCCGCGTTCTTTTTCTTTTTCTGTTCATTATATACATAGGACAATTTGACAGAGACAGTTCTTCCAGTTGTGGCGTCACATTTGGGGAGTGTAATATTCGTGTAATGGGAGTGTAACCTTGAAATGTTAAACTCTAATGAAAGTAATCACCAATATGCACTTGATCGGCTTTTTGACGCATGCTTGATAGCTGGGATGAAAATTAGTAGCCTACGGCTAAACCTGAAAGTTTGTCAAGGCACCTTGTCCAGTGTTCTTTCCAAACAAATGGAGTAAGAAGCTTAAGTATCTTGGAGTCACATCCTCGAGTGATGGTAGACAGGACAACGAATTGGACAATCATATTGGAAAATCATGTTCAGTAATGCGCCAGTTTTACTGATTAGTTGCACTGTAACGAGAGCTGTGTACAAGAGCAAAGCCTTCTGTTTTCAAATTGATTTTTGTTCTAATCCTCACCTATAATCATAAGTATTGAGTAATGACTAAAAGAGTGAGATCTCCCGATACAGGCGCAGAAATTAGTTTTATGCTAAAAGTCAGAGGTTTATTTCTACTTGACAATGCTAAAAAAATTGACATTTCTCAACATCAAACCGCTGCCACTCCGCATGAAAAGATCACAACTGCTCTGATATGGTCATATGACACCAATGTCCCACAAACAAACAGCAAAGCAGATAATTGATGCAAAAGACCTGGCTTGGCAAAAGACCTAAAAAACGACCCAGAACTTGCTAGCGGGATTATGCTGAACAACAGGCCTAATCTTGTCTTGAAATTCCACCCGCAAAATTACCGCTAGCTGCAAAAGATCGAGATGTTTGGAGATCCCGACTTGAGGTGCTGCCCCGCAACCCGAAAAGGATAAGTGAGCAATGAGAAATACAGTGAACAAATTCACGGTTTTCACCAAAAATGATAATAATAACTTAGTAGTACGTCATGGAGTTGTCTGTTACATTTTTTTAAAAGTATTAAACGAGAGTAAACCTCCGAAACAGTGCTCAGAACACTGTGATATTTGTATTAATATAAGATTTTAAGTCATAAGATAATCAGAATTATGGAGTCGGGAAAAGTTATTTGCGACTCCGATTTCGCCTATGCAAAAATTTTTGACTCCAACTCCAGAACATCTGAAAAAACGGCTACAACTTTGGCATGTCTGAGAAACGATTCCGCGATTCCGACTCCACCACAAAATGTCCCACTCCGGCGACTCTGACTCCCAACTGCACAACCAATGACGCCTAATTTAGCGTAAAACAAAGTTTCTAAAATAATAACAACTCCGACTTCCGACTTCTTACACCAACAAATCTAAAAAACAACTCCGAATCCGACCCCACCCTAAAACATACAATTGCGATGACTCCGATTCTAACTACAGAACCCTGATTACAATTAACAAAAGAATAAGCATGAGATGATGTTAAACTGCTTTTTAAACGAGAGTTGTTTTTTTGCTTTTTTTATATTTGGATTTTTAGTTTTTTTAAAGTGATCGCAGCTCGCAAAAATTTATTTGCCGATTATCTACACGTCAATTATGCAAATATTATTTTCTAGCAGATATTAAAAGCCATAAAAACCATATCTGCAAATGCAAAGAGCATTTCTTCCCTAATGAAGATTCTGTTCTAATGAAATTCAAATGTTCAGATGTTCTAATGAAGGGTGCAATAAAATGAATTTCCAACTTAATAAAACGATGAAGAACGATTGCTGTTTGTAAAAGGCATTACAACAAAAATCATCTGTTGGTATTTTATATGACTCTGAGTATTCTATGCATAACAGAATGTTAAATTATTTAAAAAATATGGTTTCAAAATTACCTTCCGTCTCAATTACCTAAGATTAGCGTTATCCGAGCTCGTCGCTCTTGTGGGCCAGTTTATTAAATTTTGTAAAACTTTGATCGAAAAGTACTATAATATAATAATTGTACATATAGTTGTTAAAATGAGGTACTTAGATGATAAGTCAAAAACTAAGCCGCTAAAACGAGAAGCACCAGACTCGAGTTCCTATAGATGGCTTAGTTTCTAACTTATGATGATTAAAATCCTATTCTGCCCGCCTCGGGATTTACATTACCCTGGCTTATATACTCGTATTAATGGATTCTCGATTGTATAAGGTCTGGTCTACAACAGGTGCAGAACCTGGCGTGCTATATTTGCTCAGCGTACTTTTGTTTGTTATAAACACAAAACTCAATCAACGAAAAGATACGCCGAGCGTATACGCAGGGAGTAGACCAGGTTTTCAAAACGTTCGTGCTTATAATTACACTGGTCAACAAAAAATAGCTTTTTTTCTAAACGAGAAAAAGAGCATCTATTTTTGGGTAACAGCGGAGCGCTGGTTACGAATGTAGCATTTGTTTTTTTCTAGTACATCAGGTTTTAGAGATATGATGGAATGGGGCATTTTATACCTTATAAATGGCAATATCTCTGCCACTATCACAGTAGTTGTTTAGGTTTTGACATACTGAACAAATTAGCGCGCTGTTTTGGTTAATAAAAGATTAAACAAGCAAGTTTAACGTACCGGTGTGGGTAATTACTAATCGACAAAAAATTGAACAACGCGTTAACTCTTTTTTGTCTGTTGTAGTCTTCAAAGAGACTGTTTATTGAAAGCCTTGAAACAACCTGTTCTTGTGTGGTCTTGAAAAAACTGCTAATCCTACATGAATAGCCTTCAAAAAGACTGTTTTGGGTAGACTTAAAAAAACTGTTAAAAATAACATGGCAAAATGATTGCTTTCGACCATGAACGCTACTCAGTACTGCAATTAATACCAGTCATAATTTAAAAATTTTAAAATGTTTGGCATCCGATTTTTGTTTGTATACTTGAGTTGGATCATCACGGTACAATATCCAGCAAAAATCACCCATCATACCTTCATTCCAAACACCTTGATACCTTTTTTCCATTTGTGTTGCCTTGCATTGTTAATATTATTCCCTTTTTTGTGCCGGCCTATGCTCAAACTTTTTCATATTTTTTACTTAAATAATAAATTGCAAAACTATCAACTTCCATTCTTTCAATGCCACTTAGCGCTACCAATTACGTTGCTTTACCACTTAGAATGTTATTCTATGACATCCTTATGCAATGCTCTATTGTCTTTGGACTGTAAAATATTTAATAACTAAATTAATTCAAAATTGTAGAAACAAAAATATCTCAAAAATGTGATGTGCTGGAAAAAAAGTAAAATCTTTTTTGGAATCAACGTCTAAAATACTCCTAGAAACGCCTACCAGAACCTGCGATTAAAATTTGCTTTTGACCAGTGTAATGTTCCAAGGTTGTAGCTAAATCGTCGTTCATTTAAACAAGCTTGCCTTGAAATAAAATTGCGAAATCTTAGAACGCAATATCAGCGCCTGTTTAGTTAAAGCAAACCATTTAATATATAATTTGGCCTTGAAAATCCAAAAATTAAGGTTTAGCATCTCAAGAAGAACAACGTTATTCTAGTTCTGGTCTTCACTTAAAAACATGTGCAACATAATGATAATAATGAGGTGATTTCTTACGCTGCAAAAAACGCTATTATTTTAACACAATCCTATTATAGGATTCTTTTTTTCTATGTAGCAACCGTTTTATTGTTTATCAGACTGCTATTTATTAGCCCTAAGGTTGCTTACAATTTTAGCTGCAACCTCAAATATGCGATTATACAGAACTTCTTAAACTATTTCTTTTTTTTTTGACTTTTTCTTACAGAGATTTACAATGCCCAATCCCCAACTTAGATGCATTCTAAAAGCAAAAAACTTATTGAAAAATGTATTAAATCATTTGCAAAGCAATCAATTTATTAGTTCGTACTACAGTATTTTTTAAATTTAAATTTTTTTCTCTCAATAGTATCAAATAAATGAAAATCATCCAATTTAATGTCTGCGTATATTCGTCATTTACATTTCAATAGAATACACATCTATGTCAGATATAGCCGTACTGTCTGGAGGCAGTGGGGCAATTGCCCCTCCAAATTTTCAAAATTTGGGCAAAATCATAATTTTTCGGGCAGGGACAATGATCAAATGCAGAAAATTGTTACCGAATTCAGGTAAAGATCTTTTTTTTTAGAGAACACCATGATTTTGGGACAAATATTGAGAAATCCGAAACTGATACCAAGTGAAGACCTTTTTTTAGTCTTTATCCAAGAATCTCAGACAATTTTTTTGCCATATCCGCAAAGTACTAAAAAATTATGAATCGGGCAATTGTCACAAATTTGGGCAAAACTTCATCGCCCCCCAAATCTTTTTTGGCTGGTACGCCTATAATGTCAGGCCATGTATTCTGCTAAGCCAATTTTCATTTATTTTGTCTTGCTTTGAAATTTTTATATTATTCAACAACTTCCTTGAATCACATCGGCTTACGTGATCAAGTTTTTGCTTTCGTTTTCAGACTTTGTTTGGTGTTTTTTATTTTTTTATTGAAACTTTAAAACTTGGTCTTGTGCCACACTAAATTCGAATTTTTCCAGATTACTGACTTTTTTAAAGAAAAAATGCGAATCACTTATAAGCACGCACACTTGCCACTTACAGTTTTAAAGCAAATAGGCTAAAGCTGATTTTCATTTCTGCAAGAGATTGGCTTGCCGACAAAAATGTTGAAGTTATTTTTGTGTTTCTTCGGAGTTTTATTCTTAAGCCATTGTGTTCACAGGTATGTCATAAAAACAAATGTGTTTGTGTATAGTTCATCATTTGGAAATAAGAAGTTAAACTATCATTAATTGAAACCATATAATATTTGCATCAAATAATAAGGTTTTATGTTTTTTTCTTAATTTATGATGCTTAATTCTTTTTCCAATATAATTCACATTTCTGAAATACATAAGTCATTGAGAGAACTAAAATTAGATATTAGGTTGTTTCTTAATGAATGAGAAACTTCAAGTAGTTTTGGAAGTTGAAATTTTTTACTTTCTGAATAATTTTTCGTTTTTTTAAATTAATGAAATAACTTTCTTTTTTTTTTTTGAAGAACGTGATGAATTAGAAGTTAATCATAATTTTAAATTTTTTTCAAAGTTTGTTCAAAATAGCCTTTTTTTGAATATAAAATATTTTTTTTTCAATCAATAAGTTAAAAAAAGAATACCTTAAATTAGAATCAAATTCATTTTTGGAAACTATTGATTTTAAAATAAATTTAAGATCGCAGAAAAATGGGCAAAGCATATTTTTTTGAAGTTCATCATGGTTAAATAAAAGTTTGTAAAACAATATAAACTGGTTTTCGTTTATTTGTTCTATTGGAATATTTGTTATTTATTGACAATCACATGCATATCTTCTGAAATCAATTTTGCATGGTTTTCAAGAATTTATATCAAATTAGATTTTTAAGAAATTGGCTGTGCTAATTTGGTTGCGACCTAAAAGTTTTTTTTACTGCTAATATATCTTATAGGATAGTGTTTGAGCCGTTGATGCAACATTTAAGCAACTTTCGCGTGGGAGGTTCCGGTATTTGTAAAGAACAAGAAGCATTTAAGTCTATTGAACAACTAAAATTTATTGTTGTATGGCCTGCATCTACAATCTACATATTTAAGGCAATGGTGTCAAATTATTATATCGATTATTCAGAATTTGACATAGGTTAATAAAACTTTTTACAGTTTGTTAAAATAAAAAAAGATTTTTTGCTTCATATGTTTAGTATCTGAGACAAATATTCTTGTATGATTAAAGAACAAGATACCACAAAGAGTGCCAATTTCGAAATTGTACATCGTCCAAATCGATCCCGAACTCACTGTGTAATTGCAGTTTCGTTCAGATTTTAAATCTCATCTACTTGGTCTGAAAACCATGTACTTCTGAGCATCTGTTTATCGACGGTTTGTGTTTTAACATAATGATTTGCAAGTATAAATTTACGATTCCATGCTCGACCTCTTCGAAAAATTTGCTTTGAGCTATGTAGAACTCTGACTCTAACTGAATTGTTTGAAAATAATTTACAACAGAGGTCCAAATAGGATCATGCTGCTTACCTACAAAGTTGGCTTGCATTAAAACATAAAAAAGCAAACAGATCAGTGTCGATACAAATAGAAGCAAATAAGCAATTACCACAAGCTATACGAAAAAGTAGCAATTGGACATTGGCATGCGTGATGCAATTTGTATAAAGATGCTCTTTTGGTTCAGCAATGCTTTGCTAGAAAAAGCAATCTTGGAAATTTTATTACATTAAAGTTTAAAACTTTTTAGTGGCAATTGTAGTTTAAAGTCTGCAATTAACAGATTTAGAATTAAATCGGAACACTTTAGATTTAAGTTTAAAAGCAAATTTAACTAGAATCAAAAACAAAACTTAAACTCGAAATAGTTAAATTGTTATTTAAATTTCAAACAAAGTTTTTAAACAAGTTATGAAGCGTTAAACGTTTGAAATTATAAAATTTTAAAATAAAAAGATATGGCTAGTGTGTCCGAAATTTTAAAATGATCCTCTCAAATATTTATTAAACTTTTTCTAGTTTTTCAAAGTTTAGATTTCCTGAGTTTAGCCAAAAACGCTTAACTATTCAAAGATTTTTTAAAATAGAAACAAAGCAGAAAATAATTGGCTTTTCGTCCAAAAAAATAAGTAAGCAAGGTCAACAACATTTTTCGTGAGTAAGTTAAAACAAACAATTTAAAAAAAGAGAACTTTCTTAAAATTCAAGTTAGCATCTGATATTTTTTGCCAAGATAAGCGCATTTTGATTTATTTTTGCATGTCAGCAAAAAAAATATCTCGAAGCTTTTGGGCTAAAAAAACAAGAAACACTAAACATATAAACAGACCAAATCAAAGATCTTTTAAAGTCTTATTGAAAAAGGAAGTAATTATAGATCAAAGACATTGTCACTTCTGTTTTTACTAATATTATTTTGCATCTATCATGCAATACTTTTTTTTCAGTACAAGATTCACCATCGCTTGTCCCAAAGCATTTCGGCTGGGCGCGCGTGAAACCGTAATTGTGAACTTACATGGATACCAGAGTGCAACCGTCAGCGCTTACCTACAGGTAAAACGTAATATTTGTTCTGAAGTTTTTTTTGAGAAAACAGAGTTTCGATAACCAATCAAAATTTAAAGTTTTTTTTGTTATTTTTTGTAAGTAGCAGAATCTTCCGCTCTTTTCAACTTCGTATCGTTCTCTTTTTCTTGTAGCTCAACTGTATTTATGTTTCTAATTACTTTTCAAAACATTTATCTTATTTGTATGAAGTCATCCACCGATACGTGAGACGTAGACAATTTATCAAAACAACAAAAGCAAAAGCTCAAGCTATAGGCTTTTGGTAAATTTTAATATGTATATACCGAAATTTTTTAAGAACGCATTCCAATATGGAATAGCTCATAAGCATTGTTTGAATTCAAACCCCAAGAGATATCAATCGCTTTATTTAGACATTGGTTTATTAGTAAATATCCTTGTTTCGAGTAAAGCTTCTACATAACAAGAACAACGCACTTTTAACCGCGTCACATATTTGGTTTTCACTTTTTCGTAAATTCAAATGAAGTTTTTTTTATGACTCACTAAACCTTTGAATAAACGATGCCTTTCGCGGTGTAATAATCAATGTTTTGCGAGCTTCAACAATAATTGACAAGGGTTTGATTGAAGTTCAAGTGTAAATTAAAACTGTTATAAAAGGTTATGAATCTTTCAGCGAACTTCATTTTCGTTAATAATTTTCTTGTTTTTCCAGTTAAAAAAAGTTCTGAAAAGCAAATATATTTAATAGCTGTAAATAGCTTAACCATCTTTTTTTAAATGTCTAAAAAAGCTTGAAGAGGAAATTGGAAATTCCGGCGTCCAACGAGTCATGGGAAATGCAGTTAATGAACCGATTAAACTGACATTGCAGGTAAAAAAAGTAATCGTTTTAATAAAAACAAATTGTTGAAAGTGGTATACGCTGTTTGATTGACAATTACAAAATAGTTTTGAAAACTTATTTGTTTTTATTAGAAAGATAAACGTCAACAAAACCATAAGCAACAAATTTTTTGTTATAATTTATGGTAGAAGTTTTTTAATCAGCGGGCCACTTTTTAAAAAGGGACTTTCCGATCAGAATACCTGAAAAAACATTATCACTTTGAAAAGGAGATCGAAACTGTCTATTTAAATCATTAATTAGTTATTAAAAAAAAGGAAATTATTTCTTTTCTGGCTAAAATAAAATAATTTATGCGAAATAAGAATGACAATTTAAAAAATTAAGTCGTGCGCCGCAGGGGGCTTTTTTTTACTGTCAATTGTTTCAATTTTAATTTAGTTGAATTTTATCAAATAAATTAAAAATAAAATTTATTTATTTCTTATCGTATGAGGTATATGATTGTTTATTATTAAAAGATGCTTGTCACGAGCTTATTCTATTGAATAAAAAAGCTTCTTTTAGACATTTTTTGTCGAACCCAATATTTAAACGAAAAACTTTATGTTATTGCGAAAGGAAAAATCTAACGAAATTAGAAAAACGATTTAAGTGTAAAGAAAAATTAGGTTTTTTTGTTAGTTTTTTGACTAGTTATAAGGTAGCTTTTTTGAACAAATGATAGTGCTTTGAAACTAAAGCCTGGTCTACACTTGGCGTATAGACGCGGCGTAAATTCGTTTAAGTAGATAGAATTTTCTGCTAATAGGCTCGATGGCGCAAATGCTGAAGCAAACGCTGAGCCCAAACAACTGGTGTAGACATGGTCTAAGTGTGATAGAAAAAAATAAAGAAATAAATTCTTTAAATTAAATTAGGCCGACTGCATGTTAGATGCAAACATTTTTTTTTTAATTTAATAATGCCTAAAAAAACTTTTCAAAAAATATTCAATTAAAATCCCTTTTTAAGCTGCACAAACAAAACTCAGTAATATCAACATTTTCCAACTTTCTCTAAAATCTTAACCAGGGGTGTCCAACCTGCGGCCCACTAAATGTTTTTATGAGGCCCATTGCTTACTGAAACAGTTTAATTATATTTTCATAACTGTATAAAATTCGATGTCACTACTGTCATAATAACGTACAGTGAAACAAAGTAAATACGTCAGTTGATTGCTGCGTCGGGTGACGTCCAATGAATTAATCTATAAAATCTTTTGCGAGAGGAGTTTGTCACAAAGACACTTGTCCTAAGCATCATTTTCAGTATTCACATAGTTTTGCGATTGAATTAATTTTAATTCTGTTATTTTCAATTTTTTTTCCAAAATTAAGTGATAATTAGTTGAGACTTTAGTGGTGGTAAAGTTAATAACTTTTAGCCAAGTGGAGTGATTTTGAATAAGTTTACAGTAATAGCACCAATATCGCTAGTTAAAAAAATGGAAACGTGTTGATTTACAGCAGGGTGGAAAGAAGATCAGATAAATTTTGGAAATTCTAGGTCCAATCTATGCGTTTAACATACACGGTTTGGTCAGAGTCCATGGTTCGACCGCTAGCCAAATAGAGTGTTGCTCCTAGTTGGCGAAGCTCTGCTGGCTTGATGCTTGAAAGTATGGGTAGGTGGTCCTTTGAAGTGGGGCGCAGGCATCCAATAACTATGCCCAAGACGTCATTTAGGACACTTTCTATAATGCGATTGTGAGCGCTGCAGTACTCAGCTGTTGAGTAGACTAGAGATAAAGCAGCTGTGCTCAGTTTTATAATACCAATACTCCACTCTGAGCTTGCAAGTCGCCTTAGCAGTGTGACGCGCCAATTTTTTTTCGCAATGCTACTAAAGGGTGATGGACCGTGTGCGATCTGTTTAGTTTTATTACAAAATAATTAGGTTTGAGAAAAATGGTAAAAGTCTATTGCTGTTGTAAAACATTTACCTCAGTTTGGTTTCTCGGTTATAGAAATGAAAGGTTGCCGTCACGATCTTAGTGTGACTGAGCTTCAGCTTATAAATCTCAAGATACACTAAAAGTGTAGTCATGTCTTGTCTTAAATCCTTTCAAAGCTCTCAGTTTCTGGAAGAGTGCAGCAATACTAGATCGTCTGCATAGGCAAACTTTCTGAAAATCGTAGAGAGCAGGATGTACATATAGATGTTGAAAAGGAAGGGAGCCATAACCGATCCCTGAAAAACGCTTTTTTCAATACGACAAAGCCTGCTTTGCTTACTGTCACCGGTAGTAAAGGTAAAACTTTGGTTTCGGACAAGCTCCATGATCATTCTGACCATGTGTATATATGGGAGAAGTCTCAAGAAGGTAGCAAGTATGGCCATGGTACCAGACAGTGTCACATGCTACTGTTCGATTCGATCAACAAATCAGCAAAAAATCCTCGTTGTTTTTGTCATCAGGCTTAATCCACGATTGACTTTCCGCGTCAAAACTCCGCCTTGCTCTTTGGAGAGCAATGAATCAAATGGTTCGACGCGGGCATTGATAAGCTTCTCAAGGATCTTGTAGGAGACACAGAGCAGAGATATCGGTCGATGCATGCCTTCTTCTACAAATCTTGAGAATTTTGAGTCGGTGCAAGCAGTAAGAAAGAAATTCACGTAACCAGGACTTCAAAGCAGCTGCAGCATACTTATTTTTAATGGTAATTACGTAATGATTTTAATAGTTTCAAATTTCATATAAATTCCAATAAGCAGGCTAAATCAATTTTAAGTTTATAACTCAATACTCGTCATTTGGTCATGGCATCTAATACTAAAAAGAAAAAGTTTTATATACAGGTAATTTTGTGGCCCGCCGAATATACTTAAATTTATAATTTGACCCATTGTGAAAAAAGGTTAGACATCTTTGGTCTAAACAGTTAAATCAAAACTATGACAATGAAAAATTTTCCTTATTGCTAATAATACCTTTTCTTAAGCCCAGATGGCAGTTGCTTTCTTGCAGCCTGAGTTGTTAGTAAGTCTTCTTTTGTTTCTGCACATGACAAACCGAAACCAAACCTGCCAAAACACAAGGGTATCTACCCATTCCGATGCTCCGGGAGGGTCCGTTAATTAGCAAAACGTTCTTTTCAGGACGTGGCATAGCCTGAAAAAGATACCCTTTTCAGTGCACATTGCCAACAAGCTCCGAAGACGACCCACCATTCTTCAACTTAATATCGAAGGCCACATTGCAAGCAAGATGAACGTTTTTCATTATCTTGGTTTATAGTTTGAGGCAATCGTCACCCTACAACAGGAGACCCACTGCACTAATGCGGAGAAGCTAGTACTTCCAAACTTACTCTTGCTGTGTCTTCCTTGAAACAGGAAGCATGGCATTGCCATGTTTGTCCACAAGCGACTAAGGTATACGTATTTAGATCAATCACCACCGATATTTGAGGTTTAGTGGTTGTGCATGGACGTTGAGGGTTATAAAATAGTCAACGTCTACAAACCTCCATCAATGCGATTCCTGATCTCCCAGTGTTTCCACATTTTTGTCTGTATAACGGCGATTTCAACTGTCGCCACATTGATTGGGATTACCATGATAACAATGCTGACGGTGAATGCTTGACTGGCTGGGCAAGTATTTCTTATTATATAATGTCAAGAATGCCGCTGGCTTTTACTGCAGCCGCTAGAAGACTAGCATGAATCTAGATCTAGCCTTCGTTAGCGTAGGTTTCTACTGTAATTTACCGGATAGAATTGTACTTTAAAAGTTCTACAGGTCACAACATTGACACTCGCCTATTACACCACTAAGGTTTGCTTTGTCACTGTCAAGTATGCCTGTTAAGCGATGGATTTTCCGCAAAGCTAAATAGAGTCACTGCTTTGACGTACGAATTCGCAAAGACTTTGTTGCCACTTGATTTACTTGATGTGGATGCGGCTTACCAGAACTTTTGTAACATCATCAGGAAAGCAACCAAAAAACGATCCCACGCGGTCATCAAAACAACTATATTTTGTATTGGGATGCGGAGTGTGAATCCCTCTGTAGAAATTTTCTGCAGACTTTTTGGGAGACTTAAGTTTGTTTGCTACAGCTTTATTAGCCAAACTTGACAGGAAGCGGAGGGCTGTTGTCCAAACCAGTTTGGAGCATCGACTTTTCACTCTATAGTCATAAATTGAATAACTTTACTGGTAGGTCAAGACACTCTCCTTGTCACTGTCTCATTTTGACTGATACTATTGTATCTCGTATTGTATGATACTATTAACTATTGTATGATACTGCTATTGTATGATACTATTGTATACCATTTTAATCATAATCATTTTCTTGTATTAATCTTTTTTTTTCCTGTTGTTTTTGTTGTTGTAGTTGCGATGTTTATTATTATGCTCAACCGCTCTGAGACTATACGACCCATTTTAAGTATAGAGCGGTATATAAATACATCGTTATTATTATTATCTCAGCCTGTTACAAATGGGAGATAAGAGACTGTTGACCGCAAGTCATCTCGACTTGTTTCTCAAGAAGTGCCTAGTCTTTGGAGGTCCACAACACCAAAACCAGTGAATATCTTTGAGACTTTCTCACGGAGAGAATTCACTAATGCCATGACAATTACAATCAGGCAAAAGCTTTGGGCCCTGATTTCATCTGCTCAGAGCTTATAATCCATGCCGGAGCTACTTTGAAGTCCTGGTTACGTGGCTTCTTTTTGTCCTATTTGCGCCGACTTAAAATTTCCAAGATCTGGAGAAAAGCGCTCGTAGTCGCGATCCCAAATCCGATAAAACTTGTGAGAGACCCAGAGAGTTATTGACCAATATCTTTGCTTTGTGTCATCTACAAGATCCTCGAGAGGCTTATCTAGGTCTGTGTCGAGCCAATTTTTAACCATAACTAACCCTAACCCTAACCCAAAAAGCAGGCTGGGTTTTGATGCGAGAAGTTAACCATGGATGTATTAATAGTTGTTCTGTTGACCCAGAGCATCGAGGATTCTTTCAAGGTTAAGAAGAAGCCCGGTGTCGTATATGTCAATCTGACAGAGACATATGACACTTGTCCGGCATCGTGGCCATATCTGCTACTTTCTTGAGACTTCTACCAAATATACATATGGTTAGAATGCTCATGGAGCTTGTTCGAAACCAAGGTTTCACCCGTACTACCGGTGACACTATGCAAAACAGACTACGTTGTTTGATAAACGGCGTTCCTTAGGGATCGGTTTTCGTTCCCCTCCTTTTCAACTTCTATGTGTAGGCTACAACCTGCCCTCTACGATTTACAGAAAGTTTGCCTATTCAAACGATCTAGTATTGCTGCACTCTTCTGGAAACTGGGAGGACTTGGAAGGGACTTTAAGACAAGACATGATTACACTTTCAGCGTATCTCCAGACTTGGAAACTGAAACTCAGTCACACGAAGATGGTGACGGCAGTATTTTATTTAAATAACCAAGAAACCAAACGTGAGCTAAAATTCTACAACAACAATAGACTTTTACCGTTTATTCCAACGACTTTTATCTTGAGGTTAAACTGGACAGATCGCACACGTTCCGTCACCATCTAATGGCATTGTACAAAAAACTATCTTTGCGTGCCACACTGTTGAGGCGACTTGTAAGCTCAGGATAGAGTACTGGTGCAAAACAGCTGCTTTATCTCTGATCTACTCAACAGCCGAGTATTGCGCACCATTCTGGTGTTGCAGCGCTTACACTCGCATCATAGAAAGTGGCCTGGATGACATCTTGGGCATAGTCATTGAATGCCTTCCTCCCACTTCAACGGACCACCTACCCATACTTTCAAGCATTAAGCCAACAGAGCTTCGCCGATTAGAAGCAAAACTCTCCTTGGATTTTTTATCTATTTGCAAAAAAATACAAGTACATTGATCGCATTAGCGATAAAAAAAAGCGTGCAGTGTCAAAAAGCATTGTTAAGCATGTGTTAATTAAGCATTACCCAGCACCAACAAGTTGGTGGAAACAAAAATCATGTTGATCACTATTAAGGCTCGTTTCACTACGAGGGTTAGCGGCAGTATTTTTTGTTTATTTATTGATTTTTTAACTTTTTTCGCACTTAAAGCGCTAAGAGAAGCAGAAAAAAATTATTGAACAAACAAGGAATACTCCCGCAAACGCTCATAGTGGAAATGAGCCCTTAGGCAAATGCAAAAAACTCGACTTGTTTAAGTAGATCTTTTTTTAAACGTTCTTTGTGGTTTAAGTTCTCATTAATGTTTTTAAACTTGTTTTGACGCGTTCGATAGCTCATTTTCACTTGACTTGATGTTTTATCAAATACACTAACAGACTTTCAATTCAACTAGACCCAAATGATCGGTAACAAACCAAAAAAAAATGTATTTTAGTATTTCGCTTTTGTAAACAGACAATACCATTTAACCCAGTGGTTCTCCAAGTTTTTGGCAAATACCTCTCTTTCACAACTCAAGTACCATAATTCCTCCCCCCCAAAAAAATACCTCAATAATCAAAGTGAAGGCTTTGTTTTTTTGTCTTCATCCAAATTTGTGATCCTAATTGTAGTTATCCCAGGAAGTTACAAAATTTAACAATTAAATTTGAATCTGTCTTGGATTTTTTAATTTTTGTCCCTAAAAAGTAGTGGTCTCAAAAAGAATAAACGACAACAACAATTTATTTGCTTACCTCATCAGTAAAATTGATAATATACAGTAAAATACTAGACATATGAAAACAAACAATTAACTTTTATACTAGTAGACATACACATTGTATGCAGATAAATATGATTTATGAAGTAAACTGGACAGTGAAAGACCAATTAATGGTCATCAAGTCAAGAGCTGTCTATAGTCTGTTATAATATTCATTACTGGTAATATTATTTAATAAAAAAAAGAACAAAACTAGGAAGATACTAGTAATTTGGCAATATACACAAGTTACTCATATCAAAACAAAAAAAATACACACAAAAAAAGAAAAAAATACAAGAATATATTTTCAGGGTAATAACTTCCATTATAAACATAAACACACACATAAAAAAAAATACAACAACATAGCTTTGATCAGGGAATACGATTAATATTTATTTATCAACATCAATTTTATACATCTATTAAATGAATACTTAGATAATAATTTAATATTAATTGGAATTTTATTCCATATTTTTATTCCATTATAAGAGAAAGAAGTTAGCCCACGATGCGTCTTCATTCGTTGAAGATATAAATTTTTATTGGAAATAGATCTTGCAGTATGATGGTGTTACAAGCTTAAATATTTAAACTAGTAATCAAACACATTTGGAAGTCTTTTATGATGAATAGAATGCATAAACTTTGCCATTTCAAGTTCATATATGTCTTGAATTATTACTATTTTTATTGATTTATACATAAGATAAAAGGTCTTCAACTTCCCCCTGTCACCGCCGGAGTGGTACGATTATGATTATGAAAGACGTACCAATTTTTTTGGGTCAACTTACATTGTACCAAGATTTTCAAATTCCTCCCCTACTCCTACTCTAGTAATTTTTACTTCCTTGAGATTTCAAATTCCTCCTTAGGGAGCCAAGTGCCTCACTTTGAGAAACACTGATTTAACCCTATTCTCCTCAACGGCCCGGCTTCCCGGCCTTTGCAAAAGCGTTTGTATAATTACTGCATTTTTTTAGATAATATTCTGAAATTTCTTGAATTTTCTTAATTTAAATTGTTGAATAAAATGGTATTATTTTAATTGGGCCCGAGCAAGGGTTACCGGTAAAATAGACGTTTTTCAGCAAATTTGTAGACTTTTGCTTGCTATCGCTGCAAAGCGTCAAATTTAAATTTCACACCTTTTTTAAATGACATCGATTTTACCAACATAATGCTTTTGCATTTACGTCAATTGCCAAATGTTAACATGCCTGAGGCGATGAAGAGCATATTTTATGTAAAATCGCATTTTCCTTTCTGTACTTTTGCCGATTACTCGGAAACAGCTTAGACATTTACTTTCTATTGTATAAAGCATTATTGTTGTTTGCTAATTAAAACACAGGTTGCTTGAATATCAATCAAGCAGACAAAATTCAATTATTGATAAGTATTTTTTATTAAGCATTCTTATAACTATTTATTAGTGGGAAAAATAATTGAATAAACTACTACACATGTTATGCTCATGCCTTCAAGACAACTGAACAACACCTGACTGTTATAATTTCCTTTTACTTTGGATTTAAATTAAGAAGCCGTTTCTACGTTGAAACTTTCCATGTTTCAAAAGATCCGGAGTATTTTTTAGGCATAAGATTACTTTTTTGAGAAATTTGTGGGTTTTGCAAATAAAAAACATAGATTAAAAACAAGATATTCTACAAGTTTGAATTCAATAAAGCAGGAGTTTCAAACTTCAGACTTTAAGCAGGAGTCAAATATAGCAGGAGTCAATGGCTTAAAAAAGGTTGAGGAGAATAGGGTTAACCCATTTCTAGATTTTTGAAAAGCTAATAGATAGAGCTGATATTTTTTCGGAACGTAGCAAAAATTAACAACAATTTTACTAACGAACAATTAGGGTTTATAATTTTCCGGACTTTTTATTATCCCGGAATTGCAAGATGTACCACGGAGATGGAAAAAAGTCACACAATTTCGTCTTGAAAATTCACTGAAGACTAAAAAAATCTTCTCTTACAATTTGTTTCCAATTTCTCCGTTTTTGTAACAAATGTCAGGTGATTAGGCTACTATAGAAAAAAAGGTTTTCACTTACCATTGGTATCCAATTTATTCATTTTCGGTCCCAAATAAGAAGTCTTCAATCTGCAATTCCAAGCCTTTGCTTAACAAGTAGGTAGAGATTGACCAACCTATTGAGCAGCTCTGTTTAAAATCATTAATTTCAACTCAAATGCAATAAACCAGGATTTCCAAAGAAGCTTGCCCAAGATTCCGAGACATAAACTCTACGAACATTTCATTGATAAAATAACAAACTTAATCTAAGATTAAATTAAATTCAAATGGTTTTGTTTTTATCTTAAGCCAAAGCGAAGGTTTGTTTTACGACAAAGGGTTAACTTAGTTTTGACGAAAATGATTTCTACGAATCTTTTGGCGATCGTTAACTTCTATCTGCTTTGGACGTAAATTGTAGCCTAACAGCTTCGATAATAGTATTTAAATTTTTTATACTGAAAGAATAATTACCAAAGTGGGGAAGTACAAACAAATAATGACTCTTTTAAATTTGCATAAAATTTCAGAGATTAAGCAAAAATAATTTTAGAAGAATTAAGAACAAAGTCAAAGATTTGTGATTGCAAATAATACAAAAAAAGTGCCATAGTAAAAGGTTTTTATCATGTTTGAATTTTTATTAATTTTTACAGATTCTTCAAGAAACAGGAAACGAGTCTATTCCTGAGTTTGAACCGATGCAAAAAGTTCGACTTATTGTTGACATCAGCAACGCCCAACCCGCTTCGGGAAATACCCGACAAGAATTTCCAGTGCTAGTTAGCAGAGAAAGCGGTTATCTGTTTGTCATCACCGATCAGCCCGTTTACAAGTAAGTTGCAACCTGTGACAATTTGATTTTTTTTTTGGAAAGAGATTCTTGCAACCTCTCTTGAAAAGTCAGCATCCAATAACATTTTAAACTTAAGGTTTTTTTGACGTTTAACACCCAAAGAAAAAAAATTGAAGCTTTCTGATTTCTATCGCGTTTAGTCATGATGACCTTGTTCGTGCGGTCGTAATAAACACTGATTATATTAAAAAAGAAAAAATAATGCTGCTTTTATAACGCTTCCACTAAGTTTGACTTTAAATTTTCATTGTTGTCAAGCTTTTAAGCTCATCCGCATGCGCAGCTTTTTTATTTTTACTAAAGTAGCTCAACCGAATGAACATACAGTATTATCTTAGAGTACTAAAATACTAAATGGATTTTGTCGAAATTAATTTCTTTTTTAGTTTTTGTTGACGTCACTTTTGAATTAGATTCCTATGCATATATCTCTTTTACGTAACAACTGTTTTTGCTTGTGCAGGCCAAACGACGAAGTTACAATCAGAGTATTTAGTTTGAACCAAGAAATGGCTATTTCCAATCTTCCAGTTCAAATTGTTGTGAAAGTAAGTAGGCTATAGTGTTTTAATAAAATTAAATCATTAAATTAACAAATCGAATCGACTGCAAAGACGTTCAATAATTATCAAAAAAGGTTGAAACTGTTTAAAACAGTAATTCTTGTCGCCTGAAGTCATGGTTTCAGAAGAATAATAGTAAAAATTACTACGTTATTTAAAAGACACCATGTACAACTTTTTTTCTGATGAAATGGTAGCAAATAAATAGACTTTTGAATAGAAAAGGTGGAATTTTTGTTGCAAAAAAATTTAACTTTTACTTTATTATAGATATTATTGGGAGAATTACCTGTACTTCAAAAAGATTTTTTTAGGCACCACCTGATAATGTTGGAGTCGCAACTACTGTTCGACGTGTGACGAACAATCAATTTTTAACATGGCAATTCCACTTGGATGAGAATCCTGTGTTTGGAACATGGACGGTTGAAGCAACTTACATTATTAATGTAAGTGCCGTACGATAAAGAAACCTGAAAATAAATTAACATTGATAAACGACTTTGCTTTACTTCGAAAAAGGTATTTGATTATAGTTACACCTACGAGTTTAGTTCTAATCCTTTGTTAAAACTAAAGGTTTTTCCATGATGACTTTTTTATATATCGAAAGTGATTCACCGTATAAATACGGCTCAAAACTATACATTTCTCATATTAAGGTGGAAACCATTCAACCTTTTACCGTTTGACTTAAAAGTTTTTTAGATTGATTTTTAGAAAAATTGTATGCATATATACAGAATTATATCTATAAATATACAAGCATACCTCGTACATTGCGCAACAGTGGGATCGATTTCTACCCGCACTGTAGCACGCATGCGTACTGTAACCTGTTTTGGGTACAAATCTAATATGATAAAGAATTTAAAATAGTTTTAGATAACAGGGATATCTAGAGAATTTTTTAAAATATAGTCTAATATCAAACATTGGTTTTATGATGAAATATAAACAATGACGTCAATAAAGCTACTCAAGAAGTACACTGCACTACGATAGTTATATTTTTCGTGAAGAAAAGAAATATCTAGAAAAAATATAAATCTAAGGGAAAAGTCGGGTATTATAGACCCTTTAAGCGAATATCTCCGTAAAAATTTTTTTTATTTTTCGAACACAAAATTATTTTGATACAATGTCCTCAGTCTATACTTTCTTTTATACAAATACCAGCTCGTAAATTGTTTTATGTAAGCTGTGATGACCCTTCAAACTTTTTAAATAAAAGGGTCCATATTAGAAGCTGTGCTTGTAATGTGGACCCCTACCGGAAGTGACGTATTTCAAAATGTTTTATAAACTTTAAAATTTTATAGTACTTTCTTTGTGATGTAAGAATTAATTTATTAAAGACAAAACAAAATAACGTCAAATCGAGCAACGAAAAAAGTGACGCTAAAATACAAAATTTGATTCATTGGCATCAATCTAGTCAAAAAATTAGATAAAATGAATAAAAATATTATTTTCGGAAAATGCAAAAAAATAAAAAAAAATTAAATTTTGCTGAAACATTTTTTTGATTATTTTTTTATGTACTTTTTGATATGTAAATTGTTTTTTCTAAAATTTTTTCATATTCGAGAAATCAGAAGGGGTCCATATTATCTCGAGATCCGTATTACCGACTTTCCCCTAAATGTAAAAGCTTAAAGGCCCGTTTCCACTACGAGCGTAGAAAAGAGCATTCTTTGTTTTTTTATTGATTTTTTTTACGCTCGCTTCAATTTTAACCGCTCGCTTCAATCGAAGATCAATAAAAGAAACAAAGAATGCTCTTTTCCACGCTCGTAGTGGAAACGGGCCTTAATTGTCAAATTATATTCTAGCATTAAATTAGACAGCATTGTATTGAAAAGTAAACGAGGATATATATATTTTTTCATTTAATAGCTTGTCAAGAGTAGTTTACTAGAATCCCTAATGAAATGTATTTAGCGCACTGTAGAAAGAATCGGCGCACTGTAACCTGTTAGAAATCAATTTAAATTGCGCACTGGAGAAAGCGCGCACTGTAGCTTGGCGCAATGTAGCAGATTTGCCGGTACAAAATATTATATAGTTTACAAAAAAAAATTAAAAAAATTATATATATCCGCTTGTAGCCTTCGGGTAGGACTAATTTAGAAATCAATATATATCTATTAAAATTTGACTTCTACAAATTAAATGATTAACGAATAAACATTTCAAACATATACACGCAAGAAAATATAATACTCTCTTACAACTATTACTACAAAATAAATTATCTCTGGATTCAAAAAAAGATATTAAAAAGTTTTCATAACAAAAGGACTGAACAACCGAAATCTTTTCCTTTTATTCATTTCTTTTTTGTTTCACTACAGTTGTTAGCCTTCTATCAATTTATTTCATTTCTTTTCTCTCTTACTTTGCTTTGAATGCAAAATTTTAAGACTTTTTGTGCAATCAATGCACTGTGAATTAACAAAACTTGATGATTGTATTAAATAGTTAAATTTCTATACCAGTTCGAAACATTGCATTTCTTGTGTCTGTTTGTCCTTCTTCTATTTGAATTTATCCTGCTTTTCTAAATGCACGTAGTTTAAAATTTTTGCAACTTCCTGATAGACGCACCCAAATAAGATATTTATTTTTAACATGTTTCCTTTAACCCTTGACTTTAATTGTTAAAAAAAAATTTAAATTTAGGAATTAAGATTTCACCACTAAGAGCACCCCACACTTATTCCGCAAACCTTCACTTTCAATGAACGGCAGAGTTCATGGCATTATCTGCAAATGAATTTTTTTAAAGATATTACTGGATTGTGGCGACAGAGAGAAAAGTTGCCTCTTCAAGTCTCCAAAATTTGGGCAAAACCAGAAGTTTTTTGGCAATAATAAGAAAAAATTGGGCAAAATTAGTAATTTTATGGTAGCGACAATGATCAAAGTAGAAAATAGTTAAAAAATGTAGGTAAAGACTTTTTTTGGTCTTCATTCTAGAATCACAAACAATTTTTTTGCATATCTGTAAAGTACTACAAAATTATGATTCGGGAAAATGTCAAAAATTTGGCCAAAACTTCATCACCCCTCCAATTTTTTTTGACTGTTACGAATATGGGCATATTACATTTCCAAAGTGGTAAATCGGGATGTTTGTTAAAAGAAAAAAATTCGCCCCTAACAAGTAGTGATTACAAAAAAAGGTCTTCACTACAATTTTGCGGCAAAAATTATAAAATTGTAGACAGAATCAGAGTGAAAATCTTTTTTTAGAGAACACTATGATTTTGGGACGAAAATTAAAAAATTGAAGACAGAATCAAAATGAAGACCTTTTGCTTTGGTCTTCAATCAAATTTTACGCAAATTTTCTTTTCCTATCCGTACTTTTAGAAAAGCAAGATTTGGGCAAAACTGTATTGACCCCAAATTTTTTTGGTTGGTACGTCTATGGAAATAAGCTATATAGCAGTAAGCCAATATTTCGCATAAATAGGCCTACTTAATTTTTAACTTAAAAAAGGGAATTTTGCATGAAATTTTAAAATGGTATTGCAATTCACTTATTTATTTATTTATTTTATCTCTATATTTATCCTCCTGACTCGCAGGAAAGCGACGGAGGCGCTAATACATAGGGTAGGCAATTACGCCGACCTGCTTCCGGAGATACCAAGATATTGCTGTCCGCTTGTAATTTAGTAGAGATACATGTATGATTGTAATTTAGAACTGCTTACCAGGACCACCAAGCGGAGGAATGTGCCGTAAAGTGTCTTTCCCAAGGACACAACGGAATGGCGCGAATGAATTTTGAACTGAGACCATGTTGGCCAGGAGCCCGGCGCTTTAACCACTCGACCACGCTTCTCTAATTGTGATGCTTTTCGTCACATTTGTGATTAGTACAATGTTTTCAAACTCTATCTTACATTTGTAACAGCTATTTTTTAAACTTACTGTTTTAAATAAATTTGCAGGGCTACGAAACAACAGCAGAAAGGAAATTTTTAGTTGAGCGATACGGTATGTACAGTAATTGAATTTACGAAAGAAATTTTTTGCTGTTAGCCCGTTTAATATTTTATTGTTGTACAAAGTAATATATAGAAATTGATATGGTTTTGATGGTTGTATTATTGTTGCCAAGTATGTCTATGGAAGGATTTCAATTTCTTTGCTTTTATCGTTTGACATACTGAATTTAGCAGTAAAGAAAAAATCAGATCACAATAGTTATAGTTATTATCGGTTCTTTAAGTAATGTAACAAACTTGCAAAAATCGGGCAAGATTAACGTCACAGTTAAAAAATGGATAAAAGTACAAAATTAAATTCAGTTAAGATTTCTACGACAAAACAAAAGCGATATAATTTGCATGTTTGTTCAACACCGAGGTAAGCGGCTTTTGTAAAACAAAGATAATTAAAAAAATGTAACGTCTACAAAAGTCGTCAATGGTCTGTGCAAAAAATATCTTCTAAATTCAAATAAAGGTTGAAAAAAGTCTTCACAACACATTGCAGACTAAAAATAAATCAAGTAAACTAATAAAGGATTAAATCAGACAACTTTTTTTGGGAAAAAGGTTAAAAAAAAGGAAAAAACGCATTGAAACTGGCAGAGGATTACAAGTCGTCCACAGCTGGTTTAATATTTTTTAATTGTTTTTTCAGTTCTTCCAACATTTGACGTCAACGTAGTTCTTGACCAAAATTACATATTGGCCGACGATGAAGCCGTCAGGGGAACTTTGTATGCCAATTACAGGTTTGCATCACCGGATGTTGATAATGAGATTGAACAAGGTGGTACGGCTTTGTTTAACTCTGAACTCTCCTAAAATCGGCTAGTAGTTGAAGAAAGATAAAAATAAAATCGTCATCGTTTTTCATAGAATTTACAGCCAAAATCTAAAAATATTGCCTGTAAAGACAAGAAACAGCAAAGTTAAAGAAAAAATTTTTGTAATTGTTGAAGCGGTGACATAAGTCACAATATCTGCGTTTATAGTATATTGGCCAAGACATCAATGTATGATCCATAATCATCAAATTTTCACTGTGCAACAAATTTTCAGTTTGAACAAAACTCAAGAACAAACAGTTGTGCTTTAGGGTAATTTGCGGGCGCTGAGTCCGAATTTGAACTTGTTTTTTTACGTAGACATCAGGATTTTCTGAAAAAACATCTGAATTTCTGGTTGAGATAGAATATTCTTTACATTGTCAAGCACTATTGCCCATAACAAATTTATCTAATATATCTTCTAATAGGTCATTTTATGAGTTGAAACAAGTCTATTATATTTGTAAAGAATGCAGTTTCTCAAGTTTAGGAAAACCTGGCATAGTTGGTGATAAAATATTCAAATTTTGACCGAAATGTATTAACCACTTAGTAGCATTTTACCAAAGCAATTTAATTATGGTTTTACAGCAGCATTGTTAGTCTTTATTATAGTTTTTTTTTGCTCTCCCACCTATTACAAGTTTCAGCATTATCTAATATGAAAATGAAGCTTTAAAATGGAGCAACACAAAAACTCAACAAGAAAATCACACTATGTGCAAAAACTGAACAGAAGTTCGACGTCGTCATCTTTTGTATTCTTGTTCTGGCTTATCTCGTTTCAGTGACCAGCAGTATTCGGCGAGCATTCCAGTTGACCACTTTCCTTTGACCCTCTTTTCAATAACAGCAATGTCCTGGTGAAATCTCTCATCGTGCTCATCTGAAACTGCTCCCAAGTTTTCATGAAAAAATGGTACATGTGAATGTAGAAAGTGAACTTTGAGTGACATCTTGCATCCCATTATGTGGTAGTTGCGCAACAAGTTGGCCACTACATCTTCAAAGTCATCAGACTTATGTAAACCAAGAAAATTTAGACATACTTGTTTAAAGCTTTTCCACGCAGCCAACTCGGTTTCATTGAGCGTTTTGTCAAACATGTCATTCAGGATAAGTTTTCGTATCTGAGGCCCAACAAACACACCTTCTTTTATTTTGGCATCAGACAATTTGGGAAAACATTCATGCAAAAATTCAAATGCAGGAGAATATTTTCTTAAGCCTTTAACGATTTGTTTGAATAACCCAAGCTTAATGTGCATAGGTGGCAAAGTGGTTTTATTTTGAGGGACCAAAGGAAAGGCTACCACGTTATGTTGACCTTCCTCTTCTTCTATTCTCTGCGACCAGGTCTTTTCAATGTAATGCTTATTACAAGCTCTGGATCCCAGAGGCATAGAAAGCAGCAGTATTTAGTGTAGCCAAGTTGAAGGCCTCGTAACAAAGCCACGACTTTTAAGTCTGCACACACATACCACAAATGAGAATGGTAATTTAATTTATCCAAAATAAGTTGCAAGTTGTAGTATGTTTCTTTGAGGGTGCTTGAATATGCTACTGGCACGGATGGATAGCGGTTTCCGTTATGCAGAAGTACAGCTTTGATACTTTCCTTAGAGCTGTCTATGAAAAGTCTCCAGTTCGTTTGATCGTGGATCATGCCAATACTTTGAAATAATGCAGAAACATCATTGCAATAGCACAGTTCGCCATCAATAGAGAAATGAGAAATTAGGTCTTGGCTTCTTTGACAATAGAAAGTTACCTTTGTGTCTGGAGCAAGCAAATTCCATTGTTGTAAGCGTGAAGCCAAGAGTTCGCTATTAGACTTGATCAGATTTAAATCTCGCACAAGATCATTTAAATCTTCCTGACTGATCAAATGTGGTTTGGTAGCTTCTTGACTGAGTTGAAAGGTATCATCAGAATCACAACTCGAGTTTTCAGAGCTCTCTGAAGACTCGCCCTTTAGTTCAGGTAAACACGGTGGAGTAATGGGAATGGGTAGATCAGCAGAATGTGGGACAGGACGGATAGCAGATGGTAGGTTTGGATACAAAATTTTCTTCCTGTTTCTTTGGTTATAGCCTTTTGTTTTGGTTAAACAGAAATAGCAATCAGTGATGTGGTCTCTCTGCTCTCGCCAGATCATAGGCACAGCGAATCCCATATCTAGTTTTTTCCCCGAAAACCATTTGCTTAGTTTACCACTACAATCTAAGCAACAATAGTGTGGAGACCAAACTTTATCTTGGTCTCCAACCGCACATTCAAAATAAGCATAATACGAACGATTGATCTTGTCAGTTAAGTTTCTTCGATATTTTAGCAGAGTCAATTCTCCACAAATGTAGCAAAATGTATCAGGATCATTTTTACAAGATCGTTTGAGTTGTACCGTTGAAACGGTACAACTCTGAACAGTTAAAAGAACTGAATAATGTAGTTAAAATTCGAGGAAAAATTCGAACTGTTAAACTTTCTATTGAATTTTTGGACGCTTGCAAAACTCATCATGTTGTCCCCTCATTCATTGGTCATCGCATCAAAGCAGCGAAGGTTCAGCAAACTTCTACAATGGAACGTGCTTTTTTACAAGATGAAATAGGTAAAAATTCAACTAAATTACAACGTCTACGTCCTATTTATACTCGATGTTGGAAAAAGGTACGTAGTTATCTCTCTTTCTTTGATTGGCTTCGATTCTGTAGGTATTTGGCTCAGATTGAATTAGTTAAACAAAAACAAATTCGTGTTAAGCACTTTAATACTGTTAATTGGCTTCGAAAACAACGTTTTGACATTTCTGTATCTCTCTCGGATGAAAATATTATTAATTTGTCTGACTATAACCTTTCTGAAACTGAAAGGTATGTTTTAGCTCACGGTTTAGAATTTTGTCTCCCACCGTCTAATATTAAACGAGAAGAAGTTTTTGCTGAATTTGAAATTTTGCTATCTCAATTGTTACATCATAAACCAAAAACCAGCGATGAATTAATTTTACTAAAAGCCAAGCTCAATGAGGTAGCACATTCATTTTGTGGTTCACCGATTGACACTTCTAAATTTTCTATGGATAATAGCTGTCTTCAAGCAATTAAATCACTCAGGTCTAACAAAGCAATCCTAATTACTAAACCCGACAAAGGCTCCGGAGTTGTGATTCTTAATAAATCTGACTACGTGAATAAAATGGAGTGCATTTTATCGGACACTAGTAAATTTAAACTTCTTGGCCCTGTCAGTGAATTCGACAAAACTAAAAAAAATAAAGCAAAGCTCCAAAGACATTTGCTAAAACTCGTTAAAGCTGATGAATTACCTCAAAATGTTTACCAAGTCATCAGACCCACTGGGTCACAAAGGCGTAGAATGTATGGACTAACCAAAATTTATAAACAAAATGCTCCTTGTCGCCCCATTCTTTCCATGATCGGTTCTGCTCAACACGAATTGGCTAAATTTCTTGCTGCTCTACTTCAACCTGTTTTAAATCGTTACTCAATCAATTGCATTCAAGATTCTTTCACCTTCGCTGAAAGAATACAAAAACTTAGCGTCAATCCTAATAAATGTTTTCTTTGCTCATATGATATTTGCAGTTTATTTACCAATGTTCCTCTAGCTGAAACGATCGAAATTTGCAGTCAAGCTCTCTACAATGGTGATCTTCCTGAGCCAATCATTCCAAAACACGTTTTTACTGATTTAATGAAAATTGCAACATCTTCCGTTGAATTTAGTTTTAATAATTGTATGTACAGGCAAATTGACGGAGTCGCTATGGGCAGTCCGCTTGGTCCGGCCTTGGCAAATATTTTTGTTGGATTTTACGAATCTAAACTATTTGACAAAATTTCCAAACCTCAAATCTATTATCGTTACGTCGACGACACATTTGCTCTCTTCCAAGATGAAGTGGATTCTGAAACATTTTTAACCAATTTGAATTCTTTGCATACCTCGCTCAAATTTACAAGTGAAAAAGAAGTTAACCAATCACTACCGTTTTTAGATGTATTGGTCACCAAATCAACCAACAATTTTACTACATCTGTTTACAGGAAAGCTACATTTACTGGTGAATATATTAGATGGAACTCGTTTGGTCCAAAGACACGCAAAACTAACCTGATCGCAACTTTAACACACCGTGCATTGAAAATCTGCTCAAAATCTTCCCTCCAACAAGAACTGGACACTATTAAATCTTTGTTTCTTAAAAATGGTTACCCAGAATCGGTGATCAATGCAAGAATTTCTAAGAAAATCCTGCAATTTCAAAAACATCCGATAGAAGGTCCTCAACGATGCCCCGTTTACTTGAAGTTACCGTGGATTGGTGAAACTTCTGTTATATTTGAAAAGAAAATTAAGAGTAGCATTCTAAATTGTTTTTCAACAGTTCAACCGCGAGTAATTTTCACCACCAGACGAATTCTTCCTGCAATTCACAAAGACGTTCTGCCTGCTTCTCAACTAAGCATGGTCGTATACCAATACGTGTGCCGCTGCGAATGCCGGTACGTGGGCAGAACTTCTCAACGTCTGCAGGACAGAATCCGCCAACATGTCACGAAAACTATCCGCAACAAAACCAATCAAGAAAGAATTCAGCCAACGCGAAAAAGTAAAATAAATTCTTCCACACCTAATTGTGATTCGGCTATTGGCACTCATCTTCTGAAACATCCAAATTGCGCCCTTCACTACAATGATAATCAATTTTCAATTCTATCCAAAGCCAGATCTGAATTTCATCTTGCTGTATTAGAATCCATCCACATAACCTCAAGCAAACCTGCATTGTGCCGTCAAAAAAAGTTCGTTTATAGGCTTAAATTATCAACATAATTATATTGGTTTTATTCTATTCTTTTTCAGACTTCAAATTACAACTATAATTTTGCCAAGTTAAACATTCAAATTCCGTCCAATAAAAATTGTTCCATTTCTAACTCGACGAAACGACAAAATTTTTCATTTTTCGACCGCTTGGTGGCTGATGCTTCTAATCAACTGCGCTTCAGTATAATTTCTTACTCGGCGAAACGACAATCTTAATCAATATAATTTCGACATTTCAGTTCTTTACTCATTGTAGCAATTTCTCCTGATGAGAGCTACACGAAAACGTTTGAGTTTTCTTAAACAGCCTTTTTCAAGGCTACCCCCTCTCTTTATAAAAGAGTTTTGTCTATATAGATGGCCACGTCTATAGCGACATTTCAACATAAATTATTGCTATCCGTCAAAATTTTTTCATTCATTTATTTACAATATGTGGTTGTTGTAATTTAAACCTGCTTATTAAGACTAACAAGCAAAGAAAAACCACCAAGTGCGATTTCTTAAGAGTACAACTGGGTTTGTTGTTTGTTCTACAGCCGTGTGCAACAATTTAAGACCACCTATCAAAAATTAATTTTTAATTATTTTCGGCATTGTGATGTTATCTGGCTTGTTGAAGATTGCATCTTCTTATTGCATCAGTTTAGCGAGATGTGTTTAGCAATGCAATACTCAGTGCGTGTTTGGTTAAAGAATATTTGGGGTGTTTTTTTAATATTTTTATAGTTTTTTAGGCTTAAAAAAATGGGCAAAAAACTCGGTTTGTCTGAAACTAAAAAAGCCCAAATTGTAATTTTGCACAAGGAAGGGTTTACTCAAAAAAAGATTTGCAAAAAAGTGTCCTGTAACAAAACGGTTGTTCATCAAGCAATTGCTAGATTTAAAAATTTTGGACAAGAAAAGGAGTGGAAGGCCAAGAAAAGCAAGCCCTCGCAATGACAACATGATTCGGTGAATAGCTGTTTGGCCTCCAACCAGTTCCTGCAAGAAAATACGTGCAAAACTGCTTCTTAAAGGCACAGATGTTCACCGTATAACAGTTACTAGGCGTCTTGTTCATGATTTCAACTTGAAAGCATTTAAACTTGCAAAAAAACTCACTTAACCCTAGCCATGCAAGCGAAGAATTGGCCTTTGCCAAGCAATATTAAGATTGGAATGAAATAAGGTGGAATAAAGTCCTTTACTCAAATGAATCCACAATCCAGCAGTTTGCACAGAGAAAACGGACAGTTTGAAGGCCTGTTGAATCATGATAGATTGACTGCTATACCCTAGCTATAGTAAAACATCCTCCCCGTGTTATGATCTGGAAGCTATGTCTAGTAGGGGAGACCGGGGCACGTAGTAACACTTTTTTTCTCTTTGCTATTTCTCCCAAAATAAATTTTTTTTTCAAAATTTTTGTTTAATATGAAAAATTTAGATTACTGCTTAACTAATATAAAAAAATAAATTAATAAGTTTTAAAGCTTAGTAGTTAAAATTACAATTTAAATATTAAAAAAAAGCGTTACAATGTGCACCGTCAAAGGGGCAAGTTGTAACCAGAGCTGGGGAGCCATCCTGATTTAGGTTAGCCTCCAGCTCCGGCTCCGGAACCAATTAATTTTAACCTTTGGCTCCGGCTCCAGCTCCAGCTCTGGCTCCAGGTCCAACTTGGTCATACATTTATAAATATTGCCCAATAAGGGATAACTAGATGATATATCAATCATCAAAAATGTACTAACTTGCACTTTGCTACAACTCAAAGATCAGTTACATATTGTCCAAGGGCTTAATATTACCTTAGGGTTCAATCGCTAGAGTTACAGTATATATTATCCAAAGGTCCTATCAATTATATATTTCAAACAAAAGAAGAGTCAATATATCCAGCACATTAACATACAAAACAAATCATCCAAGCACAATCATTACCGCAGATGTCAATGCAATTATGGTACGCACCGACCAAGGCCATAGATGAGAACTGATTAAATAATTCAAATCACGTCACATTAAACACAAAACTCAACACGTCGACCACCAAATCAAACACAATAGCCTACTTAACCAGACGTCATTGCTTCAGCAGACTTGCGTGATTGCACTGGTTGGAAGACCATCCCCTGCCTCTCATTAGATATTTTATTGTTACGCACTGCCCTAAGTATATATCACAAGATCAAAGAAAATCCATACCACTTTACTATAACAATAACAAATAAAATTGGATATCATTTACACATCATATAGTTTACAAATATCCATAAGGCATCCATGAGATAAATAAACATCTTGTCGAGTGTCACACTTCATAATAATTTTAATCATAACAATGTAATTTTTCCCCGTTAAAAGTAATTCATAGTTTCGTTATAAGAGAGTAATTGCGTTTCTTGATCGGTGCTCTTGTATTATGCAATATACGTCCAATTTGTTCTATTGCTCGTTACATGTATCTTCTTTTCTCTCTGCGCCGACAGTATGACGTAATATGTTTTGTTCAAGCTTTGCTATTTGGAAGATAGTAGAATCTTCGCGTATATACTATTTGATTCGAGCGTAACGATCTCTTCAGGAAGTTCCGGCTAAACCTCGAATATACGAGCAAGTTTACGTCACGTGATCTTGTTTTCTATATAAAGCCGATGCATAGCGAATTAAGATGAGATGTGATTTTGAGACAACTCGAGTGGAAGTAATTTGGTTGGGCGCGGGAGGCCCGTTAGTTTTTGTATCGGTCGTCGAGTGTTGAATTTATTTTGCGCCAGTGGTTGGCAGTTGTATTCTACAGAGGTAGAATTATTTGTGTTGATTGAATCAAGTTATAGTGTTGATTTCGCTTTGCAGTTTGGCAAAGCGTGGAATAAAAGTTTAGTCGGACGTGATTTTTTTTAATACATTTGTTGTTATTAGAGACAGTGGTCTCTGTTTGTTGTGAAGAAGAGTCTTCAACGAAACCAATCCGAGCTTTCGTTAAATCAACTGCATAAGCCGTCAGGCTCATAGCAAGACTACTTCTTGAGCCGGAATAAAATAAATTTAGACACAGCTTTGTTTCAGCGCAGGTATTCGGGTTACCTAGCTCAACTGGTCCTTTGGGATTCCCGAACAAAGTCTGTGACATCGGGGCAATACTGGTGCCGTTAAACTTTTCATTTTTAAAGAAAATCAAAACAGCACAAATTACACTCATTTGCCAAGGCATATTCGCAAGTTCATTCAACAACATAATCACACTTGTCAACAAAACAGATCACCACAAATCATTACTTTAACAATCACACTAACAAATAGACATGAACACAAAACAAACACCCAAAAACAACTGTGGTAAAATTTACCGGTCACCCCTGAAACACCTAAGGTCACTTTAACTCACAAATATGTACAACACTGTCCCCCAATACTAACACAATATTATATCTTGGAAAAGGTGCTTCAACCATTTCCACTTTAAAACTAAACAAGGACCACAACATTGGCACAAACTACAGATCCATATCACTTTTATCAACCACTGCCAAAGCACTAGAGAAAGCGCTATTACCGTAAATAACAGAAAACATTTCAATTATTTCTTATCAGTATGGATTCAAATATAAACACTCAACATACACCTCTTTGCATAACATCTTTCACGAAATTACAAAAGGCTTCAACAATCCAAGGCAACATCACACTGTAGCAGTAGCTTTGAACATGAGCAAGGCGTTTGATACAGTAAACAAAAACAAACTTATATTAGCAAACATTTCGAACACTATCATTAAGTTCATAGCCAACTACATTTAAAGGGCAGCAAGCATGTACTCAACACAATGGCATACACTCAAAATTTAAATAAATCAACATTTGGAATACCACAAGTTGGAAGTCGGTCTCTAACATTATTTAAAACGTACATTTTTGAGATTACCCTCTTCTCATCTCCTAAAAGACGTAGAAATCTCAACATTTGCACCAAGGACTTACCTTTAAGTTTTTTAGTACTCTGTAGAGTTTTACATGGCAAACACCATTGTTTTTCTACTCCCCATATTCATATTTTTTAAATTATAGCAACTACTGCAGTTGTCTTGTAATGATGAGCTGGTGTTCCTGTTAGTCTTTCTTTTACAATTTCTTATATTATTCATAAATATTGTTGCCGAAGTTACTTTTAATATAAGTTAGTTAAACCTATACACAAAAATATGTGTTACAACTTACCTCATCACCCTATGCTGCAACTTGCCCCACCTCATACTTAGTCAAGTTTTTGTTAATATCTCAAAGAGTTAAGTTTTAGTTGCTAAACCTTGTTAGAAATTTAATAGCCTCAATAAAACTACACCTGCTATCTCTCAAGACAAAAAATTAATTTTGAAAAATTTACTTTGCCTACTCAAAAAGCTTGTTTTAATAGTATGCCTATTTTTAGTTATTGGAACTAAACAATGTTATTTGCTAGCAATCGGCCTTAATATGACTGTTATTTGGGGCTATTTAAAATTTTGTTAGTTTACGTTAGATTTCAAAAAATACGAATGTTACAACTTACCCCATGTTACAACTTGCCCCAGTCTCCCCTAATAGCACAGCTAATCTTTCTTTTTTCAATCCAAACAACAATAAACGGCGTCAAGTGCCACAAAATGTTGGAAGACAAGCTCAAAATTCACATGACTATTTATGAATGCAATATGTTCATGCAAGACAGTGCTTCCTGTCACCATTCAAAGTTAGTGAGTGATTCCTTAAGAAAAATATCAAAGCGTTGGATTGGCTAGTAGCAATCCAGATATTAATCCATTTGAGAATTTGTGGGCAATACTAAACAACAATTAGTGGCAGATGAACATCCCACTAGCGCTAAAGCCTGGAAGTGGCAATAAAATACATATGGATGCAAAAAATTATAGCGGAATACCGCAAACACCTGGTGCATAGCATGCCTTGTTGTCTGCAAGCTGTAATCCATACCAAATACTAGATTCATACATGAAAACTGGCTAATCTAACTCACTTAAGAGAGTAAGCATTTGCTTAACCACTTGTCGGATTAGTCTGAATCATGAGATGTAAACCTGAGAACTACTTATAGCTGCTTTGAGTCGAATTGTTTTCTGGCTTGTGTGGTCTAGTGGTGTTGTCTCCTGCCTGGAAGATCACAGGTAGTCGGTTCAATTTGCAGATTAGTGAGATAAGCATCACTGACGAGCTCTAACAAGGGCGAAACTCAAATCTGGTGCTTTTCGTTTTGAAAGAAGCTTGATTTGTAATCACTTTTAGTTTATAAGCTTACTATTTGACACTTAGTATTAATTTCAATAAATGGCTATTTTATTGCAGTACTTTGAATAACAGTCATTCCATTATAATTGAACCAATGATAAACACCCTACCCAACATACATCATCTCGGCTTGGCCATTGAAAAGACTTGCATGGACCATGAAAAGAGATAAATCTGATATTGAATTCTTGACATTCAATAGCAACTTCAATTACTATACCAACCCACCAGTGTCCATTTTACGTAACAGCAACATAATCTTGCAAAGTTGCCATTTGGAGTGAGCTTAAAAGAGTAGATGCTTAAAAAAAGTTGTTCTACTCACTAAAATCTCCAGCTTCAGCTGTTCTCTTGGCTAGTATTCTAATTTGTTTGGGTATGAAAACATGAAAACTGCGCATTCCTGGCTGTACATCCACCTTCATTACTTTCTTGCAAAAATTTTCTCACATTGACAAGTTCGTTCTTTGAACTGTAAAAACACTGAATGCCTTTCATACAATTAACGCAATAATCATAAGCTTCTTTGGCTGAAGTAATTTGGCTTTCATTCGTTCTTATTAAACTTTTCTTGGGCAGCTTCCTTTTAATTGCTCCACCCACTCCAATTCATGGTGATTTGCCATGACTTGAGGCAAAAAAAATTTGAAGTAGTTTTAACTCCAAAGTCGTAATCGTGAAAAGTGAGATTAAAAAAATTTTTGTATTTATTATACTAGCTGGCACAACCATCAGAGAAATAATGAATAGTAGTTGTATATATGGAAGGTTGGACTTGAGATAATTGCAAAAAAGTTTTGTATATGTAGTGAACAAATCCAGTGTCATGATTTTATTATTTATATCTACAAAACAGAAAAATATAAGAGCAATACTTGTGCTATATAGGCCTATGTACATTAATGGTATAAGGTTTTACATAAAAATAACTATTCAGATTTTTTTGAACTTTCAAACATTGGAAGCAGCTTACTGATGAAAATTGGAATGTATGAAAATAGAACAATTGACAATAATATTGTTTGAAAATACTCGAAATTTGAATCTGCCTGCACATATACAAAATTATCTTTAGTTTGTTAAATCAGTATTGCTTTAACAAGAGGGCAGATAACTGACCACATTACTATAAGTATATACAGAAAACATCCACAAAAGATTTTTCAGAATTGATAAGTTTTAACATTACTTTAACTAATAAAACAATGCAGATTAAAAAATCTTGAATCAGACAGAAATGGGGGGATTCAGATTGTGGGCAACATATTTTAGATATCTTGCCTGTTATGATAAAACTAATTGTATTTTTGCATATTTGACATTGTTTTTGAAATCTTTGACCCTGAAAACATATAATTAGACACTTTGAAAAAATTGGTTGAGAAATAAGAATTTGGTAATCTTGTACTTTAGCGCGGTAAATAAATTCACAAATGCTTTTTATTCTAAGCAATAATAACCACAGGGGGAGATCCGGGTTAGTTTCACTATCAAAAATTGGGAAATTTCATTTTTTTACTAACCCTGGTAAACTAACCCGGATCCCCCCTGTGATTATTATTGCTTAGAACGAAAAGCATTCTTGAATTTATTTACCGCGCTAAAGTACAAATTCACGAATGCTTTTCATTTTAAGCAATAATAACCACAGGGGGGATCAGGGTTAGTTTCACAATCAAAAATTGGGTAATCTCATTGTTTTTACTAACCTTGATAAACTAACCAGGATTTCCCCTGTGGTTATTCTTGCTTTGAACGAAAAGCATTTGTGAATTTGTTTGCCGCACTAAAGTATAGGATTACCAAGAATTCTAGCAAAATTTAAATACTCTTTAGCACTTCTAGTGGCCAAAACATAACTTTTCAAACTGCAATTACTTAAAAATTAAAAAAAAATCAAAAATACCAACTAAAATGGGCTTTTCTATGTATAGTCAACAATATATCAAGAAATAAAAAATTCTAAAAGGGAGGGGTATTTATTTTCATCCAAATTGGTTGAATTACAGATGCTCCTCTACTTACGTTCATTCGTTTTACGTTTTTTCGATTTTACGTTTGAACTGACTGTAAAAAAACTTTTGTAAAAGAAAAAAAATTGTGAGTAAATTTTTGAGTTTAGCATGCTCTTCACCGTTCACCAAGTGTTACCCTTATGTTAATACTTTGTCTCTGTGATCTCTGTACTGTATTTAAATTGTTTTTCGTATTTGTAACCCTAAGCAAATATGGTTGGTCAAAAGCGTAAGTCTACTAGTGATAGTGGTAGTCAAAAAAGTGGCAAGCCATCTCGTTTGAAACGAAGGTGGCTATTATCAGGAAAATTGATGCTGGTGAAAAACATTTGAACATTGCACATTTCTTCCAAATGCCTCCGTCGACCGTCAATTGCAACGTATAATAATGTATAGACAGTCAATTACAATGTATAGTACAGTATGAACGGTCATACATTACTGAAACGTATAGTAACAACTTACGTTCATTTTCACGTTACGTTTGGCCGTTCGGAATGTAACTAAAACGTAAGTTGAGGAGTGTCTGTGACTGTTAAGGTGTTGCAACCATGCACCATTCTTATAACTACTATATCAAATATTACTGTCTGCATGCTATAACGTTTAACGTTTTGTTGCTTCTTCCTTTTTCTTCTTCTGCTATAGTCCTATATGTTTGTTTATTTCTTTCTGTTTTTCTTGTGGCGGAGCAGAAATAAAAGATACTGATACTGATACTGATACTGTCTGTACTGTATAATGGAATGACCCATACGCAAACTATAACTTAAATAGAATAAAATTGGTTTATTCTATATTTTAAATAAAAAATGCTAGCTGGTCTTAACTTTTGCACATGACAGTAGTATGTTGTACGCAATGGTGGATATTGGGTGAGGCAAGTGAGGCAGTCACCTCAAACCACCCCAAGCAGTCACGGTACATTTAGCTCAATATATAAGTATATTCTTATTTTACATTTTGTAATATGACTGAAATTTAAAACAAAAAACAGTGCTGGAAAGTTTCCCCAAAGACACAACAGAACCAAGCGACTAGGCTTTGAACCGCAATCGTGTCAATTGCTTAATGGTCACACATGAAAGCTATTTTAATGTCGTAAAACAGTATCGACTACAATTTAAAACATCGTGATATACCGGTAGCAGCATTTTGACATATCAAATTTTTTTAAAAAAATATGAAATGCAAGACGTTTAAGTGTTGATAAAAACAGGTCTATAATTTTTCGAGTACCTTATCCGGTGTCCGGGCTTCTTGATTGCCATGCATAAAGATTGGCATTGTTCAATTTTACTGTGACTAATGGGAAATTTAAAGAGGGCCATTACGCTCGAATGGCTAGAAAAACGTACAAATAACCAATTTTTACCAAAATTTATGATATATTTAAAACACCTGTGAGCTTTGCTTACATCGCTGCAATGTTTCGACCTGGAGTCGAGACACAGTGGTTCGAAACCGAGACCGAGACGAAACTTTGGGGTCACGAGACCGAGACGAGACCGAGACTTCGAAAAACGTGTTTCGAGACGTTTCGATCTCTCGAAACATGTCTCGAGATATCTACCTCTGCTATATATGTATTGCTTTAAAATAATGCCAAATCTGCAGCTAATTTTCTGTTGATTAATGATTTTTTGTGCTGTTTTGAGCTTGGTTTGATGTTTTATTTTCCTTTTTTTACGGTAGCACTAATAAAATAGATAGTGAAAATATATCCAAACTAGTTTTTTGTACGTTTTATTTCGTGTTTTAGTTACGGAGAACCTGTATCTGGATCCTTCATTTTAAAACTGTTTATGAAAAAAACTCCTGACGGTGATGAGCTGCTTGTATACTCAACTGCCTCTGAAATCGTAGCTGTAAGATTTTCTTATACGCATTAGTCGTAAATATAACGCAAAAAAGTAGTTACTTACCCATGGATAACAGAATTTGAACCATTTTATTTTTTTATTCTTTGGCTTATGTTCATAGATTTTTGCTTGTAAAAACTTACTTTAAATCAATACGTTAAGCAACCGACTCTTAATTGGAGCAATGCGAGTTCATTCTTGGTATATTATGAGAGCTTTAAATGCTAAATAAGCTGATGTAGACTAAAAATTTTTGAAATCAAATGAATCAACTGACGTACTTCATAATGTTGATTACACATTTTTCCACCTTAGCGGTTGACTTCTAAAAATCATTTTCATTTAAATGTAAAAATTTAACAAACTTAAAAACAATTTTTTAAGTTTAATTTTTAGCTATTGGTCTACATCTAATATGTACTATCGTTTTATACAAGAATTTATTGCTGGTAAGCTGTGTTTATATGCAAAGACAGTCAGATATAAGAAAACCTGCTGTATTAAAACCACGTAAAACTAGATGCGAGTATTAGCAGAAAATAGTTTTTTAAGCGCTCTTAAACGTTTAACTAATTGTTTTCTTGCAGGCATTGATCAGTGATGGAATGTACAGATTCGACATTCAACTAAGGAATCGCTTAAATAGCACCTTAAGCACAGCACAAGCCCTCGCAAGAATGGCAGCAGATGGTGGATTTATGTATATGAAAGCGGCAGTAAGAGGTGGGTTTGGGGTTTTTTAATAGTTTTTATAATTTTAACTCCACAAAAAAAAACAATAAAAAATCATTTCAAATCTATCAACCACTCAATCTTGTATTAGAGATTTTTAAATATTTTCTATTTTTTATCATCATCATTTTCAATATTTCTGCTACTAATCCTTTCGATTTGCATAAAAACCATGGAGCCGTTAAACTTAAAAGGAGCTGGTTAGGGTTTACCTCGACGTTTTTTGGAAATACCAAGACAGAGTAGTGAGTTTGATATTTCTTAAATTTTATAGATTAATACAACTGTAATTCAGAGCTGCTTGTAAAAAACGCCAATCTCTATAAAAGTATCGTAAAATGTCTTTCTCGGTGTCATACCAACAGAACAAGAGACAGAGTTAAACCAAGGCAATCATAATGATATTTTTGCGGTTAACATAAAAGCAAATGCCCAGCTCGAGAAGTGACGCATGATTCCGTTATTCAAACTGTTGAATTGCATTAGTCGACTATTGAACCTCTCTCTGTATTCTGTCGACCTCTCTGACAAATACCGGTTTTTAGAACAAGCGATTTTGACTCTTAAAATTTGTGCAAGGCGTAAAAATAAAATGATAGGAAACCAAGAAGTTTATCAAGTCTTTTTTTTATAAAAACTAGTAAACTTCATCATAAAAGTTAACTTTAAAACTAGGCTTTTATCTGCAAAAAACAACTCCAACATCTAAAGAAACAACAAAGATAATAATAAATATAAGCATTTGAACATAAGGTGGCTATCAAACCATTTGAACAAAGCTCGAGTATTTATCAACTAAAAGAGATTTGCGTAAGGCAATACAGCACACAAAAAAGGAAGAAAGATAACAAATAGAATGGAATAATTAATTAAGAAACGAATGTATCAACAGGGTAGGCGCATAAGGTTAAATCACAAGTCGTTTATCATAAAAATCTTAATTGACAAAAAAATTTTATTGAAAGAAACACGAACGTTTTTTTTTTAATTATTTATTGATACAAGCTCAACTTATTGGCATACGTAATTCTTTAACAAACCATTAAAAGCCATCTATAATTGCTGCTTTTTCTAATTTGCAACAACAAAAAGAAACTTTCTCCCTTAATGATAATTTCACAAAAAGAAAATTATTTTATTAAAGCATTGACGATTGTAAAAGTTACTGACAGTTTTATTTCTAAAAAATTTAAAAACTCGATTTCCTATTTCTTGATTCGAATATCAATAAAACAAACTTCTACAAAAAGTAGACATTATTATTGCTTAAGCTCTACAGTTTGTTTGACAATCTTTGTGTAGGTTTAGATTTTGTTGCATACTATGCAGTTATACAACTTACATTTTAAACATCTTGTCAAGTGATTCTTAAAAAAAGAGTACCAGTTTAATCTTCAAAGGGTGCTGCAGAAACGTTTTTTCAAAAAATTTAACCATCATTTAGAAATAAAAATACCTTAAAACCTCTTTGAAGTGCCTTAAATCCTTTTAAGCAGTGATTTTCAACTTGGTACGTAGCAAACGTTTGGTGGGGCGTTAAAGTTAAGGATGTATAATAAATCAATTTTTTGCTTATTAAACCATTACCATAGCATTTAATTTCGAATTGAGTGGGATTAAAAATTTAATAATGGTTTTAGAAAGGCGGGGGCCTGGTACAAGAAATCTAAGAGAAGGGGCATTGTGAATTGTGGACTGCTAAATTAAGAGTAATAGATACTTTTTTATCTTCGTGTTACTTCAAAAACACGAAATCTATATTATAAGGGAAGACCTAATTAAACTAATCAATTTTTTTTTAATTAACTAAAAATAAAAAGCCCTGTACTCGTATTATACATGTTTTTTCGAAATAATTTAAAGGCCAAAAAAAGGTCTTCACTTCGCAAAAGAAGAAAATTTGTCGTTAAGCCTTCATGTTACTTTTGTAAATAGAAATTTGGTGGGGCCTAAAAGATTTTTGCAGAAAAAAGTAGGTCTGGTTAAAAAAATGATTTGGAATTACTGGATGTTTTAATTAAAAAAAGATTGGGCACTATTGATTTAGTCTATTGTACTGATTGAGCTAATATCTTGGCTCGTTTAGGAAAGTAGGTTTTTTTTGAAAAACATTTTTTATTATCATAAAAAACAAAACTTTTTCTTGCTCATCAAAAAAATTTTATAATCAATTTTAACTTATCGGGTTGTGGACAGACAGCATTAAAAAGTGCCACCTGCGGCATTGCGCATCACGCACCCCAAATTTGAGCACACTGCCCGACATGGTTTCAAGTTTTTAAGTGAGACAACCTGCATTTGATAGAAATTTGATGGAAGTCCACGTTTATTGTATGAATTTATTGTATGAATATATTGACCATTTTTTCGGTTTAGCCTACTATTAATATAAAGAAAAATACATGGGCCTATGCAGAGGCGCCGGAAGCGGGGGAGTAGTGAGCAAATACTCTTTTCTCTACAACTAACATTTCTCTCAACAGCTGTAGTATACGTATAATCTGGACCAAAATTAAATTGAAAAAAGTTTGTAAAATGTTTATTTAGACATTAGGGTCACCAAACCTTTTTTGAAAAGAGTACTAGCAAATAACACTTTTAGCAAGGGAAAAAATTTAGAAAAAGAGACATTCTCAACAAACATAAATTTTGTTGTATTTAAAAATCTCAGTGAAAATGAAACTAATGAAAAAAGACTCTTAAAAGTAAAATTGTTCAAAGTGAAGACCAAAAAGAGACTTGCATCAGGAGCATTCAAAATTTTAGAGCCTAAGACCGTTTAGATTTATCAAAAGTATTTGCGGGCCGAATAAATAAAACACCGCGGCTGAATTTCATACGTAAATTTGTTTCGTTTTTTTTAAGAATAGCAAGCAAAATTGGAAAGCTTTTTATCGGACACTCCTCAGAGAAATCGTATGAATGAAGAAAAAACGGGACGAACGGAGGTATAAGTAGAGAACAGAGAAAAATAGAATTTCAGGCGACACACAAAATCTTTTTGTTTACAAAGAATAGGATTAAGAGATTAAATAAAAATAACTTCTTGACCGGAAAATAAAAGATAGAACAATTTTGAACAAGAATACAAACAGTTGTCGCTGTAACAAAAAGGGGTACGCGACAATTTGGCGGAACCAATTTGGTGAGAGACAATTTGGCGGGACAAATTTGTCGGCAAGCCAATTTGTCGGCGAGGTAATTTGGCGGCGAGCCAATTTGGCGGGAAAATAAATAAAAATGATTTACCTTCACTAGAGTTGAAGCGACAGCAAAAAAGGTTTTGTTATGTCACAAAGGCAATTGAAAAGGCAATTGTAATTGTTTAGCTGATAAGAGTGAAAATTTTAATTGAAAGTTGTTAAATGCGTTAAATTTAGGGATGTTCCTAGCCTAATATGTATCTATTTGAATTTACAATAGCTTAATTTGAATATTTAAATTAAAAAAGATACTTTTCGATTTTCGAAAAGATAGATTTTCGAATCACGGTCGTTTGACATATATCTTTTACAAAAAAGTACAATAATGTAGCTTACTACAAAGACGACAGATTTGAAGTTTTATGGACGTACGAAGGTATGACGTCACAATAAGCATTTTACTATACCTAAACAAATCTATTCTGGTCGGCACGCATAAACAGTTTTATTTCAACTATTTTTTTTTTTTTTAGTTCTAACAGTTTGTTTCGTCTATACGGCTCGTCAGAAAGCAATCAAAATTTGAAAAACAAATGCAAAAAGTAAAGCTTAACAAAGCGATAAAAAGTCGGCAAAAGAACTTAAAACAAAAAGAAAAATTACGGCAATTACGGCAGTGATAAAAATTGTCAAGAATCAAGGCAGAAGATTAGATCAAGCCAAATAGCAATTGACTCGTCGACAAATTGACTTGCCGCCAAATTGTCTCCCGCCAAATTGTCTTGCTTCGAACAAAAAGGATAAATTTATTGTCCAAAAGATGATGGCCAATAATAGACTCGTGAAAAAGGCGATGGCGGGAGATACTATTATTTGACAGGGGTGAGAAAAACTGTCGCGGGCTCCACAAAGGTGAGAAGAGCAGTGAGAAGTTTGGGGGTTGTTTAATACGCTCTTACAAGCGTTCGAACGTGCAACCAAAGCACCGACTATCATAGTAGCACGCCGATTTGTAGAGAACATTGCTGCATTGATAAGGAGGTGGCACATTCATTTTAGAGCTGATAAGAGCTGTAAAATAAAACACGTGGTTAGACAGCAGAGTAGCAGTGTTCCACTGCGGTAGTTGATTTGTTCGTCACAACAGTTCCTATCCATAGAGCGTGGTGGTAGATTAGAGTTTTTTTTGCTTTGTAGACCAAGTTGGCATTTAGTTGCCTATGTTTTAAAAAAAAGTAAAATTAACTATGTGTTTCGGGTAGCTATTGATGATTAAAATAGATTGAATTTTGTGCAATTTTGCTTGTAATTTGCTTTTCAAGAACTTCCTCTGAATCAATGAACCAATAACATTAATTTTGCGTCTTTGGGAGCTTTAATTCTTAATTCTTTCTTCACCAGCCTCAATTCTCTCCGTTCTTCTTTACAGTTTATTCATGAAAGGTAAACTAACCGCTCTCTTTTCAAACCTAATTTTACTGGCCAGTACATACCCAAGAATTCTTATAGCCTTCAAAAACTCTCTAACAATAAGAGATCTCTTCTTTACTTTGTAGTTGAGTTTGACCTGCTTTTTCATTTTGACTATTTCTCTTGAAGAGAATCAAACGAAAAGTTTTGGTAATGACTCCAATTCTATTTATTATTTTGATCATAAAAGTTAAAATTTTGTATGATACGATAAAATCAGCGTTTATTAAAAATGTCTTTTCTTCCAAAAAAGTGCCCCTTTTCTAAATTTTGCCCTTCCCATCCAAAAATTTTCCGGCGCCCCTGGGCCTACGAGTTACACTATACGTTTTTGCCTCATTTTTATATTACTTCTCAAGAAACAGCAAACGAGAAAATAAAGTCATTAAATTGCAACAAAAACTGTTTTAAGATATTTTAAAAGTACGGCTCTAAAATGCATAACTTTGTTAACTTGTTTGCTAGGTCGAGGAAGCGGAGTTCTAGAAAATTACGCTTCTCCCAAGATTCCTGTTCTTCAATCTCCCTACGTTATCGACACAAAAAGAACTTCCATTTATTTCATAACCAATGTGGAATTTTTCCTAGTGGTAATTAAATTAACATTGGCTGTTTTGTCTGATTAACTATTCTGTTTTGCCGCTTACTTCATTACGGCTGTTGTTAGAGCAGACAAAAAAGTGTGGTGGAGTTTTGAAGATTATCGAACGCACTAATCATGGTTTAGCTTTAAAGTCTTAAATAGAGATAGTAGACTTAATAATATCCTAATTCAGCAGGTGATTAGATAGATTTTTTTAGAATGGGTCAAGAGCAGTAGACGAACGTCGACTGCCTTTGACTGACAGAATAAGTAAGATGCGGTAGTGAAAGGACGTGTTTTTGTAGCTATTTAATTTTATATGATAAATATTAAGAAAAGAATTATTATTTGGATTAACTCTCAAAAAAAGACAGAAAAAAAATTTTATTAACAATATTTCTCGTTTACTAAAAAGATTTGAACTGTTATCGACAAAACAATTACTATTTCTTTCTTCAAAGAAAGTCAGTAAATTAAGAAAGTGAAAGCAGCAGCAAGAAGTAACAAATCTTTAAACGAAGTAAATTTGCTCAAAGAAGAAACTGCCGGGTACGTGATTTAACAATAATAAACTTAAACGAGCTAACTTTCAAAGATCTAAGTTTGCAAGAACAGGCATTCAGAAATTTCTATGATTTTTGCATTATTGACTTACTCAAATCAGTTTAGTAACCATAAAAATTAGGCTATCAATTTCAGCCATATTTACTTATTATTACGTCATCAATTGATATTCATTTAATAGCAACAATTGTTAACTTAGCCTACTGCTGAATAACTATTTGAAGAAAAAAGTTTTTGTTTGGCAAGATAAAAAAAAAGAGGGCTGCAAGTAACATCTTAATTGAAGAAGCTGGAACTGAGAAATTATTGTGAGAACTGATAATGATAATATTGTCTTGGCTATTTACAATTTGCTACTTCATTACTACAATGTCTGCCGACGATATGTTTAAACCAGAAAATCCTCTAAATCTCAACGATAACCTTTTCTCCGGACTGACTGACAATGTGCAATGCATGATTGTGAATAAACTGAATATTTTAATTTTTCTAAACTGCCGTCTAAATTTTACTTCACATAGCCTTTTGGTTCTGCATATGAATATTCGTTCACTCCAAAAATACATTGCTGTATTTTTCGTAGAAAAAAAAAAATTTTTTTTTTGTCCCACTATTTAGAAGGAGGCAGTTGAGTAGAACAGGGTTTCCCAAACTCTGTGCCGCGGCACACTGATGTGCCGTGAAAGGGATTGAAGTGTGCCGCGAAATTTCGTGTTTGACAGAAAGCCATAGATAAAGTCTTGGTTTATCTTTTTTTTTAGACAACACTTAATTTTAGAGACGAAAATTAAGAAATTGCAGCGAGATTCTGCGTGACAAGCTTTTTGCTACCCACCGACTTTGGCTTGATTTAAAATTTGGCCCAAATTGAAACAAGGTTGGATACAGGGACGAATATTTAAAGTTAGAGGCCCGAGGCAAGGATTCCCAAAAATTGGTGTTCTCTAAAAAAAAAAGTTTTCACTTCGATTTGATCTCGTATTTCGCTATTTTTCTCCCAAAATCATGGTGATCCAAAAGCCTCACCCAATATCCGCCACTGGTTGGACATCTCTGTTCTACCCAGTATCAAAACAATTTCTATAGGCACACCCTTTCATTAGATGTTACTGTTACGTATTATATATTAAATGTAATTTTTGTATGTGAACTTGAAGAGTGTATTTAGCTTTCGCCTTCATAATGTAAGTGTGCCGCAGGAAAATTCTGAGTTTATTAGTGTGCCGTAGTGAAAAAAAGTTTGAAAAGCAGTGGACTAGAAGACCGTATGGTCATTTCGCTGCCTTCCTGTGCTTTCAAAAACTTTTTTTCACATATATTGGTGTATTTTTCATTTTGAAGCACAAAAAAAATAAATAGATTGATTGATTGAGGCTGATTTCAATTGATATGACGCGAAGAAGAATCAAACTTTTTTTTTGTCAAACATAAACCGGTGAAACTGAAGTAAACTACGTTTGTGGCTTTTTAAAAGAAAATTTCGGCAGAAAACGACATTGATTTTATGCTTAATAAAACAAAATACAGGCAAACCTCGGTTTACGAACACAATTCGTTCTGGAAAGCTGTTCGAAAACCGAATCATATTTTCCCATTATAAATAATGTAAAAAAGATTAATTCGTTCCACGTACCAAAGGAATAACTTATTTACGTGTTTACAATACACCTTGTGTATCATCCCATTTCTTCCAAGAGTAAATAAAACGAAACATAACAAGTAATTTACATTTACATAGCTTTACCTAGCATAAAAATTTACGTAACAATGTATATTTAATAATACATGTATTTTTTTTCCTTGACAAATATCACTTCTCGCTTTCATTGGATGAACGACTTAGGGCTAATGAAGAGAAAAGAATGTTTTGTACAATAAATTGTAAATGCACAGCGTAACAATGAATCTTATAAACGTAACAATAAAGCACAAATAATAATAAAGCAACGTAACAATCAATGTACAGTAACTCGTATGCTGGTAAACAAAAAAAAAATTGTTCGAGAACCGAATTTTTGTTCAAATACCGGGTCATTTTTAACTCAAAATTTGTGTTCGAAAACCGAATTGTTCAAATTCCGAGACGTTCGTAAACCGAGGTTTGACTGTAGTAAACAGAAATTCTAACTGACGGCGTGTTGCGTAATACTATTAAAAACAGCAGTTTACTAATGTTGGCTAATTCAGACTCTGGCAGATATCTATCAATCTTTGTTTGTGTATCTATTCCTTTTTATATATTTTAAGTGTTTAGTTTTGTTAAAGTTTTTGTAAAAACTTTTTTTTAAATTTAGGCCGACGTTTTCTTTGCAGTAGGAAAAATGCCCGCCGATGGTGTTACCTATCAAATTTCAGGTAAAATCTGATTTATTGCTACATTTTTGAAAAGTTCTAAAGTGGCAAGTGTTTAAGTGTATTTATCTGTAGATTATATAAAAAATATTTATTTTAAATTACCAAAAAGTGATTTGTAAGGACACGGCCGACTAAAGAATATGGCCGGACATGTCACATGAAAGCGAAAAAATTACCCGGCCGATTTGGTAAAGTATTTCTAAAAAATTGGTGATGCATTTTTTTATTGAATGTACGTTTCGATCAACGTTTTACACTATTAGACAGAACAAATAACGCCTAAGGTTGTTATTGTTAGAATTTTTATAACTTTCATTTCAGTCAGTTTGAATAAAAACAATTCAAGCTAACAAGATAAAGCACTTAGCATTGCAAGAAATACATAGTACATATGTAAATAAAAATTCAATACCTTTAACATAAAACCAAAAGCAATTGCCATGCATTTTGCCAAAACGCATCTCGCACAGCAACACCTTCTTGTTGAGCGTTGAACTGTTCGGAATAATCTAATACAGCAAATGCAGAACAAATAAATTCTGTCACAGTGTTGGATGGCACAGTCAAGTTACTACCAGAAAGCAAGTAAAAATACGGCTGGTTATACATTGACCAGCCAAAACTTATTTGTTCAAGTTACATTGTAAACGTTTTATAAATTTTTTTGAAATATATCTGGTTACAGTAACACTTTCTTTGCATAAAGAAACACTTTCTGTTTCTTTTTAATTAAAAACTTATGAAATTTTTGGGTAAAGTGTTTATTTTTGGACACCTTATTTGACCAGAAATCAAATCAAAGAATCCTTTCACGGTCTATCACTTTCCTGAAGCTGACGAGAAAATTACCACTAATCATCTTTCGATATTGGGAAAATCGTTTTTCGACTGGGTCAATAAGAAATTTAGAAGATAGGACATATTGATGCCCTCATCAAGCAGATCGGACGCCTGATAGGCTTGAGTCCGCAGCATTTTTAAAATGCCATCAAATGTTTGTTTTGATAATTTGATAATGCTTCTCGACTTGCACAACAAAGACAGCTAATCTGCAAAAGGATTAAAAACCTCAGCTTTTCATCAATTTTACGTAATTAAAGCGTTTCCAATTGTATTGGGAGGAAATCGTAGTTTTGCATTAACAACCTTACACCGGGTATGTATTAAAGTTAGAAAGCCATGCATGTCATTTCGTGTTTGTGCGTTACGATTTACTAGCAGCACATTGGTTTTACCAAATACTACAGCCAAAGCCAGATCAACATTTTGTTTGCCATAAAGGCCCGTTTCCACTACGAGCGTGGAAAAAAGCATTCTTTGTTTGTTTTATTGCTTTTTTTTTGCGCTCGCTTCAATTTTAACCGCTCGCTTCAATCGAAGATCAATAAAAGAGAGAAAGAATGCTCTTTTTCACGCTCGCAGTGGAAACGGGCCTTAAAATGGGTAAATAGAATTAAAGATAAGTGTATACCCTTTTAGTAAACTGCAATTCGACTTGCTATCCTGTATATAACTATTATCAAGATCTGAACATACAAAATACCCAGCAGGCAATTTAATATTGGTTTGACAAAAAGAAAATGCAAACACAGGAAATACAAACTTCTTAAAAATCAAAAAGTTTTTCCGAATACTTCTTAAAAAAAAGACAGACAATAAGTACATTTGGCACTGATTTTGCAATTCTTCGATCATAAACACGACAATGACTTTAATTTCACTTCATGTACCTCCAAACTCTTCGAAAGAATGGTTTTAGGACGACTAACCTATTTTCTCGAACTACATGACATTCTCTCACCCGTGCAAGCTGGTTTTAGACCTGGTAGATCGACTGTAGACCAGGTTCTCCTTCTCTCACAGTCAATCGCAGATTCCTTCCACCAATCTAAGCCAGGCGCACGTACAGTCCTTGCCACTGTGGATTTTGCGAAAGCTTTTGACTCAGTTTGGCACTCTGCCCTACTCTCTAAACTCCTCTCATTAGATCTTCCTCTTTGCTTTGTCGAATGGATACGATCCTACCTCTCAGATCGCCGTTCGAAAGTCCGTATCTGTAATTCATACAGTCGTCCTTTCCGTCTCCGAAGAGGAGTTCCCCAAGGTTCGGTTCTAGGACCAGTTCTCTTTTCTCTATACATCAATGACCTTCCCACTTTCCTTCCTGCATCTGTTAAGACCTCTCTCTATGCAGATGACCTAGCCATCTGGGCCTCCTCCCCGAGAGTTGAGTGTGCAACCGCTGTAGTACAAGCTGCCCTCAACAGACTGGTGGAATGGTCCTCAAAATGGCGCCTTCCTCTCAACCCCCTCAAATGTGAAACATCCTTCTTCAGCTTAGACCCCTACCAATCACGTATACAACCCTCTCTTCACATTCTTAACACCCCTCTCAAATTCAACCCTCATCCAACCTTTCTCGGTGTAACCTTCGACCGCACTCTCTCTTTCAAATATCACGTCTTATCCTTACGGAAAAAGTTTCACAACCGATTTCGTGCTTTTCGCTCCATTGCCTCTGCCTCCTGGGGCCCATCAAAAGAATCCTTATGTACCCTATACAAAGCCTTCATTCGCCCCATCCTCACCTATGCTTCCCCAGGCTGGTTTTCCTTCTCATCTCCTACTCACATCACCTCCGTGGAGAGGATGCATAGATCTTCCTGTCGAGTAATCACAGGTTGTCTATCGTCCACTCCCATTCCTCTACTTCATATAGAAGCACTTCTACCTCCACTACGAGTCACCCTCACTCACCAATCTCTTTCCTTCTTTGAACGAGCCCTCCGTCTACCTCCCACCTTTCCTATAGCCTCTTTTGCGAACTCTAACCCCCGTACACGTCTCAAAAAGAACTCATGGAGATCTTTCTCCAGATCACATAACCTTACCCCTAACCTACATCTCACTCGTGAACCACTAATCCTCTGCCCTCCTAAACCCCCCTGGTCTGCCCCATCTAATTACACAATCTCACTCCACCTCTCATCCCCATGCTCTCGCAAAGATCCCCCCTCCCTTCGTAACACTGCAGCTACCTCCCATCTTTCCACTCTATCTCACAGCGATATCTCTGCCTGGACTGACGGTTCGGTACCTGGCGGGTTGGGACAGGGTGGTGCAGGGATACACATCAAGTGTACAAAGTGTGTCACTGCTACCTCGCTTTCCTTCTCGACTGGTCTCTGGACTACCAGTTATAGTGCTGAAACCTTCGCTCTCCTACATGCTCTTGAGTGGTGTATCTCTCACTCCAAGACATGTAATTTCAACTCTATCACCTTCTTTTCCGACTCTTTATCTGTCCTTTCAACTCTCTCTACTCCCATATTTAACCCCAAAATCCCTATCCAATACCCAATCTCTTCTTAACTCTCTATCTCAATCCAAGGTTGTCCATCTTCAATGGATACCTGGTCACTCTTCCCTCCCAGGCAACGACTTAGCTGACTCTCTAGCTAAAGCCGGTGCCTCTCTCGATCCCTCCAATATATCAGTATCCCTCACATCCCTTATCTCCTCCCAACGGCTATCTCTCTACACCAGTTGGAGACGCAATGTCCAATCTGGTTTCTTCCAACACCAAATCCCTACAGTATCTCCCGAGAAGCTTACTCTCCCTCGCTCCGCTCGCTGTGCTCTCTCCCGTTTACGCTGCAATGGGCACAGCACTCTCCTCAACTCTTATCTCCACAGGGTTGGTCGAGCCGAGACTCCTTCTTGCAGCAACTGTGGTTCTGAATCACAGGATCTCTCACACCTCGTGCTCGACTGCCCTGTACTAGACCCTCTGCGTCGGGCCATTTTCGGCCACACCCCTTCTCTTCTGGACCTCTGGTCCCGTCCGTGGGGAGTCGCCCGACTATTGGGATTCCGCGGAATTGATCCGCGCCCCCATCCCTAGGAATGGGTCGGGTAAAACCACCACCACCACAATGACTTTAAAGAATTTCTTTCTTTATCACAGCCAACTAAATTTTCTTTACAACATTAAATAGATTTTTAATTTACAGTATTTATAAATGCAATCCACTTAGAAATTTAATGCTTTACACTTTTTCTTTAGTTGTTTTATATCCTTAAGTATTCTCATATATATTACACATTATTAACCATATCAATTTTTAAACGATTAATATACAATTAGATCTGAGCAGATTGAAGTGAATGACTATCAAATAAATGCTTTTTCTCGTCTTTTAAAATGATAATTGAACTATTTTAACTAGATAGACTGCGTAGTTAGTGTTGTGAATCATGACTAAACATTTGTTCATCCAAAACTAATTAAATATAGTTTTAATATTTAAACCCATTGTAATAAATTCATTTGTAGCATCTTGATTCCCAGTACGATCACACTTTTACTCGTTTTTACGACTTTAAAATTTCTATTGTTCCTAGAAATACCGAATATTTTTTCTTCAAAACTACCCAAGGAGTCAATTGATCCTAGCACTTAATTATATTTGAAAACAATTTTCAGGACACTTCGCTGTTAAAATAATCGTAATTTAATTGTATCTGAAATTGACCACTTTGAGAGTTCAAGGACAAAAAAAGCAAAAAGAGTCAATTGACCCCTTTGGGAGTTCTAGGGTTGATACGTTAAGCTGCTTTCTTAGTTCCGTTTATAATAACTGGTCTAGCTTAAATAACACTGTATTTTAGTATGTACATTTTATTTAGTTAAATTTTTATCCGGTACTGATAAACATAATAATTTAATTTTAAATTGTCACAGCTATGTCTGACCTTCAACTCATTTAGGTATATTTCCTTTATTTTATACCTTTTCTTGGTCATTCGCTTTAGCCTAAGATAAATTCTTAAACAAACTTTTATGCCTGGCATAATTGCAATTGAAACAATTTTAAACTGATAAACGTGCTTAGTTTTAACTTGTATGGAACAAATCCGAAAATTTTCGAAATATTTTACGGCATCGGCCTGGTAATTTTTTCGCTTCAATGTAAGATGTCCAGACGTATTCTTTAGTAGGCCGTGGTAAGTATTATTATCCTTTTGCTATTTTCAATAATGATGTAAAAGTTTATAGCAGGAGTCCGCAAATATTGGGTCGTGAGATCAAGATATGGGGTCGCCAAGAACATAAAAATGGCGCGAAATTTTTTTATAAAAATGTATTAATTTAAATTAATTCTTTTTTCTACGTACAAACTATAAGATATATTTTCTTTCTTGATTCTTTCGAAAATAAGAACACAAATGGTTTGGTTCCAAAAACTGTAAAAGGTCGCACCGAAGAGTGTTTGCGGACTTAAGTTACATTGGGTAAATTTACCATTTTATTTATTACTATTATACAAAATAAAATTTATTCATTTGCTTGTTTTACTTTTTAAAAACTTGTATTTTTTAAAAAACTATTTTATAAGTTTAATTAATCTGTCTTTTTATATTTTAAACAACAAAAAAGACTAAGAAAATATTTGAAATAGGTTATTGATGCATGCTATAAAATCCAAGCTTAAATTTTTTTATCTTGCTTGAAAATTAGTTCTTAATAAACAATTTTTTAAAAAAAGAAATGTGTTACTTAATCAAAAAAGAATTGATAAACAATACAAAACTAAAAAAGCTGTATGGTGTCAAGTCATAAAATTAAAGGATATACTCAATTCATTGTATTTAAACCCTCAGTTCAAGACCACTGTTATTTTCTTGGTTGATCCATTACATAAACAAGTAAAACGCTAATCGTTGTTTGATTAAATTTTGTACGTTCAAACAATAACATTTTTTTAAATACAAATTGATTTTAGTTGATGGAGTCGAACAATGCATGCGAGACAATGGCCAAGGGATTCTATGCAGAACCAATGAACACGGTCATATAAACCATCCTATGATAATAACAAATGGGGGAAATAAAGTATGTTTAGTCAAGCTTTAACTATTTTTCTCTCTTATTTAACTTTTTTCAAATTTATTGCGATGTCATAAAAGCAATAACGGTTGATGGATAGAATTGGTCAGCTTTTGATAAAAAAAATGCTTAGTGTGCTTCCAATTAAAACATAAAAAAATGCAAGTTACAATCGCATCAAGATTTGTAGCATCACAAAATATAAGTAAAAAGTCTTTCGAAATAATAGCCTACAAACTTTTTACTTGGCAAACGCTTTTTGCTTATGCTATTTTTTGCCCTTTTTCTTTGGCTTCATCATGTTTCGACAATATCTTTTGCTAAAATTTTCTGGGAGTAACGGCTCGTTTCTACTACTAGCATGAATTGGAGCGTTTTTTATTGTTTATTGATTTGTGTACTTTTTTCGCGCTTAAGCGCTAAACAAAGCAAAAAAATTTAATAAAAAAAATAAAAAGTACTCCATTCCATGCTCGTAAGGGAAGCAAACCTTTAGGTTCGGTTTTTTACCGGCTGATCAATTTGTTTTGGATTTTCATTGATTTGCTGGCTTATAAAAAATTGGGTACCAAATCTGAATTTTACGACGAAAGTTGGGAACGGTTACCACTTCTTTATGGCGGCAAAAATTTGGAAGAAGCTTTACATCATTCTCGAAAAATAATAAAAGATTTAACATAAAATTGAGGTCCAAATTAAATGATTGAAATATAATAGAATAAAAATGTAAACGTTTAGCAATCATTTTATTTAAGAGTTACGTAATTTAACCTATTATGCCGTTTTTTTTGGCTACAATTTTTTTCAATCAACTGTAAAATTTCAAAAATCTTCTTTCTGTAAATAAATTATTTTTGCATTTTTATTTTGCCTTTTACAGTGCATATAGGAATGTTGATAGCTAAAATCAGCAAGTTTGGAAGGCATCCACTGCGGGTCAGTCACAAACAGGACTGGGGCTGACAGTTTATGCCTATGGTTCACAACCCGTGTGCCGCGGCCCAGTAATGTGCCGCAAAACTTTTTAAAAGACATTAGTCCATGTGTATTCCATGTGTATTGAGTCCATTACTCTTCAATTTCTTTTTTTACTGGACACTACACTTTAAATACGAAAATCAAGAATTCCGTTACAGATTCAGAGTCAAAATTTTTTTTAGAAATCATTACCTTTTAGGGACAAAAATCAAGATTTGTACTCTGGTCCAAGTGCGGCGCGAATTTTAAAAAACGTCCTAAAGTGTGCTGCAGGCCCGAAAAGCTTTTAAAACACTAGTTTATGCTTTTACTGCCCCGTTGATCCAGCATCGGGTTTCGTCATCCAAAATTGTCAAACCTTGTGGTCCATGTAGTGCCCGATGTACTGGGGCACCTTATTAGAAAGTGGTCAAGGGTTTGTTTAGGGACGGCGCACTCGCAATTTGGTAAAGAAGCAAAACCCCATTTATGCAGGAATGAATGGAATCTCCCAATATTAGACAGTAGGCAATTGAGCTTAACTTAAGTCGTTCGTGGCAAGCTCAATCCAACAAACGTGGTTCTGGTTATGGGTATAAAAGCATGGAGCCTTGGTGTTTTTTCACAGAACTCCATGCTCCATCTATAATTCGTCCACTAAGAAGTTCAGATGCCTAATCCTGAAAGGTTGTTTAATAAATTCCGTGGAGCTAGCACAAACGGGCTTCTAGATCTTAGTCTCTCTTGGCGAGAATCAGGACCCATTTAAAAAATCATACAAACTTTGGTCAGGGTCCCAGGATTCGCGGTAAAAATAGGAAAGTGTCCCTCCTAATCGGCAAAGCTCAGTTGGCTGAAAGACTGAAAGTATGGGTAGGTGGTCCGTTGGAGTGGGACGCAGATATCTCATGACTATGTGCAAGGCGTCATTCAGGGCACTGTCTATAATGCGAGTGTGAGCTCTGTGACACCAGAATGGTGTGCAGTACTCAGCTGTTGAGTAGACCAGAGATAGGGCAGCTATAAGCAGTGTTTTGGCATTAGCACCCATCCTGAGCCTACGAGTCGCTTAACAGTGTGACGCTTAACAGTGTGAAGATATTTTTTTTGTGCATTGCCACTAGATAGTGACGGAACGTGAGTGATCTATCCAGTTTAACCCCAAGACAAATAGGGGTTGGACAGAACGGTAAAATTCTATTGTTGTTTTAGACTTTTAGATCAGGTTTGGTCTCTTGGTTATTTAAATAAAAGGCTGCTGTTACCGTTTTAGTGTGATAAGTTTCAGCTTTTTAGTCTGGAGATACACTGAAAGTGTAGTCAAGTTTTGACTTAAAGTCTTCTTCAGGTTCTTCCAGTTTCCAGAAGAGTGCAGCAACGCTAGATCTTCTGCATAAGAAAACTTTCTAGAAATCGTGGAGCGCAGGTCGTACGTATAGATGTTGTAAAGGAAGGGAGTGTTGACCTATCCCTGAGGAACGCCGTTTATCAGACAGCCTAATCAACTTTGCTTGCTGTCAACAGTAGTAAGGGTCAAACTTTGGTTTTTGACAAGCTCCATGATCATTCTGACCAAGTGCATCGGCAGCTTGCAGATAGACAGTGTCATTTGCCGCTGTCAAATCGACAAATATAACACCAGTCATCTTAAACTTGAAACAATCTTTGCTGTTCTGTGTCTACTGAACGATTGCTTTGCCGCGGTAAAATCCGCCCTGCTCTTCAAAGAGCATTGGAAAAATGAAAAGATTCAAACTCCGCATCCCAACACGAAACACAGTTATTTCGATGACTGCGTGGAATGGTCTTTTCGGCTTCTTTCCTGATAATGTTGCAAAATTTGGTAAAACGTTTTCAGAATTTATTCTTAAAACAACCGTAAGAAATTAACTTTGTAATTAAAACTGCTCTTGCTACTGTTTCGAAAAAAATTTTTGGTAGAGTTTTTGTGTAGTCTAGGCATGTCGAACTCGCGGCCCGCAGAGTCTTTTAAAGCCGCTGGCACTTTTAAAATATTTTTTAATGAGATGTTCAATTTGAAATCAAATTATTAGTTAATTTACAACTAGGTTTTATCTACAAAAACGATTTGAATATTTTTGAAAGAATTGATTAGATTCTGACCCCCTTTTTTGTCTTCAGATTGATTTAAACAAAAATTTAGGAAGAGAAATTTTAAGATTTTAAGTTAACATTCAAGTGGAATCAAAAAAAGGTCATCACTTTGTTTGCTAACTGGATTGTCGCCCGCGGCAAATTTTTTAAGTTAAAGTTTTATCATTGTGGCACATTCACGCACACGTATTCGCTATGCGTAATCGTATCTATGCACATTTGCTGACGGGTTTGACATGCCTGGTATAGTTAATAGTAAATATAAACTTTGAACAGTTCGGCTTAAAAACTTTAAAGAAAGACGCATATTAAACCTGTTCTTAGTCACGGTAATCTCAAATTTTACAAAAAAACAGTAAGAAGAAAAAAATAATTTTTTCTTTATGTTTTGGGAATAATGGAGCTCGGATTGACTACGTGTAAAAGGTAAAAATTGAATGCGATTTCTTCAAGGTTCGATCAAACGACGAAGTTCAAAGTAATTCAGTTTTTATGTATTTCTTGTCCTTCCTTAAATAACAATAGTAAGTACTCATTTCGAAAAGCTGAACGAAAAACATTTATAAAGATCCCCAGCTTGGCCGAAGAAGAAGAGCTGTTTCGACAGCGGCCGTCTTGATTAAATACCTCACCTCGTCTTCTTCAAAATGCAAAAAAAACGATTTTTGTGCTTAGCTGTCTTAAAAGTTATGAAAAGAAAAAAAATTAACATTTGGAAATTTCAATTAAAATATTGTTTTAGGATGTAAGAATTCGAGTAGGAGACGGCCGACAAGTAAAAGAAGTCCAACTGACTTTTCGTCCTTATGTTTCGGAAGGCTCAAAATTTTTGCTGGTAAGTAAAAGCGTAACGTTAATTCTCCGTGATATGCGCAACAAAAGCATATGCTAACAGGTTGGTCTTTTAACAAGAAAGAATTTTTTCCTACAGACAAAGCAAATTTTTTTTGTTTTTAAAATGTGTATGAACAGATGTGCCCGCATTACTTTTATTGATAGTTTTCCGTTCATAGAATTCATTAACCGAATAAGGAAATAACATAGAATCGGCTTTTGCAATACGTTTGGTTGCCTTCAAAAATTTCTTTTGTAGAAGCTAAGGCAAAGAGCTTTAATCGAAAAAGTTTTGTTGAAAAAGCTCATCAATAAATTTTTTGTGAAGATTTTTTCTACTACGCTAAAATTTGTGATTGTTAAAAGTACCTGCCTTTTTTACTAAATTTTTGCCTCCCGCCATAAATTTTCCGGCTTTCCTGTTTAAAAGATTTTTTATTTTATTTATTTTCATTTTTACTCACAATCAACTTAAAATTAATCAAAGTGCATATAGAAATAAAGATTGTGAATAAGGAAGCAGCGACTAAACGAAGTACGCTATTACATGCCGTATTTATTACATGGTCGCCGTACCTTTGAACAAAGCGATGTGATGTTAATAAGAAAAGGAAAGCGAAAAGAAGATAATTAATACACACATCCAAGCCATATTCAGAGAATGTTGTATAATTATGGGTGGGAGAAACAACAAACTCAGAGACCAAAAGGGTCTGGACCAAAAAGGGTCAGGCAGGCAAAGAAACCCACCAAAAGAAATCCTGCCATGGGTCAAAAGGACCATTTCAAAAGCATATAGCTGGACAAAAAATTTATATACGTAAAACATACAAATAGCAAACAAGAATAGGTGCAAAAGAATTAAATTATGTGAATTTTCATCGAACTGGACGGGCCGTAATGATCTGGATGTTGCCTTTGAAGTCGCATCGGGCTTTTATCACCCTCAATTTCTTTGTCCAATTAGATGGAGTTACCTGTAATAATAAAAACCAGCAGCAGATGTTTTAAAATTTGTAAAGTCTATTACCATTAAAAATTACGTTGCTATAAGGTGCTTTTAAAATTCTGTTCGAAATTTACTATATGATTTTATCTGTTTAATGCTTGATGGGACTTTATTCCAAGCAAGAGGACCTCTGTATCTTAAAGATTGTTTAGTTATATTTAATCTACAAAATGAAGAATAGAATTTGATTGGCTTCTTGTACATTTAGTGAAATTGTCACTTACCGGGTTATTTTGAAAAAAATGATCAAAACATGGTGGTAACATGCCTTTTATATATTTATACATAAAACAAGTTATTTCTAATTCGGTTATTTGATCAATTGTCATTATGTTGTTGTTTCGCAAGATGTCAGTAACGTTAGCTCTGTGATGTAATCCCAATGTCATTCGTATAAATTTATTAGTGATTCGTTGAATTTTTGAGGCTGTGGTTTTATTATTAATATGCCAAGTTGTAATGCAATATCTTATATGACTGATTATCAGGGAGTTGTACAATACAAGCAACGTTTTTTTGTCAAAGTGTTTTGAAATTTTTTTAATAGTACCATAACTTACGCAGATTTTTCGTAGAACAAAGTCCATATGCAATTTCCAACTTATATGTTCATGAAATATTATTCCCAAAAATTTCGTTTTTGGTTGCTGAGAAATAAATTTATTTCTGATTGAAATTGCCAGTTTTTTTGATGGAGGCATTGTTTTGGGTGTGCGAAAGATCACATAATGTGTTTTGTCAGTGTTTAGAAATAGCCGATTTGCTAAAAGCCACTTATCTATGTTCACTAACTCCTTGTTGGCAGCTTCATATAAAGTTTCATAGCAATTACTTTTTAAAAATATGTTAGTGTCGTCTGCGTATATGATGCATTTTCCTAAGGTCAAGCAATTATTTAAATCATTTACATAAATTGAGAATAGTAAAGGACCTAAAATTGAACCCTGAGGGACACCATATTTTATTGACTTAGTATTGGAGCAGATATTATTTATTTCAACTAATTGTTTTCTGTTACTAAGATAGCTACAAAACCAATCATGCGCTACACCACGAATTCCACAATGCCATAATTTAGATGATAAAATTTTATGATCAATGGTATCGAATGCTTTAGATAGATCAAGAAATACGCCTAATACATGCTCTTTATTTTCAAAAGCTTCAGCAATATTTTCAATTAATAATGAAGTTGCATGACTAGTTGAGTGATTTTTTCTGAAGCCAAATTGATATTTATAAAAAAAGTTTTGTTTTTTTAAGAATAATATTACACGATTGTATATTAATTTTTCCAATATTTTTGACATGGAGCAAAGTAAGCTGATTGGGCGATAATTGCATACATTAGTTACACTACCCTTTTTATGAATTGGTGCTACTTTTGCAGTTTTAAAGTCAGAGATAAATTTACCACAAGCTAACGAAAGATTAAACACATGTGTTAGAGCTATTAATATATTGTCTGGTGTGCTTTTTAAAATAGTTGGGGGAATTTCATCAATGCCAGTACTTTTTTTAGGCTGAAGGTTACTGATTAGTTTTTTTATTTCAGTTAAACTAGTTGGATAGAGATAAAGTGTGCTCAATGTGGGAGATTGCATGAATGTTTGAAAACTATGAGATGTTTGGAGTAAATCTGATACTAAATTATTTGCAACATTGACAAAGTAGTCATTAAAATAATTAGTAATCTGGAGAGAGTCATTCACCAAATTATTGTTTATGGATATGGAAGAACATACAGATGATTTAACTTTACCTAATTGCTTGTTTATATTTTTCCAGGTCTCTTTTAAATTATTACATAATTTCTTAAATGTTTGTCTAAAATAACTCTTGTTTTTTTTCTTGTAAGGCGCGATTGTATGTATTTCTTTCTTTATTGAAGTTTGCTTTATTTAAAACACTCCTATTTTTCAAAAACTTTTAAAACACTTGTTTTTTTAAGCATTAGTAAATAAAGATCATTATCAAACCATGGCTGCTTATTTTTGTTTTCAATATTTTGCTTGATAAAAGGGAAGCAGTAGTTAAAAGTAGATTTATAACTGTCCATTAATAATTTAAATGCTAAATTAGTATTAGTTTCATTTAGTATTGCATTAATATCAATATTTTCTAACATTTCATTAAACTTGGTTATATTTTGGGGGGTAAAAGATCTTTTTTGTTGAGGTCTATACAAATTCTGTTTATTAAGATTAAAACACATATATACTGGTAGATGGTCAGAAAGTGAATTTAAAATGACTCCTGATTTTATGTGCTGATGGTGTAAATTTGTCCAGATGTGGTCTAATACTGTTGCACTTGTATCTGTGATGAAAGTAATAACCTTCAAGCATAATTTCAATAAAATTGCATACATGTTTATTATCTTGATTTGATAAATCATAATTAAAGTCTCCAGTGATAAAACATTTGTTTAGTGATTAATTACTATTATGGATACAGTTGTAAAGATTATTCAAAAAGTTTTCATTTAAACAACTGTCATTAGAAGGAGATCTATAAATGTTACCACAGAATAAATTTTCATTATGTAATTGAATTTTTATAAAAATTGATTCAAAAATTTTTTCATTCATTATTGTTAATTCATCAATTAGGTTAAATTTATAGCAATTTTTAATACATAAACCAACTCCACCACCCTTGGTAATTTTTCTGCTGTTAGAGATAAAATTATAATTTTCAAGATAACAGTATGGGCCAGGTGAATTATTCTGAATCCATGTTTCAGTTACAGCAATTATGTCTGGTTTGGGGTTTAGATTATAAACAAAGCTTTCTAATTTACTAAAATTTAAAGGATTAGAGAGTGACCTAATATTAACACAAATAATAAGAAGAACTATTACAAATTTTTTTATTAAAGATCAATGATTTTGTAGAGTGAATTTCCAAGTATTGCTCTTGAAAGTGATGACTATTTGGGTCAATTAAGTTATCATGTTCTTTATTTTCAGAATTACTGTCATCAACAAAAATTGAATTTAATTTTTCAGCATTAAAATATTTTTCAGATTTACTACTTACAATTTTTTCTTTACCAGAATTATGTGAAACATGGAAATTTTTATGTTCATAAGAATTACATTTACAGTAAAAATTATTTGAGGTTATTGCTTGGTTGTTAAGTATTTTAGCACATTTTTTATGAAAGTGAGCTAAACATGTTTGGCATTGAATAGGCAAAAAGTCTTTTCTGATTGTTTTTTGGCAAAATTTACATACAAGTTTTCTCAAAGTCATAATATTTAAGATTTATGTTGCACAAATGAGTAATTACGTATATATATATATAAATAAAACAAAAAAATTAAATTAAAAAAAAAATAATAATATGTAATAAAATAAACAAAAAGTAAAAAAAAAATACAAATAAATAAAACACAAATTTTAAATTGATTTAAGATGTATAAAATGAATAATTATATAAAGATAAGCTAAGGTTAATTTCAAGAAAATTATGATGTGTTATGGTAAGGTTAAATCAAGTATTGTATTAGTTTTGGCTATTGAAACTACTAGTTAATTAATAAGAAAATCTTATCTTACTAATATCGGATAGTTTAATAATAGCTTGTTTCTTACCTTTGAATGAACAGTATACAATACCTTTCATGCTCCAGACATTGCCAAAACCAAATATCTTTCTGGCTTCCTCCACAATCTTTAGTCTTTTTTTGGTTAATGACTCAGTGATTGATAGTTTGGGCCCATTTAATGTTTTTAAGTTCTTCTTATGCGAATATAACATATTCCTTATTGACCTGCTAACAAATTTAATAATAATTGGTTTTTTGTTGGTTTTTGAAGGAAGAGGGTGACAAATATCAATATCAGAGTCACTAACACTAGTAGGCAAATTTAATCTGGTATTTAATATATTTAGCACATACTTCTCCACATCCATGCTACTTATCCTGTGATCTATATTGTTCCCATGCAATATGAGACAATTAGATCTTCCATATTGTTTTAAGTCATCTAGATATTGTTCCTGTTTCTCCACCATTTCTGCCAACTGTCCAACTTCAACTTTAATAGAATCAATAATAGTTGATAATTTCATAAGTTCTTGATGCTGTTCCATTTTTTCTTTTTCACCTGCAAAACAATTACAAGAAGCAGTATCATGGTCTTTTTTAAAATAATCTTTTTCATACTTATCCTGTCTTTCCCTGACCTTGTTTAACAGTTCCATTACTTCATCAAGCTTCTGGTTCGCCATTGTTTTAAATATTTATCAAAATAATTTACCAATAATAACAAAAACCTTTAACCACTTAAAATCACCACTTACACCGTCATGTACCTTATTCAAATAGAATCAATTAGACTTTTCAAAGAATTTTTCAAAGATTCAAGATTAGACTTTTCAAAGCGAAATAATTGACAGAAAAATCTGATTTGCGCTGAAGCGTTTGTCCTATACGTAAACACTTTCTATTTTTTTCAGTAAACTAAAAAAAATTTCTTTAATTTTGTTATCATATCTTGTTGATAATTTTAGATATATATGACTCATAGTTCTCTGCTTTAAATTTTTTGTTTTTGCTGTAGATTGAATTGCCAAGAACTGAACCTTACAGAGTCGATGATTTTATGCGGATATCTTTTAGTGTCCATCAAGCAACGCCCACAGAAATTCGTTACTTTGTAAGTCATTGATCAAACAACTATTTTATGAATTTTTTTGATAAAAATAGTATAATAAAAAATATGATAAAAATGTAGGCCAAAAACTGAACGATAAGAGTTTTGTTTGTTGTAAGTAAAATTCCAAACTAATGGAAATTTTTAAAACGTTGGAAGTACGTTTTTGCTTCTAAGTGAAATGCGCAAACGTTTCAGATCCTTTCTCGTGGTTCGATTGTTGATTCTGGCAAAATTAATGTGCCAAATGGCTTTCGCCAAGTACGACGTAGAGTTCAAGTCACACAAAACATGGTGCCTTCAGGAAGAATCGTTGCTTATTTCGTGGATGAAGCCGAAGTTGTGGCCAATTCATTATGGTTTGATGTCGTGAATCGATGCAAACAGGTAATTTAATATTACGGTAAAAACGGCAGAAATCAAAAAAGCTATGCTTGTAAATATCCTCGATAATTTGTAAATTCTACCTGTTAAAGGTAGAATTATAAAACTGTTGTATTTGTTGCCTCTCTCCAAAGGTGTTTATCGAAGAGCCATCCCTTTAATAAGCTCTCACTCATAGACTCTCATTTTTGGATGACCTCTGCTGCTTTCAAAGGGCTCTTTCTTAAACTAATCGTGTGGTGTTATGTCAATATTTAATTTTAAGTTTTTCATGTCTGTTATTACGTTGTTTTGAAACAACACAGCTTTATTATTCAAGTTAAAAGCATTGTATCGTCAGTACGGTTGGAAATTAAAATTTCATTTCTTTTTCTTCGTTTGGGGGAGATGGACGGGAGCTCATACTAAATGGTCGGACAGGTTTCCGTCAGCCAGTTCGCCAGGATCTTGTAGACTCTGAGAGAGCACCGGCACCATTTGAATGGTGATAGGTGGGACAAAATGTTATTACGTGCTCAGTTGTCTGCTCCTTTACGCCACACGCATGGCCGCCGTGGAGGCCATACCCCATTTGTGCGTTTCTGAGCGAAATAGACCGACGTCAGTTTGGAGGCGGTTAAGCTTGACCCATGCAAGTCTGGGAAAACTAATTCGTGGTGGCGTTGGGCTAACATCTTTAATAAATAAATGAAGTCTAGAGGCGTTTTCTCGCCACTCCATTGTCCATCTACGTTCTGCCCACCGTGCTACACTGATGCCTGACTGGGTGGGGTCGTTCAGTTGTTCCAATGCAACAGACACAAATGGGTGTCTTGGTTTAAGTTGACGCAGCTGTCCACAAAGTGGAGACAGGTGCTTTTCATATAGGTGTTCTGGCTTTTAAGGCGGTGAGCTAATGACAATACAGTTTTTTGGCGGCGAAACTCGGTTGGTTGGATGCCTGCTAAGATGTTGGTATGAAACGCAGCCATCCGGTCACTAAGCGCAAGACATCGTTAATAGGTTTGTTGATAAGGTGAGTATGGGCACTGCGAGACCAACCAGCCGCACAGTACTCAGCCGTTGAATGGACCAAGGCAAGGGTGGCTGTGCAAAGTATTCTGGCATCCGCACCTTAGATGGATCCAGCTAATTGCCTTAAAAGCCCAACGTGAAATGTTAACTTCTTGCGCAGTGACTCTAAATGTCAGCAAAACGTGAATGCCCGATCCAGTTTCATGCCAAGATAAGTGAGTTCAGCACAAAACGGTAGGGCCTGTTCGTTGACAAAAATGTTAAGATTACATCTTGCGTCCTTATTGTAAATATGAAAGGCAGCCGACAAAGTCTTTGTTATACTGAGCTTGAGCTTCCATTTGTAAAGCAGGAGGATAGGATTGCCATGTCCTGAGTGAGAGTCCTTTCTAATGCCTTCCAACCGCTTGCATAATTCAAGATAACCAAATCATAAGCATACGCAAATTTCCTGCCGACTATCAATAATTGGTAGGTCATATGTATAGATATTAAACAAGAGGGAAACCAGGACTGATCTTAGTGGGACCATATTCTTAAAGCGTCAAAATCTGCTATGCTTTTCGACATCGGTGGTGAGGGTAAAACTTCAATTAAGAACAAGTTCCATAATCAATGAGATCATATGCCTGTCCAAAAGTACAGACAGAGTAGTTTGCAGGTAAGGCCGCGGTGCCATACAGTATCGTAGGCTGCCGTGAGATCGACAAACACAGCGCTGGGCTTCTTTTTAGCCGAAAAGCTATCCTCAATTTCTTGAGTTAGAAGAGTGACTTGATCTACAGTCGATTTTCCGCGCCGAAATCCAGCTTGCTCTTTAGGTAGCAGTGAGTCTATAATTGGTTCGACGTGGTCAATTATTATTTTCTCCATGATCTTGAAGGGGACACAAGCAAAGAGATAGGTCTATAGCTCTTTGGGTGCCCTAATGACTTCATCAACTTTGGAATGGCAACCACAAATGCTCTCTTCCAAAGTTTGGAAAGCTTGAGTTGGCGCATGCAGGAAAAAAATTCATTTAATGATAGCAATAATTTTTAACCCAGAAACCCTAAACAGGTTTAAGAATGTCGATGACTTTCTTATTAACATTTAATTCAGATCTTTGGTCTTCTATTTTTTTTTAACAAATTGTCTTTTTTTACACCAACTTCAAATTTTGCTTTTTTAATGTCATTCTTTATTCTTCGAGCAGTTGTAAACCAAATTGCATCCTTCTCAATTTTTCTAGTCAAGCAACTGTTTAGTATCTAAACCAGTATTCTCCTTGTGGATTGCACTACTTTCTTCTGTCAAACAGCAAGTAAAACATTTGCCTTTTTCTTAAAAGAAGAAAGTTGCTGGCTTTACCTTAACAATAAAAAGGACACTGGTACATATGTGTACCGTGATTGTAATCGTAACGTAACAAAAGCACTTGTGAAGGCATTATAATTCTAATTTTTAGTTATTTGTGACATCATTATTGATCCATTGTCATTTTATTGTAAAATCAAATTCTTATATCCCTCAAAGGGTTAAAGAGAGTGTGACAACGGTTACAAAATAGTCAAGACCTCTACAAATTTCAATCAACAAAATTACGATACTTTTCAGTGTCTTCTCACTCTTATCTCTAAGCTATTGACTTCAACTACCCCGTGTTAATTGGAGCAACAATTCCAACACTCCAAATTGAGAGTCCTTGACTGGTTGGGAAAGCATTTACAGCCTCGCACTCTTGTGCAAAGCTAAGAATGCCGCCAGCCTTTATTTAGGCTGCTGGAAATAGCCACTCTACTGGGTTGAACAATAACAAGCGCTGTTGTCGTAGTCATTTAGCTAATAATAGTTTTCTCGTTTTTCCTATACAAACTTAATCCTTGTTTTTCAAGTTACACGTTTTACATACACAAACTAGATCACAATAGTAACCCTCGTTTTTTTTACAAAAACTTAAGATTTGTTTTTCCGGTGTCAAGCACGCTTGTTAAGTGATTAAAATTCGACAATGTCAAGTAAAAGTCACAACATTGTTTTGAAAAACAAACACATATGTGGACGCGGATTACCAGGATTTTTGCAACGCCATCAGAAAAGCAGCCAAAAATTTTATTCTATGCAGTCGCCAAAACGATTGTATACCGAGTTGGGATGCAGACTACTTAACGTTTTTGCCCAGTCTTTCTAGCCAGACTTATAGATTTATTGCTTACAAGGGAGCAAACTAAGTTTCGACGCGGAAAATTAATCGTAATTAAGTCGTTTTTATTAACACCAAACATGGAAGATTTTTTTGTGGCTACGAAAAAAGGTTTTGCCGCATTTGTTGATTTGACAGATGCATGGCCTTACCTATAAACTGTTTAGAAATCTACGGACTGGCACAAAATCTACCAAGTGATTGTGTAACTTATTTAGGAAAAAAAATTTTTTACTACAGATAACAGCAGAAAACGGCATTCTTTAGAAATCGGTTTGCCTGTTTTACTTTTACATACCCTCTGGATTTCACAAGTTTAAAAGCGTTTTTGATGCTGACAATTTACGACCATTGCATTCTGGTACTGGAAGATCTTGCAGGGAACTTTGAAAGTATCTCCAGACTTGCAGACTAAATTTATAGTCACTCAAAGGCGATGACGATAACTTTTCATTTTAAAACCTAGACATTAACTTTTATCATTTTTCTATTTCGGTAAAACTGGACAGATGGTTCACGTTCCGTTTTCACCCTGTGGCATTGCAAAAAAAACTATTATCGCATGTCCCACTGTTGAGATGTCTTACGGGATAGGAATGAGTGGAGTGCTGGCGTAAAAATACTAAATAAAGGTTTCCCATCTCTAATCTAACCCACTGCTGAATATTGCACACTCTTTTGATACCCCGCATACTTGCCTTATAGACTATGTTGTGAATGACGCGTTGTCCACTGTCACTGGATGCCTTCTTCCCACTTCAACGAATCTTTCTGGTATCCCCCAACTGAGTTTTGCCGACTAGGATCGATATTTTTGTTGGATACACGCGGCACTCTGAGTTCTAAGCATATATTGCACGGTCTCTTAAGTAGGTGTTTAGAGGCTTGAAAAAAGAGACTTCTCGGAGAAAAAAGAGATGGGCGAACACTCTTTTCCGAAGGTGGGCAGTATTCAGGAAAGTGTCGGCCAATAAGTCTTGTTGGCTTGGCTATAGTTGCAAGTGATCTCCCAGCAGTTGAAATAGGAATTGTAATAATAGGCTTATATGTAGATATCACATTTTCGGCTAGAGAAATTATGAATTCAACTCTGGCCTTGGTGCCTCCAAGCTGCTTGTATGCAATAAAAGAATTTAGAGCAGTTGTGTCCAATAAGTGTCGAAATATTTTCATGTAAAATCTTTTCATTCTATTTCTTGCAGTGGAGTAATGGTACAGTAAACCATCTTTCAGATCTACTCCTCCCATATTTGCATTGTAGCCAACAACTAGGATTGGTTTTCTAGTTTTTACCTCTCTTCTTGATACAACATTTACCATTGAGTCATCATGTATTGTGTTGAGAATTGCCAGGTTTTTTATCTTTCCATTTCAACACCATGGTCTTTTTCTTGAACGCAGCTACTACTTCACCCTTTTTTAGTTTTTTTCTTTCACTAGTGGTGGTACGCCTCTACGATTTAGCCTCAAAGTTCCGATGCAGTTTGTTTGTCTTTTAACCAAGCTATCAGCTAAAGCAGAAGACGTGTAGAAGTTGTCTGTGTACAAAGAGTAACCTTTATCAAAGAGTGGGACGCAAAGAGAACAAACTATTTTTTCTGTTGCCGGGAGATGTCTATATTGCTCAGAACAATTAGTGTCATTTCCAGTGTAAATGAGAAAATTCCATACATAGCCAGTATCACTTTCACATAATTCATAAAATTTTATTCCGAATCGTTTTCTTTTTGTCGGAATGTATTGCGCAAATGAAAATTTTTTTTTCCAGCCAAGCAATGACTCATCTATTACAATGTTCTTCTTAGAAACGTAATTGTTTCTGAACCTAGGTAACAATAATTCAATTAACGGTTGAATTTTAGCGAGTTTTCTTTCAGCAGCTTTGGTTCACAAGCCAATGACGAATTATCAACAAAATGGAGAAATCGTGTAGGAAGTTCAACCTACGCCAACTCATGACATTTGGGAATTAGCAATATACAAACGTTCTCACGCTTTGAAAAATACATTCGTGTTTCACTATTAGAATCGATACCTTGCAGAGTCAGTAATGCGATATACACCTTTATCTCTTTAGGTGATGTGTCAACCCATTTTAGAAAGCGAAAATTACTTGGTAGTTGGTTTCATTTTCACTGAGAAATTGTCTTTCATATCTATTTGTTTCAATTGTTATCAATTGAAGTACTTCACTATCAAAGTACTGTTTAAAAAACGCCACTGGTAAGTTGCTATCCTCAACAACAAATCTCACACCATGATCTATAGTAAAAAAAATGGCTGCCGTGCTTCACCGAAAGAAACCCAGTCCGTAAAAAATACTTCATACGCTTCACCTTCACCTTCGTACTGTACTTGTGCTGCTCTCACTGTATGAATCTAAGTCATCCAAAACATTACTCAAGATGCTAAATGAATCAATGTGATTCTGCTCTTCTCTTATTTCTTGTATCTGTTTATTATTCAATCTCTATCTTTTACTCATTTTGGACTTCAAATTAGTCAAAATACGAGGTGTGACAAAAAAAGAAACCGGACTGTATCAACCACGCTCTTGGCACAATGCCAATCGGCAAGCCACTTGCTCACTGTGAAACACAACTTCTTAGCTCTATTGGGTTGCAATTTCTTTAACGTAAGTAAACCACACACTAACACCTCCTCGTCACGAAGTCTCAATAACAACCGCACAGCGTCACCGGATCCACATATGTCGTCAGTGACCAAGTGGATACAGAGAGCGTCATCGACATATGTCGACAATAACCGTTAACAAGTTCAATTTAAGGGTTTTGTTGTGGAAAAGGTTAAACACTATTTACAAATCTGCAATTTAACAAGAGTGGGCAACTGCAACAAAGGTTTATTGTGCATGTTTATCACATTTAATTTTTTTGTTTCTTTATATTGACAATACTACCTTGAGTGAAAGTCATTGAAAAAGCTTCTAAAAGTTATAATTTTAATTTTGTCAAGTTTCAGTTTTTCTTATGTTTTGATTTTTTATCAAGTTTTAATGTTTGCAAAAAGTTCAAATCTAAAATTTAATCATTACATAAAAACTATCGATTTCCGTTTTATACCAGTATTTACTGGTTATTAAAATACAAAAATTATTTAAAAAATTTTTAAGCATCTAAAAAAGATGAAACATTTAATTGTTTGTTGCACTACAAAAAAAATTAACCTCTTTTGTCTTTTTTTATATTTGAAAAATAACTAAAATATAAAGTATGGTTGGATAGGCCTTGCAAGCCTACAAATGAAATAAAACTTTATTTTTTGCTCAGGAACTTGAAGTAAATGTTCCTTCACTTGTCGTGCCAATGCCAAACAAAGCAATCGTAATTAACATTACAGGTTAGTAAGAAATACAATTCTGTTATTACCGTGTGAGTGAAAAATAACTTTCGGTCAACAAACTATACAGTGTTTTGGTACTTTTTTTGTGCATTTTAAATTAATTTAATCTTTAAAATAGTGTCTGATAAAAAACTGACGAATTAATAATAAATCTTTTCTGTTGTATATCCATCTACTAGTTATTTTTTCGATACAGTAGTGATTATTCTTAACAGCTACAGTTTCTACTGCTATTAGTAAAACCAACTAAAAAATTCCTAACTAATAAAACACTAAAAAACTTTAAAGCAAAGTTTTTTGAAAATGATTGAATGCTACCGTGTTTTTCCGAAAATAAGACCTACCCAATAATAAGACCTAGCGTGATTTTTGAAGATGATTTTAATATAAATTTTACCCTTAAAATAACCCTAGTTGACTGGTGACGACAAAACTTCCCTAATCTCAACCGATCACATTTTTCACTGATCTCAGTTAAGCAAAAACTCCGCTGGAATTTTGGAATCCGATGACTTGCAAGACATTCCAGAGGAAGATGATTTAGTTGTTTTTGAGTAAATTGTTGTTAACGAGTTTGTGAATAAAAAACATGTTAATGATAAGTAAATGTAGATAGTTTTTCTTAATTTCTGTTTATTTGGAAATCTTATTTTTTCTTTGTAACTTTATTTTTGATATATCAAAATAAGACATTCCCCAAAAATAAGCCCTAGAGTAAATTTCGGACTGATAATTAATATACGCTCTGTCTTATTTTCGGGAAAATAGGGTACTAAAGAATTACTTATGAGCTTAACTTCTTATTTGCGTAATCTTTTTCTAACTTCTATTTCATTCTATTTCATTGAAAACACCGTATATCGACGACTGATAATTTTCATCCAGTTCTATCCAGATTTGGTCTTTGAAAATATGGTGCATTTCAAATCTCATTCTTTTACAACAATTTTATCAAAATTGATTTTAGATAAAGTTGTAGAAACTGGTGTGTTTATGTCGTAAAGAAATCAAATTAAAAGTTGGCGTTGGATTTCATCTTGTACAGTAAAATTGACCAAAAAGTAACCTATAAGCTTCATTTTGTTTAAGATTATATTAAATCGAATTAAATAAAAAATTTCTTAAGTATAAAACCAATTTTAATTAGGCTAAAATAATTTAAATTTGGGGTTAGTAAAGTAAGCACGTGCTGGCCATGTGTTTTCCACAGGTCCCGCGACCATTTCCATTTTATTTATATAAATAAATGCATTGTTTTCAGCTAGACTTCAAGAAAAGCTGATAAAAGTTTGTTGTACGTACCATTTCTACTCGCCTGCAAAAAATTGCTTTCTCATTTTTAGTTGTAACAACTTTAAGTATAATGTTCTTCTATTTCAGGTTCTCCAAATGCCCGGGTCAGCATAAGTGCTGTAGATCGGGCTGCGTACTTCCTTTACAACAGCAGCCGACTTACTCGCCAAACTATGTTTGATGAAATGGGGGATTACGATCAAGGATGCAGCAGAAATGGCGGTGCAAACACCACAAACGTGTTTTTGGTATGTTGGTAAAGTGAATAGTCAGCCCAAGCGCAAATCCTATAGATAACGAAGGCAGATATATCCGTTCAAATTACCCGCAAACTTTTTATAGCAGTTTTAAGAGTAGCAAAAGCAAAGCGTTTGATAGGTGTGATGAATTTTATTGTGTTGTTTATTTTTACCAAATTGTTTAAATGGAAACTAAGTAAATGGAATAATTTCTTTTACTTTAAATATACTGTACCATCATCGATTTTCTTCATCCTTCCTAATCGCTACAACAGCTGTAGTTTCTACTGCTATTAACAATGGTATGACTAGGCTTACCATACGTCCCGTTTTTTAGGCCTTGTCCCAGCGTCCCGCCCGGTTGACCAAAATGTCCCGGTTTTTCCAATTTTAAGTAAAGAACTTTTTTTTAAATATCACTATGATTTTGGGATGAAAAATGGGAAATCTGAGACTGATTTCAAGTGAGGACCTTTTTTTTTAGAGATCACTATGATTTTGGGACGAAAAGTGGGATATCTGAGACTGATTTTAAGTGAGGACCTTTTTTTTTAGAGAACACTACTATTTTGCAACCAAAATTAAGAAACCCGAGACAGATTCAAAGCTAAGACATATTTTTATAGAGAACACTGACAAATTTTTTTTCTTTTAACGAGCGTCCCGATTTGTAATTTGTAAATATGGTACGCCTAGGTATGACAAAAATCAAGATCTGTTGAAAAGATGTCTTTTACATGCCCACAACGGAATGACAAGGATAGGAATTGAATCGAGACCGTGCTAATCGTTTTCGCCGTTATTGCCGCGCTCCTATCCACTTGGCCACGCTGCCGACTAAGTGTTCAAACTCAAAACTTTTGCACCATATACTTTCATCATCGAAAAATAAAATTGCCTTTGGATCGACAACGGAGCGCAAACTAATAAAAGCTACTTTTTTGAAAAAATAGCTTTAATTTTATTTATTTTATCTCTATGTATATCCTCCTGACTCACAGGAAAGCAATGGAGGCGCTAATGCATAGGGTAAGCAATTACCCCAACCTGCTGCGGGAGATGCCAAGATATTGCTGTCAGCTTGAAATTTAACAGAGATATAACTAAAATTTAGAATTGCTGGCCAAGATTACCAAACAAAGAAAGTGCCCTAAAATGTCTTTCCCTATGACACAACAAAACGGCGCGTGTATGTTTTAAATTAAGACATATCGATCACAATCCTCGCGCTCTAACCGCTCGACCACACTGTCAATCGCTTGATTTTGAATTTCGATAAAAATAAATGAAACCGATCTGTTTGACTTTTCGCTACATAAAGTTGCGTTTTTCTTCTGCAGCAAGCAGGGTTGCTTTTCGAATCAAACAATTACCAAGCTCCAATTGTCAATTCTCTTTCATGCGCGAGGCAAAACTCCTTAAATCGAAAAAAGCGGCAAGCAGTAGCAGCAGATGAGAATGAAATCATAGGTAATTTATCAGCTTATTCTCAAGACGATGTACTTAAAACTATTTTAACTTAATTATTTTGTTCTGCATTTGTTACTTTTGAATTATAAAAATAATGGAAACAACTTTTATTAAAGTTACTGATACAGTTTCAGATTTGATGTTATTGATGCAGATTTAAAGAAATAACCACAATTTCGAAAAAATAAAATAAAAACAAGAATCCTTTTAAAATTGCCAAAAAAATTTAAAAAAAAATTAAGCAGAAGCTAAAAACAGACACGTGAACGTCAACAAAAATAAACAAAATAGTTATGAAATCATGGGTTGGTGCTGATGACATGGAGGAAAAAACACAAGAAAATAATCAAAAATGACAAAGATAGTGTTGAAAACGAGAATAACAGAAAGAAGAAGAACTGTGATTATGACACAAAGTTTAACAGTTGACTTGAGAAATAGGTTTATTGCTGTTATGATACAAAAAACTTGGTAAAATAGACAACACTGTGGTTTAAATAAAGCTTTTCATGACGATCTGTGTATTTTTCAAGGTTTGTGCATGAACTTTTGTTTACAAAAGCAATAAAAACATTATTATAAAAATTTCTCCAAATCATAACTTTTATCTAACATTTCACCATCAAACAAACTTATAAAAGAAAATTTTTAACAAATTGTGATAATTTTCATAAAGACAACAACACGTAAAGTCAAAAGAATTTTTCAAAATAAAAATGTAACAGACCAGTTGAAAACATAGAAATTGATATGCTCTACAAGTTTCATGCATAATAGATTAAGAAAGTTTGGGTTTATAAATCAAAATACGCGAGTTGTGACTTCAAATTGAAAAAAAAAAAGATTCTTAGGTTAAAAAAATTCTAGGTAAAATTCCTATTGAAACGTGAACAAAGTAAAATGTAGGTTTGTTTCAAAAGGTTTGCTTGTAAAAAGGCAAAATTAAATCATACTGAAACGTAATGTTTCTGATTTTTTGAGACACAAACGGTTTCAACTAGTTAAAATTTGTAAGGTTGACTGATTTTTTATCAAACAATTAATTTAAAGCATCACATTTAGGTTACATGATTAATAAAGAGTTTCTAAAAACTGATATTGATTTGCAAACCGAACAATTTTTAACGCCAAATTTGATATTTTTCAGTCAAGACGGTTTTGAGAAATTCTTGTGAAATTTTGTGATGCTAAACACCTTTTTAATGCAAAGTAGATTGAAAACGTTTAGGGTACAAGGTGAAAAAACTCTTTAAATCAAAAATTGATATCTTTTCATGAAGAGATGAGTCTAATAAACTTGACTAGTCAACTTTTTGTTAGTTAACTTTGAAATGTTTGTGTTGTTGTTTAGTATTTAAAACAAACAAATCGAAATTTAGTTAAAGGTTTTAATGCGACACTTATCACTTTGGAAAGAAAAAACTAAGTAAAATGAGAACCGTGCAAAAGTCGAAATATTTGCTTCTGTGTAACAATTATACAAAGAGTTTGACAAAATTACAACATTTGCACAATTAAGAAAACAATTGTGATAAAAAATTTGAGATTGAGTTGTTGTTATGCGTTAAAAATAGCAAAAACCTAAAATAAAGTAGAATTTTTTAGGGTTTGGTTTCAAAAACTAACAAACTTCTGTGACACTTGGAAGAAACGTACACTTTTTAGGAGAAATTTTTTAGACTTTTTTAAGTAAGCTAGTGTTTCCGTAACTTTAAAATGTAAGACACTTGGAAGAAAGGTTGGTCTTTCAAAAAGTTAAATTTTTTCACGTAGAAGAAATCTACTGTTTCCATACTAAAACCTTTACAATGTGAGGCTCTTGAGGAAATCTTTAAATAGTGATAATTTTAAGAACCTGACCACAAAACCTCCGTGTGAAAACTGTATAAAATTATATTCATGGATCATATTGTTAATATCAATTAATGAAGTTTTTGGTTAATACGTTTATTTGGAAAAAAGAAAAACTAAAATATTTTCGGTTTAACTAGTGTCAAGCGGTCATTTTCTAAAAAATTGATGTTTCAAAGATTTATTAAGTTAGTAAAAATAAAAAATTTGGTTTAACTTGAATCATTTTTACTCGGTTTGTCCTAATGATTACCGTTAAGTTTGGGATATGATGACTGATCGTAATTGGTTGTTAATCAACGCCTCGTGTCTAATTCAATGATTTAAAAATTTTTTCTTGGAATTTACCAATGAGTTTCTGCATAGCATTTCTTTTTAAGAAGTCGAACAATGTTACGTTGGAATAAATTAAATAAAAAGTTAGAGGAATAAATTAAAAATATTAAAAGCGAGTTGACTTTTGTTTAAAATGTAAAAACGTTGCTGTTACACCTGACTGAAATCGAGTTAAAATTATGTGTGAAAGAAGTCTTACGCTTTATTGGATATTTTACATTTTCGATTTTTAAGAGAATTGTAAAAAGTTGTTAAGAAAAGAGAATTGTTAAGAAAAATTAAAGATAGATGTGACAAAAATCGAGGTTGTCAAGAAATAACTAAACAAAGGTATGAAAGAAATCGAGATCGCCGAGAAAAAATTGAAGATAGTTATAAAAATTAATGTTTTCAAGAAAAAATTAAACAAAGATATGACAAAAAATCGAGATTGTTAAGAAAAAATTGAAGATAGTTACGACAAAAATTAAGGCTTTTAAGAAAAATTAAACAAAGGCATGACAAAAATCAAGACTATTAAGAAAAATTAAAGATAGATATGACAAAAATCGAGGATGTCAAGAAATAACCAAACAAAATTATGACAAAAATCAAGGTTACCAAGAAAAAATTAAACCTAGATATAAGAAAATCAAGATCACCGAGAAAAAAAATTGAAGATAGTTATAAAAATTAAGGTTTTCAAGAAAAAATTAAACAAAGTTATGACAAAAATCGAGGTTGTTAAGAAAAATTAAAGATAAGTGTGACAAAAATTGAGGTTGTCAAGAAAAAATTCAACGAAGGTATGACAAAAATCAAGGTTATCAAGAAAAACATTAAACCTAGATATAAGAAAATCAAGATTGCCGAGAAAAAATTAAAGATAGTTACAAAAAATTAAGGTTTTCAAGAAAAAATTAAACAAAGTTATGACAAAAATCTAGATTGTTAAGAAAAAATTGAAGGTAGTTATGACAAAAATTGAGGTTTTCAAGAAAAATTAAACAAAGGTATGACAAAAATTAAGGTTACCAAGAAAAAATTGAGTTTAGGAGTGACAAAAATCAAGATTACCGAGAAAATTAAACAAAGGTATGACAAAAACCAAGGTTGATAAAAAAAAAATTTAAACAAAGGTCAAGATTGTTAAGAAAAATTAAAGATAAGTGTGACAAAAATCGAGGTTGTCAAGAAAAAATTCAACGAAGGTATGACAAAAATCAAGGTTATCAAGAAAAACATTAAACCTAGATATAAGAAAATCAAGATTGCCGAGAAAAAATTAAAGATAGTTACAAAAAATTAAGGTTTTCAAGAAAAAATTAAACAAAGTTATGACAAAAATCTAGATTGTTAAGAAAAAATTGAAGGTAGTTATGACAAAAATTGAGGTTTTCAAGAAAAATTAAACAAAGGTATGACAAAAATTAAGGTTACCAAGAAAAAATTGAGTTTAGGAGTGACAAAAATCAAGATTACCGAGAAAATTAAACAAAGGTATGACAAAAACCAAGGTTGATAAAAAAAAAATTTAAACAAAGGTCAAGATTGTTAAGAAAAATTAAAGATAAGTGTGACAAAAATCGAGGTTGTCAAGAAAAAATTCAACGAAGGTATGACAAAAATCAAGGTTATCAAGAAAAACATTAAACCTAGATATAAGAAAATCAAGATCGCCGAGAAAAAAATTGAAGATAGTTATAAAAATTAAGTTTTTTAAGAAAAAATTAAACAAAGTTATGACAAAAATCTAGATTGTTAAGAAAAAATTGAAGGTAGTTATGACAAAATTGAGGTTTTCAAGAAAAAGTTAAACAAAGGCATGACAAAAATCAAAGTTCTTTAGAAAAAAAATTGAGTTTAGGTATGACAAAAATTAAGGTTATCAAGAAAAAATTAAGTGAAGGTCTAACAAAAATTAACGCTTAAACGTGCACCAATATTGCCTTTGAGATTAAAGTTAGAAAAAAAAATTAAATCGCTTTTTTGGACTTAGAGTTTACTTAAGGTCAAATCAATACGATTCAGAACAGGAAATGACGTGGCTTCAGGAAATACGTCGTAACTATCTACTTAAAATCGTTTTCAATAAAGCTTATTAATTTTATTTTTTTCTTTTAGAACTTATTATTAATATTAATTTGAAACTAAATTGATTTGAAACATATAAACATTAAAAAGATAGGGTTTCGACTTTTTGTTGGTTCATGGAGTCTAGGGTTCGGAACCGTAAGCGGGATGATGACGTCAGCGCTCCACCGCGCTCCGCCGAGGGCTCCTCCGGACTGCCGTCAAAAAAATCATTACATACTACTGTCAATATTTGTCTAAATTTTATCTTGTGGAGTTTTATACGTAAAAGCTCATTTTTTGCTTATTTTTGCAAATTTTCGACCAGCTCATTTTGTAATGTCCTAGGTATTTTAAAACTTTTGAGACTGCTGTCCCTTGTCAATTTTTTTCTTTATAATTTCTGAATCAGCACTACAAGTTTTCATGTTTTCACCAACTTTAAACCTATCCTAAAAGCGTTTAGCACCCCCCACCCTGAAGTTGACAACTTTTAGTTTAAAAATTTTTAATCTATATATATTAAAAATGTTTACCAATTTAAAATTTGTTAGAAATACAGTAGCCTATTATTTTCATTTTGGAGAATATGCATGTTTGTTACAAAAAGTTGGAAACCTGGCTAAGTAGTTAAAGAGTTAATTTGTTTGACGCGATTGCCGTTTAAAGTCTACTTGCGTATTTCTGTTACAAATTGAACTCAAATTTCTCCCTTTTTTGAAGCAATTATAACCAAGCTGCTTGGTTCACTTTTTGTGCAAATTGTTGATTAAACAATTTTATAGGTGTAGCAATGTGATTGTTAAGTTCGTTATGATGTAATATTATTGTTTGCCTGTACAATTATTTTTAGCCTCAAATTTTACTTTTGTAAGCATGCTTGAGTTTTATAAAGTACTTAGTTCTTGTTGTTTAGTCTTATTTATTTTGCAGGTGAAACGGTTTCGTTATTTTTGCTTGTTTCATTAAATTATAATCATTCCGAAAATGGATAATATTCTTTCATGACAAAACCGTTTAGGCTAGTTAAGTTTCTGTTTAATATATGATTTGCACTCTTATACGATGGTTATTTTAGATCGCGCGTACCCGAAATGCGCTTTCTATCTTAAGACGCACCAGAAGCAGTGGCTTGTGCAACTCTACAGAGCCACGCATTTAGCCATGCTACTCCTGGGCCCAACATAAATTGCGCCTCCTCAGAGGGGCCAAAATTAACTTGACCCAGCAGCGACGTGGGTGTGTCTGTAGAAGGTTGGAATGTGTTCACTCGCCGCTGGCAGATGTTTATGCGAGAACAGGCATTAATGAAGCTGCAGCCACTGTGCAACTCTTTCAGTGTGTCAGTCAGAACTTAGGAGATAGTTTGTTAAAATCAGATGCGGAGATTGTTTCTAAGCCTCTACAGGAGTTATTATCCGTCATGTGTCAACTTGCAGTTGCAGGACTTGCATCCAGACCAAAGACCAGAGTTACCAGAGTTTTGCCAACTAGGAGCGACATTCTTCTTGGCTAACGACCAGAGTTGCATCGTTAGCCAAGAAGAATGTCGCTCCTATTTAGCAAAACCCAGATGGCTGAATGCTTGGAAGTATTGGTAGCTTGTCAATTGGAGTGGGATGTAGGCATCCAGTAGCAATGCGCAAAACGTCATACAGGACATTGTCTATGAAGCGAATGTGAGTGCTGCAACACAAGTGTTGTGATATTGTGCAATAGATGACGTTGGACACGCGCATCTTCAAGCATAATTGTTACAAGTTAAATATGCGCCTTTATTTCGGTTGATCAGTCAGTTCAAAGCTATCAAGCTACTACAGCAAACTAACTAATAGCATTCTATTTTCAATACGGTTGTTTTTTGGCTAAGTACTTTTGTGAATATTTACTATTGTTTTTTTAATAAACCTGTGTATTCGTGCAAAGATACAACAGGCAAAAGTGGCGACGAGGATTCAAGGAACTCAACTGCGTCGAGAAAAAAAGAAAATTTGTTGATTTTGCATTACAGCTTGAATTGTCGACAATGAGTGAAATTTCCGAACTAATTTTGTTGTTAAATAAGCAACACCAAGAGCAAATGGCAGTTTTCCGCGGCGAGCATCAAGAGCAAATGGCAGTTTTGCGCGACGAGCATCGCGAGCGGAATAGGCAACACCAAGAGCAGAACAAGCAACACCAAGAGCAAATGGCAGTTTTACGCGGCGAGCATCAAGAGCAAATAACAATGCTTCAAGAGCAGATAAAAATTCTACAAAGCAGCTTGAACAACCCGCGAGAAAATGTTCCAACACCGATGGCAAGTTTTCAACCATTCGATTCTACATCTGAGTTATGGACTGATTATTTGGCAAGGTTCCGAACATTCGTCACTGCTAACTCTATTCCCGACAACAAGCAAGCACAAATTTTTCTTACCAACCAATCTAACTCCGTTTACAAAATGCTTAGCAACTTAGCGGCTCAGCAACAACCTGTCAAAAGCATACATGAGCTAACCATGAATGATATTCAGACGTTTATGGCAGAGCAGTTCGACCCAAAACGATTTGTTGTCAGAGAACGTTTCAAGTTTTGGTCTGACATGAAACGCAAACCTGGCGAAACTATTCCTGAACTGGCAAGCAGAATACGACAAGATGCAGCTACATGTGATTTTCAATCCATTAAAGATCCATTAGATGAAGCCTTACGAACTAAATTTATCTGTTCAGTCGACAACGAAGCAGTTTTGAAGACACTCTTCAAGCTCAAGGACGATGAACTGAAGTTTAGCAACGCCATCAGAGTGGCTCAAGAAGTGGAAGAAGCAGCCAAGGTAGCAAAGGAAACCGTACACGGTCAACCTTCTACGTCGGTGCAGAAAGTTTATCACGCAAAGTCCAAAACTTCCAAAACGCAAGAAAAGAAAACCGCCTGCTTCAGGTGTGGAAATTCTGGACATTTCAGCAAAGCTTGTCCCCATATTAAAGCTATTTGCAGCTTCTGCAAGAAAACAGGTCATCTGCAATCTGTATGCATGTCTCGACTAAGAGATAATAAGCTTGTGAAACAACAGATGAAATTGGTGCACAAAATCCAATGTTCTGTTTCACCCATCTATCAAACTATTAGACTTAATGACCGCAGAATTAAGTTTGAAATTGATAGCGGAGCCAGTGACACATTTTGCTGTGAAGCGACGTGGCAAACGCTGGGTAAACCCACTCTACAACCTGTAACAATTCAATATCAAGTTGCTGAAGGTAGCCCGCTACCCGTCGTGGGACAATTCCAATCAACTGCAAGTATTGATGGAAAATCATCTGACGTGACCTTTCCTGTAATTGTCACTAAGGTGCCCAATCTAAATTTACTAGGTCGTCTGGCGATGATGAAGTTGAAACTCACCAACTTAACTGATCACTTAGCTGACACAAGTTTTGATGGGGAGGAGATGGAAGATGATGTCGATAGCGTTTGTTTAGTTCGAACAATCAGTCGTCAAATCAATCCTGACAATCCATTGCTTGTGGTCAGAGAGACTGCCAAGGATCCAATTCTTGCCCAAGTAATGCGATTTGTGAAGGAAGGATGGCCAAATGCATTTTCGGAAGAGCTTAAAGACTTCAAAAAGTTGGAAAATTCGTTGTCAACAGAGAATGGTTGCGTTTTTTACGGCTTACGGGTAATAATTCCTTCAACCCTACGTAATCATATTCTTAAATTATTACACCTTGGACATTTCGGCATGCAACGGATGAAACAACTTGCCAGGTCAACTGTCTATTGGCCTAGAATTGACTTTGACATTGAGGATTTATGTCGCAAATGCACTTCCTGTGGCCAATTTCAAAATAAGCCGGATAAACCTTCAATCCATCCGTGGATGATGCCAGAAAAACCATGGTCAAGACTCCACTTGGACCATGCGATCAACTTTCTGGGAAGAAACTGGTTAGTCCTTGTAGACGCTTATTCAAAATATCCTTGCATTCATCCAACAACCTCAACGTCTTCGAAAAGTACTACTGCTATACTTGAACAAGAATTTGCTCATTTCGGATATCCCCACACGTTGGTGACCGATAATGCCACAACATTCATGTCTCAAGAGTTCCAAGCTTGGTGCAAACAACGAGGCATTGTACATCTCACCGGAGCACCTTATCATCCAGCAACAAACGGTGCTGCCGAGCGTTTGATACAATCGTTCAAACAGGCATTGAGAAAATCCTCGTTACCTCCAAAGGAAGCTTTGCAAGAATTTCTAATGCAATATAGAAGAATTCCTTTTGCATCGGGACTGTCACCAAGCGAATTGTTGAATGGAAGAAGAATTCGCACCAAAATTGACACTTTGGTTCCATCCATTCCGCATCTCCTGCAGGGAAGACAGTCAAAACAAGCGAGCAAGCATTCAAATACTAAAGACTCGGAAGTGGTTTCGAAAGTCGAACATCATTACTCACTAGGGGACCCTTGTTACGCACTGCACTTCGGCCCTAGAAGAGATCGTGACCCACGATGGGTGCCTGCGATAGTTACGAAAGTCCATGGTACACGAAGCGTCAATGTACGAGTCATTCCTCAAGGACCAACTTGGAGAAGACATCTTGATCAACTTCGACCTCGATACGGTTCGGATCAAGATGATGATCCCTGTGAAATCCCAACGAGCGTTTTGTCTACAGAAACACTTCCAGCCGGGACTGACCACGCATCTAGTTCTTCTTCGATGAACCAACGCAACAATCCGAGACTACCAACCGGAGACGAGTACGGGCGACACAATCTACGACGATCAGCGAGAACAAAGAGACCTCCAAAAAAATATTGTTGCTAATATGTATATATATTTTTTTGTCGTAGTTTATTTGGGGAGGTGTTGTGATATTGTGCAATAGATGACGTTGGACACGCGCATCTTCAAGCATAATTGTTACAAGTTAAATATGCGCCTTTATTTCGGTTGATCAGTCAGTTCAAAGCTATCAAGCTACTACAGCAAACTAACTAATAGCATTCTATTTTCAATACGGTTGTTTTTTGGCTAAGTACTTTTGTGAATATTTACTATTGTTTTTTTAATAAACCTGTGTATTCGTGCAAAGATACAACAACAAGACTGGTGCGCAGTACTCTGCTGTTAAGTACAACAGAAATAGGACAGCTGTGTGCTGTGTTTTGGCACGAGCACCCCATCCTGAGCCTGCAAGTTGCCTCAACAGTGCGACGCGCTAATATACGAGGGGCGTTCAAAAAATAATGCAACTGATTTAATTTTTTGCAGCATTCACTTAACTAACATGTAATTCTCTTACAGATTATAGATTGGTAACTAAGGTTTACAGATTTTGTAAAAAAATAAGGTTTTGAATTACTGCAATCTGCGATTCAAATTTTAAGCAATCTCTCTATGTCTTTTTTGTTAGAGGATAAAGCTGGCATGGTTGCTCCAAAGCAATCTCGGCAGAACAAAAGAGTTGTTATTTAATTTCTACTGCGGAGGGAGAAACAGCTCAGAACATAAGCAGAAGGCTAAAGCAAGTGTATGGTGACCAGTGATGGCTTTAGGAAAAGGAGGGCCCGGTGCAAAAAATACGAGGGGGGCCACTGGGAATAACATAAAGTTAACTTATTCTCGGGGGCAAAGCCCCCCAGACCTTCCAAGCAAACTAACAGCCTTTCAAAACAAATAAACTTTAAAAATAATAACAAATAAGCAACAATTTACTAGCAGTGCCAATTGTACAGTTAACTATATTTTTTTAAGTTATCAGCATTAACTTGTTTTGTGAATCAAGGGACTAAAAGTTCAATTTTTATTCAAGTCAAAGCAGCACAAAACACAAAAACACATCAGCAGCTGTTCAAAAGATTAGCAAATACTACTTGTTTAATGCTTTGATTGGTGATGAATGGTAAGCGAATGCTTTTTATTGATCTGCTGATCAAGAAAATGTACTGCATCAATAATTTTTAAAAAATCCACCAAAAAGGTAAAAGTAACAGAAGTATGTGAGTTAAAAGTAATATTACCTAAAATATAAACATAAGAGCATGAGCAAGATATATTGCACTACATCGATGTTTACAAAAAACTATTGCATTTTTTTGTATCAGTCACAAACAATGTTGCTTTAGCCAAGTGCACTGGCTGGTTATGGTTATAAATGTTAAAAGTTTACTGGCCTGCTCTGCCCACAATGTTATTGTAATGTGTGCATAACTTAAAACATAAATAAAGTTGGAACAAAAACTTATGCAATCTAAACCTCTTTCCAAATGTTTATATATAGATAAGTAAACTCACCAATATCTTTTTTCTAACTAGTTTATTAAAAACATTTTTGCCATAACTGCTGCATACTTGTAACGTTAAAGTGCCACAACGAATTCAAGCTGCATCAATCTGATATACTTGCTGATCTTAATATTAATGGTTCCTTTTTTTAATCTGTCAACTCATAAATATTAGATGCAATATTGAAATAAATGAAACAAGAATGAAAAAAATAAATATAGTTAAAAAGCAAAGAATATCATGATTAATAACAGTTTTGCATTAATAATGGATAAACAAAAAAATAAAGCTGGTGATCTACTTTTCTTAGGCCACAAAAAATTTTTAAATAAATGATTATTGAAAAGGTATTGCCTATAAATTCAATAACCATATAGGTCAGCACTAACAATTTTCAAAGAACTGTTAGGATTAAGAGTTTGGTTTTGTAACTAACCCTAACACAGTATAATCAAACTTATATCAAATAAACTTTATTAAATTTATTATAGCATGATCACGTTATGCATTATTTCGTCGCCTGTCTACTGAGTCTACAGCCACATAACAATTGATATATATAGTGAACATCACTGAATGAACAAATCACCGACCGTGGGATACAGAAACGCTTTCACACAAAAGTTCACACGATGAATATTATGAGAAGCGAGGCACGACCGATAAAACAAAGCATAAGCCGAATATAAGGCAAGCACGCTGCAGCCGCGCATTTGGCATACACGAATCACGACAGAACAATCTTTGTATCACAAAATAAAATTATTAAAACAAATACTGATTCATTGCTAAAAATATCAACTATTGTTTTACGCAAATAATTAGCTTCTTTATGATTTATTATCTTGTAAAGTAATCGTGTTATCATAAATTTACAAAGATTTTTCTGATAATGCTTGTGCATTATCTTTTTATGCTTCTACATTAAGCGTATTAATTGTCATGTGTTATTTTTTATGTTTTTAAATTGTTACATGCCCAGTATTTTTAATAATAAAGAAGTTATACAAGTTTTAATCCTCTAAAAGCATATGCAAATTGCTTGTGTCTACAAATTTTTCTATCTAATGTAGGAATTGAGTTTTTTATGAGGTAGTTCTTTGCTGTATATCACTCTGTTTACCTTCTTTGTGCTATGCCAGTAAATTTTAGTTTAGCCAACTAAGGAGGTGTTTTTTAGTGAATGGGAGATTATTTTTCAGTAAGTTTAAACGAAGTTACAAATTTTGAGAAAATCTTGTTTTGCCGTTCCTTGGTGAAAAAAGACATTGATTTTTGGAATGAGTCAGAACTGGTGACAAATCCCGCTCTAAACTTTGAAAAACTTGAACACTTATTGCAGAGAACTTTGTTGCAACGGAAGAAACTAACCTTACAAACGAAAGTGAAGAAGTATCCTTCTTCATTGCAGGTTACGTCGCAAAACAACTCCATACTAATACGCATTGTGATGTTTGTGCTAGTCGTTTTTCAGGATGCGCTTCTGATGTAGCAATTGGTTTATATTTTGATATCTTGACTCGAGGTAAACTGACAATACCTTCTCATGAATTGTCGCAGTATGTTTCTCAGCGCTTTGCGGTATTAAATTATACAGACAAACGTGTACTTCAGCAATGTCCAAACCTCCCTAGCCGTGCCGCCGGATTGTTTATTTTACGTTACCACTGCGCAAATGTTTTATTTACATGTGATTATCATACTGCTTGAGGTGGTCAAATAGCACAAAAATCATTGTTATTATTTATTTTAATAATAAGCTAAAGATTACCAACAATTTTATCAGAAAGAATGCTGTTGTAGCCTTTAAACAACGACAGAGAACAAAACATTAATTTTTAACTTAGGCAAGTGGTCACTTTTTCTCTTGCCAATTAACATCTATCTACACCATATCTAACTTGTAATATTACAGCATCTTCACGTCAATTTGCCATTTACTACTACAATATTAAGATAAATGCATGTTTTTCATGGTGCATGAAACAACTTGAAAAGTATATGCTTTATTTTTAATTAGTGTTTATCTGACATGCTACGGTGTCATTTGATGCATTGTTTTCAAATATTATGGAACAAGTATTATAAAATGAGTATGTAATCCAATACGAACAAAATATGGTAGAAAAAACTGGACTTGTGCATTGGCTTTATTTATCGCTCTAGGCCTCTCAATTATAGCCTCTCAAATGTGACATATAAGGCCGTGTCTATTAGTAGGCCATGATCAAACACCGCGTTTTTTCCGCCTAATTCCCTCAATTCAACGGCCGCGCGGAGATTGCAGCCAAAGCTGCTGACAGCTGCTGAAAGACTTCTCGTGTTAACCCTAGTGGGAATTTAAACAATGATTCGTCCCTGCACGTCTTGCTGCAACTGCGTAAGACCCCGGATCCTGACTGCAACTTATCCCTAGCTGAAATTGTCTTCGCCCAACCTTTTTTTGTTAATCTGCGCGCCACTTTTCTAATCGCTTTATTTGTCGTACTGGGCGCGAAGCATGGTGAGCCAAAGAGAATGCCCTTTTAAGCCAAACGCACCAATAACACATTGTGCACACGTACGTGCGCTGCGGTGCGGTGATCGCGTGTTTGTTTAAAATTAAAGAGGCAGTTACCCACGTAAATAGAATAAAGTCGGCCCTGTCATCGAAACATTGGACTTTGATCAATATAATGCTAAAGTGGGAGGGTCTGGTCCTGTAACCAAGCGTAATTGATGATTTCTTAATTTAATGTGTGATGCTGCAGAAATGCCGCAAAACCTCTTTACCATGGACAATCTCTCCCCCCCCGACACTAGACACAATTTGAACACCAGCCTCGGCTTCGACCCACCTTGATGAAACCTCCTCTGAAGCCAAAGATTACGGGCAACCACAAAACATCTCTGAAGACGCACCCACGGACATACATCCCACATCTGTGATGGACAATAACTCGTAGAAGAGCAACCCTGACACTCACAAAACCAATCAATTAATGCTTCCTTGACGGTCAATCCGTCTGCGCCGACCTTCTGTCGAATTCGATTCGACATCTGGTTAATGGGTAATCAAGGTATCGACTACATAACCATGCTTGTTGTAGGAGTACGAACTCGGGGTAGGGGATGTAGAAATGTTATTGTTAAGTTCGTTATGGCGTAATAATATCGTTTGCCTCTACAGTTATTTTTAGCTTCAAGTTTTAGTTTAGTAAGCATTTTTTAGTTTTGGGAAGTAGTTTTTGTTATTTAGTCTTATCTATTCTGCAGGTAAAACGGTTTCGTCATTTTCATTTTATTTATTAAATTATAATCATTTCAAAAATGGATAATGTTCTTTCAGTAGGCAGCTTTAGTATGGTATTAGTAATGGTAGGTGCTTTCTCGCAGCCTGGGCCGTGAGTAAGTCCGTTCATTGGTGTTAAAGATGACAGACTGAAACCAAACTTACCAAAATGTAAGGGTATCTACCCATTCCGATGTTCAGCGTGGGTCTGCTAATCAGCAAACGTCCTTTTCAGGACGGGGTAATTCCTGGATAAAACTGCTCTTTTCAGGGCACATTGCCAACAAGTTCCGAAGACCCACTGTTCTTCAGTTGAACATTGAAGGCTTCACTGCAAGCAAGATGAACGTTCTTCATTACCTCGCTAATCAGTCTGAGGCACTCGTAATTCTACTACAGGAGACCCACTGCACTAATGCAGAGAAGTTGATACTTCCGAACTACCAACTAGCTGAGTCTTCTTTAAGCAGGAAGCATGGCCTTGCCACGTTTGTCCACGAGCGACTAAAATACACGCTTTTGGACCAATCTCCACCGACATCGGAGATTGAGTGGTTGTGTGTGGACGTTGACAACTATGAAATAGTCAACGTCTACAAACGGCCATCAACGCGATTGCAATCCCTGGATCTCCCAGTGTTTCCTCACCCATGTCTTTACGCTGGCAATTTTAACTGTCGTCGTTTTGACTGGGGTTACGATGATAACAGCCCGGACGGTGAATGCTTGGCTGGCTGGAAAAGTATTAATTGTTTTGCCCTCCTATATAATTGTCACAGACTTTGTTCGGGAATCCTAAGGACCAGTTGAGCTAGGTAACCCGAATACCTGCGCTGAAACAAAGCTGTGTCTAAATTTTATTTTATTCCGGCTCGAGAAGTAGTCTTGCTATGACCCTGAAGCTTTTGTACAGTTGATTTAACAAAAGCTCGGATTGGTTTTGTTGAAGACTCTTCTTCACAACAAACAGAGACCACTGTCTCCAATGAGAAAGAATGTATTACAAAAGTCATGACCGACGAAACTCTATTCCACGCTTTGCCACACTGCAAAGCGAAAATCAACACTATAACTTGATTCAATTAACACAACTAATTCTACCTCTGTAGAATACAACTCCCAACCACTGGCGCAAAATGAATTTAACAATTGTCGTACGACACAAAATCTAACGGTCCACCTCCTGTGGCCAAACAAAATCACTTTCACTCGAGCCGTCCCTCGAGTCGCTTCAAATTACCTCACAATAATAATAATAATCTCTCGCTACGCGTCGGGTTTATATAGAAAAAGTTCACGTGATGCAAATTTGCTCGTATATTCGAGGTTTAGCCAGAACTGCCTGGAGAGATCGCTACGCTCTAATGCACCAGAACATTCTACAATATGCAAGCTGTAGTAAAGCCTGAAAAACATATTACGTCATACTGTCGAGCGAAAGAGAAAAAAGATACATATAACGCAATAGAAAGCGAGTCGGACGTTATATCACATAATACGAAAGCAGCGCTACAAAAGACGCGATTATTCTCTTATAGTAAAACTACGAATTACTTTCAACGGGAATAAACTACATCGTTATGATAAAAGTTATTATGAAGTGTAAAAATAATGCCAAGGACGCTGCCAGTCTTTACTCCGACCGCTGGAACACTGGTACCAATCCGGATCTAGCTTTCGCTAGCGTAGGTCCAAACAGTCGCTTACCGGATAGACGTGTTCTTGACAAGTTTCCCAGGTCACAACATCGACCTTCGCTTATTACACCACCAAAGTTTTCTATGGCAGTGCCAAGCATGCCTGTTAGCCGATAGAACTTCCACAAGGCTAAATGGAGTCACTACATTGCTTTGACAAATAAATTCGCAAAGACTTTGCTGCCGCCTGATTCACTTGATGTAGATGCGGCTTACCAGAACTTCTGTAACACCATTAAGAAAGCAGCCAAAAAGACTATCAAAGCGGGTATGAAAATAATTACATTTCGTGTTGGGATGCAGAGTGTGAATCCCTCTAAAAAACCTTTCTGCAATCTCCTCAGGAAGACGACTCAAGTTTGGCTGCTACAGCTCTGCTTGCCAAGCTTGACAGAAAGCGCAGGGATTGATGGTCCGAAGCAGTTTGGAGCATTGAATTCTCACACTCTAGTCGAAACGCATGGAGTATTTTGAACAACCTTACTGGTAGGTCACGACACTCTCCTCGTCACTGTCCCGTTTCAGCCGATGCTATTGCATCTCAGCTGGTTAGAAATGGGAAATACGAGGCTGCTGATTGCAAGTCTTTGCGACTTGTCTTTCAAAAAGTGTCTGACCTTTGGAGGGCCACAACATTAGACGCAGTAAATATCTCTGACAATTTTTCACAGAGAGAATTTGCTGCTGCCCTTCAACATTTAAAACCAGAAAAGCTCCGGGACCTGTTTCCATCTGCCCCGAGCTTATACTCCATGTTGGAGCTGCTTTGAAGTCCTGGTTACGTGACTTCCTTTCTTCCTGTTTGCGCCGACTCAAAATTCCCAAGATCTGGAGAAGAGCGCTTGTAGTCGCGATCCCAAAATCAACGAAGCCCATGGGGGACCCAAAGAGTTATCGACCGATATCTCTGCTCTGTATCCCCTACAAGATCCTCGAGAGGCTTATCTACGCCCGCGTTGAACCATTAATCGATCCACTGCTTCCTAAAGAGCAGGCTGGGTTCCGACGCGGGAAGTCAACCGTAGATCAAGTTGTCCTGCTAACCCAGAACATTGAGGATTTTTTCGAGGCTTAAAAGAAGGCAGGTGCGGTATTTATCAATCTGACAGCTGCCTATGACACTGTCTGGCACCGTGGCCTTACCTACAAGCTGCTGAGACTACTTCCGGATAAGCACATGGTCAAAATGATAATGGAGCTTGTCCGAAATCGAAGTTTCACCCTTACCACCGGTGATAGCAAGCAAACCAGGTTAGACCGTCTTAAAAAAGGCGTTCCTCAGGGAGCGGTCTTGGCTCCCCTCCTATTTAACATCTATACGTACGATCTTCCTTCCATGATTTCCAGAAAGTTTGCTTATGCTGATGATTTAGCATTGTTGCATTCTTCTCGAAACTGGAAGGACTTGGAGGGGACTTTAAGCCAAGACATGTCCACACTGTCAGCGTATTTCCAGACTTGGAGGTTGAAGCTCAGTCACACTAAGACGGTCACGGCAGCCTTTCACTTAAATAACCGAGAGGCCAAACATGAGCTAAAAGTGTACAACAATGGTAGACTTTTACCGTTCTGTCCAACCCCTACTTATCTTGGGGTAAAACTGGACAGATCGCTCACGTTTCGTCACCATTTAGTAACATTGCGCAAAAAACTATCTTCGCGCGTCACACTGCCGAGGCGACTCGTGGGCTCGGGATTGAGCGCTGGTGCTAAAACACTACGCATAGCCATCTTATCTCTAGTCTACTCAGCAGCTGAGTACTGTGCGCCAGTCTGGTGTCGCAGTGCTCACACTCGCCTCATTGACAGTGTCTTGAATGACGCCTTGCGCATAGTTACTGGATGCCTGCGTCCCACTCCAACGGACCACCTACCTGTACTTTCAGGCATCCAGCCAGCTGAGCTTTGCCGACTGGGAGCGACACTCTCCTTGGCTCACCGTGGATCTCTGGACCCCGATCATATCTCGCATGGTCTGTTAAGTGGGTCCTCAGATACTGGCCAAGCGAGACTAAGATCCAGACGCCCGTTTGTGCCAGGTGCGCGGAATCTCTTGAACAATCTTGCCAGACGTGGCATCCGCGCCTCCGAATGGACAAATCACAAATGGAAAACGGCGTACTGTGAAAGTGCTTCCAGGCTCCGTGCTTTTGTGCCCGAGACCGGTGCCAGGCCTGTTGGGATGGGCTTACCCCGAGCAGCTTGGGTTAAGCTTAACTGCCTGCGGACTGGTGTTGGGCGATTCCATTCGTCCATGCACAAATGGGGTCTCGCTCCTTCACCGAATTGCGAGTGTGGCGCTTTTGAACAAATTACAGACCATGTACTAACAGCGTGCTCTACACATCGGGCACCACATGGAGCACGAGGTCTGACAGTTTTGGATGACGAAACTCGATGCTGGTTTAATAACATTACTGCCAGGATTTGATCCAGGCAGTACAGCAGTCTGGGGTAGTAAAAGGATAAACCCTCGGCCCCAATCTTGTTTTTGTTTGACCTTGAGTGGATGACTCTTCAAACGACGAACGAACGTGTAATAATAGCTGCTCAGGTTAATTGATTTTGCAAGTTTATTTGCATACAAGTAAAATTAAAGAAATCAACAATAAGCCTGCAATGTTTTACCATTTGTGTTTGAATAATTTCGGTCGTTAAAAATTATTTGTTACAATCGGTAGGAGTAAAAAGCGTATTGTCAATAAAACTTATTATTTTATACGCCTAACACATGATTTTATCTAATTACCATAACTCTAGTGGCCATTACTGAAAACTAACTCTGTAATGCTGTCGGCAACAACAAAAAAGTTGTTCATGTTGTACTAAGATATTTAACAAGGTTTAAAATAATCATCACAATGTTAAGATCTGACTTTGGTCTATTACATTTTTTGTTATTTTTAGTGCGTCTCCATTTCTATAAATTTTTTGTTTTAGTTCTTCAGCAGACTATCTAACTGCGCTTTTTAAATCACGTGATCAATGTTTTGCTTCAATTTATTGCCTACAGAAAGTCGTTTATGACGTCTCTGTTTTGCCACACAACCAGCCAGTGACCAAACAAATTATACTCACTACAAATACAAAATTGTGATTTATCTAGGCCTAGATAAAATTAAAATCAAAGCGTCAAACCTGGTCTCTTTAAAATAAAGTTTCCGTTCAGGTTTAACAATTTTTATTTTTTAGGGTTCAGTTCTGGTTCAGGTTCAAAAAATAATAACGGTTAATACGATTAACGGATCCAGTTCGGGTCCGCTTTAACGCCCTGATTAATATAAATCCAGGAAATTTTGTATGAATAGGAAAATACAAAACAAATCATCTGTAAAGAAGTTTCGAAAATTTTAAATAATAAACAATTTATAACAGCGCTAAATAACAATAAAAAACTTAATTGTCTAGAAAAAGAAATTCAAAGTTGCTGGGAAACTGGAAAATTGGAGGGCATTATACCTGGAGATACTTGCCAAACTCGACTGGCACGACTCAGGAAAGTTGTTGCAGGCAAAGTACCCGAAGCAGTTGAGGAATGCGTTAGACAATTCTTTAATTCTTGTGTAATTGCCATTCAAATCAGGTATGCTAACTTGACTTGTTCTTTTTGTTTGTAACATTACAACTGTTGCTTGATTGAAGGAGTCAACAAGCGTTTATAGCATCTTTGGCAAGAAGCGCGGACGTCAATGCGGCCGAATTAGATACCAGCTTAGAACAGGCCAGAAGCAAGTTTGATACGACAATGTTTTTCGGAAATTTTTTGCTGTAAGTACAGAAGAAGCAAAGAGTGGTTTTGTAACGCTGATTCTTTGTTTGTTTGAATAACTTTGTTATTTGGTCAAAGAACCAGAATTGTCAACATAGAAATCGAATGGATGCGTAAGTAGCTTTGATAAAAATTCAAAATTTCAATAATATGTAAAGAGACGAAAATATTTTGTATAAGTTGTGAATAGATTTTAAATAACTTGGCGATATTTGAAATATGGAACGACAGGCAATAAGATTTTATTTCTTTATTAAATTACTTGACTGTTACTTTTATTTCTTTAGTCTTGTTGGGATTTAGAGTGTGAATCCCTCTATAAAACCTTTCTGCAATTTCCTCAGAAAGACGACTCAAGTTTGGCTGCTACAGCTCTGCTTGCCAAGCTTGACAGAAAGCGCAGGGATTGATGGTCCGAAGCAGTTTGGAGCATTGAATTCTCACACTCTAGTCGAAACGCATGGAGTATTTTGAACAACCTTACTGGTAGGTCACGACACTCTCCTCGTCACTGTCCCGTTTCAGCCGATGCTATTGCATCTCAGCTGGTTAGAAATGGGAAATACGAGGCTGCTGATTGCAAGTCTTTGCGACTTGTCTTTCAAAAAGTGTCTGACCTTTGGAGGGCCACAACATTAGACGCAGTAAATATCTCTGACAATTTTTCACAGAGAGAATTTGCTGCTGCCCTTCAACATTTAAAACCAGAAAAGCTCCGGGACCTGTTTCCATCTGCCCCGAGCTTATACTCCATGTTGGAGCTGCTTTGAAGTCCTGGTTACGTGACTTCCTTTCTTCCTGTTTGCGCCGACTCAAAATTCCCAAGATCTGGAGAAGAGCGCTTGTAGTCGCGATCCCAAAATCAACGAAGCCCATGGGGGACCCAAAGAGTTATCGACCGATATCTCTGCTCTGTATCCCCTACAAGATCCTCGAGAGGCTTATCTACGCCCGCGTTGAACCATTAATCGATCCACTGCTTCCTAAAGAGCAGGCTGGGTTCCGACGCGGGAAGTCAACCGTAGATCAAGTTGTCCTGCTAACCCAGAACATTGAGGATTTTTTCGAGGCTTAAAAGAAGGCAGGTGCGGTATTTATCAATCTGACAGCTGCCTATGACACTGTCTGGCACCGTGGCCTTACCTACAAGCTGCTGAGACTACTTCCGGATAAGCACATGGTCAAAATGATAATGGAGCTTGTCCGAAATCGAAGTTTCACCCTTACCACCGGTGATAGCAAGCAAACCAGGTTAGACCGTCTTAAAAAAGGCGTTCCTCAGGGAGCGGTCTTGGCTCCCCTCCTATTTAACATCTATACGTACGATCTTCCTTCCATGATTTCCAGAAAGTTTGCTTATGCTGATGATTTAGCATTGTTGCATTCTTCTCGAAACTGGAAGGACTTGGAGGGGACTTTAAGCCAAGACATGTCCACACTGTTAGCGTATTTCCAGACTTGGAGGTTGAAGCTCAGTCACACTAAGACGGTCACGGCAGCCTTTCACTTAAATAACCGAGAGGCCAAACATGAGCTAAAAGTGTACAACAATGGTAGACTTTTACCGTTCTGTCCAACCCCTACTTATCTTGGGGTAAAACTGGACAGATCGCTCACGTTTCGTCACCATTTAGTAACATTGCGCAAAAAACTATCTTCGCGCGTCACACTGCCGAGGCGACTCGTGGGCTCGGGATTGAGCGCTGGTGCTAAAACACTACGCATAGCCATCTTATCTCTAGTCTACTCAGCAGCTGAGTACTGTGCGCCAGTCTGGTGTCGCAGTGCTCACACTCGCCTCATTGACAGTGTCTTGAATGACGCCTTGCGCATAGTTACTGGATGCCTGCGTCCCACTCCAACGGACCACCTACCTGTACTTTCAGGCATCCAGCCAGCTGAGCTTTGCCGACTGGGAGCGACACTCTCCTTGGCTCACCGTGGATCTCTGGACCCCGATCATATCTCGCATGGTCTGTTAAGTGGGTCCTCAGATACTGGCCAAGCGAGACTAAGATCCAGACGCCCGTTTGTGCCAGGTGCGCGGAATCTCTTGAACAATCTTGCCAGACGTGGCATCCGCGCCTCCGAATGGACAAATCACAAATGGAACGCGGAGTACTGTGAAAGTGCTTCCAGGCTCCGTGCTTTTGTGCCCGGGACCAGTGTCAGGCCTGTTGGGATGGGCTTACCCCGAGCAGCTTGGGTTAAGCTTAACTGCCTGCGGACTGGTGTTGGGCGATTCCATTCGTCCATGCACAAATGGGGTCTCGCTCCTTCACCGAATTGCGAGTGTGGCGCTTTTGAACAAACCACAGACCATGTACTAACAGCGTGCTCTACACATCGGGCACCACATGGAGCACGAGGTCTGACAGTTTTGGATGACGAAACTCGATGCTGGCTTAATGACATCACTGCCAGGATTTGATCCAGGCAGTACAGCAGTCTGGGGTAGTAAAAGGATAAACCCTCGGCCCCAATCTTGTTTGTGTCTGGCCTGAAGTGGATGCCCTTTAAACGACGACGAGCTACCTTATTTGCATGCTAAAAGCTACACTGGTTTGAAACGTTTTGACAATAATCTGCGCACGTCTACGCTATTTGCGATTTAAATTCAAGTTAAATATACATTGCGATAAACTTCTGCTTATAATACATATTATCAAAAATTTATTAGAAAAGAATTGATTTTACTTAAAAATTTGTTTACAGTGATCACCAAGGAAGTAAAACTTTTGCTACTCAAGCTTCTCACAGCATCAGTACTTTTGAGGTCGATACGGTCAGCAGGGTAGATGAAAAAAGTAAGTAGCAGTTTCGTTAGGGTTTTCATTAGTGTTGCCAAGGTCTGTTTAGGAAAGCGAAAAATATTTTATAAACATTATTTTTTTTATATTTTATAAACATTATTTTATAAAATATTTTATAAAAGGCTTAGAAAATTGTATTGTTTGTTTTTTTTAAAAAAATAAATTATCTCCAAGATCAAAGTTACTGTCTTTTCCCTCTGGAGGCCTGGGGCCACGGAGGGTCACGAGCAGGGGCTTTTGATAGGAAGCTTTACTCTGTGTTGCAAAATAAAACTTGAAATTTTGTTCAGTTTTTTGTAGTTAAAACTTTATTACTATGCTTTTTTTTAACATTTTAACAACAATAAAATGAGTGTACTTTTTAAAAGCATTCAAATAAAAATTTGTCTTTTTGGTTTTTACTCAATAGAAACCATTTAAAAAAATGTACAACATCTTGTTTAAACTCAGAAAAAGGCCTTCATTTAATTTGAAATGACTTTTTAACGAGAGTGAAGGCAATTTTTTTTAATTTTACACTTTGAATTCATTGGTTCTTCTACAGTGCTTTTGTTTAGCTTGTCCTATTAAACCAGAGAGTATAGATTAACAGATTAAAATACATTAAAACAAAGCTATCATAGATAATATTTATGAGCAGGGGGCCACGGTTGTTGAGGGTCTCTAATTATTATGTCATCTATTTTCCTCCTAATTTGCTGGACGACGTCAGAGGGGTTAAACTTAACTTGAAGCGATAACAGTATTTACCTGCTTTCAAAAAAATAATGCTGTCCTGTTGAAAAAGTTGAATGCGGTTGTTTTATAAAAGTATGAGACAATCACAGATGAAGAGCATAGATTGGGTTGATGAAAGAGGGAACAAACTACATAAGAGTAGGGCATTAAATTAAACTTATAAAAAAAACTCTGATTTTTTTTTAGTTAAATTATGATGGAATTGTACGTGTCAGGCTGAATTGAAGATAGAAAATCTTTAAATATCAATTTTTTCAAAAGGTTTTTGGATTTTTTTGGAAAAAATTTATTTATTCATGGTTGACAAAATTATGATTAAAAGAGAGAAATTTTGATATTTGTGGTTAACAGTATGTTGTCCACCTGTATGTTGAACGAATTGATTACATTTTTATGATTTCATCAGTAATTTTTTTATTTATTTTGATTTGTTTAATTGACCTGCTTATCAGATGGATTCTGTGTTGCACGAACAAAGTCAATTCGCATGTTCAAAGAAATTTTCATTCAAGTTATTACACCTTATTCACTGAAAATAATGGAACAAGCTAATCTGCGAATAGTCATTTTTAATTACGGCGAATCCGCTAAAGAAGTGAGTTACATACATTATTTGATTTATATTATACATTATACTCAAAATAGCAAAATCGTAAGCTAATGATATGCATAGCAAAATACCAACACTGATATGCATAGCAAATGCACAGGAATCGCCCAACATCAGTCCATTGACGTTTGAACTTAACCCAAACTCATTTCAACAGACTAGGTACTGGTCGTCATGGTCATTTGAAAGGCATCCAGTCTGGGTCAGTCACAAACAGGACTGGGGGGGAGGGTTCATTCTTTATTACCCCAGACTGCTGTACACTATTTTTTTGTTTTTACCTGGCCGGCCCTGGAAGCATTGTTCAGGTCGAGCCTAAAAATTTTTACCCTTTATTTCTAATACTATTTTTAAAAAGTTCTTAATAAAATTTTTCATTAAAAAAAAATTATCATGATATACTAGTAATTTTTTTTTAGTTGTAACTTACAAATTTTATGTAAATTTCTAATGACAAGTAAAAGTTTGTAAATTTAATTGAAGTAATTTTTGTTTTATTGTAATGTAAAATCTACTTTCAAAAATTGGTAAAAGTTTCCTTTTAATTGTAATTTCTGTTAAGTTAAATGGAAATTTTACTTTTATTGACTAGTGAAAATTCACAATTTTATTGGCAATATTTTTAATGAACCAAAAGTTTTGCGCTCCTCTCCTAAAAAACTTAATTTTGTTAGTACTTTTTAAAAAATTAGTTTTACTTTTGTGTTAAAAGTTAACATAAAATTTTTCTTTTTACCATAATTCAAATATCATTTTTAAACTAAGATTTCCAAATTTATCGTGCACTAGTAAATATTGGGAATACAAAAAAGCACCTTATACGTTTTCAACTCATTTTTTTAATTACACACACAAGAAGCGGCACAATTTTAAGACTTTTGGGTTTACATCATGCCTTTTCTTCTTTTTCATTTTGACGCAGTTTTTTTAATATAAGCGTAAAATCTAAAAATATATCAAGATATTATTAAGGTTTGCGTAATCTAAAATTTGCGTTATACGTACAATATACAAATTAATTAGAAAATTTGTTAGCTTAATACCCAATATAATGCTAAAAAGCATGTATGCAAAGTAGATATAGGCAAGATGCTCTAAAGATGGGTGCTGTCAACGATTTGCTAATACTGTTCAAACACTACTAAAATTTACAATGGTTGTCGATAGCTATAGGAGCCATAAAAACCACGCTATAAAATTGTGCCAAACAAGTACCCGCAACTACCACATATTGCATTCTCTTCCGACTAAGATGTGTTTTTGCATTCAAAAATTTTAATTTTAAGGACTAGTAAACAAATAAAAATTCTTAATAGTTAATTTCTAACTATAATTCTATTTAACAAACCGTAATTTTTTAAAGATTTTTTGAAGGTTGGGATCTACAAAATTGAATTGTGAAAACCTTTAATTTTGAAAAATTCCATTTCCAACTCTTGTATCAATCTAAGATGATTACCAAAAATTATTTATAATCAATGCCCAGCCAAAAATGCTATGCAGGGTCCATGCGGGTAACGTAGCCGTACCGATTTGGCTGCGGGCGCTGCGATGGCCCCGCATGGGTTTACCGCACGAGTTTTATGTGGTTCAAACTATTAGTGCAAAATGTTCCTTTTTAAAAATAATTAAAAATTTTAGCTTATTAGCATGCTTTAATTTTTCATTACGGCTTAAAATTAAAAGCCGGATTAAAACCGTGCGGTTAGTATTACATCACCTGCGGCAAATCGGTACGGGTCCCGTACAAGCAGCCCTTGCAGGGCCCGCATGGGCCCTGCATAGCATTGTTGGCTGGGTGCTGGAAAGCCGGAACCGGAATCAAGTTAATTGTATTTAGTGGAGAAGGAGCTGGAACTCTTAGAAAGCTAGCTCCGCTCCTATTAATCTAAATATTTTGTGAGGAAGACCAGCATTGTTATGATTATTAAATGCAGTATTTGTTAGAAAATATTTTTTAACTTTTGCTAAAAAACATATTGTCATAGAAAGTAGAATACTCAGCAAAACATTTGTGTAAAAGTTTGACTGGTTTTTCATGACTTTACTCATACAGTAAGGTATATGCATAATAGACCACACACTCTAGACTTTTCTTTTCTTTCAATTAAGGTGATTTATGCTATACTATGCCAGTTTTGATGAAAAGCACGGATTAAACTATTAGGTTGATGCATTTTATTAGCTGTCATACAAAAAAATTCTATGCTTAAGAGCTTTTAGTTCCGCATTCTGGAGCAAAAAAAATTTTTAGCTCTGCAGCCGGTGGAGCCAAGCTTATTTAAAGCAACTTTTCAGCCCTCCTTCTTATACTTGGTTTTGCTGCACAAATTCATCTGCTTTGAATTTACGAAAGCTTTGATTAATGGTTTATAAATTTATGAGCAAAGCATTCAATATTGATAAGAAATAACAACAAAAATGTTTTGGTTTTTCTGTATCACAAAGAAAATTCTTTTAATCGTTGATGTTTTTTATCTTATTTATTTTATCTTTATATTTATCGCCCTGACTCGCAGAAAAGAGAGAGAGACGCTAATACATAGGGAAAACAATTATCTTGTTTCGGAGACGACGAGATATTGCTGTCCGCTTAAAAATGTTTCAATTATTTTTTTAGTTTTTTTTATACGTAGAGATACGACTAAAATATAGAACTGCTTGTTAAGACCGCCAAGCAAGGAAAAGTATCGTAAAATGCCTTTTCCAAGGACACAACAGAATGGTTCAAGCAGTTTTGAACAGAGACCATGTCGATCATAATCACGGCGCTCTAAACACTCAACCACGCTACCGACAGCAAACCACTTGATAGAAGCAAGATAACTACAGGCTATTGGAAAATAAACATATTGCAATTAATTAATCATACCTTTGGATAAACTCTATAAGAGCAGTCTTTTTATGATACTTTTTGTTTAGTAAATAAAAGCAGCAAAATACGTATACTATGGCAGAGAGAATACCCGTAAAGCTACAAACGGGCTGCTTTTCAATTGTTTTGGTGCTGTTTTTTGATAAAATAACAGACGAAACCAAAGTACAAATTATGCACACCTTCGTACAATGAGCTAATACATTAGCTTTTCTAATTACAGAACAAAAACGCTATCACTTATTGCTAAAATACTGCTTAGATGACTAGAGCGTTTGCCTTTACAACAGTCCTTCTCTAACTTGTATTGCAGTGGTTCTTTAACTTTTTGAGAGGCGCCCCTTTTTTCACGCAAACCGAACTCGCCCCCTCTCTTCCTCGTTAAAACAAAACTACCTCTCTTTTTCAAGCAAGCAGAACTTGCTCCCCTTGACGACACAAACAAAAACAAAACCCGAAAGGTTTCATCGAATTCTCCAATTTTGACAAAAATTCACGGTGAAGACTAAAGAAAAAAAATTCTTTACTTTCTATCAGCGCCCAGAATCATCTGTCCTAATTTAATAGTGAAGAATGAAAAATTTTTTGTTTCAGCTATCAATTCAGTTTCCGCCTAACTGCCCGCGCCCCCTTGTAAAACCTTTTATGCCCCCCTGCGGGCACATGCCCCAGTTTAAGAACCCAAGTTCTATACGAAAAAGCACATCTAGAATGAAGGACGTACCATTAATTTAAACGTGAAAATTTAGTCATGATATTTTAGGTGTTTAGGAAAATTAGTGTCTGGCTTGTTCGAAAACAAAATAACACTGTTTCTTTGTATGTGTGATATAAATATTCCTAACATAGTCTAAATCAGTTATGTCCAACCTGGTTTCATATTCTATTTGGTTAAAATTCTAAATTTGGCTAAAATCTGCGGGCCGCAAAAAGACCTTCACGTTAAATCAGACTCTGATTTGTCAGTTATCGTCTAAAAAATGTAGTGTTTTTTTAAAAAAAAAGATTTGCACGTTAAATCGGTGGATTTTGTCTCAAAAATGTAGTGTTCTCTAAAAAAAAGATCTTCACGTTAAATCATATCCGGATTTGTTGATTTTTGTCTCAAAAATGTACTCAGCAAGCTCGTGTAACACAGTTTGAGAAACGCTGCGATACAAGTTTAAAAATACAACTAAAAATTGGAGTAGGAACTAAGCCGCAAGTTGGACATCCCTGGTCTACATAAGTAAAGAATAGCCGCTATACTGCACTGTAGGTCTGCAAAGAAAATTTATATCTCAGTACTATGTCAACAGGTATAGATGGAATGGAAAAATCTACTAAATTTATTTATCTTCATATTAATATCTAATTGTCATGGGGACTACTTGACCGCCTTAAATGATACACCCTTGCATTAGAGCAAACACTTCTCTAACATAAAATCACTGCTTTGATTTTCTCTCAGTTTAAACAAAGACTAAAAAAATTAGAATCTACAAATTTTTCTGTTTAATCTTTGAAACATTGGTCATAGCACAAGAACAATTTGAAATTTATCAAATAAAATACTCGGGATCTTACTCTTTCCGTCATTACTCAAAACTCATGACCATAGGCGAGGATAGGAACAAAAACTAACCTGAAAACAGAAAGCTTTAGTTTTGTACATAGCTTTCGTTTCAATACAACTGATCGGTAAAGCTGGTGCATTACTGAACTTGCTTTTTCAATACGTGTGTCCAGTTTGTTGTCCTGTCTACCATCACTCGAGAATGTGACTCCGACTCCAAGATACTTAAGCTTTTCTGCCTGCTTGAGAGTTACTCCATTTTTTTGGAAAGAACACTGGACAGGGTGCCTTGACAGACACATAATCTTAGTTTCAGCCGTACTAATTTTCATTTCAGCATCCAAGCATGCATCAGAAAACAATCAAGTGCATATTGGAGATAACTTTTGTTTGAGCTTAACAATGCAAGGTCATCTCCATACAGCAGACGCCAAACATTACACTTCCCAAATGTGACGCCACTACTAGAGGGACTGTCTTTGTCTATCTTGTTTGTGTTTATAATGAACAGAAGAGGAGAAAAAACACAACCCTGTCGTAGTCCAACACTGACTGCCCCTCTAGTTTTTGTGAATAAGTATCAACACACTGATCTGCCATTTGCTTTGGTGCCTCACCAGTTTTCCAAGCAACTCAGCATGCACGAGTCAGCCAACGAACCCCAAAGTTGTTTATGGCCTTTAACATTGTTGTGCTCACCTCTGCTTCAGTTAGATGAATTTCTTAACCAAATTGTTCCTTGGATGGTTTTAAATGTTGGACTGTTGCCGAATTTAAGAGCTGACAAAAGTCTTTTCTCCAACGATTTAGAATTCCCTTTCGGTGCTTCAGAAGCACACTATTTGTATTTTCGATAAAGGTGGCAACTGGTGTTCGTTTGCGACGCAAACGACGTATGATTTGCCAAAATACTTTGCTTTTGAATCTGCATTCTGTATCCAACTTTTGTCCAAATTCTTTCCATAACTTTTCTTTAGACTATTTGACAATAGTGGCGGCAGTCTTACGTGCTGCGGAGTCACGCAATCGAAGCTGCTCAGATAACTTGTTGGTTAACCACAACGCAGTTTTCTAAACGCAGTTTTCTTTGCACAAATGGCTTCTTTAATTTCTTGGTTCCATCAAGCAGTTCTTTTCTCACTACCCATTTAACCTTCCACACGTTTGCAACCAGAACCAGCAGCTCCAGATGTGATGACTGCTGATTTAAATAGATTCCACTCAGTCTCAACGTTTACAGCATAGTCAGAGAGCTCTCGGAACAGAGAAACAACTTTACTTGCAAAAGTGTGTCCGACTTTTTTGTCGGCTAGGAACTCCCACTTTTTTGTATGCTGTTTGTGCTCTTGTTCTCAGATGGATAGATGGAACCCTTGTTCTTAGATGGTTCAGGCCTCCTAGAAAGCAGACGACTAGGTGATGGTTGGTAGACAGTTTAGCTCCTCTTTTAACACGAACATCGACCACAGAAAAAACAAGTCCGCTGAGACAATACAAAAATCAATGATAGAACGCTGTCCCACCAAATCTATGTACCAAATGTACTTGTAAATCTACTTGTGTCGAGAAAAGGTGTTTATTATGCAGAGTCCGTTGGTGGCACAGAACTGTAACAAACAACTTTCGTTTTGTTAGTGTCGGAGCCTCCTTGTCTTTCAATAACACCCTTCCATGTCTTGTCTTCAATGCCCACACGTGCATTGAAATCACCCAGTAGACAATTGATTCTAAATATGTTACTTTCTGTAAAATAACACCTACTTTATCTAAGAAAGGTTGGTACTATGTTTTAGCATTTGGTGCATACACCTGCAAAATACACATTGACGGTTCCTATAGCCTAAGCTTAAGGAGACAAATCTTTGCTTCGAGGAGGATCCAATCAGCAACACAGTGGGCCAGACGAGGGCTTACAAAAATGCCTATTCCTGCCTGAGCAGACATGGCTACATTTACACCAGAGAAGAAAAACTTCCAGCCTTCATTCAACTCAACAGTATCAGAGCCACGACACTTGGTAGAAACTCCAACAATATCAAGATGATACTGCTCTGCCTACCAAACCAGTTTTGTTTTTTTCCATTGAGTGAAGATCTCATGTTTGGATGCCTATGCGAAGATCTTGATGTTTGTGACCAACTCACGTACAGATACTGTGCGCTGCCCCCATTTGCCTCCCCAAACGCGTAGCGAATGTATTGATGGATTTCTAGTTACGGTCAGCTTGTGGGGAATATAGCTTACTTTTCCAACGGGCTTCTTTTATCCTGTTCGACGCCCTATGCAGTATGAATATTGTCATTCGGACTATTCATTTTGCTATATTTGTAAGATTGCTTTTGGTTTGTTTCTCACCTTCAACCTTACCACCACGGGTAGCCCTGAGAAGTGTTGAAAACTGCAGACAGCGTTGCTCTCAAGATCATGGAAAACGCAAACCCCTCCACAACGCTAAGGTAGTAATCAAGAGGAGAGGCGAGTACAGGCGGCCGAAATAGGTTTCTTGCGAAAAGTCAGAGGTTTATCCTTACTTGACAAGGTTAAAAGCACTGACATTCGTCAATCTCTCAACATCGAACCGCTACTATTCTGCATAGAACGATTGCAGCTGCGCTGGTATGGCCATGTGACACAAATGTCCCACAAGCGAACAGCAAAGCAACTAATGGATGCTCTTCCGAGTGGCAAAAGACCTAGAGAGCGACCCGAACTCGCTGGTGAAATTATGTTGAAGACCTGGCATCGTCACGTCTTGGAATTCCACGAGCGAAATTGCCGCTAATTGCAAGAGACCGGGATGCTTGGAGATCCCAACTCGAGCTGCTGCCCTCGCAACTCCAAATGCACAAACGGGCAAAAGGTAATATATTGAACTAATTCAATGTTTTCCCTGAAAATGATGATGATTAAATACAATAGCAATTAAAATAAAATATTATTGACTGTCAAACTGGAGATTTGATAATACGACTAACTTTGATTCCGCATAAACTCTTAATGCTTAAAATCTGTCAGACCAAATGTATTAGCATGCATTTTTCCTTAGAAAGCAATCTAAAGCAATCTAAAGCAGAATTTTAATACATTGACAATTTCTGATTTATTCCAGATCTTATTAAAGCTGGATTTAAATTACAGATTAACAGTGGTTAAAAGAGCCCGTTGGTCTTATATAAAATTTTGCTATGGATCCTACATAAACCTAAAATTATAACATTATTATTTTTGGTTTTACAAAAAGCTAAATTATAAGCCAACAAACTAATGTCACCTTAGGTTTTAGTGTGGTTGAATTTATTCTTGCACATTCAACATTTTGGTCAACAGATGAAAAGAAATAAAAAATAAAGACTCATTTTACTATTTGTCCAAGCCCTATGTCTATATTCATTGGACTAATGTTCATAAAAATTATGACAACCATCTGATTGTAAAAAACAACTTACTAGCCGATAATGATGAGAAATTTTAATGAAAACAATGCACTACCAGCGTAACTGCGATAAGCACCGCTAAGCCGCAAGGGCATACTGACGGTGGTTCCGATATGCTAACCACATTGAGTCAGCTAACACGGATCGGGTAAAGTCAAGCTAAACCCTGCAGTTCCATTGCAAACTCATGTTAAACTCATGTTTAAGCTTACTAGCATGTTTAAGCTTGTTCTAAGCTTACTCAATGATGAGAAATGGTGTATTAAATACTTGTTTGTATATTTTGGTGATTGATTCATCGTAAGATATTTTTCAAACAACTTGAGGAGCTATTCTTTTTGGTATAGGAATTTGGGGCAATGAAGCAATTAATAGAGTTAAAATTTATGTTATAGTCAATCTGAAGAAAAACATTAATAAGCAAAATGAATAACATATAAAAATGATGCAATAATAAGCATCAAATTGTCAATCTAATCTTGCAACTAGTATTACATATTAAAATTAATAAAACTATTCCATAACAAATCATTTACTATATGCTACAGGTTTAGCAGGGTTGCCGAGTCGGAAGGTTTAAAATCCGACCCCAACTACTAGGTTGCCAACTCCAACTACCCTTAAAAACAATAGCATTATGCAAAACACGATTTGCTGAAAATTGGGGTGGCCAAAAAAAAGTTCTTTACTTTGAATTTGTCCCGGATTTTTTGGTTTTCGTCCCTAAAATGTAGTGTTCTTTAAAAAAAATTGAACATCAGGAATCCAGTTCGGATACAATATTCCGACTTCGACTCTTTGTTCTCTTAAGAGTCCGATTCCGACTTCTTAAAACCTCCGAATCCGTGAGACTCTGACTCCGACTCCGCAACCCTGGTTTTAGCACCAAACAATAGATAAATATTTAATCAATGCATGATACTTCAGCAACGTGATTAAATACTTGAAAAAAATATTTCTTTTTTGTGGCAGTTATAACAAGCATCACAAATTTTATTCGCACGTACAGAGTATTTGGCGTACTTCGCAATTTCCATTAAGTTGTCACACTTCACAAGTAGTTTCGAACTCATTGTAATCAGGTTCTGACTCCAAAACATCTTAAAAACCGAATCCGACTCCCGACTCCAAAACATTTAAAAGACGAATCCGACTCCTGACTCCAGAACGTTTAAAAAGACGACTCCGACTTCCAACTTCGACTCCAACAATTCTAAAGAAACGAATCCATCTCCGACTCTATCCAAAAACATACGACTCCGACTTCACAACCTTGATTAAGTCACACTTGTAAAAATTTAAATAATAACGGAAAAGCCGACCCTCATTTTGAAATCTGTTGCCTCAGCTGTATAATGTTAAGATTTGATATCAGTTCTTCAAAAAAGCGCTTGATAAAAATATCCAAGCATGGAACATTTTTAAAGTGTTCTATTGGATGCCTGTAAGAACATCTAAACTTATTTGATTACGTTTGCCTGTTGCTGTTGCTCTTTCTGCAAGAACAAGAATGCTATTTTTTCCCACTGTGCAGGCCTATAATAGCCCAAGTGACAAAATAAAATATATTTTAAAACTTATGTGTGTATAAATAACATGCTTACTTTAAACATTTCAACAGCAATTATCCTGAAAAGAAGTAAACACATTATTATTTGATTTTTTATTGATCTTCCCCGATATATTTTGTCTCATCATTGCATATTGTCTACTTGTGGGCTATGTAGATGAACAAGTTTATTTTTTAGACCAGTGGTTCTCAACCTTTTTAAGTCTGCGGACCGGTAACATTTCATAAAAATTTGGCGGTCCGGTAATCTTTTTAATATCTGAAAAATTGTAATAAACGCAATAAATTGATAAAAAATTTTTTATTAAAACAAAAGTAAGCATTTAGCATCAGAAGAACTTTATTTAATGTGAAATTTGCTGCTATCTTCTTGATATAATACGTAGTAAATGTGGGTCTATTGAAGTATTTGAATGGCGAAGTCAGGAGTGCCAGAAGCGGGGGGGACAGAGTACGGCAGAAAATTTACAAGAAGGTACAAGGTACTTATCGATATAATTTCTTTAAAACCAAGCTTTTGGAATTTTCTTTCTTGATTATTACTGATTTCTGATTGTTTTTTTTATGACAATGCCGATTCTTTTCATCTTTACTATTCCTATTTTAAGTTTGAAATTGTACATTTTTGGTTACAATTCCAAATTTCAAAAAAGTTACATCGTGGAATTCTTATATTTTCCTGCTGAGTGTTTTCGGATGACTGTCTTTACTCAGTTGAAGAATAGTCTGGCACCATTCCTCTCAAAAACTAGAGATTGATTTCTTAATTCATTTTCATACTTTTTTTTCACCACTTCTTTTGAAACCATTAGTTTTGTTGCACAATGAAAATATATTGTGGAATAACCTTGAAGAGAGCTATCAAGGTCATTTAAGGGGCTGAATATATCCGCTAAACATACAAGTTTGTTTATCCATATTTTATTGGAGAAAAATTCTTTTAATGGATAATGTTCGTTCACGTAAAAATTGATTTGCTTCCTCCCTCAACTCAAAAAGACGTGCAAGAACGCGTTCTCTCGAAGGTCATATCACTTTTTCATAAAAGATGAGATGGCAATTTTGCGCAGATATACCCACACACAGTGCCTCAAAAAGCCTTAAATGCAATACTCGATCACAAGTAATAGATAATCTTAACTGGTCGGATCATGATGTCATTTAATTCAGGTGACAGTTTCTGGGCAGCTAAATGTTCGCAACGGATTATGCAATGTGCAAATAGCAGATTTTTGTTTGCAATTTTTTTATTTTTGAGGTTGCATTCGAATGACAACCAGTTATGCTGGAGCTCGGTCAGTGTACAATCATACACATTTTACCCAGCCTTGATCCAGCTACTAAGGAAAATTTAGTTACTAAGGAAAATTAATATTTACAGTTAATATTCTTCTGAAATTGTTCTACTTCTGAACTCGTTGGGCCTCCTTAAAGTATAAAATGGGAATAAATTTTTATGGACCGGCGGTTGAGAACCACTAGTTTAGAGCAGTGGTCCTCCAAGTGGTTAATTGGAACATTTAGGGCAGTGGTTCTCAACCTGTGGTACGCGTACCACTAGTGGTGCGCGAAGCTATTTTTGGTGGTACGCGAGACATTTGTTCAACTGTTAATTTTTAAAAATTATAATTAAGCTTAGCTGCACAACTGCATTCATTTAACAAAAACTTAATTTTAAAATTGGTATATTTAAGCTTAATTTGTTAAAAAACCCAGTGGATCTGTTCAACCCTATTGGATGAAGATTTTAGGACGATTCTCGTGAAACGCATCTCAATTAAAATTTTTCAATAAGGGAGACAAAAATCAGTCCAAATTTATTAAAAACTTATTTATTTTAAATTTAAAATCGATTTCGATCAAAAGATCATCATCAGTTAACGATTCTATTAAGTCTGTGAAATTTTAAGAATAAAAATTAATAGAAAATTATTGAAAATTATTGATTAATGATTAAATTTAGTAAATGTCATAGAATAAAATAAAATGTACTCACTTAACAAAACAATTCTTTTCAAATAGTAAAGTAAAAACTTACTGTCAAAATGTAAACTGCTAGTGCCAATTAAATTAAATAAATTATACAATAGTAAACATCAAGAAAAACAGCTGATTGCATATTAATAAAGGCGATTGTGACGTGTTAAGAGTCAAAAGTTGAAATACAAAATTTCGTAGTAATAATACAAAATTCTGTCTAATTCAGCCATAAAACCCAGTCTTCTCAAGCGTCACCTTGAGTTAAACCACTCACACAAGAAAGATCGAGATAAAAGTTACTTTCAAAAATTAGATGAAAACGTGAAGAGACAGCGTTTAGACCAGACGGGCCAGAGCTACCAGAAGAGTGCTGAGATTCTCTATGCTTCTTATGAAGTGTCTTTACTAATTCCCAAAAATACGAAAGCCCACACTATTGCCGAAAATCTTGCAGCAAAAATACTTGTTTGGAACTTAATTGGAGAAAAGGAGGCTAAAAATTTGAATTCTGTGTCGCTTTCTAATGATACGGTGAGACATCGGATCCATGACATGTCCAATGACATTTGCGATGAAGTGACTACCGCGGTAAGAGCTTCAAAATATGGGTTCGCCAACAAGTCGATGAGTTGACCAATGTCACCAACTGCGATCAATTGCTTGTCTATGTCAGGTTCACAGAAAATGACATAGTTAAAACTGAACTGCTTATGAGTAAGGAGGTGTCTGGTACAACAAAGGGCAAAGATATTTTTAACATCGTGGATGAATTCTTCAAAAAAAATGATTTAGAATGGTCGAAATTGGTTGGCTGTACAATCGAAGATACTCCAGCTATTCTTGGGAGAAAATCAGAATTTCAATCTTACGTAAAAGCTGTTTCACCCGAGATCATTTTTACTTACTGTTTCATTTACAGATTCGCACTTTGTGCCAAGGTGTTACCTCCTGAACTACGAGTACTTTCATGCTTACAGCAATTCGTCAAGATCGTTAATTTTTTGAAAATCGTCTGTATGTATCAAATCCGTTCTTTGTGGATCCATCCATTCTATCTGTTGGAACAGGAGAACAAGAGGAAATCATTGACATCCAGTCTGACGAGGCAGCTAAAATAAAGCATAAAGAATACAGTCCTATAAATTTCTGGCTAACGATGTCCTCTACATACCCTACTCTGGCTCAAAAAGCTATTCCTCAGTTGCTAGTATTCCCCAATACATGGGAATGTGAGCAGGGCTTCTCTGCCATGATGAGTACTAAAAGTAAAAGAAGGAATCGTCTTACTTCGACCTCTGACAACTTCCGATGTGCAGTAAGCACTGTGGCTCTCCGCATAAATTAGCTTGTGCAAAAACAGATGCAATCATCACATTCAATGATTTTGAATAAATATATTTCTTATTGAACTCAGTGGTACGCAGGTGTAACAAAAAATCGCCAGGTGGTACGCGGTAGCGAAAAGGTTGAGAATCACTGATTTAGGGGGTCGAATGGGGTTCGATAAGTAAAAGGTAGAGTCTATTTGAGCAATAAAGCGACAGTGTCAAAAATTTAAAAAATGCACAGCTGTCAAAGTAAAGACCTTTTTTGTTTTTACTTGCTTTCTCTCATATTTAATGAAAAAAAAACATAGTTGCGTGTAAGTGAAGAAAAAAAAGCATATATTTACGTTAAGTAATTAATAGTGTGCACTAAAATGTTTTTATTCATTTTGAAGTCGACAAGCAGAAAAGTTTGTCCGAGCCAAGCTTTTTTAATCAGTAAAACACGCCTTTGCCACTTGTTAAGTAGGCCTACCGTTGGCTGAAACTTTTTTAACCTAAAAAAAATTGAAATTTTTAAGGCTTTAACAATGGCTTTGTAGGCTTAAGCGCTTTAATAATTATGTCAGTGCTGGAAACTCGATAGATTTTTATTGTTCAACTTGTCTTTCGAACTCGCAAAAACTTTGCAAATTCTAGTTTTTCATCTATAATTTTTTACATTTGGGAAATGGTCGTGTTAATTTTTGTCTTAATTCTCATTCTCGTTATTAATATGTGCAGGAGCACCGGAAGCGACAAAGCCCCCTGTCCTTTTGACCTCTTCAAATTGTCTTTTCCCTTCCTCTTTAGAAAAAGGAAGATACAGAGGGGCAGATATAAAAGCATTAGGAAACTCGACCAAAATGTCAGATCAATTGAAAATGAAGGCTTTTGTTTTGGTTTTTATCCGCTTCTTAAATTTAGAAAAATAGGGATCATCGCCTTGATTGGAAGTGATTACTTTTTTTGGTACTCACTAAAGTTTTGCACTGAAAACGGTTTGCGATACGCAGTGGCATCGAAACCGTTTTCCGTGAAAAAAATTTTTTTAAAGGTTGTGTGCTTTTTTAAAAAATAAGGTGCCTTTTTAAAACTTGCCTCCATAACAAAATAACTTTCGGGCGCCTTTAAGTATTTATTAGGTTTAGTTTTTTTTAAATAGTTAAATAGTTAATAGGATTGAATCTTTTTAATTGTAGTTCAGAATATTTTTTTTGTGTGTTCAAGTTTAATGCTCTACTTTATGACGTTATTGTTGTCGCACATACCAAACGACTGTTTAACAGAACCACCATTCAATGGATGCATCCCTCATCAGCAGTAGCGCCTGGCAAGTAAAAACCAAAGAGGTTCTGCAATCAGGAGCACCGAAAGATTTTTAGAGGGTATTCTTGGGATGCAGAGTAAAAGCCGGCGGCAATCTTGGCATTGTATAATAGGGCATGACTATCAATACTGGACCAGCCAACCCAGCGCTCACCGTTCGCACTGTTATCATCATAACCTCAATTAACGTGGCGACGATTGAAATTACCGGCATAGAGAAAAAGATGAGGAAACACTGGAAGATCTAGGGATTGCAGTCGCATTGGTGAAGATTTGTAGTCGTTAACTATTTTATAATCATCAACGTTTACGCACAACCACTCAATGTCCGACCTCGGTGGTGATTGATCCAAATATGTATACCTTAGTCGCTCGTGGACAAACGTGGTAAAGATATAGTTCCCGTTTAAGGAAGACCCAGCTATTGTAAGCCTGGAAGTACTAGCTTCTCCGCATTAGTGCAATGGGCCTCCTGAAGTAGAATGACGAGTGCCTCAAACTGTAAAGCAAGATAATGAAGAACGTTCATTTTGCTTGCAGTGAGGCCTTTGATGTTCAGCTGGAGAATAATGGGCCTTCGAAACTTGTTGGCCATGTACTTTAAAAGCATTTTTTCAAGTAGTGCTCCGTCCTAAAAATGACATTTACCGATTAACAAACCCTTACTGGACACCAGAATCGGCAGATACCCTTCCGTTTTGGGAAGTTTTGGTTTTGGTTTGGCAGACTTACTAACAACCCAGGCTGCTTGAATGCAACTGCCATCTGGACCGTCAGATATTGCTGTCAGGCTTAATTTTTTATTTTGGTGTTTTATTTTTTATTAGAGATATGAGAAAAATTTAGAATTGCTTGCCAAGATCCCCAAGCACAGAAAAAGACCAAAGTGTTTTTCCCAAGACTCAACAGAATTGCGCGAGTAGGTTTTGAACCGTGACCGTGTCGATCACGTTTGTCCTCTATCACAGCGTTTTACACCATTGTCACGCACTGCCGAAAAAACAAACTCGACCAAGTGGCTTTTTTAATGCATTTTAATTTTTAAACTGGTTTTATCCGAAATTGAAGCTTTTTGCCTAAAATTTTCTATAATTGTTCATTTCTCGAAGACAACTTTGAGTAATAATTTTGCTGCCCGTCTATGATAAACATAAAAATTGTAAGTGAAACTACTTTTTTATAGCAAGTTAAAGAACATTAAACAACATTACGATTAAACAGCATGTTATTTATTGACTTAACATAGATCTTTGTCGAAGAAACTAGCAGTTTTATTATTGACTTAATAGCAGAAGGCTTCGTAAGGTCGGTCTATAGTTAAATACTTTAAAACTCTTGGTCATGATGATGACAAGAAGCGTTATGTAAATATAATTGGCTACACTTTCCAAAGACTAATTATACTAGTAAGCTTGTTTATTAAAATTGATGTGCATCGGACAGTGACGGAACAAATAAAGGTCCATTTCCACTACGATCACAAAATTGAATCATTCTTTGTTTGTGTATTGTTTTTTTTTACTTCATTACGCCCTTAAGCGCTAAGTGAAGCAAAAAAATTAATAAAGGATCATAAAACACTTACTCCATTCCACGATTGTAATAGAAACAATTTTTAAAGAATTTAGCGGGAGGAGGGAAATCGTTCCTAACATAGAAATTGTCAAATGATCACAATTATATTCTCCAATTCAAATTTTGAATTTGTTTGAATGTATCAGAAACAAAAACAAAATTTGAAAAAATAATTTGGCATAAAAATTTTTCAAGTAGAGAGGATAGAACCTGGTGCTTACCATTTTTTGAAAAACTTCTGATTTATTTGGCAACATTAACAAAAGCTTGATACAATATGTTTTCTGTAAAACACAATTTGAGATCGAGCTTCATTACCAGTAAACTATTTAGAATTGCAGATAATAAGCTGATAGGGCTACTCGGAAAACACAAAATTACCGAGTTCTTAAATTTTCTAATATTACTGCTGTTTTTGTTTTTTTGTCCATATTTAATGCTTATGCCTTGAATAAAAAGAAACAAATTTCTATTTTCAGATATTTTTTTATTTGATAGCTTAGTTTATTTACAATTCTGATTTTTCTCCCTTTTTTAAATAATTATTACGGTAAAGCCTTAATACTAAGCCTACATTTTTCTCTTTTTTTTTTTGAAGATTAGCTTGGATGTTTTGCCGAACGAAAATGGTTTACTGTGCACGCACTTTAGAGCAGGTAATTTTTAACTATTTTTATTGTAGATTTTAACTTTCAAGTAAAAGGTTTTGTAACTTCTTTAAATATTACTGATTAATGACTTATTTCCTACAGGCGGAGTTTTTTGATGGTTATTGCTTCTTCAATTGAATTTCTGATCGTTTCTTTCATGTCATATTTTTTTATTTAACCACAATCCTTGCATTGCGATTCACAAGTTTATTGTTTTTTCATCCACCATGTTCGTAAAAAGAACAAATTAAGTTAGTCTTTTTTATTGTCCAAAAAAATTAGGTATTTGTCCTTGAATAAAATCTTTTTGCTCCGACTGGAAAAAAAACATCAATAAAATTTTTATTCTTCTTCAGAAACTATTTTATGTGAGGGAAATAAATTTAGCGTTATTTTTAAAAATGAATCAAAACATGTGAAGATTAACATTGATGTCAATGGAATTACTTTTATCACGTCTCTCTGTGCTTCTGGTCATGTTTATTCAACAAAACTAGGTCTATGTCGGAGGAGATAATTTAGTTATGACAAATAGCAGGCCTATAAATTTATTTTTAATAGCTGATTTTTTTGTCTAATTCTAAAAAAAATTAAAAATTCCTGTAATTTCTGATCGATCTTGGTTCAAAACTGATCGAAAGTCTTTTATTCTTTTCGATTCAATTAGTATTAATTATTGGTTTGGCACTATCAAGCATTTAAATTTTTAATTTATAACTACTTATAATTAAGTATTCAAAAAACACTTCCGAAAAGTGATTAATCAGATCGTCACATTTATCTTTGTTTTAATTATACTTTAGCACCATGATTGCCTTAAAACTTTTTATGATACTGAAAATGCTGCGGCAATTTTCAAAATGGAAAGACAAAATCATTTAAAATTTTTAAAAAGGTTTTATACACAAAAAATTTTTTAAAGATATTTTGCGAAGTAAAACGCCTTTTTTGAAAAATATAGTTGTTAGTGGATAATTGCTGTAAACTGAAAATTTTTTTTTTTATTCAACAGCAGTGTGTGATTGTTGTCACTGGACTGCTAGTTTATTCATTTATAATAATAAAGCTGTTTTGTAGTAAATAATAAAGCTATTTACTTATGCTGTTGAGTTGGTTAAAGTGCCGTGATTATAATCGACACGGTCTCGGTTCAAAACCTACTTGCACCATTTTGTTGTGTCCTTGGAAAAGACACTTTACGGTACTTTCAGCTGCTTGGTGGTCTTGGCAAACAAATTCTAAATTTCAGTCATATTTCTATAAAACTAAAAAAACTTTGTGGCATCTTTCTAAAATTTCAGCCAGACAGCAATATCTAGGCATCTCAAAAGTAGGTCGGGGTAAATGCTTGTCCCATGTATTAGCGCCTCCGTCGCTTTCCTGCGAGTCAGGAGGATAAATATAGACATAAAAATAAATAAAATAAAGATAAAATTTTAACAACGTAAAAAAAATTCATTGGGCTTATAAAAAAAGAAAGGATCTGATCGAGCCATGAACATATTGCGATAGCATGTGACGGATACTCGAAACAAAAATGACACTTTTAATTAAAGTTACTCACATCTGATTTTAACAATTCCGCCGGACCCAAAGGAATTAACATTGGCACTTGAAACACCTCAAGCCACTTAGCATTAGACATCTCAAAACATTTGCATCTAGCTCAGTTACAACATTGACCTCAGAACTAACACAATATCACGTCTTAAGATGCCACAGAGGCATTCGATACAATGAAGATAAATTTATTTACAGTACAACTCAAACTAACAAACATCCCAAACATATTTTATTGAGGACGTTTCAAAATTCTAACTCATTCCTTTATTATAATAATTATAAATTTAAATATTTAAATTTAGATAATTGTCACACTTTAGTCTTATTCGTAATCTTAAATTTATAAACTTATAATCTATTTTCAATCTTTCGCAGCAATTTTTAAGCTTTCGATTATGACTTCATATGCTTCATTGTTACATAGTGATTGCGTAATCGGTACACCCAGTGTTTTTTAAGGTGTTTTGAGGAACCAAAACGGCCTCTCAAATTTTTCCAATGGTCTCTCAAAATATGCTTCTGCTGTCAATATGCAATGCTTCATATTTGTCAATTCGGTAATAATTAGTTCATTCGTAGAAACGTATTTCAAAAATTTTGCTTCATCGGTTATAGCCTAGTTAGTAGAGAATTGCAAATAGAAAAGTTGCTTCATTGCAAACTTTGGTGAACCGCATTGGCTATAATGACCGTCTTCGTGACCTGCGTCATAAAGTTCAATCGCAGTAACTGAGTTAATTTTATTCATCTACGACCATTTAAGCAATCGTATTGTGTCTAAAATCAAGCAAAGCTCGTGCTTGGCTGCTATGATTGACGACACATCTGATATCACTACTTTGCAACAATACATTATATTTATTTGATATGTCAATGCAAGAGGAGGACGGTCAGCAGCATTTTTGGATATTCGTCAAATTGACGCTCATGTAGCATCAGCTGTCAACTTATTTCGACTTTGGAACGAGGTTGCCATTGATTACAATCTTGATGTTAGTAAGCATGTTGCTATTTCATGCGATGGAGCTGCTGCAATGATAGGCTGCCGAGATTTCCTGTCTCAAAAATTGACTGCACAAAATCCGATTACTTTCACAGTGCATTGCTATGCCCATTGCTTAGCACTGGCTTGCACTGACACGGTGAAAGAGTTGCAGCACATTCAAGATTGCGAACGTGGCTTAGTTCAAATATGAAATTTTTTTCTATTTCACCTCTTAAAACGGCAAATTTGAAAGAAATGCAAGCTGTTAATGATGAATCCCATGGCAGGCCAAGGAGAAAATTATTCTTTCTTAAATCAGGCAATAAATCAGGCAATACTCTAGTCTAACCAGTCAAATTCCTCTTCTCTCTCTTCCCTATTGCTTTCTTTCTCCTAGCGCCGCACTTATCTCTCACCTTAAAACTATACCTTCTCTCGTTTCTCATCCTTTGCTTTTTCACTCAAACTCTCTTTCACAAGCTCTCTCATTCTTTTTTCTAACAAGAGCCTCTTTTTTTTTAATTTTCAAATTCTATTTAAGAAATAAATAATCATTACTTTTTCTTTTACAAGGTATTGCTTTATAAATTTATTGCTTTATAACTCTGAATCTTCAAAAACTTTCCAATTTTTTGGACCAACAAAGATTTTTTCTTTTAACTTGGCTTGGTTTGGGAAATTTTTTGCAGAGAAAGTGAAAGCCATTTAATTTAATACTAATTTACTGAAGAATTGTGTTGAATGGTTTTTATTCTAGGTAGGCTACATATCAATTCCTTGTCAGCCATTCTTTTGTTTCATAGTGCTCTGCAGTGGCACGACTCCCACAAACATAAAAACAACAGTATTTAGTAAACCCCCTTGCAATTCCATTAACATTCTAATGAACTTAAGGTCCCCACATAAGATCCACTGGTAGTCAGAGTAGTGGATTACATTTAAAGATTTTTATATTGTCGTAAGATTCTTTTAACTGAGCAGAGTGCGCAATAGGGATGGAGGATCTTTTTCTCCAACATGTAAAAAAACCGCTTTAAGCTTTTCTTTGATAAGTCAAATAAAACTCTATTCATCTATAACTGGGATATCCAACCTGAGGCCCACTTAAGGTTCTGGTGCGGCCCAGCGACGATTTTTAGTTTTCTGGCTATAAAGAAGGTTACGAAGAAGAGTTCAGCGAGATTGCTGAAAGATATTTAAGGGGGAAATCGATAAATAAGAGGAGATTTTAGAAGACCACTTTTTTTTTTTTTTTAGAGAGCACCTAAATTTTGGGACAAAACTTAAGAAATCGGAGCAAGATTCTGCGTAAACAGCTTTTTGAGGCTCGTCGACTTCGGCTCGATATGAAATTTGACCCAACTTGTAAAAAGGTTGGACATCCCTGATCTATAATGTGAACTATACACAGATCTCGAAATAGCTCTTCATTATCATGGCAGTAACAAAGAGTCCCATCAACTTTGAATGTCGAAGAAAAGTCCCCATTGCGTTTTCTGTATTATCTTACTTCGACATATTTTTCAACCACATTTCGTTCTTTTAATGTTGATGCAAAGAGTTCTGCATTTTCCTTAGAAAGACATAAATTTTTAATTAGGTTATTTAGATGTTTTTGTGAAAAATAAGATTGTATCTTCTGTGGTATTATACTCAAAATTGGTAGAGTTGGCAGAAATAAATTTGTCGAAACAGTCTTTATTAGCACTTCAATCAATAGCATTAAGCCCCTCTTGAGGAGGCACTTAATGCTATTGATTGAACCACTGGTGGTGGCTGTTAGTTCGGTACAAGAAATGAATTAAACTGGAACAGAAAATACTAATTTATTCCAGTCTTTACGCTTATTCAAATAGAATACACCAAATTTAGATTATAACAGATTTGTTCCACACCAACTTCTGCCAATACGCTATTCAATTTCAAAGAGGATATATGAGAAAGCGGCCAGCAGGCTCTTCAACTAACCTTCGTGTACAAAGGCAAAACCAAAAAGACCCTACCTCATGTGCTAACTATTACCGTAAAAGAGATCGCCAAGGGCAGGCAACAGCAGCGCGCACTAATCACCAGGCGCCATGTGTAAACTTTAATTAACGCGTGAGGAGAGATGTGGTTCGCGTCTTGGCGACGCTACAGTGGCATTGACTCATCATGAGAAACTGATTTTTTTGTTGAATCTAAATTGGGATATGCTAGTTTGTCTCTCTGTTTAAAGGAAAAGCCCTTTGTTTTGGTGAGATAAAAATAGCAATCTTGACAGTGATCTTTGGGTTCACGCAAAATCGTTGGGACGCCAAATGGCATAGAAGATTGTTTATTTAGCCAGTTTTGCCAGCCTAAACAGCATTTTTTGCATATTTTATGAGATGCCCAGGTCGTATCTTGATCACCTAATAAGCAACCAAAATACACTCGTATATCACATACATCTTTTTGATATCATCAGTGATATTCCTTTGTTGTTTTCTACTCGAAAACTTTCCACGGACAAAGCAAAATCGATCTGGATGGTTTAACAACTTTCTAGGTATTATGAATATGCTTGGTAATTTTGAAAACACTATTTACATAGCAATATCTATTTTACACCTGCAGAAATAAAAAATATAACTTGCTGCCATGCATTGTTACTATTACTCCCTCCTTTGCGCCAGCCTATACTCAAACATTTTTAATACTCTCCACTTGAATGATAACTTGCAAAACTATCTAATTCTATTCTTTCAACGCTACTCAGCGCTTGCATTTACTTTGTTTCAACACATAAGAATGTTATTCTATAACGTCTTAATGCAATGTTCTATTGTCTTTAGAATGTAAAATGGTTAGTAACAAAAATTAATTTAAAGTTATAAAAACAAAAATATCTCGAAAACGTGATGTATCGGAGAAAAAGTAAAAACATTTTTAAAATTAACATCAAAAGTACTCCTAGAAACGCGCACCAAAATCTCCGTTGGAAATTTGCTGTTGACCAGTGTTATTGGTAGTTGATTGATGCTATTATGGTTTTGGAAATTTGTTAAGCTTGAGAGTCAAGTTTTGCGAGAGTTAATCGAGTTTGTGGATTTTGTAAAAAATAAATTTTTTGATGTTTGGAAACTGTGGTTTTTTGTCATTTGTCGAAAAAAGTTTTTGAAAGAATTCTGTCGTGCTTAGCCGGAACTAACTGTTTAAGAACTTCAGTCTTGCGGCAAACTATCTCTAAAGCCAGCATAGCAAAAAAAAAAGAATGTAGCTTTACTTCAGCGCAGATATTCGGGTTACCTAGTTCAACTGGTCTTTTAAGATTTCCAAGTAAAGTTGTAATAATAATCTATGGCGTAACATCATAAAAAATTGCCAAAATATAAATATTAAATATGTAAGTATATATAGCAGAAATACGCATAGTTTGTCAATATTGTATGCGGTTACGTCATAAATTATCAAAATTAAATATTCAAATTTACAATTAATTAAATAGTTTAACGCAATTGGTGATGGAATTAGTTTCAATCCTAAAATGTTCTCAATAAATTATGTTTCGAAATATATGTTGGATTTATTTTTTATAATGAAATCAGTTATGGGGTTTTAAATTTTATGCTCCGAGATTCCAAACATCATTATCTAGTTCATAAAAACTTCATGAAAGAACGACAAGCAGGCACCCAATAAAATCGCACACTTTCTAAACTTTAACAAATTAACCGAGGAGTTCCACAATAATAATATTTTCAACCTGATTTAATATTCAGACTATATATCAACGTTCTACTTCCCTAAAGGTGTGCAACTGACAACATATGTGAAGCATAAAACAATCACAGCGTCTAAAAATAAATATTGTAAATACATGTATAATTATCTAGGTTCGCTTTATGAGGGTAAGGAATAATTCCTTCAAAATCATCCGTAGAGAAGGGCAACAACAACTTATTTTAAGGATAAAAAACTTGTTTTTAGGTAAATGGAGTACTATGTTTCGTACTGAAATAGCAGCAGGAAGAAGCGCTTCAACTATCTTGACTGTCTTACCCCTAAAATTACCCGCGAATGAAATAAAGGCCTCGGTTTCTTTTCAAGTAAGAAGATATGGCCAGAAACAGATAATGGACCAAATAACAAAAGAGATTCTAATCGAAGTAAGAAACGTTTATTTATTTATTTTTTTTAATACAGAAGCTTTTATTTGCACATCAAGGAGACAATGGACCAAATAGGCGTGGGATAATCGATTTAGGGTAATTTGGAACACCAGGCTGCTTGCTATAAGTCCATCTTCAAGAGAATGTTAATTTAGGTTTCACGCCAGAATGCTATAGGATAAAAATCTCAATAAATGTAAATGATGTTCGAATAATTTCAGCATAAAACCTCAAAGCACAAAAAAAGTCGTAAAATAGAACAACAACAACAAACAACGATTATGCTGCTAAAAAAACGTTGCTCAAAAAATCATAAAACTCCTTTGTTACTATAACAGCAATTACAATCTTTTATAATTTACTAGACTGTGTTTAGAGTCCAGAATAACTCAAAATCAAAATTAATTACGCTATCAGATTAGTCGGAGATAATTTCGCACAAAATGAATGCAAACGCCAATTAAAGCAAAAACCTCACAGTTCACTTTCACAGTTTCTTTTTTTTTGGACATCAATAATTATTATTTCGACAGGTGAAACTTATTGATAAACTGAATTTTTTAACACAAAAATGATTTTACGCACATGAAGAAAACTAATATATGCTCTGTGAAGTAGGCTAATGTTTCTCATATTTTAGCTTTATAACATCTTGCAAAATCATAATTGGGGCTCTCATTGCATAAAATTTTAAAAAAATTGTTTTGCTCCCCACCCCAAAAATATTTTGCTAGTACTCCTATGGTTTTGTAACGACAACGCTTTTACAGCCAGAACTGATTAAATAAAAGTATAAAAGACAATGACAGCTTTATACATACAACTAGATACTTTGTTGCCAAACTTTCAATCTGATTATCATGAGTTTATAAACCACTGTGTCATTGAACAATAAAAAACATGCAATTAAATACGGTATCCAGAACCATTTGCTTCAAGTATAATTCAGATCGTAGTCTAATTATCCTCCTGACTTGCAAAATTACTGGATATATTATCAGCGTCAAATGTTGGGAGCAACAACAAGGCATCGAAAAGAGTTAAAATAGACAATGTCAATAAGGATTGCCGTCTAAGCAGCCCTTTAAATTACTCGACCCCCAGCTAAAACGTTACTACATTTTAAACAATTTTTTATGCATAAACATGACTTTTTTCAGTGATTATAAAAATTAAACATTGATCGTCCATCATAGGAATCCGGTGAAGTTCTCGACACCTTCAAATCTTATGTAATTGATGTGGACAACAACAGAAATCAAGAAATTCCGATCCATTTCAATTTTCCTAATCGATTTGTTGCCGGAAGTCGACAGTGCTGGGTGTATGCTTATTGTAAGATATGTTTTTAATGTTTGAAATGGATTGTGAACCAAAATGCTTTGATGTATAAAGATGTTTTTGCTTCAAGCTTCATTTGATGTGTTGACCTCTAGCATGTACTGTCGAGGTAGATACTTTGTCACTATTGGACAAGTTTTTAAACTATTTCCCAGTGTTGCATAGATTACAACAAAAAAACGTAGAAATGTGCTTATTGAAAATTCAAAAAGATACCGAGTTACTTTAAAATATTATGTAAATTTTATAAATGGTCAATAATTGACGAAAAACATAGCAAATCTCGACCTTGCGTCAAAGAGTAAATTTATTTTAACATAAATGAAATGCTAAAAAAGTTAATGCGTAATTTAATATTAACTTTTAGCGCTAATTCACTCTCGGCTACGTGTAAATAAAGCATATTTTTAAATTGTAGCAAACCTACTGGGACCCAGCATTGAAGCAGATCCTATAACCCAAAAGCCGAATGATGTGTCAACTTTATTCAGGTATGCATTTTACATTATTCCCGTTATTCAAAATTTCTCCAAAATTATTTCAAGATCAGAATGACACCTTACAAAAACTATATATAGAAGAAAATTTATATTCAAGATTTGTTAATATTCAAGAAATTCGAGAATTCAAGAATGTTTGATTAAGGATAGATATTGTCATAGAAATTAGGTGTGACTATTGCTTTATAAAAAAATCAAACGCAGCCACTATAAAGGAGTTACATTAAGTTTGTAAAATTTTAATTTTTAAAAATCTTAAGAATTTTATCTCGGTATGAAAATTAAGAAAATACTAAAAGTATACTATTAAAATAAAAATTATCCAAAAAAATTAAAAACGTTCTAATACACAATCGATTGCGTATTCATGCTGATTCTCTAAATCAAAGTTTCTTAATGTCAAAAAAGAGATTAGAAAAAGAAGTTTTTTTCATTTATGGTTTAACAATAAAACTAAAGCGTTAATTTGAAAACCAGCACTCGAATAACAAAAAGTGAATCACTTTTTAATTTTTTAACATATCACACTTGTAGCTTTCATTTTTTATTTTTGTATAGGCAGCCGTACGGGTGTGGTGAGCAGAACATGATTGTCAGCGCACCGAACGTGTACGCACATATGTATTTGCAAGCCGCTGGAGATTTAAGAGAAGGCACTCCAGCGTATGAGGCTTCCATTCAACGAATTGAAGCAGGTAATTTCTTAGTGTTGTCACTGATATTCCATTTCAATTAAAAAAAAATGGCAGAAAGACAATGCTTTAGAACTCTAACGAAAAAACATTTTTGCAGTAAAACTAAATTTGAAAAATTTTTCATAATTGTTTTTTAAATTAAATAATTTGTTGTTTATGGGAAGATTAAAAACTCAAAACCAAAAAATTAATTTTTGGAAAAAGTGAATTAAAATTATCAAATTCATTGTGGAATAGTTGATGAGGTATAATTTTGTGAAAAACTTTTTGGGCCTTTGAGAGTGGAAAATATAAAAAAACGTAACCCAACTGTTGATCAAACGAAAGCGTATTAACAACGCATGATGAAGCATACGGCATCATAGCTTCTGAAAGCTGTCCTCTGATGTTAATAATTATTATTAATTTTAAAAAAAGGTGGTTTAATTATAGAAACCTGTACAATTAAATCAACGTTGTTCGATAGACTGTCGTTCGATCAATTTTAGTATTAATAGATCCCATTGCCAAAAAAATGTAGAGAACTTAAGAGCAATAAGAAATACAGTATCTTGAGGTTTTGACCTATTAAGTCTAATTTAATGCATTGTTATCAGTTTAACTTTTGTAATTGGCAGAATTCAATATAAAGTTTATATTTGTATTTACAGGATATACTCGACAATTAGGTCACAGATCCAATCAAGTACAATTACGGGCGTTTGCTATTTATTCTCATAAACATCCCAGTACATGGTTTGTAATATTTCGACCTCATCATTATATTACTTGCTTAATTTTTTTTCATAATACTATTTTCTAACCCTCTTCGGCGAATTGTAATTTGTCACATATCCGGGCCCAAGTGCTCGTCAGGCACACTTCAAAAATATTATTATAAACTAAAATTTCAAACGCTTGCACTTACATAATATTATCAAACTTTTTTTGTAATGCTTTAAAATACAACCTATCTGCAGCAACTTTAACGATTTATTTTATTTTTAACTAAAGAAACAATGTCCGAGCACAATTTGCAATCATTCATCTGGCATAGACCATGTTATTTGGAATCAACAGTTCGTAAAAAGTATATTGTCCTGACAAAACTTTACAAAAGTTTTTTTAAAAGCAAGAATTGCAAATCAAAATAGCATGCTCTAAGCAAAGTCACAATAAAATAAGAAAAATTCTTTGCTACTTTTTGCATATTCGGGTGCAACGCGCCTCAAGAGTTTATTGATCCTGTATCTGCCTTTCATGTTGTCTAATCTGCAAGTGATTTTGACGTTTATCACTGAAATACGCTGTATATTGAAGGTTTAGAGACGTATTTGACTTAGCTTATTCGAACAAAAGATATGCGCCCGACGGAGTGTTAGCAAAGTGGTATGAGAGCTTTTTTGGATATTATCAAAAAAAGTTTTAAGAAAAGTAAAATTACCAGAAAAATTTTTCAACATAATCGAAGCCGATTAAGCTGCATTTAAATGACCGGATTAATACTTGTAAAACTTCTAGAAAACTTATAACAACATTTATCTCAATCATTTCTTATTTAACCTCATTTAGTTCACTCCAGTTATTCAAAACTTCGCTCCAAAAATACAATTAAACAAAATACAGACCAATAAATCTACCACTTTGCAATTCAGTTATAAGACTAGCCTGTAATTTATATATTCTTTTGGCTTAATTGGTAAATTTAGACCAGTTTTGTTTGTATAAAACAGTTTTTTGTATTAAGCAAGGCTATATGCCCCTTACTAAGAATAATACTCTTAATAGCAGACCCTCTCTATCCAACGAAGTTAAGCTTAGTTTAAGTTAAAATACCTTGTACAAGTTGGTTTTGACTTAACATAAAAAAAAAAAAAAAAACTTGGGACATTATTACTGACTGAACAGAATGCCGGGACAGGGTATTTATACTAGGACGTCTCAGCTGAAACGGATATACTGTGATGGCGAGCCCAGCTTAAAACGCTTGTAACAATTATAATTTTTTTTTTTTTTAAAACATACGTGGTTGACCAGTTACAGAGTAACATAACATTACAATTTTTCATAACAATTGAAAACTACATTATCTAAGAAAACAAACTTTTATTTATTTTAAAATTTATTTGTTCTTCTGGTAGAATCAGAGGCAAGTAAAACTTCAACAAATACAAAAGGCGTAATATATTTATTAAAGAAAAACTCAACGACGTTTCGTCCGTTACATCGGGCGGACTTCATCAGGTAAAAGCAGAACACAATGCGCACCGTATTTAAAAACCAAGAAGTTAAAAACACCAACCAACAAACACAAGGTGAGAAGCGAACAAACATAACAATTTAATAAATACTTCGTGCAACAAAAACAAATTTATCAGGTAAAAAAACCACATTAGTTGAGATTTTTTATATAAAAAGCGTTGTGTTCTGCTTTTACCTGATGAAGTCCGCCCAATGTAACGGACGAAACGTCGTTGAGTTTTTCTTTAATAAATATATTACGCCTTCTGTATTTGCTGAAGTTTTACTTGCCTCTGATTCTACCAGAAGAACAAATGAATTTTTAAATAAGTAATATCCCTGTTAACAGTGTTTATATTAATTACAAAACTTTTATTTTCCGTGAAGCAATTTATCGGTACTCAGACTGCCTAGTATCACTCTGTGTTTCCAAATTTTTGCATCTATCGCCTATTTGTACGAAAGTGGCTGTGCTACTTATATACGTATATTGTTGTTGAGCTAATTAGCACGAATTTGTGACACACTATGTTATATTAGGCAACTGCAATAAAAGGTTTGATTTAAATCTCGCTTAATCTTTTACTATATTTTTAACTTTTATAGCTTTTTTTTGTACAGGCTAAATGCGTTTGTTGACAAAGTTTTTACCAAAGCGAAAGAATACGACACTGATTTAAACATGGGACCTATTTGCACTTCTTTGAATTGGCTTCTTTCAAAACAAAACAATAATGGATACTTTGTAGAATCGGGTCAAGTATTCAACTCGAGATTGCATGTGAGTTATTTGATAAACATAGCAGACCTATGACCTCGATCTAAGACAAGTATGTGCTGTTGACGCAGTCTCGGAACCACGTCAAAAATAATAGTCTTATAAGATTTGCCAATAATAATGTTTATTTGACGACTTGATGTTTATTTAATGACGTCAAAAATAATGGTATTTGTCAAAAATGATGTTTTCAATGGTACTTCGAGACTGTCAGGAACTATGTGATGCTGAGTTCACTGCCAAAACCGATATTAAATCGTTTTCTTGATTAGAAACGCTATCTTCTGTAGAGGCCGTTAGATGATTCTCTCCAATCCTAGCTCCTAACTATAATTTACCAAATCAGATTTAAATAAAGTATAATCTTTATTCAAATGATATCAATGCAAATTACAGGCCCAGAGAGCTTTGGATTTTTGACTTAAATTTTCTCCTGTTCAACAAAAATTTAAATTTGTAATAACAATTGTACTTCAAATAACGAATAACGACTGACAGACCGATTCAAAAAACTTACAGTCCATGAGAAGCACCAGACTCGAGTTTCGCTCTTATTAGAGCTCGTCAATGATTCTTATCTCACTGCGAATCGAACCGACAACCCGTGGTCTTCCACGCAGGCTCACTGACGAGCTGTAATAAAGCGATACTTGAATCTGGTGCTTTTCGTCTTTTAAGCGCCTTGTTTTCTAACTAACTCTAAATCCTCATTCATGTTAACTATAACTTACAATCCCTTCTACAATATACCAGCATAGAACAGCCCCTCCGAACGATAGGTCTGACTGAGTTTCTATGCTCCCTAAAGTTTTAGAAGCAAGCGCTTATATAGTGGACGTCACATTTAAGCATGTGGCGATTAACAATGAAGAATTTGACTATCAGTGACGCTGATGAATTTCGCAATCTTCGCAATAACAATGCTTAATCTTCTTATTTCTACAATAATTAGTTCAATCCTCGCTATAATTTGTTCACATAGTGCTACAAAAATTGTAAAGCAAACAGAATTGGATTTCAACCAAATAGCACAATCTAATCAAATCGAAATGGTCTGAACTCGAACAAAAAAAAAGATAATACAGTAACTTCATCAGAAACAATAATCAATTACGAAATTAGAACGTGAAGGCCCGATTGCGAAACAACCAGGTATGTCTTCAAAAATCAAGTCAAAATTAAAACATATTATATCATCACTTTTTGCCTTTAGACTAAAAATTTTATTCATTAGGATCTTTTCGTTTTCGTGAATTTTTGGATTTCTGCTCTAATTAGTATTGAAAAATAAATTTACTTTTTATTTCGCCGCCATTTTCACAAATATTACCAGAAACAAATGCATACGAATAACTGAGCAAAGAAAGCCCTTTTAGTCAAACTAAACAGCAAGAGATTCACCAAACTTTACCGACAGATTTTTAATAAACGGAAACCAGCTATAAGAAAATTTAAAAATTAAAACTTTTAATTATTTATTACTTTTCAGGGGGCAGTTACAGCTGGGGGAAACAATTATCTGACTCTCACCGCTTACGTGGTAATCTCGTTGCTCGAAGCGCCAAGTCGCTGCACTCCCGCGCGAAACGCTCGGATAGTAGCTGCGGCCCAAAATGCTGTAAATTACTTGATCCGTAACAAAAACAATCCAACCTTTTCCGCTACTTACGGTCTTGCTCTTTTGACGTATGCTTTGATACTACATAACCCAAATTCACTCGACGCAAATCAAGCATTAAACAGGTCGAATAATTTTACTATTTTGCAAACCAACCTGCTAATGGTCGTGATAAGCACATTTATTCGATACCACGTACAAGATATTATGTAATAATATTCTGATAAATTTATACTTGATAAATTTATACTTTAAAACATCATGTAACAATTTTTCAAATTACTATATTGCTATTTAAATTAACAAAACAATAACTTTCTACCGTATTGTTTCCACATTCTTTTGATTTCTTACTACATGTTTTAACGTCTGAAGTTGTGTCGTAATAATGAGTAAATGAACTTTTACTGGACCTTTTTAAAAATTTTCAAGTTGAAAATTTAATTAAGTTTAAAAGCAACCTGATGTACTTTTGCAGACTAAAAGCATTAAAAATAGAACGAAATGGCACAGTTCATTGGGAAGGAAGATCGGTAGCAGAGATTGCAGGCACTGATTTGCATGCTTATTGGTACCAACAGAGGCCTCAAGCAGTGTACGTTGAAGCAACGGCTTACGCCTTGTTGGCAATTATTGCCAAAGCACGAACAAATAATCCACGTGAGTAACTTAAAATCATTTAATTCTTTCTGTATAATCAATTGCTACGTTTTTGATATTTAAATTCTTTGTTCGAGGAGGATTGGTTACTTATTGGGTTTGCGAATTACAAAATTGCAAGTTTGTTTCTTACTGTTCATGTCGCGGTGTAACTGGCTGCACTGGCAATGCCATTAATCTTAATCGCTTTTGATTTGATTCACTTTAGGTGCTATATAAATGTCTGGTCTCCAAAACAGTTCGACAGAATTACGCTTTTCTCGTTGAAACTATTTTCGTAGATATCAATTTAAACATATTCTGTCTATATAATATTATGTATTTCTGTCATAGCTCATCAAGATGATCTTAACCTTGCTCGAAAAATTGTCTTATGGCTCATTCAACAGAGAAATGCTGGAGGTGCCTTTATTTCAACCCAAGATACAATTATAGGCCTGCAAGCTCTTGCTACGTATCAGACATGGATTGCTAGTATAGTAAGTAAATCTTTTTATGGTTTTTAAAAATTATTGTGCATATTATTGTGCATATTGATGGTCAAATATGTTGCGTTTTTTATTAATTTAAAATCATTTTTTCATGAGGTAGTGCTTTATAGCATATTTCTTGCTTTGAACTTTTTTGAAAAAAATGTTAGTTTTTGTCTAAATTATTTATACCAGTAACTCTCATTTATGGATTTCCATTATGCCCTTTTTGATAAAAGTTGTGGAAGTCTTTAATATTTTGTCAAATTTTTAAAAGTTTCCATTTTTGATAAAAGCTTTGTTTAGTTATTACTTAAGCGAATACAGAATTGATATTTTGCATTGTGTGCAGTAATATGACAAAAAAGATAATTTTTTTTAACAAATTGAAACTGAAAACATTGACTTTAATCTGATACGAAAAGTCAAAGCTTCTTTGTTGACGTCAGTTGTTTTTAGGCAATTAAGTGAATCAATGTCTGAAAAATAAATATGTGTTGTTTTGTAAAAAAAAAATATGTTTTCTAAAAACAGAGATGGACAACATGTGGTCTCTGGCCTTTTTTTCTTTTTTTTGTTTTTTTCGTAATCTACTTATACGAGTATCCATAATGTTCAAAATGGTGGTAAAAGTACAAACCAAGTTGGAGGTTTAAACTTCTCTAATGAACCGACAACTTTTTTATTTTAGTTATCGTAGTTGAAGCAGATTTGATTCTTTGATCGAAAGAGAAACCTTATGTTTTCTCTGTAAATATTTTATTTTTCAACATGAACCTTGCATTGAAAAGGTTGCCTGCCCCTTGCTTAGACAAACAGTTACGTCAAGCCAAGTTCTGTTCGGGTGTAAAAAATTTTCTCATACGGAATTTTATTTAGTCTTAAAAGAATGATAATGATAATGATAAAAAGCTAAATTTAATTGCGTTAAAAAAGATTAGTTCATGTTTTTAGTGTTATTTCGAACTTAAAATTCACGCTATGAGAAGGCTGTCTCACACGTCATTCAAAAGACTTCATCTTAACCACATAAATCTTTAGTTGATTGTCAATATTTTTAAGTAATTTAGTATGACATAATCTTTTCATGGCCAATTGATTATTGCATAGTAGGTAAACCCTCCTGCAAGTTGTTTTAAATGTGCAATTGTTTGTCTGTCGTTTTAATTTTAAGCGCATTTGTGCCTTCTCTGATTGGCTGTTGTAAAGTGTGACCTTAATTTGATTGCTATTGGGAGAAATAAACGTTATTGATTTTATTCCAGATTCGAATTGTTTGCATTGCAGTAGAGTCGTTCGTTTTTTGTAGCTGTGTGACCGCATTTGTTTCGTAGAGAGATAAAATTTTAAGCTTTTGTTGCAGATGAACTATAAAAGTTAATATTGGCTATTGGGGTGCCATTTTATTCTTATAGCAGCTTGTGCAAAGTTATTGTTGCGCTGGAATTGTTTTAAAGTTTGGAAGCCGAGTGTTTATGAATCAATCAAGTTTTGTGAATTTTGTAAATATATTTTTTATAATCCATTATCATCAGTCCTTATCAAAGCACATCTAAAAATTTTTAACCATAAACGACAATTACAATCAATTAAAATATATAAAAAACAACAATTTTCTCAAGTTTATGCTGCCACTGTTATATTACTAATTCAATTTATAGTCTATGACAATTGCACAAAACACCGTCAGAATTCACAGAGAAAAAAAAACGGAGAAAAAACCTTCTCCCAACGGGATCTACACCAGGCAAGTTATATGGACTAATAAAAGTACAGAAAGAAGATAATCCTGCACGCCCAGTTATCTCGATGGTGGCTCTCCAGAATACAAACTAGCAAAATTCTTGGATACGATCATTAAGCCATATATATCAGATAAACACATGCTGCGCTCATCTTATGAATTCTTAGAAAAGCTACAAGAAATCAATCTGAATTCAAATCAAGTAATGGTAAGCTTCGATGTCAAATCCTTATTTACAAATGTTCCCTTACAAGAAACTATTGACCTTATTTCAAATAAAATTTATGACAAGAACTGAAATGCTAATCACCTACCAATAAAAAAGAAAATCTTTAAAAAATTATTAAATTTAGCAACCAAAGGAATATTTTTATACAAAGACAAATTATATCAGCAAATTGATGGTGTTTCGATGGGTTTACCACTTGGTCCTACTATAGCTAACTTCTTTCTGGCTGAAACGGAAACACGCCTTTTACAACAGCAACTCAATTCCGCCCCAAAAGTTTATTTTAGATATGTAGATGACATTTTTGCAATATTTAACAACGAAGCAAACAGTATGGAATTTTTAGATAGATTAAATTCACAACATAAAAACTTGCAATTTACAATGGAAAAGTCTACTAATACTCTCCCCTTTTTAGACATGGAACTTAAAATACACAATAATAATTTACAATCGTGGATTTGGAGAAAACCGACTTATACTGGTGTTTTTCTGAATTTCAAAGCAATTCGCCCGTTAAAGTGGAAATCAAACTTAATTAGTTGTATGCTAAATCGTGCCAAAAATATTTGTTCCGATTGCCATCTATTCAAAAATGAAGTAGAAAAATTAAGATCAATGTTCTATAATAATGGATACCCAAATTATTTTTTCGATAAAGTTTTTTTACCAATTTATGAATAGTAGACAAACAAATTTAAATCAGACGCAACCTACCAATAAAAAAGAAAACATTACAGTTGAAATTCTATATGTGGGGAAACAGTCTCAAATATTCGCAAAAGACATTTCGAAACTTCTTTGAAAATTCTCTGCCGTGCATTTAACACCTATATATAAAACTTGCTAAGTTGGAAACTATTTCAATTTAAAATCTAACACACCTGCGCTTTTGTTATCAAATGTTGTTTATCGCTGTTCGTGCCCGTGTGATGCGGGTCTGACTTACATCGGTAAGTCAACACGTCATGTGGTAACAAGAGCAAAGGAACACTTAAATTTAGGCTCTTCGGTCAAAAGAAAAATAAAAGATCATATTATTGAATGCAATTTGTGTAATAAAAAAGATATGGATAGCTTAATACATCGTTTTAGTGTTATAAAGAAATGTTCCTCAGATTACGACTGTAAAATTCACGAAGCGTTACTAATTAAAAAAACATCAACCTAAATTAATTAAACAACTGTATGAAAATGGCTCGTCTTTTTTGATACAACTCTTCTAATTTAGTCATGTGATTTGCATTATTATTATTATTTTTTCTTTTTTCTCTTTTTTTCTCTGTGAATTCTGACGTTGTTTTGTGTAATTGTCATTGCCTATAAATTGAATTAGTAATAACAGTGACAGCATAAACTTGAGAAAATTGTTGTTTTTTATATATTTTAATTGATTGTAATTGTCGTTTATGGTTAAAAATTTTTAGATGATTTTAAACAATTTTAGATGCTTCGATAAAGACTGATGATAATCCAAAACGTTCAGCTTTTTAATTAAAAAATTTTACAAACTAAATGAAATGTTGGATTTTGCTTACTATAATTTTTAAATGGATTTTAAAAATTACCTCTCTTCCTAAATTATATTTTTTATAGTTTGAGACAGTGGTTTCCTTCTATCTGCAGAAAGTGAGCCGGAATAAATAAAAAATAAATACAACTTTAATAAAAACCAAACTGCTTAAAATGAGAAGCACCAGACTCGAGTTTCGCTCTTATTAGAGCTCGTCAGTGATGCATATCTCACTGCGAATCGAACTCGCTACGTGTTGTCTTCCAAGCAGGAGACAACACCACTAGACCACGCGAGCCCGACAACAACTCGATCACAAGCAGCTGGAAATGATTCCCGGCTTTGCCGCGCAAGGAATACACAGAATCCACTGTGTGGTAAGACCAAGGCCGCACCTCAACTCGAAACTCGAGTCTGGTGCTTCTCATTTTAAGCAGTTTGGTTTCTATTAATATTCCTAAATACCTCATGTTGTTTATATCATTAAAATACAACTTTACTTCAACGCGGATATTCGGTTTATCACGTTCAACTGGTCCTTTTGGATCCCTAGTAAAGTTTGTGACAGGTCGAAACTTGAAATTTTGACATAATGCCAAAGAGGTTAGCATCAAAAGAATTAAAAGAATTAATGAAAGAAAAAACGATGTGTAAAATTTTATTATTAAAATTGTTGACAAACTTGCGCATTAAATCAAGTAATAAAGCTTTTGTGTAAAAAAACGAAACCAAAGCCCAACTCGTTTCAATGCCAAAGCGTTTCAAGTTTCTTTTACTTCCGGAGTCGAAGGTCTATCCCAGTGGTTTTCAACCTTTTTTATTCATCGACCCATTTTGCAATCCGACATAACCAAACGACCCCCTTCCATGCAGATCAATAAAAACGACTACACGATAAGTATTGTATGATATCACCATGTTAAAGAATGACTAATTAAATTTATACACATGGCAGGTGCATTAATGAGATGGCTGGTGCTGCATTTTGGTAACAAGCTCGTCGATGCGGGGCTCTGTTGTTGCAAGAGCACACCTTAGATCTGGCTCTATTATTAGTTTATTCCTGGCCTTGTTCTTTATACCCAGTAAAGCTGAGAAGCCTGCCTCACACAGCCAGGTTGATGGAAAAGGCATCAAAAGTCGAATCGCTGCGCTTGCCGCTCTGGGATACGAATCTACCATGGCTGACCAATATGCAGGCAAACTCTTTTCTTTGAAGGCATCCTCCGCAGTTGAGTCATTTTTTAGGGCAATAAATTCCTCTTGAGTTGAAACGTCTCCGTTGAACATGTTGACAACTTCCGAGTTTGGGACCAGGTATGGATTTCTAACAAATACCAAATCATCTCTAGTTGTCTCGGGGAAATATTTTGTAAATTCAGAGCGAAGGGATTGAAGGTTGTTGATAATCTTCAATTTGACATCGCCATCAAGCCGCATGTCCTCAGTGTCTTCAATGAATTCATTCAAGGTAGGAAACATTCCCAATTGGCCCTTTGTCATCTTTCTTTCCCAGAGTTCAAGTTTCGCCTGAAATGCTGAAAGTGCGTCGATGAAATTAATGATTGTTTTGGCTTGACCTTGCAAGGTAAGATTTAATTCGTTTAGTCTGCCAAAAATATCAACAAGGTAGCCCAGTGATACCACATCTTCATGCAAAAATTTGACCAGGTCTTCTTTTTTTTGTTGCACAAAAAAGTCCCGCAATTTGAACCGCAGAGTAAAGACCCGTTTGAGCACGTTGCCGTTAGACAGCCATCTCACCTTCGTGTAATAGAGGAGATTATATTGATCTGCATCCATCTGCTCACAAAAGCGTCGGAATAAGCGAGTATTGAGTGCGCTGGATTTTACTGTGTTAACGAGTTTTATTACTTGCCTAAGCACTTCTGTTAAATCTGGTCCCAATGTCTTTGAAGCCAGAGCCTCACGGTGTATCATAAAATGCATGAAAGTACAGTCTGGGGATATTTTCTTAACATGTGCATGAAATCCTGAGCTATGGCCTAACATGGCCGGAGCACCATCTGTACAAAGTCCACACAGCTGTTCCCATTTAATATCATTCGCCTTGAAAAAAGCATCAATAGTCTTAAAAATATCTTCTCCACGTGTTGTGGACGGCAGATCTACGATGCACAGAAACTCATCTTTGAACGCACCTTTGTGAACGTAACGTACGAATGCAATAAGTTGTGCACAGGATGAAACATCTGTCGACTCGTCCAGCTGCAGAGAAAACGAGCCAGCTGACTTCATTTGATCAATGACTTGATTCTTGATGTCCTCAGACATCAAAGAAATTCTACGTTGCACTGTGTTTTCCGAGAGAGATAGTACATTCAACTTGCTCTCTGCTTCCTTTCCAATTAATATACGATTAATATCTTTCGCGCATGGCAGTATCAGTTGTTCAGCAATTGTGTGTGGCTTCTTAGCTTTAGCAATTCGCAATGATATTACAAAGGTTGCTTCAACAGAAGCTCGATTTCGTTGCTGGAAAACTCCGGAGCTATCCATTCGAGACCGCTTCACACAATTTGCCTTTCGCTCAAAAAATAATAAGTCTTTGTCTTTGCAGTCAGTGTGTTTCGTTTCTAAATGCCTTTTGAGTTTTGATGGTTTCATGGATTCAGGCGAAAGAACTTTCATGCACAATACACACTGTGGTTTTTCAATGCCGTCAGAGATGATACTGACGAATCCATACTTGAGAAATGAATCTGAATAGCTGCGCTTTTTTGCCATAATATCGTAAACTTTAACACCAATTGCTAAATTTTTTTACAGGTAACCAAAAATGATAACAGTTTACTTATCTGTTAAGCAGTTTATCTGTTAACTAAACTGATCAACTGATTAACACTTAAAACAGTTTTAACGGTCATGATTATTCCTATAATGAATTTAAACATTGATTTTTGCCACAGTGTCCTGGTATTTTTGCCGTGACTAAAAGTGATTCCGACATGAGATACATAGCTCGATCTGTATATGAATATTTCTTAAATGTTTTCTACTGAACATCAAAAGCTCTCGCGACCCCCAGGTTGAAAACCACTAGTCTATCCTTTTACCACCCGAAAGCAATCCGAGGCTATTGGATGGGAAAGCTCAACAAATTCCAAAAGCTCAAGCAAAACTTTAACATGACACGCAGCTAGATCTACTTAATAAAGATTTATACAGTAAAAGATTCAACTTTTTAATCCATGAAATTCCAGAAAATAGTGATGATGTTTGTTAAAACAGGAACTTAACAAAAAAATTATTAGAAATTTTTTGATTGAAGATCTTAGTATTAGTATTAATGAAGAAATCAAAATAGTTGATACCTACATCGTCTACCGCAATATTCAATACTTTTCGAAAACAAGATCAAGATTTAACTGAATGACGCCTCCTCGAAGCAAAGATTTTGTTCATCGTTAAGAAAATTCAAACAATATAATAATGAAAGAAAAAGCAAATCTTCATCTTATGTTTACGCCACTGAACACCGACCCAAACAATTACAACAGCAAAAAAAGAAATTCTTGCCTAAATACTAACAATCCAAAGCTCAAAGAAAAAGATGTCGATGAAAATTGCTAGCGGTAAATACTGTCTGTTTGTCGAAGGTCAAAAATATGAACCATGAATGTATAATAATACAATTTATTGTCATTATTTCAAGTTTCATTCAATTTTTTAATCATTATTTTGTTTATCTTTATATTACAGTACTTGCTTTTCGGCTTTCGTTTTTTCTGTTACAAATACCTAACATTCGCCTGCAGTTTTAAACAATTAAATACGTAAGTATATGATTAATGCCAATACAACCAATAACCGTCCTGATTTGTGGGCAAATAATTATGAAACGTTAATAAATTTTAACAACTTGAGTTCTCAGCTTTTAAATGATCGATTCGATTTACAAAACTCCCTTTAAACTCCCTTTACGATTCTTTAACTTCCAATCTTAGACATTGCCTATATTACAAACAAACCTCTAAATTTCCTTTAAAAAATTATAATAAGCGTTTATTTATTTTGCATGTTAACATAAGATCATTACATAAAATTTTTGAAACCTTAAACCATGAGCTCATTCATTCACTTGATTGCCACCCCGATGTTATTTGTTTATCTGAAACTAAATTAAAAGACGCCCCTTTGCTTACTGGCTATGAACCTGTAATACATGCTAATTCATTTATAAATGCTAGCGGAGTTGGGGTTTATGGTTTCTAACAAGTTTTTTTACTTTTGTAATTGAAAAAAACGATTTGCTTTTAAACTGTGAAGATATATGGCTCCAAATTTATGATGCGATTACTGACGACACATTTATTCTTGGTGTTATACAGCAAAGGTGGCCAAATTGCGGCTCTTTGAACTTTTTGAAAAATTATATTAATTTTTCGTTTGTAATTAATAGCAGTCAAAGGCGACCATTTCATCGTTCATGCTAGCAAAATTTCCTTTGAAATATGGCGTTGTGTTACAATAATTACTGAATTATCATTGCTTTTAAATTAAATTGGTAGTTCCAGTGTGAGCATAAACTTGAGAAAACTGGTGTATAAATTGCAGTTTAATTGTATCTAATTGTCGTTTATAATTTATTATTAAATTGTGTTAATTTTTTTTTGCTTTGATGAGGACTTTTAAAAATCGAAGACGCTCAGCTTTTTTCTAAATAAAATTTTGCAAGTATAAATGATAAAACTTTGGATTTTGATTGCTATTATTTACAAGTCGATTTTAAATATTTCCTCTCATTTTAAATCTAATTTTTCTTTTTTACTGCAGTGAGTTGAGTGTTTTGTTAATTGAAAGTTTTGCTGCGAAATTATCATCAGAAAATAACAAAAAGAGAAAGTACTAAAGAGAAAATAGAACTTTTAAATCAGAATAGGAGGAAAAGTTTCAATTTACTGATATTGGAGGTAAATCTGTGGGTCTTATCTGTCATGCTTCATTCAATCATTAAAAAACCAGCAACTTGAAACGTCATTTTGAAGCAAAACACAAAAACTTTGCCATTGATTACTCACACAATTTGGACTTACGGAGGAACAAGCTTAGGGATTGGTTGCAAGATCTCATATTTTCTACTGATATAATGAACCATTTACAAATTTTAAACTTGGCATTTTAAGGCGAAGATCATCTTGTTTCAAATCTTTCCCAAAAAATTTTTAGTTTTCAAGCTAAACTTAAAATTTTTAAAAGGGATTTATTGTTTGAAATATTTCATCCTAACCTGAGAGAATAAATGTATTTCCTTATGTCAAAATAAATGACAAAAAATTGGAAGAATACAAAGGCTAACTGCAAGAACTGCTTTATAATATCCAGGCTAGGTTTATTGATTTGCAGAAGCTAAAACCTTGCTTTTCTTTTCTCGAAAACCGGTTCGAGACTGATGTGGTGGCCAGTAGGTGTCCGATTTCCGAACCATTGGTTTCTGAAGTACCTGCAGTGGAAATAGAACTATTGGAGCTGAAGAAAGGTCTTGCTTTAAAAATAGCCCATACATCTCTGACTACAATTGAGTTCTGGAAACAAATATCAGGAACTAAACATACGCACCTGAAGAAAACAAGCACCTTGGTGATTTCTGTCCTCAGCACAAGATACTGCTGTGAATTATTTTATTCTGTGATTAAGTTTGTAAAGTCAAAACATCGAGTCACTCTGACAAATTAAGACTTGAAAGAACTACTCCGAACGGCCATAACATCTTACCAACCAAATTTTAAACATGCATCCCAAATGCAGACTTTTACTATCACCACGCATCAATAAATATTATTCGTTTGCTTTTTTATGAGTAAATAAATTGATGTTTTTAGATTTTTGTGTTGCGGCTCTTTAAAAGTTTGGTTTTATGATATGCGCTCAAACATGATATAGGTTTGGCGACCCCTATTACATACCGTCATCGCAAAGGTAATGAAAAAAATTTTATTTTGTCTTTAAATCATAAATTAGTTAAATTAAATAATACGACACGCTAGTTTTATGTAATTGACGACTTCAATATTGATGTAAACTCAAGCGATATTTCAAATAATAGCGCACTATTTCTTAATATTTTATGGATTAATGGAGTCTTTTCACTCATACATAAACCAATTCGTGTAACTGGTAGTTCGTCTACAACTATTTTAACTAACGACATCTCTAATATAATTTATCCTTGTATCTTTTTATCTGAAATTAGCAATCATTTCTCCGTGGGATGTTTGGTGGCCCATTATAAAATTAATTCAAACAATAACAATCAAAAATCTAAAACAACAAAGTAAGTTTACAGAGACGAAAGTAAATTCGGTAATGAACAATTTACATTTGATCTGTGTATTTCTCCAAGATTATCTTTAATCAAGCAGAAGTTTGATTCTTCTACAAAAGTTGATCAAAAATTTTTTAGCTTTGTCAATATATTTAACGAATGTGTCAACAGGCATGCTCCACTCAAAATTGCTTTTGGTAAAAAAATCAAATTATTAAAAAAACCATGGATAACTAAAGAAACTTTTAAATGTATTCAACGTAAGCAGAAAATATATGTTTTAAAATACTTAAATGGAATAGATTTGCAAAAAATGTTCTATAAACAATATGCTAATAATTAACCAAAATTTAAAAAATCTCTAAAAAATGTATTTCAAATAAGAAATAATCAATTCCAGAAATGATTCGCGTAAATTTTGGAGCCTCATTAAATCTTTAATTCCTGAAAGAATAGAATCAGCGTTTGCAAAATTTTTAAATGTTAATAATTGTAAAATTAGTGATTCAACTAAAATTGATGAACACTTTAATAAACATTTTTGTAATATCGGCAAGGCTCTAGCAGACAAAGTAGATTCTGTAAATTCTTACAACTATCACAGTTATTTAGCGGATCCTATATCGTTTTTTATGTTCTTTCGTCCTATTTTTGATAGTGAAATAATCAACATCATTAATCAACTTGATTCGCGCAAAAGTTGTGGATCGGACGGAATATTTAAGTGCTAAATTTGTTATTCTTTCAGCCTATGTTATAGCACCATATCTAACTATATTATGTAACAGTTGTCTTAACTTTGGTTTGTTTCCAAGCTGCTTAAAGACAGCAAAAGCAATTCCTATTTTCAAATCCGGCGATAAAAACAATCTTCTTAACTATAGACTTATTTCATTGCTGCCAATATTTTTTAGAATAGTTAAAACAATTGTGTTTTCCCGAACAATTAACTATTCAAATGCATATTCCATATTAACTACTACTCAGTACGGTTCTAGATCCAATTATTCTACCACTCACGCTGTTCTAGATATTGTTTTAAGTCGTTACGATAACATCAAATCAAAAAATTATTCTGCTCTTGTTTTGCTCGATCTAGCAAAAGCATTTGGCACGTTCAACCACAAAATTTTACTGAATAACCTTGATAACTATGGTGTGCGTGGTGTCGTTAATCAATTTTTCTTATCCTTTATCCCAGCAGACCCAATATGTTTTTTTAATAATTGTTCTTTTTCTCTGGCAGATATTGAAATAGATGTTCTTCAAGGTTCTTTTCTTGGCCCACTTCTTTTCTTACTTTATATAAACGTATTATTGTCGATTTCTGTTTAAAGTACTCCTCGATTAATTGCAGATGATACTTGTTTATTAATAAGTGAACCTACGCTCGAAAAATTTGAAATTGAATTAAATAGAGATATAACCTCTGTTTACAATTAGCTGAACGCAAACAAACTCCCTACAAACACAGCACCGGGATTTCACGTAAATTTTAAGTAAATTTTACATGATTGACGTGAATATCACGTAAATTGTTTGTGGAATTTACGTGATGTGTTTGCTGAGCTTATACTTAATACTTAAAAATTGCAAGTAATAATTATTTCTCCTAAATTGTTAATTGTTCTGCCGGGTCAATTAAAATTGCAACAAAAGTAAAATATTTCGATGTCATAATTGATGATAAATTAAACTTAGAAGACCACATAAATTTTATGAAAAAAAAAATTTCCAGATCTGTTGGTATTTTGGGCAAATTTAAAATATTATTTAGACCATACCTCTTTACTGAAATTCTACTATGCTCTAGTCCAGTGTTTCTCAAGCCTTTTTTCGGCGACCCAAAATCGCTAAAACAACGATTTGCAAAGATGACTGCGACTCAAATAAATTTGTCTGAGCGTAGGAAAGACGTAGTGATCTCTAAAAAAAAAGGTCTTCACATCGAATCTGTTTCTCCTTTCTTGATTTCCATCTCCAAAGTCTAGTGTTCTCTAAAAAAAAAAAAGGTCTTCACCTCGAATCTGTCTAGTATTCTTTAAAAAAAAAGGGTCTTGTGCGGTAATTAATCTATTTCTTTTACGTGCGGTAATTTACAAGCCTTCGCGACTCATCCGCATAGCCTTGGCGACCCCTGGCTTGAGAAACACTGCTCTAGTCTAATTCATTTTTATATTAACTCTGGTTTGATTATCTGGGGGGACACCTATTCGTTATATTTGACAAGATTGACGATTTTACAAAACAAGATAATTAGGACTGTAAACAACTGTAGCTGGTATACCGATGCATTTCCATTATATCAGAAATCTAATATATTATCTCTATCACAATTAATAATATTTGAAATAGCTAAATTTATTTATATTTTTTTGACAAACCGCTCACCATCCTCATTTGACAACTACTTTATTTTAGCAAAAAAAACACATCTTCATTCAACCAGATTTGCAAACTATGATCAATTGGCTGTCCCATTTTTTAAAACCAATAGAACCCAAAACTCCATTAAATATACAAGCCCTTTAATTTGAAACTCTATTCCCTCTAAACTAAGATTAAAATGCTTTAATAAATTTTAAAAAAAAATATAAAAATTTTTTATTAAATTTATAAAAAAAAGCAATAATAATAATATCTACCGCCCACAGTCTAATGGTACTCCATTTGATTGTTTTTTTTTTTTAATCTGTTTTGATTTGTTTTCGTTTTGTTCGTTCTAGCAATCTGATATGTAAAAAAATTTGATTTAAACGTGTTGTTACTTCGAATCGAATAAATCTCTTTGCTATTTAAAGGGAGGCTACTTGACTCGAAGACTTAACAGTCCCCTCGTAGTCTCCCTGTTATTTTCAAACAACATTATTTTAATGTATGCTTTTTCTTGTTTTTTTTGTGTTATTTATATATATTTTTTTGAATTTGACAAATAAAAAGTTTGTCTGTCTGTCTAGTATACTCCAATTGTTATTTATCGACTCTCATTCAACCCTTTGCTTTTCATGCCTTGGATGTTCCTATTGACCACTTTGAGAAACACGAGTTCAGACTAATCAGCTGTCCAACTGTTTTTGAAACGCTTATAAGGGCTACCCCATTATTCGATTTAAAATATTTCAGTACATTTTCAGAAAAAGTTTTTAATCAGAATTTTCAACTAAACATAAATAACAAAGTACTTTTCTTTTTTTTACAAAAAACAGAATGTTTAAAAGTGATGTCATGTCCTGCTTTTGTGTATATGTTTTTCATAAATTGCTGCAAATTTTTGTATTTTTCATATTAATAGCTTTTCATTTTTTTTTTTTTTTTGGGTAGTAAAAAGAAAGTGTTTTTTTTATAACCCATTTTTAAAAGAGTACGGTTTTATTTTAAAGTTTTGTTACAACTTACGCAAAATCAGAAAAATAATTATTTTTTTCAAAAACTCAAATGTGTTTTTCTGTTTTATTTTAATGTTTATTTACTTACAGTAGATGCTCGGCCAAACTGTATAGGCTAGTATTTTTTTATTGTTGTTTTTCAGAAAAATCGCAGTTCTTAGTAGCAGTTATATCACTTATAATTAGAACCATTGCATAGTTAAATTACTTTGAAATATTTGGCGTTGATGAAGATTAAAAGGAAGTTATTTAGGAAATCGTCCCACAAGAAACCAACTTCAATGTACAATTGAGTGCCCTTGTTGAAGAAACTAATTTCAATTGGCGAAGTAATCGAAAGCAATTGACACAAAACAACGCTCGATACAGAGTACCATTTGATATTCCAACTGAAGTCGTTAATAATCTTGACGTTCGTGCCACAATAACCGGTAAATTCTTTTGAAACCGTTGACTCTTTTTGTGTTTGGTAAAACATGAGAATACTCTACAGAAATATAATAACGCATATAGTATGCAAGCATCTGATACAAGATTTTTCAACGAAATATTGACGGAGTAATTTTATTTTTATCGGACAATGCAGGTATGTATTAACCTTGAATATTGTCTACCAAATGATTTAGTCCATCCTTTGATATTCAAAAATCTATGTTAGCGTATCGGCAGCGTGATCGAGTGGTTAAAGCGCCGGGCTCATAATCAGCACGGTCTCAGCTCAAAACCCACACGCGCCATTCTGTTGTGTCCTTGAGAAAGACACTTTACGACACTTTCCTTTGCTTGGTGGTCTTGGCAAGTAATTCTAAATTTAAATCATATCTCTCTTAAATTACAAGCGGACAGCAATATTTTAGTATCTTCGGAAGCAGATCGGGGTAATTGCTTACCCTATGTATTAGTGCCTCCGTCGCTTTCCTGCGAGTCAGGAGTATAAATATAGAGATTAAAATAAAATAAAAATAAAAAGTGTAATATATCGGTCAGGAATCATAGTGTTACCAAAAAGAGTTTCTATGTAAGCTTTATTACGTATTTATTAGCTAAATAAACTCTTACCCGAAACCGCAACAAATCAATCAGATCAAGAAGAAAAAGAAATTTCAAGTTGTTTTAAGTTTATTTTATAACTTCACTTGCTGTTTTTACTAGAAAAAAAAAGTCTATTGGGTATAACTACCGATATAATCTTCTTCTTCTCCTTTCAGCCTTTCCCGTTAGTCAGGGGTGGCCACAGCGTATCATTATTCTCCACATCTTTCTGTCTTCAATGTCCATCTCCTTCGCACCAACTTCCTTCATATCTTCTTTTACCACATCTAAAAATCTTCTCTTTGGTCTCCCTCTTCTCCTCTTTCCTAGAAACTCCATTTCCATCATCTTTCTTCCTACATACTCTTGGTCTCTCCTCATGACATGTCCATACCACCTCAGCCTGTCCTCCCTCATCTTCATTCCTAACCGTTCTACCTTAACGGTACTCCTGATGTGCTCGTTTCTAATCTTGTCTTTTCTCGTCACTCCCATAGCAAACCTCAACATTTTCATCTCTGCGACTTCCATCTCTTTCACTTGTTTCTTTGTGACTGCTACTGTCTCAAGTCCATACACCATTGCTGGTCTTACCAGTGAACTGTACACTTTTCCTTTTACTCTAGCTGGTAACCTCTTGTCACAGATTACTCCTGATACTCTTCTCCATCCGATCCATCCTGCCTGTACTCTCTTCTTTACCTCCCTCTCACAACCACCACTTTCTTGTACCGTTGATCCCAAATACTTAAATTCCTTTACTCTTGGCACTTTTGTGTCCTCCATCTTTACTGTTTCGTCATCATTTCCTCCATTTATGCAAAGATATTCGGTCTTTGACATACTTACTTTCATCCCTCTTCTTTCCAATGCATACTTCCAGGATTCTAATCTCCACTCCACTTCTTCCCTGGTCTCTTCACAAATCACAATATCATCAGCAAACAGCATCGTCCATGGTGGTTCTCTTCTTACTTCATCTGTTAGCCTGTCCATTATCACTGCAAACAGGAATGGACTTAACGCTGATCCCTGGTGTAGTCCAACCTTAATTTTGAAACTTTCTGTAGTTCCTACTGCACACCTCACCACTGTTTCACTTCCCTCATACATATCCTGTACTAGTCGCACATACTTTTCCACAATTCCAGATTTTCTCATACAGTACCACAGCTCTTCTCGTGGAATCCTGTCGTAAGCTTTCTGTAGGTCCACGAATACACAATGTAGCTCTCTTTGACCTTCCCTGTATTTTTCCATTAACATTCTTAGAACAAACATGGCATCGGTGGTTCCCTTTCCTGGCATAAATCCATATTGCTGTTTGCTGATCTCCACTCTATCCCTTAACCTGGTTTCAATAATTCTTTCCCATACTTTCATTGTGTGGCTCATTAGCTTTATTCCTCTGTAGTTTCCACAGCATTGTGCATCCCCTTTGTTTTTATAGATTGGGATAAGCACACTCCTTCTCCATTCTTCTGGCATCCGTTCACCCATTAATAGTCTGTTGAACAGTCTGGTCAAAAACTTTATCCCCATCACTCCCATGCACTTCCAAACTTCTACTGGCAACTCATCTGGCCCAACCGCTTTACCTTTTTTCATCCTTCTTAGTGCGTTCTTTACTTCTTCTCTACTGACACAATTTACCTCTACGTTAACCACTTCTGTTTCCTCTGTCCTAGGTTCTCTGTTATTTTCCTCGTTCATCAGTTTCTCAAAGTACTCTTTCCATCTCTTTAACACTGCCTCTGAATTTATCATAACATTACCATTTTCATCCTTTATAACCCTCACATGCTAAACATCTTTTCCTGCTCTGTTTCTCTGCCTAGCCAATCTGTACAGCTCTTTTTCACCTTCTTTTGTTTCCAATCTAGCATACAAATCATCATACACACGTCCCTTTGCTATTGCAACTGCCTTCTTTGCCTTATTCTTCTTTTCTTTGTATACCTTTTTAGTATTTTCATCTTTTATTTTGTCCCATGCTTTCTTTGCCTCTTTCTTTACTTTTATGCTCTCCTGAACTTCCTCATTCCACCACCATGTCTCCTTGTCTCCTTTTCGTTTCCCAAATGTCACTCCCAGTACAGTTTCAGCTGTTTTTCTTATCATTTCTGCCGTTTTGTCCCACTCATCAGGTAACCCATCCTCGCCTCCCAAAATCCTGGTCACCTCTTGTCTAAACGCTTCTTGATAGCTTGTCTCTTTCAGTTTCCACCATCGTATCTTTGGCTTTAATTTCTCTGCTTTTTTCTTTTTCACCATAAGAGCCATTTTGCATACCACCATACGGTGCTGCTTTGCGACACACTCATTCAATATTACCTTACAATCGCACATTTCCTTCAGGTTTCTCCTTCTGCACATCACATAATCTACTTGGGTACTTTTTCCTCCACTCTTATACGTCACCCTATGTTCATCTTTCTTCTTGAAATAAGTATTGAAAATCGCCAAATCCATCCTTTTCCCAAAATCCACAACCATTGATCCTTCCTTATTTCTTGTTCCAGCACCATACCTCCCCATTATTTCCTCATCCCCTATGTTTCCTTCGCCCACATGTCCATTTAGGTCTGCACCAAGAACTATCCTCTCTTCTTTTGATATACTTTTTATCAATCCATCCAGGTCTTCCCAAAAATCATTGTTCTCCTCCATGCTGTTGTTAACCTGTGGAGCATATGCGCTTACTATATTTAGGATGGACCCATTTACCTCCAGCTTTATGGCCATCAGTCTGTCCGACACCCTCTTCAACTCCAAGACACTTTCAGCCAGCTTCTCCCTCAGCACTATCCCTATCCCATTTTTTCTTCCATCAGCTCCGTAGTAAAATATTTTACATCCACCTCCAATGTTCCTTGCTTTACTCCCTTTCCACTTAGTTTCTTGTAGGCACAATATGTCTACATTCCTTCGCTCAATCATATCTGCCAGCTCTCTTCCCCTTCCAGTCATCGTACCAATATTTAAGGTACCCACCCTTATGAATGAGCATCTTCCTTTCCATGCTTCTCGCTGCTTCTTTACTCGCCTTCCTCCTCTCTTTCTGCTCTTATTTTCACTTTGTTTAGCAGTAGCATAATTTCCGCAGGTGCCCTGCTGTGCGACACCTAAGGCGGTCGTTGGTAACCCGGGCCGCGACCGATCCGGTATGGATTGACAATGATTACGCATTTGTATAAATCTGGCAAAAAAGTTTTACGCCGGATGCCCTTCCTGCCGCAACCCTCCCCATTTATCCGGGCTTGGGACCGGCATCAAGAGACACAGAAATGTGCCTCTGATGGCTGGGTATGACTACCGATATAATAATCATAGAATTTATGAGGTTCATCGCTCGCAAATATGACATAAATATTTGTGGTATTTTTTAAGTGTTATGTTGTGACATTAACCAGATAAATTCACTTCTGCCTAGTAAAAACTGATTTAACAATATAGAGTATTAACTTGAAGAATAAAACAATGCCATGCACTCATAGTCATTACATTTCGATCTTATCGTATAATTATCATCGCTTTTGATTTAATTTTTGAAAACACTATAAGATTTCTGAGTTGTTTATTGATTTAGTTTAGATCTCCAAACATTTCGTTTACACGCGCACTTAAAAAGTTTTTAAATAATAAATTAAGTAAAAAAATTATAATTGTAAGAAGATGAAAATTTGATAAAATTTGTTAGTGCTGCTAAATCAGGGGTGCACAACCTGCGGCCGTGAAATTGTACTTCAAAATGCACGTTGTGGCGGCCGTGCATTGATTAAAATGTTTTGCAACGTGACTGTTAAGAAATAACTGTTAGGAACAGTTATGATTTGCTAATTGTTACTTTAATTAAGACCAGGGGCGTCCAACTCGTGGCCCGCGTAAAGGTTTTGAGTGGCTCGCGCAGTGTTTTTTGAAGCCCTCTGTCCTGTCAATTTTGGCAGAAGTTGAAGACAAATTTGATGTGAAGGCCCTTTTTTTTCGATTTTTATCAAGTTTGGCTCGCGTAAAGATTTTGAGTGGCCCGCACAGTGTTTTTTGGAGCCCTGTGTCACTATGATTTTGATTTTGGTGCAAAAAGCAGCAAATCGGAGACTGATTTCAAGTGAAGACTTTTTTTTTTAGAGATCACTATAATTTTGATGCAAAAAGTGGGGTGTTTTCTTTGTATGACCCGCCAATATTTTTTGTGCGTCAAAATGGCCCTCGGCTCAAAAAGGTTGGACACCCCTGCACTAGGATGAAATAAAAAAGAAACTTGTATGGGGGGAATTTCGGGTTAGTTTCACCAAAAAAATTACTGGCAATAGATGGTGGGGCGATAAAAGGAAAGTACCGAATTTTTCTTGACTCGATGGCTGCCGCAAGTTAAAACTAACTTTGTATTGCGGCCGGCAATAACAAAAAGGTTGTGCGCCGTTGTGCTAAATACTTGCCCTATGTTGGATATTAGTTGTTAATAAAACTCACTTTATTGCCTGTAGTACAACCACTGTAGTTTGCAACATAATTTGTATAAACTTTTCAGTCTTTATCAATGCTTTATTTTCACGTAATTTGACTTTCTGCATCTCTGTAAAATTTCATTTAGAGTTAAGGTCATCTCGCTGCGAGCTGCTAACCATGCACTTTTTAATTAAAAACGGCAAAACAAATAAATAATATACAATTATAAGACAATTTGCGAATATTGAAATAAATGAAATTAATGGAGAGGATGCACCTATTATGCAATCACTATTTAACAATAAAAAAAATTATGTTATATTAGAAGCTTAATTTGTTAAAACACACTGGATAAAGATTCTAGGACGATTCACGTGAAACGCATCTCAATTAAAATTCTTCAATTAAAATTTTTCAATTAGGCGGTCTGCCTAATTGAAGAATTTTAATTATTATATTAGAACGCTTAAAATTACAGTACAAGACTGAAAATTAACTATAGATATATGAGGTTAAAATTAATATTAATAATAAAGTGTGACCCCTATGTCTGCCAGCGAGTTTAAATAAGTTACCTTAGTTAAAAATTAATATTAAACTTATCAATATTTGTTATCTTACTCAAAAAATTCAAGTAAATTGTGCTACTTAAAAATTAGAATCAAACGCATCAATATTTGTTGATAATTTTTACAAAATAAATTGGTTTTTCAAGGTCATTATTTATATTTTTGTGAAAATATTTTTTTGATTCAGAAACAGTGGAGTCCATGGTCTTTTTTAAATTATCAATCTTGCCTCCCATAACAAATAAATTTTCAGGTGTCGGAGAAGGAGTCTTATCATATCGTTGCATCTATCGAACAGTTGTCGACGAAGAAAGCTGTTATTTTAACATCGATTACAATACCAATATTTTAAATCTGGATGAAATAGAAGAAATAAGAGGAGGAACTACGAATTTAAAAATGCGTATGACTGTAAGTAGAAAAAAACATTGGTTGTAAAATACAAAAACAGAGAAAAAGTAAATCTACTTCTATATGTTGTTTTAACTGTTTTTTGTTTCTTTCAAAGACACTCGAACATTCGATTAATTGCTGAACTGTCGGTTATGTATGATTCGTTTATTTCATACAGCAGCGGTTCTCGACCAGCGGTTCGTGAACTGTTAAACATATTTTAGTTTAGAGGATACTATTGTTTTGTTTTTCTGAATTTGTTAATTCTAATTTAGTAAATATTTGAAGTCTGGAAAAAATAGCTTATGTTTTTTATTAGATTTTTATGGTATCAACGAATAGGGAGAAATTTATGTTTAACTTCAATAAAGCGTGGCTCGGCACGTTAAAGACGATTAACAAAAAAAAGCTCATTCTGTAAAAGCAGAGAATTTAACGATTCCATAAAAATTACGAGAAACCAATTTGATTAGCGAAGCATTCAATCGATTACACTGGACAACAACAAAAATTTTTTGTTACGCAACTAACAAGATGGTGATTTTGGCTGATTTGGGGGCCCGAATTTCAAAAATGACATTAGTTTTCTTCTATCACGTCACGCTTTTGAGGTAGCCACATGTACCAATTTTCTCTGATTTTATACAGCGCACATAGTCATGATGCACTATGTCGCATTAAACAAACGACTGCAACAGACAACAAATGTATTTTTTTTCGCAATATATCGTGATAAACGGCTTTAAAAAATTTTAATTCATTTGGCTTTTCTTTTGTATGACGAGCCCTAGCTCTCACGTTGTAATTATCAGCAGAAATCTCCCATCATATTGGCATCAAAACGGCCCTGGTATCACTCTTCTATGACGGATATATCCTGGTGAAATCTCTCTCCTTGTTCATCAATTACTTTGCCAAGATTAGAGGAAAGAAATCCAAGTGGGAATGCAGAAAATGTATTTTTAACACTTAGAACGGCCCGAACGGTCATTTTGACCGTTTTAAAATTTTAAGAGGGGATATTTTTTTTACAAAAATCGCATCGGTGTAAAATTTCTTGACTTTTTCTAATTAATTGGCAGGAACTGTGATGCTGAGTATCAAACCAAAAACTCCTTTTACAAATATTTTAGTAGGTGGTTTACCTCCAACGGCCGTTAACGGTCATTATGACCGCTAAACAAAAACCATTGTTCTGAACCTCCTGCTGTACGTTATAAGACCGAATCGTCTCTATGACACGTATGACTCGTTTTCAAACATTGACTTTCTATTTTCCGATTGTCACAGACTTTGTTCGAGAATTCTAAAGGACCAGTTGAGCTAGGCAACCCGAATTCCTGCGCTGAAACAAAGCTGTGTCTAAATTTTATTTTATTCCGGCTCAAGAAGTAGTCTTGCTATGAGCCTGAAGCTTTTGTACAGTTGGTTTGAACGAAAGCTCGGATTGCTTCGTTGAGGACTCTTCTTCACACACAAACAGAAACCACTATTTCTAATAAGAACGAATGTATTACAAAATTCACGACCGACGAAATTCTATTCCACGCTTTGCCAAACTGCAAAGCGAAATCAACACTATAACTTGCTTCAATCAACACAAATAATTCTACCTCTGTAGAACACAACTCCAAAACACTGGCGCAAAATAAATTCAACACTCGTCCCAAATTCTACCTCCCCTTCAAGGCAACACTTTTACGCTTTAGGCGTCTCTCTCTCTCGCAGTCTGTTTTATTCGTCTTTATTTATCTCTTTACGCATCGCCTCGTAGATAAAAATCACGTGCCGACGAAAATTCTAGTCTATGCGGGATTTAACTAGGACTCCCCAGAGAGATCGCTATGCTCGAATGCGTCAGAACATTCCAAAATTATCAAGCTATAGTGGCGCTCCGGCAAAACATATTACGTCATTACTGTTGGCGAGAAGAAAAGAGAGAGAAAAATACATGCATCGCGCAATAGAAAGCGCATCGGATGTTATATTACATAATACAGGAGCAGCGCTCAAAGAGACAAATTATTATCTTATAATAAAACCACGAATTACTTTTAACAGGGATAAACTACATCGTTATGATTAAATTTATTAGTAATGAAGTGTGACACCGATGAATTGGCTTTATTTGTGATATCACAGAGTCACCAGAAAAAAAATGCACAACTCAGAAAGCAGTTATAATAAATTTTCCCAGTTATCAGTTAGCATTGGAAATACAGTTGACTGACTTCAGATTATGAAAGAGTTTGTGAAACAGAAATAGGTTATTTTATGTTTTGATAACTACGGGCTTTCATCGGCATTCAGCCCAAGGTGCTGGTCGGTTATTCTCTACAAATAGCACCCCGCCCACTTCCTCAGGCAGAAAAAACAGCAAAATAAGTTAGTAAGTTGATCATAAATGTTTGTAATAAAAGCATTGTGTTTATGCCCAATTAGTGCTAACCTATTCTGGTTTTACAGGTGAAGCAAGCTACTTGACTAAGAAATATAACATAGTGAAATCTATTATATCACGTCTGAAAGACCAAAACGTATTATTGAAGTTATTGTTATTCTCACATCTATAGACGAGGATGATTCTAGAGGGGAAAGTGAAACAGAAGAAAGCGACATGTTAGATGAGATGAGCGACAATGAAGAAACTGAGCAAATTGATGATGCACAACGCTTTGCTCATGTAGGTGATTTACAAACTTCTGACACTAACGTTGAAACCCATTCTGCTACATGTTTTGATGATGATTCTGGTTCGGGCGCTGCTGAAAGTTTGAGCACACACGATACAGCAAGAGATAGCACAAAATGGGAATTTATGAAATTCTGTGTAGAAGCACGAGAAAGGCGTGCAACTCGGAATGTCCTAACTGAGTAATCAGTTTTATCACGCTTTGCCCTTAGAATGGCAGACTCCTCTGTCGGTACTTTTCAAGTTATACTTGATAACCATATGCTCAAACACATTCAGCAATGCACCAATGTAGAAGCTTGAAGAGTCTTAGGCAATGAAGAATGGAAGGTTTTACTTTGTGAGCTCAAAGCATTTATTCCACTGCTATATGTACGAGGGGGTATGGTGGCAAAAACTTTCACCTTTGCAATTTTTGTAATAAAGAATGGGGCGTATCATTTTTTCAACAAACCATATCGAGAAATAAGCCCAAGAAAAACGTCTGTACTTTTAGTTCTCCGCATAGCCTATGTCTGTTGAGGTTGGCGAATCTGAGAAAAAGAAACAGGAATTTTATAACAAGACCAAATGTGGTGTTGACGTGGCTGATCAAATGGCCAGGCAGAATTCAGTCAAAGCAGAAACCCGTCGGTGGCCCGTTACTATTTTCTACAACATTCTCGATTTGGCAGGCATCAATGCATTTGTGCTCTACAAAAAACGAACAGGTGACAAGGTTTTAAGACGAGATTTCTTATTTCTTGTTCAAGTTTGCTACTGAACTAAGTGAAGACTACATCGTTGAAAGATCAAGCAGAAACACTACTATTGCTAGGCCTCACCAACTATCAACAGTTCCTAAAAACACCAAAGCGGAGAAGTGTAAACAATATGAAAAATAGCTGCAAACTGCACTTGAAACAAAACTAGCAAAATTTGTTTCAAGTGCAACAAAACCGTATGTGGCAAGTGTACCGCCACGGAGCTTTCAGAATGCGTTATATGTGCGACAACGCAATTACGAAAATTTTTTCAATTTTGTCTCCTGTTTGTGACCTTTTTTTCAAACAAAACTGTTTTTTATGGATAGATTGATTGAGTTACATGACCTGAGTATTTGTTCAACATTTAAGCTGCAACCACACCACGCATATAATAGTAAAACAGCGTTTTCGGAGAAGCGGTCAAAATGACCGCTGCTGGCCGTTGAGGGCTTATCACAAGTCCGGCCGTTCTATTGTTAAAGACATACGAGCTCCAAATTGCTCATATGCTTTCAACTTGCAATCGTCATGACCAATCAGCATATTGGTCATGACGATGATTCCCCAAGAAGTTAGCGTCAATTGATTTTAACGTATACCAAACAGCCAATTCTAACGGATTAAGTCGAGAATCAAACTCCTCATTTGGCATTGGTTTCCTAATTTCAGGACCCACAAAAACTCAAGCTTTCAATTTTACATCACTTTTATTATATCCAAAAAAATCTTTGAGAAAATTTGAAGCCATAGCCATTCCGGTCCATCTTTTCTCAAAATTTTTTCGTCAAACCAAGCTTGATATGTAGAGGCAGTAAAAAGACATTTGCAAAGTCAACCAAAGGCCGATGTTAGACTTTATGTCTTCCGATTTGGGAGCTTTGTCAAAGAGGCCATACTTTTACTGCATAGTGATTGCTGTCTTGCCGACTGTTTTACGAGTATAGACATAAAAAGCACATATACTTTGTGTACCCTAACTGCAACCCGAGAAAGAGAAAAACAACTTTCAGATTACTGCAAGTTTTTCAGTTATACTTGGAATATTCTTAGAGATTGAGAAGAATCTTCTTTGTAGCATAGGTTTCCTTACTGAGAATGCTGTAACCCACGGGAATTAATAGTTTAATATTACCATTATGCAATAACACGCTTTTAAGGCTTGTTTTGCTGGAGTCGATGAACAACCTCCAATAAGTAGGATTCCAGTTCGGTCATCAACCCATCTATGTCTTTGCAATAGCATATATTTTTTGCACTCGCAAATAACGAGCAAGGTTTTGATTGCGGCTGGGAAAGGACGAAATGGTTGTTCGTGGTTCCAGTAGATTCCGCTGTTGGGCCTGGACCCCAAAACTCTGCTTTCTCTTTATATAGATACAGATCACGCACAAAGTCATTTAGGCATTTCTGATTGATGAGGAGTGGCGCAGACACATGTTGAAAGGAGGGATCTGATTCAATAAGTTTCTCCTCATTTTCATTACCGGTATTCGCACGTTCATCAACATACAAGCTGTCTTTTTTTCAGTTGGAAGCTGAGATGCAGGCAGATCTGGGCCGTGGGAAATTGGTTTAATGGCTGACCTGCACACTTTAGAGGAAATTTTGCAGCTATTTTTTCGAAAAAATTCTCTGTTGTTTGTCATGCAGAAGTAGTAATCAGTAACGTGATCACTCTGCTCACGCCAAACTATGGCAACAGAAAAAGGCATTTGCTTCCGTTTACCATTCAGCCGAAAGAGAAGACTCGTTCTGCAACGGTTGCAGCAAATATGTGAGGCCATTTTTTATCTTGGTCGCCTACTTGGCATGCAAAATAGTGCTTATATGCATATCTTATTCTGTTGTTCAGCTTTACACGGTGACAAGACGAGTATACTCGCCGCAGACATAACAAAAGTTGTCAGGGTGATTAACACAATTACGTTTAGGGATGAAAGCATCATTGTAACAAGTTGTTTTAAATCAGTAATTTCAATGGTTATATAACAGATCTAAGCACAAAATACAAGTAAAATTAATCATTTTCTCTAAAATTCCGAACTGTCGAGAATTTTACTTAAACTCGGTAGCTAATAGTACTTTGCTAAATTAAAAACATTACTGACAAAGTCTGACATTAATACCGTTTAAGTATCTTGTTATGAAACATTACATCAATTGTTGCAACCCAAAAAAAGTAGTTTGAAGTAATAAGTTTTAATTGTTTATCAATATAAGACCTCATTGTTGCGACTGCATTTTAAAGTGGACCCGGATTGGAATGAAAGTAAGTGGAATAAAATGCAGATATCTCAATTTCTAGACGTGATAGAAAAAACTTGACTGCAGATTTGGGCTCAGCACACCTGAAGCATTCGGAAATGATTGTTTTTTTGCGGCGTAACATTTTGTTGTTGACCAGTGTTATCCAATGCCAAGCAAAATGACGACAGTGTTTAAATGAAAAGAGCGCGTTCGATTGGATGTTTTTTCGAAGTTTTTTTATGTTTTTTCACCGCTAATACATTTGACTGAAAATTCTTCTATAGGTGACAGTTTCAGCCCGTTATAACTCGACAGGGATGTCGATAATTGAAGTTGTGTTGTTGTCGGGTTTTGCTCCCGTTGAGAGGACTGTGCTTCAGTTATTGACTTCAAATCGACAAGACGGCATCAGTGAGTTTTGTTTTATGAGTGAATCAAACATTTATGAATCGATCAAAGTTGATTGTGTTTTGAAGTAACAAACTTTTTAAACAAACAATTAAAAACTTAAGTCGATTCTTTTCCTACAAACACAGCAACGGGGTTTCACGTGGATTTTACGCAAATTTTATGTGATTTACGTGAAAACCACGTGAATTTTTTTCGTAATTCACGTGGTGTGTTTGCTGGATGTTTGGCTCAAAGTGTTTTAAAAACCCGGATAACGATATTTTTGCAGAAACTATCATTTTTGCTATTTATTGTTCTAATTTGTAGGAAAAGGCAGAGGTTTTAAAGGTCAATCCATTAGAAAAAAAACAACGTCTTTTTTTAAATTTTTTATTTTGTTTGTTTGTTGCTTATTTAATAACCAATGGCTATCAATTTTGATCTTTTTCTATTTTCTTTGTGAGGCGGCATTGACCTCATCATTGTAAGTAAGCAGTGATATGCTGTTTAGAAATTTGTCATGAAGTGCCATTTGCGAAAGCACACCAGTAACAACTTAGACAAACTGAGCATCAAACTCTCGTTCTTTTGCTCGTAAGTCAGAGTATTATCACACTAAGCTTTCTTGCCGGTATATCAAAGGTCTTCCCAATAACACAACACAAATGTTAGCAACAATTAAATTGAGTCTTTGTCGATTATAGAGCCATGCTTCAAGTGAATCGCTTATATTCTTGTCATCATTTTAAACAACCTGTCTTATGGGATTACGTCAAAGCGTTAAACTTTAACAACCCCTCTAGCGATACAGTTACTTGCTTTCGCAGATGCCACAATACCGCAAAAAATAAAGTATTTTTTTTTAAAAACATTACTGAAGCAAAATAAACATTCCAAGAAAATGTTTTTTGGCGGCAGTTTGATTGAATGAAAAAGAACTTTAAAGCGTCAGCAATCGACATGGCTTCAACTTAATGTGGCGTTCTTCCTCACTCAACGAAACTACCAAAAAAAGACAACATTTTCTTTGAATAATTATTTTGCTTCATACATATAAATACATTAACTGCAAATTTTGTGAAGTATTGAAAAAAATACTTTATTATAATTTAAAGCTCTTTCTAATTTGTAAAATGGATTTTATTAAATATTTCTCGTAATGTTTTTTAAAATTATCTAACTGAATTTTGGTTTTATGATTATTTTTTAAATCTCTACTTGTCCTCTCACCTGCAGGAAAGCATCAGAGGCCATATACTTAGGACAAACGTCAAGCGATTATCCAGACCCACTTTCGAAGAAGCAAAAATAAAGCTATCCGGTTAAAATTTTTAATTTGGTTTTTTAGTTTTTGTTTGAAGATACAGTATGTCCGCCAAGACAGTCATATAAAGGAAAGTGTCATAAAAAGTGTCTTTCCCCAAAGATGACAAAATAACGCGAGCTGGTTTCAAATCACGATGCTTCCATCACATTCGCCATCGATACGACGCTCTTGACCAATCAGTTTCAAATACACATTACTCTATTTAAACTACAACATTATGTATTTTTCAAACACAATTATCTAATAAGATAGAAAATCTTTTTTCATTGAAACTCAAATTTTTAAATCTTTGATTATATTATATTTAGTAAAAGTACGTAGATATCATCTCATTAACCGAATTTCGTCACTCATTATCAAAGTGTTAGATGATTAAAGCTTATTCTTTCGTTAAAATATAAACTTTTTGATCAAAAAAAATCTGAAAAAGAACAACTCAATAGAATTAAAATTTGAGAATTTAATCGACTTTTAAATTATTAATTTTTAACTAACAGTCATTTTAATTATTTAAAATTCTTAAATTTTTTTATTTGCTTGAGCTCTGTGTGATGTCATAAGCTGTCTATAGACTTCATTGTCCATCATAGTTTTCCGGCTGTGATCTAACTAAAATGTCCTATTTTTAAGTTATGAAGCCAAAAAAAGTTCAAAGAATAACGAGCTTTAGGTTTAATGTAAATCTTGTTCTATTTATATTATAAGTAAACCAATGTTGTTTTTTTACAGTTGATCGCTACGAAATTAGTGATGTCAGCATTGTTTTTTATGTACAAGAAATCCCTGTGGACCAACCCGTTGTTTTAGTCTTTGATATGGAACAAAAAGTTTACATTCCTTTGCCAGAGCCAGCAAAAATAAATGTTTATGATTACTATGAACCATCTGTAAGTAAAATGACGCAAAACAATTACTGTAATATCTAAAAATGAATTAAATGTTTGTAAAAGACTTGTGCAAAGTCTGGTTAGTCTAAACCGCGGCCGCGGGCCCCATGTGCCCGCGACAATATATTCTGTGGTTTGTTGAAAAATTATAAACATTTTAAATCCTGTCTATTTGGAATTTTTGCCCTGCAAACATTTTTTCTGCTGGTACGCCTCATTTAATTCGTCGCAGATCCACTGCGGCAAGTTTTATTCTATCACAAACACAACGAAATTGATCACTTCTGGTTGCGCGGAAAATGAAACTGAAAATGAAGGAAACAGTAACATTTGCAAATGTGCAGAAGGTGCTTGCATGATCTGCAGGTACGATTGCTTGCTAAATTAATGAATAAAGATGCGCAAGTTATTTGTTTTATTTGCTGAAATTATGCAGGCTACTGCCAAAAACAGCATATGTAAATAGTAACAATAAAGATAGAATCAATGCTATTTTATTTATAATGTATTCATGCGTTTGTTTGCTTTTAGAAACCGTTACGAACAAGTACATGAAACGTGTGCCGTGGTCGCAGGTGATCGAAATGAGTGTGGCGGCTGCCCCCAGGGCAACTGTACCAATTTATGGAAATCTACGTGTGACGAAAATAAGTTAGTATAGTGTTGTTATTTTAAAAAATTTTCAAATTCTTTTTTTGTTATTCGTAACAGAGCATCAACTTTTTTTTAATGAATAGCTATTGTCACATTTTATTTTTTTTGTAGTTTAACTGGTCTTAATAAAAGAGTAAAAATTTCTTTGTCATTGTCGCACTTCATTCGCAATGTAATCTTAACTTTATAGCTTTATAGTTGATTTTAGGTTTAAGCGTTTTATTTTGACGTAATCTTTTTGATATTAGGAAGTGGTTGCATATAATCAATATACAAACACCCCACTTGATTTAATTTATTCTTTTCTTGTATGTGTTCTAATTGTTTGTTTTTTTCATTTTTAATTCTGAGCACGTGACAAACAGATTAAGAGCAAGTGACCTTCAAACGTCTAGCACGCGGGGTTTTAAACTGGGGGGCGCGCCCCTTTGTGGGGCATGATAAGTTTATAAAAGGGGTGCAAGCAACTGGCTACAAAATGAATAGATAACTGAATTGACATGAAATAAATAAATAAGAAAGTATGACATGATTTATTGAGGTATAATTTTTATAGATTCTACTGTGAGTAGTCAAGTGGTATCACAACCCGTGATATGTTATGAAAATCTCAGCAATAACGCAATGAGAACAAGTCGTTTGTAGGGTCGTCTTCAGACAAAACGCCCTGGCCATAAAAATAAGCCTTTAGTTTTTTCAAAAGAAAAAAATCTATCCGAAAAAATTGAAATTTGCATGTAAATGAGTGCTTTTGCCAATATTCGTTTGCAGAAATATTAGAAGCGTCGTTTGAAATCGCTCACATGATTGCTATTGAGAAAAAACCTCACAATATTTGTGCTGGTTTTGTGTTGGAAAAACGTGCAGCAAAAAGATAGCAAAAATTTGACTATCGGATTGTACGATCAAAGTACCCATTGACATCAACTGTCAAGTTTTCAAAAAGTTACAAGCCTTATCTTTTGTTTCAATTCAATGTGATAAAACAACTGATGTTTTCCAATTGTCGCAGTTGTTAGTCTACATTCGTTTCAATTGACAAGAATATGCTGTTTTCAGACCCCTAAAAAACACATTTAGAGCAGAAGATATATTTAAAGTTGTCTTTACATTTGTTGCAACAATAGTATACCTTGGAAAAAATTTGTGGGTGTCTACATTGATAGTCGTCTGACAATGTTTGGATCTCGAAGTGGGTTCATCACGAAGATAAAGGAGAAAATTCCAATGCGGTTAGATCTCATTGCCTGATTCACCGAGAGGCTCCTTCACCTATTGTCATAAAAGATAAGCTTGCAACAATCATACGAATTTTTAACTACGCTAAAGCAACTGCTGTCAATACGAAACTGTTTACCAAGTTTTGAAAAGACATGGATTCCAATTATGAGACTTTGCTTTTTCATATATGCGTTTGGTGAATATGCAAAATTAACTTGTTAGCCAGTATGTATGAAATGAAAGATGAACGTATTCTGTTTTTAGAAGCTCGTGGAGAACAAGCTTTTTTTTGTCCATCAAGTTAAAAGAGTTTTATCTAACACTGGCAAATCTAGTGAATATTTTCGAAGTGTTAATTATTTTAAACTTAATTTTGCAGGGTAGGAATATTGCATTGCATCAATAACTACGATTGTATCAATACTAACTTGAGCTGGTTATCGTCGAACTCAAAAAGAAAATGAATGTTTTTTTGAACAAAATTAATGCCTTAGAGAAAAAGAAAATTGAACTTAAGGCGAGCTTAAAGTCCAGTTGGAGGGTCACCTGCAACTTTTAAAACAAGAATTAGAACACTACTTTCCAGATTTGAGCGACACTAAACTTCCAGAATTAAGGTTGACAAGCAATCGTTTTTGTCTAAACAAGAATATTTTTTTTTTTAATTTGCAGAAGGAATTTTTGCTGCAAAAAACAATTTTAAAGTTGTGACACTGACTAATTTCTGGGAAAAATATGTGCACATATACAAGAGTATAGGTACTGTAGCTATACATACAGAATACATTCCCTCCGCTTTCATTGAATTACCTGTGCAAAAGTAACTTTTCTACACTTTCAGGTATAAAAACAAAACACAGGAACAAACTTGACTTTAAAGCCGATCTGAGGTGCGCTATTAATCTGATCTGATCCGATCTGAAGTCCTTTTTATTAACAAAATTTAGTTGATGTGTTCTGTTCAATGCTGTTAGGTTTTTTAATATGTTGGGGCTTGGGTTTTGTTGGTATTATCGAAAGGGGGGTGCTAGTTTTGTTTCCATCATGAAAGGAAGGCATCTCAAAAAGTTTAAGACTCCCCCCTAGTTTACCATTTTTATCATTTTTCTTTTCTTTATGGAACTGTCAAAAAACAGTGAATCGAACTTTTTCCAGCAAACGCGAGACTTCTAATTACGTAATACAGCAATCGCAAAAAAAACTTTTTAATGCATTTCTTCGACGATGTGAGGTCGAGTTAAATTTGTTGTAAAATTTTCTAATTGATTAAAAAATTTTCTTTTAATAGTGATATTATTTTTTGCAGCGGTAACGATTTTGCTTTTGAAATTACCATCAACAGCATTTCACCACCGGTAATGGGTGAAGTTTTTTATACCTTACGGGCTTCCGTTAATAGAGTGCACAGAACAGGTAATTCGCCGTTCTTGGTTCAGATACTTGATTACAAAAAACAAATCTTGGTTAAGTTGCTATACTAGTTATTTTCAATAGACTTTGACACTATACCTATTTCCATAAGCTGGTTTCTCAACATTTGTCAATTCCGAAACTACTTTTTCCAATACGACTTTTGCTTTATTTTCTTTAATCTTCCTTTCCCATCTCACACGACATGTTTCTTTTTATTTCTCCACATCAGTTTCCTATAGTTGGCGCTGTAAATGTCTGGAAACTTTCTTTGCATCTCTCAACTACTTTCTGTTTTCCTTGCCAATTAATACAAAATGTTTTTCGGTTTCATTAGATTTTGCTTTAAATTTAACGCTTTTGTTCAGTGCTTTTTCCAATCCTATACCATATACAATAAGCAGTTTCTCATGGCCAAATTCTAACAGCTTTACGTGGCAAAATTTTGGTTTGTATTGCCAATAGGTCTGCCATCCTCTATGCCAGTGTTTTCCAACCTTTTCTATATGGCGGCACAGTATTCAGCTATTTAAATTTTCGCGATTCACCCATTATATTGGTTAATAATACAAAGGTCTTTAATGAAAATTTCTCAATGATTTTTCAATTTTTGTCCCAAAATCATGGTGATCTCTAAAAAAAAGGTCTTCACTTTGAATCGATCTCGTATTTCCGTATTTTCTTTCGAAAATCATGGTGATCTCTCATAAAAAAAAAAAGTCTCGTATTACCTAAATACGAGATCGATTCGAAGTGAAGAGAGCTTCGCGGGCCGTACTTTGGATACCTCTGCCCTAATAAGTTTTTTTTCGAAACCTCGCGACACACCTGGAGACCTCTCACAACATAGTCGTGTGTCGCGACACACCGGTTGGAAAACACTGCTCTATACACACAACAAAAGCAACAATTTTTTTCAACATGGCCGTTAAAGTCTTTCAAATCAAAAAACACTTCACTAAAGTGTTTGGTGTTTAGTTCTTTGCCATCTCATCATAAAACTGCTTTTCTCTAATTTTTTTTCACTTTGTGTCGATATATAAAAAAATTTTTACCATTTATTTTCCAAAAGTCATTGCCGTTGTCATAACTTTATCGCTTCTCCCTTAAACCACAATCACACTGTACTTCTTTCTTTATGATTGCATCTATCTGGTTCCAGTTTTTTTACGAATTACCATGACTATTCTATTTTTTCTTTGTTTTTACAAACTCCGGAGCTGCTTGACTGCTTTATCTTACTTTACGTAAATTCCACGTATTCACCTTCCTCTTCCGCTACTCGGTACACACCGCGATTTCCCTTTAACGAAGATTTCCCCGTCCTCCTTTTTAAATAAAAGTAAACTTTCGGCATATGTATTTGACGCTTTTAAAAGATTGCTAAATGCGTAATAATAGTTTTATTGCATTTTGTTGTTATTTTCAACGTTTAAACCAATCGGAATCGGCACAAAAAAATATTTAGTTGTGGTTCATGTTGCTATTTTGGTGGTCCAAAGGACAACCCGGTCAACGAAAGATTTCACCTCGCTGAGTAATTGCAATTTCAAATTCAGTTTAAGAGCAAAAAAGATCATCGGTTTGATTTTTAAAACAGTTTTAACCAGAAATGCCGGTGGGATTGCGGTGAAGACCTTTTTCTATTTTTAAATGCTTAACTGATTTAGATGGCCAAATTCTTGTTGGAAGCGTAGCGAATCCAAAATTATTGCGTTGAAACCAAAATAAAGAGAAAAAAAAAGATCTTCACTTCAATTTTACCGGGATTTTTGGTCGAAAGTGTTTTAAAAATCAATGTGGTAACCTTTCATTTTTGTTTCTGCAAAAAAGGCACATATTTTTTTTCTTGGAGTCCACCAAATAATATTTAGAAGAAAAAGGATCTATGGATTAAAAAAAGTAATATAAAAAAGTTGAGAATGCTTTCTTAAGTTTTCTACTTATTCGTTTCGCAATTATCAAATATTTTTTTGCGGCACAAGAGAAAATAAAATTTAAAAAAATATTGAGTCGAATGCTTTATTAAAAGGCAAAAAAATTGATTCTATTTACTTTAATTCCATTTTTTTTTAATTATCTTTTTTAAAGGTGAACTACAGGAATTACAAAAAATCTTATCATCCTCATTTTTTAAAGATTTCTATCATTTTGCAACTTATTCTATTCAAATAAGTTGTTTGTTTTAAACTGCTTTCAAAAATTAAAAAAAAAAAACCCTATGTACCTAGTGATCGTTTTGAACTTAAAAACGGAAAGTCTCAAAAACTTTTTTGTATAAATATAATCTTGCAAAGGCTATTTTAGAAAATCGAACGGTTTTGTCTACAGTGGCGAGCAAAAAAGTAAGACTATTTTATTTTTATTAGATTTTTTCAAAATAACTTAGTTGAAATTGAATTATATTTCTCAAAAAAAATCAATTAATATTAGATTTAATATAATTTTTTGTGCTCTCTTTAATGATATATTACTTGATAAATATGATTCAATTTTAACAAAGTTATTTTAAAAAAGTCTTACTTTTTTGCTCGCCACTGTATATCTCTTCAGAAGGTTACACTAGAATAAATCGTCGAACAGATAATAATTGTACGCAAGAATTTAAAGACAAGTTTTGATGGCTAAAGACTCTTTAAATGAAAAGTTACATGATATCTTACAATGAAATTTAGAAGTACATTCCACCGAGGAAAAAATTATTACAATTTTGTGAAGCAGATTTTTCTAAAATTTTATGGAAAGATTCTAAAATAGAACAAAGACATTCAAACTTACACGAATAGTAATAATCTAAGTTGTTAAAAACTTTTTCTACCGAAATGATTTGGGTTTACAGGATTTGACAAAAATATATCGAGTACAAAAAATAAAAGTCGCATCTTGCTTTTGAAAAAATAGAAAACTAGTTGTCTTTGAGGTGAGCGTCACATTTTTGATCGTTTTGCAAAAAATTTTCAATCGCTGATTCATCCAGAAGCATAGATTTTATTAATTTACAGTGACATTCCGTCTGTTTTTGTTCTAGACTTTTTCAGTTGCAAACAGTTTAATCACTTTGACGGATCTTGCAAATGTTTGGAAGTTTGTTCGACTTATTGTTGATTGCCATGGCACAAGTATTTAAATACGACATTACTTGGTTGAAAAGTCGGAAAAATAGCTTTTGGAATTACATATAAAACCAATCTTGATGAAAAGTCTATAGGTGGTTGAATAGCCCTATAACTATTAGTAATAAATAATTTGGAATCAGATTTCAAAGATATTTTATCAATCCAAGTTAATTTTAAATAAACAAGACACTTTTAAGGGTCTTCTTCAAGATTTTGCTGAAAGCGTAGAACTTATTTTTTAGATTATAAAATTAAAATAAATTCTAGAGAGCTATTCCTTGTAAAATTGGAAAAATATATTGTTGACCAATAGTTTTTAATTTAATCAAGATTTAAAACATATTTTGCGAGTAATAATATGGAAGCGGTTAATTTAGTAACCGATTCCGTTTCCACCGTTTCAGCTTCCACACTAAGTTTAGCTTTTATTTTAAGAAAAGTACGCGAAAAATAATCATAGCAAAAAAGAAATTAAAAATTAACAACAAGACGAAGCAATAATCTTTATTATCGCTTTGCCTATTATGTAGTTTCAGATCACTTACAGCCATAAAGTTTTAAAACTGTAAAATGCACATTAGCTAATTAAGCCTCTGATGTGCTTTTTTATATTTTTAAAAAAAGAAAGCAATAATAAATTTGAACCACCAAGTTAAATAGGGCAAAAATTGAATTATTTTGAAGATTTATTGGACGTAGGTTAAGAAATGAACTACCGGTATATTTTATTATAATCCAAAAAAATCATATTGTTGTTAATGAGTAAGTAATCTATGACTAATACATTTTACAAATTGAGAACAGTTTTGTCAAGATAAAAATGATATACTGGTAACATGCAATATATTTTGTAATTGCTACAATAGACTCATGTAATTTTTTACAGAAAATTTGCATAGATAATAGCCTATAAAATCAAAATTAATCTTTCGCACAAATTCTAAGAAAAACAACGGCTTCAGTATAATCACTCACTATACTCGTCGTATTAAGTGTAAAAAACATTCTTTCCACCAAAACTTTACTGATATGTAAACAGCTTGTACTTTTCTAAACCGTTGTAAATGAAAGAATATCTTTTACGCTTGCCGGCTTTACTCGCCTCTGCTACTTTACTTCGACTGACGCTTTACAAGATGTGCTTACGAGAAGGGGCAAAATATTAAAGCTTTCTGTAATAACATATAAAATCTTCTTAGTTATTATTTCAAAAATTAATTTTGAGTATTTCAGACAACATCAATCTTTTTCAACAAGGAGTTTTGTGGGAAACGGGTCGACCGATAGGGCTCTCCACCAAATAACCAACAGATTTAGATATATTTTTAAATAATATACAGTAAAAACATTTAAAAAATATAAATATATAGAAAACAAAAAAAGGAAATCTATTCGATTAGCTTTTATATCAGGCTCTTTTAGTTGGAAGCGGAAGCGGTTTCCTTTTTGTCGCTTCCGCGTCCGCTTCCTTTTCCGCACACCTATTTCGGAGCACAATGCATTAAGGCATTAATATTAAGTTTTGCGTTTATTAGGTAAAAAATATTCTCAACGAATAGATTGGCCCGTAAATGTCAACTAATAAACTAAAGTGCAAATTTATTATTAGATTTTATAAATATACAAATACGTAAAAAAAAGCTGAAATTTTAACTGTCATTTGGTTGAAATATTTCAGTAAAAGTGTGAAGCAAATTAAGAACAGTAAAAAATCTTTTTGAAACCCAAATTTTTTTTGAAAAATGGGAAAGGTGTCATTTACATTACAAAAGTTTTAATTAAGTTTGAAATTCTTTTTAAAAGCTTGGATTTGTAATAATTAAAAATAATGTTTACCAGAGTTGAACTGAAAGAACCCCCGTGTCGACTTCCTTCAATTTGCTTAAAAAACTATTAATGTCATCAAAGCAAAATTCATCTAAAGTAGTTGCACTTATCATCAGCAAAATAAAAACTTATTTTGTACAACTTGGTAGGAAAAGACTTTTATAAAGAGTTTCAGTAATAATGCAACTGATTGAATATAATTGAAATATTCGTACCCAAAAAAAATTTATAAGTTCATGTTGAGCAGATCAATTCATCGAAAGATAGAAGGAGATGATAAAATTTGTATGGGAGCTTTCAGAACTCCATATGTTTAGGAATGTTGAGATTCGGGGGGCGTAATGACTTCATGAAAAGTTTTATGTGAGATCATTATTTTAATAAGAAAGCGACGTTGAAGTCTAGTTTCCTTTTTTTGTGATTATTATTAAATTTGTTCAAAGGTCCGAGATGTTTAAATTTACTTTTGTCTTAAAGAATGATTCCGGTTCTTCATCGTGGCTTTTTGAAAGTAAAGTTCTTTAGCCTTTGTTAAATAAATTAAAACATTTTTTTTAAGATTAACAAAGAGCTTTTATAATAGGACCATCGATTTTAATACTTATTTTAAAATTTGGTACCACCAAGAAACATTTAGAAATAGTATTTTTTTTGGTAACTTTTAACTAGATTAAAATGCAAAAGTTTAAGTTGTTTCTATTGTTAAAATTTGTATCAAAAATTTGAAAATAGTCTTTTACCCTTTGCTGTTTGATTGTTTTCAGGTAGTCAAGAAAACTTCAACCAAAGCGTAGAAACAACGTTTCTAGTCCGTAGAGATTGCTTCGAGAACTGCAAATTTCAGCCATACGAACGTGACAGAGTAAGTTATGTAAAAGTAATTCAAACAATTTATTTGCAAGACTTTTATATTATTCAGCTGTATTCAAGTTCACTTTGATATCATGATAGTTACAGAAAAATGAATAATATCTAAAAGTTGATCATCAGTGCTTTTATAACTTTTTGGCAAACTTTTTACATACTGAATTATCACTTTGTGTTTCTCAAAATACTTTTCAACCGTTTTGTGAGCCAGATGATATTCAAATAATTTTTTTCCAGACCTTTCCAGGCCTTGTCGAAAACGTGCCGTTGCTGGTCATTGGTTCTCCTCCCGAAAAAATAGAAAGAAACGGTGTTACAAGGTAAATAAATCGCGTTTTATTTCGTGCTAAATAACCCTTTCCACATATAAAAATTGATTAAAAGACATTTTGTATGTGGGTAAAAGCAAAGCTGAAAATATACGACTTAAAGTTATTTTCAAAATTCTTATTTATCAGCAACTGTAATCAATGGAGCGGTTTGTGAATTGAATTGGTCGGAGCTTGACTTCAATCAAGAAGATTCAACTCCTTCCTCGGCCACTTTACTGTTGTACAAGATTTTTAAACCTGGGTCCGAGGTATCTTTCGAAAACTTAAAATTTAAATTGATTGATTGATTAAATTGATTAAAATTTTAACACGATTTACTTTGAAAAACAATTTAACGCTTTAAAAACAATTTAAACACGACATACCCTGGAACAAGCTCCAAATTAAACACTCAGTGCTTAGAGATTTAAAAAGAACATTGCTTTGAAAAACAACATTTGCTACAAGAAACTCTTTGCTTTTGGTTTTCGAAAGATACCTCGGGCCCAGGTTTAAAAATCTTGTACAATAGTAAAGTGGCCGAGGAAGGAGTTGAATCTTCCTGATTGAAGTCAAGCTCCGACCAACGCAATTCACAAACCGCTCCATTGATTACAGTTGCTGATAAATAAGAATTTTGAAAATAACTTCAAGTCGTATATTTTCAGCTTTGCTTAAGTGTGATAATTTAATTTAAAGAAAAGTAAATTTTTAATTTTTTCTCTTGATCTTTACGCACTAAAACTAAATATAATGTAAAAAGTTAAATAAAATTTAAAAGGCCGATTTTAAAAAGTCATATTTTATTGTTTTTTTTTTACAGCCATCAATATAGACTCGGAGAAAATTCGATCATTGAACGAATTATCCCTAGAAGGGCTTGCGACCGTTACAACCCAGTTGCTTGCGCTCGAGCAAATAATCCCAGAAAATTGGCAAGATGCGAAAAGCGAGAACGTACTAAATTAGCCTGTGATAGATATGAGGAATTTATTCGGACTCTAGATTTTCATGGATGCGACTAAAAGCAACAGCAAAATCTTATTAAATTTTGCGTGATTTTAAACATGAGCTTATAAACTTTTTAGTGTAATAAAACGAGCAGTTAAACTTAACGATAATGATATAAAACATCGGAGTAAAACGTGTTCTTGTTTGTACATATGTTTTTTGTCATTCAATAAACAACACTGCATTTTAAAAGTTACTTGAGGTTTTAAATTTTTTGTATATTTAAGACGTGTTTTTCAAAAGACAAAAAATGGGATGCGCTTTTGCTTCAAGAACATTTCAAAAACAAACGTTTTAGTTTAGTTCAGTGCTACGCAAACTTTTTTCATCACTGCACCTTCAGAAAATTCGAAAATTTTGCGGCAGGCCTCGATAAAACACAAAAAATGTAGTTGATTTCAACGCAAATTAGATTTTATAAATTATTTTAATGAGTTGAAGAACCTCGCTAGAATTTGATTCAGCGAATTATCTAGTTAAAGGTGGGGAACCTGCGGTCTTTATGAGTTTTTTGTGCGGCCCCCACGACAATTTAAAAAATAATAGAATTATATGTCAATAAGTACTACTGATAATAAAAAGCTTTTTTTTTTTTTTAACTTAGAGAGATCATTGTATTTTAGGAACAGAGATCAAGAAAACTTGGACAGAATTAAGGTGAAGACTTTTTTTAGAGATTACTTCATTTTAGGAACCAAAACCAAAAAATTCGATATGCTTTTAAAGTGGATAAACTTTTTTTTAATTTTTAGTTATCACTACTTTTTGTCGACGAAAATTAAAAAACCGACACAGATTCAAATTGATTACACTATTTTTTTATGTATTTCAACTTATGCGGCCTCCCCTGCTTAAAATTTTAAAATCTGGCCTCCAAATCACAAAAAAATTTCCCACCTAGTTGTAAACCTTAAATTTCAAAAAAATAAAGTTTTTTGTTTTTATTTTTGAAAAGTATGTTCAGTTTAACCGTTATCCCGCGGTTTCATTTTGGTTGCAGCTGACAAAGTAAAATCAGTTTAGAAAATAAGATTATTGTAAAGTTTTGTATTTGCTTATCAAGAAGATAAAAATCTCTGGTATAATTCAAATTTGTAAGCCTACAGCACAGCAACTAAAGTAAACAGATTTTCTACAGCAACTGCTGAATCTCGATTCTTCGAATGACTTTATCTGGTAGGCCTTACTCTTGCGATTTACCCGATAGACCGTGATTCATGACCATTTTTTCGTGAAGTGATGTATCATATAGATAAACCATTTAGTTCCATTTGTAGTAAGTCTCTTTAATGAAAATATTTTTAAGCAATTATTTGATTTATTGAAATTGGATATATGATTGTTATTGCGATTGATATAACCATGGCTGCTGTTAAAATATCTAAAATAGCAGAAAAACAACATTATGACTTGCTTGGATTTGAAAACAAAATTTCAATGCTTATAGTTCATGTAATCATTATTATTAAATTAAAGATCAAATATCTATTCGACAAAAATCCCCCGTTTAGTCCATGTCAACGATGCCAAAATTATACTCGCGTGTCACTAATGATTAGTCACTAATTCTAGTTGAAACATTGGTAAAGCGTATAGTGAAATCAGAAAAATATTTTTACTTGAATAAACGTAGGATGTTTAGAGAATAATGATATCAGAAAAATATATTTAAATGCCTGAACTCAATTAACTTTACAAGTGGCACGGAAAAAGAAAAAATAGGCAATTTATATGTTTTTTTACCAGCCAGCAGAAAAGTACTGCCATCACTGGTTTATGTCCATAAAGAAAGAAATCAAAGTTTTAAAATGTTTTTTCAATATTAAAAAGATTGTTTTTTCACATTCTCCAGTTACTTTTTGCAAATCATAGTTTTTAAAAGATTGGTTTTTCATTTAAAATGACATCGATTCGATATATTAAAAAAGTGCAGTATAATTTGGCTAGTTTAATCTACAAACTCATATGCAAATAAAGATAATTTTCGATGTTACGTCATCGGCAGCGTACTCGAGTAGGTTGGAGCGCCGTATCGATCGATACGGTCGAGATGCAAAGCTTTCTCTCGTCATTCTGCTGTGTCTGTGGCGAAGACATTTTAAAACCTTTTCTTTGCTTGTTGGTTTGCAGCTTTTAATTTCAGTCATATCTCTAAACAAAATTTTAAAAAATTCAATCGCACCGCATATTGGCCTCTTTAAAAGCAGGTAAAAATAACCGCTCGAGAAATGTTTGAAGTACTGTATAATGCATCCAACGTTTTTTGCGAGCCAAAAAGATAAATAAAGATAAAAATAAGAAAATTTAGTCAACATACTTTTGCAAGTTCGAGAATTAAAAAAACTTGAATACGGCAAGAAAAAGTTGTTTTTTAGGCATTTCAAATATAAACCTTTTTTTTATGTTAAGTTCTGAGTCAGCGATGATTAGAAAGTGTTTTGACTTAAGAATCGTTTTTCAATGATTTTTATGTTTTGGTTTCACCACTTTAAACAAACTTTTCAGCTTCTTCATATGGTTGATATAATACTGAGCAGTGATGTAAGTGAGCTTGAGTTGCAATGCTTAAATCCTCACCGCATCGGCAACTATTGTCTTCTCAGACGAAATCTTGTCAGAGGAGGGCCACGAAAATGTTTAAATGAAATATGAGATTTCGATAAAACAGTTGACATTAAAGGAATGTGCGATTTTTTGTCATAATTATACAGTTGCTGGATAACCGCCACTGGTCGTTTTACAGTTTTGTATCAGGGAAAGTAATGGAAACATATTAATCAAAAAGTAAGATATTAGGAACTAAGCATAAATGACAATAACTTTAGACTGTGTAAAATGATATAATGTTTAAACTTTCAACGACAGACGCGTCAAAATGTGTCAGTGTCTAGAGCAGTGGTTTTCAACCGGGGTTCCGTCAGAACAGTTCAAGGGTTCCGCAAGTTGTCTGTGGAAGATAAACTTCGTGTGTGTCTATCAAAAACATGACCCAATCTTAAAGAGTTGTGCAAGTAACATTAGGCTCAAGTCTTTCATTGAAGTTTTTACGAGAATAAATGTAATTTTTTACAGTTTGTATTAATTATTTCAGAGACCTGATACCCTGATTTTGGGATCAAAATAGGAATTTCGGAGACCGATTCCAAGTGAAGACCTTTTTTTTTTTAGAGAACACCCTGATTTTGGGACGAAAATAGGTGTTTTTAGCCGGTTACGGCCCGCAAACTCGAATAATTTTGAAAAGTGGCCCACAAGAGTGCAGAAGTTGGACCACCCTGGCATAAGATAATCAAATTACCGCACAGGGGCTCCTCAAGCCTCTGGAATGTTTTATTGGGGTTCAGCTCCACCAAAAAGGTTGAAAACCACTGGTCTAGAGTACACGTCAATGAACTGACCACCAAAAGTTATTGTTACAAGCTATTGTGCTATTTAATTTAAAAACAAATAACTTATTTATTTTACATAATAGCCGTTCAAACATATGTTCGAACGCACTAATTATCTTCGGTTTTATATTTATATATATTCTAAACCATTTATTTTTAATTCCATTGAAATATATATTTCTTAACTTTTTTTGGTTATACTTTTTTAAAGCAAGCCAAAAACAATTTCTTTTGGTATTTATGAATATTATTCTGCTGGACTCCATGTTTCTACTGTATTGTCGAAAACAAGGGTGGGCAAACTTCGGCTCGCAAGCAGTATGCAACCCGCGACGCATTTTTGTGCTGCCCGCGAAAGCCATAATGAAGTCAGCGAAAGCCTCAAGCAAATAATTTAAGAAGTTAATAAAATTGTATAAGAAATCAAATTACTAGAATTGTGTAAACCAAGTTGGTCTAAGCCGCGACCCGCCGAACAATTTCGTAACACTTCAAATGTTATCGATTCGGGACTGCCGCAACCTTTCCTAACAATAACCCAATGGCCAAAAATGCTGATCGGTTTGATGTGGTGACCTTTTTTTGGTCTCCACTTAGATTTAAACGTCATATTATTAAATCAAATATTGTGGTAACTAGAATTTGAACCTTAAATTTGTTGAACAGAACTGAAACAGGTTTGTCGACACTTGCTCGTGTATTGACTTGACTATCTTATTTTTTGTTTTTGTTTGCAGTAGAACTTCTTTTTCTTTGCAATAGAACTGTAAAGTTAGGCTTGTCTTTTCCCGATCAGTTTTAGCTAACTCGATGTGCTTCGCGTTTCGAAACTGCTATCATTATACCTTTTGGAATTGGCGGTGCTTTACGCAGTTACGCTGATAGTTATTGTTTTTACTGTAATTACTTTACTAAATTAACATGCTTTGACAAATAGGCAAGAGAAACATCTAAACAAAACTAAACCAACTAAAACTAGTTTTTCCTTTAAATGTTGGTTATCGATAGCTTCTTGCTGGTTTTATTTTTATTATTTATTTTATCTCTGAATTTATCCTCCTGACTCGTAGGAAAGCGACGGAGGGACTAATACATGGTAAGTAATTACTCCGACCTGCTTTTGGAGATGCCAAGACATTGCTGTCCGCTTGAAATTTAATACAGATATTATTGAAATTTAGAACTGTTTGCCAAGACCACCACGTAGGTAAATGTGCCGTAAAGTGTCTTTCCCAAGGAGACAACAGAATGGCGCGAGTAGGTTTTGAACCGAGACCATTTCAATCACAATTCCGACGCTCTCTCACCACTCGACCACGCTGCCTACTTTTCATTTTGAGTTTTACTTTGACTACACCTAAACAATAAAGTGCGATGCTTCATAAACTCACGAAATGTGATTCAACAACATTTGATTTCAATTAGAACCATGTTTACTTATATTTTAGCGTTTGATTTTTTATAACAGAATTTTTTAAAAGTATCATTTAAAAAAGTGGATTAAACTTTGCCGAAAAATAGATCTTAACTTAAAATAACGATGCAAAAACCTTCAATTTAAAGTGAACAATGTTGCTTACATGACCACACTTAGCTCATCAATTAGTGTCAGCAAACGCCATGTGTAAAGGAAAACATTCAGTGATTTTGTGAAGCTCAAATGTCTTCATGGCCATGGCGTCTGGCTCAAGTTAATGTATTAATAAAGATCCCACAAAGTTTGCCAAGATTCGCTCATAGGCTACATGACACCACAATTCTAGTACAAACGTCACTTGGCGAAATATGGCATACATCATTTTGTGGCTCAAGAATGGCGGAAAGCAGCGGGCAACGAGCAAAGGCAAATCCGAAAACTGTTACGTTGTTCGAACTGACATTTGATCTTCAGCGTTTCTACGTTAAGACTTGACAAGCTTTCAGAGTGATAGGTTTATTTTCAAAACAATAATTCTTGGGGTAATCGAATCTGGGTGTTTGATATGACGACTTATTGTTGACATTAAGTGTTTTCTTTACATGATCAAATGATTAAAAGACATTTTATGCCGTTTATTGTACATCGAAATTTTTCTCATTTAATATCATAGAATAAAGTAAAGGTTAATTGGAGAAGCGTGAATTTACGCGTTCAGTTATAAGAACAAGTTGCCTTAACTTTATTTTTAATAAATTTTTAGCCTTTGATGAGTTAGAAGTTTTTAAGGGCTCAACAATAACATTTCTAAAACTAAAAGGTTGAATTAATACGTGATTTTGGGCAATTTGCTTTTAATTTCTTACAATTATTAAATTAGTCACCAGTTATGAAGCACAATAATATAGACAAAAACTTTGAAAGCTCAAGATAGAAAAAATGTATTTTATTTTAACAATAACCGGATTTCTCTAAATTTAGTGGGCAAAAAAAGCAAGTTTAAAATTGTTTTATTGGTTTTGTCTTTAAAAACCAAAAGGAAACTTAGCACCTAAATTTTGCTGCAAAACCTTGCTAAAATTTGAAGTAAACTTAGCGTCAAGTCGAATAAAGAATAATTTCCCCTTTTCATTTTTTTCAATACGTCTGTCTGGTTTTGGTGTATCGGTATCTTATTTTACGTTTTTGGGGTCAACCCTCCCTCCTTGAAGAAAAATGATCAGAGATATGCACTTATACGAAATAACATATTAGCGACAAGTAGACTGCAATAGTATGGTATAAGCCAGGGATGTCTAACCCTGTTTCATTATGGGTCAAATTCTAAATTGAGCTCAAATCGGTGGGTCGCAAAAAAGTCTTCACTTTAAACACCATCTGATTTTCCGATTTTTGTCTGAAAAATGAAGTGTTCTCACAAAAAGTTCTTCACTTTAGATCAGAATCTGATTTCTTAATTTTCGTTTCAAAAATGTTCTAAGCAAGCTCGCGGAAATCAGTTTGAGAAACGCTGCGAAACAGATTTGCAAATATGTACATCTTAAAAGTTGGAATAGGCAGTGGCACGCAGGTTGGACAAACCTGGTATAAGCTTTTATTGTTTTTGCGCATTATTTGTAATCTTATTAAAGATTCTTTTTTCTATCATCACCATTGCGTCAAAGTTAATTAATCTGAGTAAAACTTTTAAAACCGAAAAATATTTTAACATAAAATGAGCTCTTCTGTGCTACATTTTTTATGTCTATTGCTTTATCGCAATGTTTGCTCGCGAGATGCAACCCAATTCTAATCCGCCTATAGCGGACTATTATATAACCTATAGGCAGGGTTACCGTTTTGTGCTTATTTCTAAGATTTGTGGTTATTTCTATAAACATTCTCTTAGAAAATTCTCTGTTTTTATTTTTTATTTTTAAAAAACGAGCTTATTTCAGAATTAATTGCTTATTTCTGCTTATTTTTTCCTAATTTTCTGTTAGTTTTCCACAAAAATTGTAGAAAACCCACTTGTTACAAGGTTTTTACTTTCTGTTCGAAGAAAAGAGTTCGTTTTCTGGCTAAAAATCAAGTGATGACCTTTTTTTAATCTATTTTTAGAGATCACTATCTTTTTGGGACAAAAATAGAGTTTTTGGACAGTGATTTAAATTGATGACTTTTTTTTAAATCACTAGGTTTTTGGGGCGAAAATAGAGGTTTGGATATTGACTAAAAGTGAGGACTTTTTTTTAGAAATCACTGAGTTTTCAGAACGAAAATATAGATTTAGCTGTGTTAATTTTTGATCACTTCAGATTTCTTATATCTTACAGATCAAGGTGTTGCGGCTATGCTTTCTATTGTTTTGTACTTGCACTTTTTAATTATCTTATGCATATTTTTACGTTTGATGTTGTACTGCTCTTCCTTTTCTTGATATTTTGTAATATTAATGATTTTTTGTGTGAACTATTTAACATCTAACAGCAATCGAGAATAAAAAAATGAAATTAAATTAAATGAATCCTAACCCTAGCTATAGGATACATTGCTACGAAAAGCGAAACAAGTGCTTAACATCTAAAAAAGATTTCTAAAAAAACTCGATTATACTTTGGAAAAAACGCTAAAAAAATTATTTCAATATGCTAGTAGATCAGTGGTTTTCAAAGTTCAAGTAGTATTCTTTTCTTTGAAGATTTAGCTACAGCCGCTTCCCAAAAATTTATGACCAATTTTTTTGAAAAAAATTTCTTTTTGTTATTAAGTAAAAAACTTTTTTTGGTTTTTATTTTAATTTGAAGCTCCGTGATTTTATCTACAAGCTGCTGAAATTTCTGTCGGATGAGCACATAATTAAAATGATCATGGATCTTGTCCTGAACAGAAGTTTTAGTCCAACTACTTGACATCCAGCAAACCAAGTTCCACCGTCAAAGAAATGGTGTTTCTCGGAGATTGGTATTGGCTCCTTTTCTTCTTATTAATATTTATACGTGAGTTCTGCCTTTCACAATCTTCAGAAAAAATTGCTTTTGCATTCGATCTAGCATTATTGAACCCTTTTGGAGACTGAAAGGACTCGGAAGTCAAGACATGACTACAGCTTTTACTTATCTCCAGACTTAGATCCTGAAACTCAATCTTTCAAAGGCGGTGAGAGCAGCTTTTCATTCAAATAACCGAGAGGCCAAACGTGAGCTAAAGGTTTACAACAGCAATAAACTTTTACCATTTTGTCCGGTCCTGAATTATTTTGGGGTAAAACTAGACAGATCGCTTACATTCCGCAACCATTTTGTGGCATTGTGTAAAAAATACTTATCTCGCGTCACATTGCTTAGGCGACTGGCAAAAATGGAGTGCTGGACAAAAACATTGTGAACAGCTGCTCTATCTCTGGCCTAATCAACAGCTGAATACTGTGCGCCAGTCTGGTGTCGTCCAGTAGACAAATTATACGCTCGTAGTTGGAGTACGGAGTACTGTGAGAATACATCGAGGTTTCATTCTTTCATACCCAAGACCAATAGCAGGCTTGTTGGATTGGGTTTGTTCCAAACAGTTTGAGTTAAAGTCAATCGCGTGCAAACTGGTGTTTGGCAATTCCATTTGTACATGTACAATGGGGTCTTGCTCCTTTACCGAAGTGCGACTGCGACGTCATTGAACAAAGCGAAAACCACGTCTTAACAGCGTGCCCCACAGCCTGCATTGGGTATGAGTTGGAGTACGTGATCTAATGGTTCTTGATGGCGTAGCAATGCTTTTGTAACTGTCGGCAGCGTGGTCGAGTGGTTAAAACGCCTGGCTCGTGACCAACACGGTCTCGGTTCAAAACCCACTCGCGCCATTCTGTTTTGTCCTTGGGAAAGACACTTTATGGCACATTCCCCTGCTTGGTGGTCTTGCCAAGCAGTTCTAAATTACAGTCATACCTCTATTAAATTACAAGCGGACAGCAATATCTTGGTATCTCCGGAAGCAGGTCGGGGTAATTGCCTATCCTACGTATTAGCGCCTCCGTCGCTTTCCTGCGAGTCAGGAAAATAAATATAGAGATAAAATAAAAATAAATAAAAAATAAACCCAATGTTGGATCAACATCATCGCTGTCAGCATCTTCCCGGGCAGTGCAGCTGCCTGGGGTAGTAAAAGGATAAATTCTTGACCTAGTTCTGTTTGAGATGATGGCCTTCCATACTATTACAATAACAACAACAACAACAACAACCTTTTTTCGGCCTTCGCTTTAGTGAAACAATTTCTATGAACTATCAAAAAGAAACTATAAAGGAGATGTCAGTTTTTATATCGATTAATAATTTTGAATCAGCTCACATTTTGTTTAAATTCCTACTCCAACGATTATTTTTTTCTACAGATTACATAGTCCTTCCAAGAGAGCCAAGTGACTCATTTTGAAAAACACTAAGCTAAATATGGTTAATTTTAGTAGCAACACAGAGTGCTCGATAAGGCAGTTAAAGCTCAATATATTTGAATTAAAATATCATGCAACTAAAATATAATATATTAAAACACCCAATTGTTTGTTTCATCCAAGTCCGATCATCATCTTATTCAAATAGAATTTAATATGTAGCTATATAAGGTGAATCATCTTCATACTTTTGTAGCAATGCTTTTGTAATTGTAGTCATTATTAAAATTGAGTTCAATTTGAGCTGAATTAATTTAATTATATTAGTGAGCTAAACTCGTGTAGTTGCGTTTACGGTTAGGCAAAAAAACTCATGCTACTGCAAGGCGCTCTAAAAATTGATTACTTCAATTTGAAATACAAGTTTGGAAAAGTTTTTGGTGTATGACCAAAACCACTTTTAGAAATCGTGTTTTCGACTTGCAAACCACCCTCCCCTGACAAATTTCTGCGTACATTACTGTTTTATAAAGATAATGCCTTTTTATTTAACTTTTTTTCGTATTTTTAATTTTGCAGATCTATAAAATCCAATTTTATCTAAAAGTTTAATCAAGTTTTTTGTAAGAATAGCAAGTTTGGACATGGCTGTTAACACTGATGTAACATTTAACGAAATACCAACTGGTCCCCTCGCGGGACAAATGATAAAAGCTATTCACAACAATTCAAAAAACAATATTTTTCCTTCAGATAGCTTTTACGCAAAAGACTGGAGTCAAGCAATTTCGTATTTGGGAAAAAAACGAGTGAACAGCTCTAACTCAGAAAGATCAAAGATGGAAATTTCAAGGGTCCATTTGCCTTTGGATCACCCATTAGAGGGTAGAAATAATCCACAACCTAGTAAAGTAAAAATTTTTTTTTCTATACTAAATGATTATATCTAAAAAAGTTATGAATACAATTTTAAAACTGTTAGTATATTATTATGTTATTGCAACACCAGTTTTGAATATTCTATTTTAGTCAAGGTTACACTGATCACATTTATTTATTTCGCCTCCGTATTTATCCTATTGACTCGCCGAAAAACGTCGGAGGCGCTATGCATAAGGCACCAATCAATTACCCCCATCAGCTTCCGAAGATGCCAAAATACTGCTGTCCTGTTGAAATTTTTTTATTTTGGATTTTCTTGAGGTATGACTGAAATTTTGGAACGGTTTTTCAAGATCGTCAAGCAAGGGAAAATGCCGTAAAGTGTCTTTACCAAGGACATAGCAGAATGGCACAAGTAGGTTTTGAACCAAAAACGTGTCGATCGCAATCACGATGCTCCTAACCACTCTTAATTATGTAACTGCATATGTCTGTTACTGTTTGATATCAAGACATGTTCTTCTTTTATAATATTGCAATAAAAGTTTTTCTTTGTTTTTTAGGTCGAAAAACTTTACAATGTAATGAAATCTCGCAAAACCGTATTAATTTTGCAATGTTATTTAACATATAAATTGCTAATTGATTAAGAACAAAGAGTTTTCTCAGGCTCTTTAAAATTATCACGGCTCTGTTAATCTAGTAATTTGCTGCTATTTTGGGCTTGAGTGGCTGGTTTCACTAGTCGGATTGGTTAAATTTGCGAAAGTTGTTTCTTGTTGCCAATAGCTAACCACAGCTTCAATGCGACCGTGGCTATGTTGCTCAGCACAAAGTTGCATATTTGAGCACGACAAAGTCTTTAGAAGCTTCGGTTCATAAAACAAGTGCAATGAAAAGTTTAAGGTTAAGGTTTTCAAGGTTTTTTAATATAACATCAATTCCAACTTGGTTCTCTTGGGTTTTCTCAGTCTTTCATACACTGGCGCGAACCGAGTCGTTTGTCAGGAGATTTTTACAATCAAGAAGTACTTCAGCAAATTTTAGCTGATCCAAATCACTGTAAAAACAAGTAAGTGAAAATAAAACTTGAATGTAAAAATTAAATAAATATTTAAATAATGTTTTCTTTTTTCTTTTTTTAAGACTACTTTTTCAAACAAACGTAGTATGGCGCTATTGGGTTTGCTTTGAATAAGATATTAAAGCAGTGTTTCTCAAACTGTGTGCCGCGGCATACTACTGTGCCGTGAGAGATTTCAAAGTGTGCCGCGAAACTTTTTAAAATACATTAATCCATGCTCCCAACGTAAACACACTCTATAACGGAGGAAAAATATGTTTTTTTAAGAGCTGTGACCAAAAAGCTTAAAAATTTTAAATGTAATTCCCATTACGTAAAGTTTTGGTGATCAGTTGTCTTTCAGGCATGTTTCGGTACACCAGGCATTTCAAACTCGCGGCCCGCGAAGTCTTTCAACAAATTTTTCGATCAGGTGCTCAATACGAAATCAAATTAATCATAAATTTAGAATTAAATTTAAATAATTAAAGAGACAAGGTTTATTAACAAGAATTTGATTTTCTAACCAAAATTAACCAACCAATTAAGTGAAGACCTCTTCTTTAGTTTTCACCTTGATTTCAACATAAAATTTAAAAGAATAACCTGGATCAGCCAAAGAATTCAAGTGTAGACTTTTTTTTATTGGCCTTCAATTTCTTTTGAAACCAGATTGCGGCCAGCGGCAAAATTCCAGGCTAAAATTTCAACGATGCTGCCCACATAACTGCGCGAGTTTGACATGCCTGGTACACGATATGCAAAACCTAAATACTTTATATGAAAACAGACAGTACAAAATCTAGTGAAGTATGATAAAAGAAAGTTTTCACTTGATTTATTGAAAGTTACATAAAAATTTGAGGCCTTTATGTAATACAGTATAATGCATCAGGTAAAGCAAAACGTGGAAAACTCAGTGCACACCAAAAAAGATCTGCACTCTGGTCCAAGTCTGCCGCGAAATTTGGAAAGGTAGCAAAGTGTGCCGCGGGCGCAAAAAGTTTGAGAACCACTGTATTAAAGAATTAAATATTCAAAAAATTTTGTGTTGAAACCCCAAAAACATGATCAAAGAAATCAATATTTTTTCGATTACTTACAAAAATGGTACAAGTATATATAATTTAGGCTAGGACATGTAGTTACAATGTAAAGACAAAACAGGTAAAAGGACTATTTTGAAGCTAAGAGAAAAAAAATTCAGCCTAAGCCAATATTGTCATCAAGAATTTGTTCCTGTCATCAAGTTTCATTTTTTGTTTTTAATTAACTAGGTTTAATTAAAAACAAAAAATAAAAATAAGCTTTTACATTGTGGCTGGGTTATCGAACCAAACTGAATTTTGTTTTAGAATAAAATAAAATCAAAAAGTAGTTGGATAATTTAATATTTTTGCAATCAATAAAGAGTGGTCTTAATATATCAAAAAATAGTTTTTCTTTCCTTTCTTCTTATGACAAAACTTTTAACTTGTTCAAGAAAAACATTGCGAAATATGTAAAAGATTTCAAATCCTATTTTAAAAGTTGAAACTTTGAAAAATCAGACATCAGTCCTCTTCCAAGCAAAGATCCGAGCAAAGACTAAAATGAACCCATTTGTTGTGGGTGAACATCATCCACAAGTCTCCTTCTTTTTCGTAAAAAACTTAAAAATAAATCACCCTTTCGCGAAGTTATCTACGCAGAACAAATGCTGAAATTTACACGCCACAACGTACGCTACGCTTGACTCACACCTTAGTTCTTATTTCGCCTACAAGCTTACTATACTAATGAACCTTTCAATTGCATGTTGATCAATCAAATCGTAAATGTAGACAGGTTGTCACTTCTGCCTGATTCTATTTGTCTTATCCGTAGTCGTAACTTGCTCTTGTCTCATTAACATAAGAGTTTAACCAGTCACAATTAGCATATTTACAAATATTTATTATACTGGTATTACGATCTACTAGATCGTGATCTAAATAAAACAACAAAACAGCGCAGTTACTGATGAAAGGCATTAAGAACAAAGCAAGATTATACACTGCAGCAAAATGGGGTACGATCTAGTCAAAAAGAGAATAGTTACTTTCACGCCTCTAAAAATTTACTTACTTTGCTCAATTACTAAACATTACTCATCACGAAGCCTAGACTAACTAACAGCTAATAAGTAACAAACTAGGAAACACAGCCTCAACACGCTTGCGCAACCTTCTAGCACTTTATCAGTTATATATATCTGCTGCCACTAGGAATAAGATAAAATTGTAATTTAGCAAAAAAACGCACGAGGAACAAAGGTTCTGGCGTTGTTACGTAACAATTACAAAAAGCATGGAAACCAAAATATGCTCACCACGGCTATCGCCTACAATTGCACGACAGTGTAAACACGATACTACATAATACCAATTTAACCAAGCAAATGCTTGCACAGTAGTGGATATTGGGTGAGGCGAATGAGGCAGTCGCCTCAGGCCCCCCCTCGAAAACAGCACATACAGTTTTGGATTCGCTGCAGATGTTTGTTCAGAGGACGATTCTGAGTGAAGACCTTTTTTTTTTTTTTTTTTAGAGAACACCTTGATTTTGAGAGAAAAATATGCAAGCCCAGATCAGACCTCTTTTTTTTCTCAGACAACATCAATTTTTGAAAATTCTTGCCTCGGACCCCTAAATTGGAATATCCACCACTGTGCTTGCAAGCAGTATAGTTTGTCGAAGAGTGGAGTCTAGATTGATTTTATAGAAGAATAAAAGGATGGCTTTTTCAAGAACAGCATAGAAGAGGGGCAGCAACCCTCCCACAAAAAAAACAAAAGAACAAATTTTGTTAACAAAAAAACTATTAGATTTTTAATTTAATACAAAATTTTTTTGTTTTTAATCAAAAAGTATTTTTCTGTTTTTAATAAATATCGAAAGTACCTGTAATTGACAGCTAAAAACTTGAGTTGCTTTTTGAACACAGACGCCAACACGACGTTACACAGACCACCCACTTTGCTCCTCCATTTGGTAAATTTCAACCAATACAATCCGAGCAGCAAGATCACATGCAAGAAGTTCACAAACAAAACGAAGCTCTGAGAAGTTATGTCAAAGCGAACGTAACTAAAGGTAAGCGAAGTGGGAAAGTTTGTTGTATACAATTTTAGGTTTTTACTTATTCGATATGTTTTCCGGATTATAATAACAAACCAAACTTTATTAACTTCTCAAAACCCAAGACAAAAAACCTCTAAATCTACAAAAATAGTAAAGTGTATGACTTAATTATTGCAAAAAAGTAGTTAACAGAGAATGAAACAAATAAAAAATTACAAAAAGTTAAAAATTTTTCTTGTCAAAATGTTGAATAAAAGTTTTACAATATGCAAATAATATTTCTGTTATAAAGTATAATAGAATAATTATAATCATCAGAAAAAGATTAAAAAAAAGGATTAGTGCCAGGTGAACGATACCACATTTCAACTTTCATGTAGTTGTTTTTTGCGGTGATTGAGACCGTTGAGCTAAGTTACAATTAATTTGAGTATTTCTTGGTAAATATTTTTTAGTTATTACTAAGTTGTGTATTTTTGTTATGATTAAGTTGTTTTGTTTTGGACTACGTTGTTTACAATACTCTACAGAAATTAACGCACTTTTTTAAAGTTGCGCTTCTGTATGGTAATAGTGTAATGATGTTGATTTTAGTTCCCAGATTACCACTGAGTGCGAGATTTCCCACAGAAAAACAAAAAAATCTTCGACTACCGAGTCATTCTGCTACTCCAAGCTGGTCGAACAGAAACGAATTTAAGCAGCAAGAAAACAAACAAGTAAGTGGTTAGCAGCATGTAAATAGAGAATTCTCGCTTTTTTACAGAAAATTGTTTCTTTTCCATCAAATTGCTTGCACTTTACCGGCCACAAATGCAAATGAAAAAAAACTTTGATTTAAAACTTTGAACCAAATTTAAATTATTAAAAGATCCATAGCTTTCTTATATATAGTTTATGGATAGTGTTACAATTTCGTGTTTATTTCTTTCATTAACATTGTTTAAGTTTTCAATGAAATTTTTAGAAAACGTATTTATAATAAGATCTTCACTTGATAATCGGGATAGTTTTGATTAAGCATTGAGTAATGACTTTTTTTATCTGCACTTATCAACTACCGCTTGCAAGTAGTTTTGAAACTATTTTAACTTTGGTAATTAGCCGTGCTTATTTTTTGGTCAGTTCGGATGGTAACCCTGCTTTTAGGCTTGATACATTTCACAGCTTTTTCACAAAAAAGATAAGTTTTTTTAAACTTTTCTAACCTTGGGCTCCCCGCACAATCACACCGTTAGTTTAATTGAAATTAATTTTTTACAAAGAATGCAGCATAAAATCATTGCACCCACTGTAGTTTTAAAGTTTTTGATTCGAATCTACAATGGAATTTAGTTTAATTAAATCTGCTACTCTTTGACTCTGAAATCGTTCTGTTAAATTGCCAATTGGTTTTTATCAAATTCCAGATTTTAAAAAATAAAGTTAAAATCTTTTCGAATAAGAAATAATATTTTTTAAAATCTTGTAAAAAATTTGTTTAATTTCGCAACAAAAAAAAAAACAAAAAAACAAGTTTGAGGAATTAAGTTTGTAGATGTTTGTACATCTTCGACCAAAAAACTGTCAATAGATATTTTTTTTGCTGTTGTTGATACCAGGTATATTACTAAAATCTTGGTTCATCTTATTTTACCAGAAGATTATGAACTTATATATTTATTACACATGAACATATTTATTTAATATATATATTTATTACACAGGAAAATAGAACAATATTTTTTTAACTATCGTGTTTCGCCGAAAAAAATACAGGGATTATATTAATTTTTACTCTAAAATATGACACCAGGGCTTATTTTTGGGGGATGTCATTTATTTTCTTCTTCTTCTTCTTCTTCTCCTTTCGGCCTTTTCCATTAATCAGGGGTGGCCACAGCGTATCATCATTTTCCACATCTTTCTGTCTTCAATGTCCATCTCCTTCGCACCAACTTCCTTCATATCTTCTTTTACCACATCTAAAAATCTTCTCTTTGGTCTCCCTCTTTTCCTCTTTCCTGGTAACGGATGTCATTTATTTTCATCAATCAAAAAACAAAATTGCAAAGTAGAGCATAAAATCAAGCAATCACGTTTTAGTTGCTACTTAGGTTTGGTGTCTTGTTGCTACGTCGTGCTACTTAAAACTAACCCCCACTATCAACTAAGGTTTATTTTAAGGGTAGGTTTTAGATTAAAATTATCATAAAAATTCACGCTAGGTCTTATTTTCAGGGTAAGTCTTATTTTGGGGTAAACACGGTAGGAAAAAAGATTTATGACAAAACCCATCAACTGATAAATAATTTTTTGATTCAAAACGTTCAGAGTAAAATTTTAATGTAAATTTAACTATTCGTTTACTCTTTTAAGAAATTGCTCTAAAAATTAATTTTGACAATGTTTGATTTTCTCACTATTTTATGTCATTAAGAGCTACCATAGTTATGATCAGTGATGGGATTCAGGGGGTTCGCTTCGCACGGGTTCGCGCGAATCGGTTCTTGGAATTTCAGCACGTTCAGCAAACCCGCTCTTAATTTAAAGTAATCTATGTATCCCGTAATGACTTTAATAGGGTGCGAATGGTGCGGCCGCACCGATCCCCCCTGAAATGCATCAAAAAGTGACCGCCCCTACACAAAAAATTACTCTATTTCTTTATAGGACGTCGATGACAAGTTAAAAAGAAAGGAAAAAAATTTTTGAGAAAAAAACGGCTACCTAGGCAGCGGCCAATTTTTTTTTAGTGATCATTTTATCACTTTGTCTCACTATGCTTTGAATCAGTCAATAGTGGCCCCCCCTAAATTGAAGACCTTTTTTTTAGAGATCACTATGTTTTCATATACTAAAAATGGCTTTAGCTACCTTTTTTTAGTATACTAAATAGTGCCCCCTTACATTTATTGTACCGGGCTTCCCTTTTTGTAAGGCCCTCACTGTATGTATCTCTATATCTTTGTATAATGAGCAAACCTGTCGTTAGTAATTTCTATACAAAAGAGAAACTGTTCTTAAAATTTTAAATCCCAACCTGCTTATGACTAAAAAGAAACCAACCGTTTACTAAAAATGGCAGTTTTTAAAGTTCAAAAAACAAATAAAAATGAAAAGTAGTTAAAATCGACAAGTCAAAAGTAATAAAGTTTTGTTTCAAATAAATCAGACAATTGTTATTCAGCTTTTCTTACAGTTAGTTGATCTCATTCGAAGATCGAAGATTGAAAAGTTTCTTTCAAAATCGGGAGATTCGGATTTAGACGCTGCATTTCAAGCTTGGTTTGATTCAGTAAATGAAACAGGTAATAAACAACAATAATTAAAAAACTAACTAAAAATACAATATTGAAAAATAAAAAAAAATAGTATTGATTTTTATTTGAGTTATAATACAACAAAAATCTTAAAAAAGAGTACTGTTTTGTTCTGGAATTAATTGAAGATTTTTCTATCTTTATTTAATTTAGGATATATGCAATCGAAAATACTTTCAACTTTAGAGAAATTTTTAGCCTATAGATTATATTTATTGACTCTTCCCATCAAACGATCAAATATAAAACAGAACCGATTGGACCTGGTGTGTACTATACACCTGATTGAAACGCACTGGTCTATGTAACAACGTCAATTTTAAAGAATTTTTAAGACCGCACTGTATCATACGTCAGTGCTATATGACATTTTTTCTTTTTGTTCCTGTAGATCAAAAAGCTGCTCTCAACTTTTTAAGCTTTCTTTCCCGAAACAAGCCTTCCGAAAATTTTAAAGATTTTGACGTTAAACATATTACTCAAAACGACAAAAAACAATCGCAAAATGTCTTGAAAATGTTAGAAAAAATCAGGTAATATGTTTAAGGTGTATTTTTATCATTTTCACATATACCTGTCTATACGAGTTAATCTTATACTCCTCAACGAACATAGTTTTTAAAAGCATATTTAACTACTTTATTGTTTAAATAAAATTTCAGAATTTTTTGACTTTCTCTGGCTTGATCTGCTGAATTACGTGATTGTAATTTTGTTTATCCCATGATAAAGATTAGACGAAAAGTAATATTCCGTTAATTTATAAATTTTTTCCGATCGTAGCTAATTATGGAATTTAAGTTTTGTGCTTTTATAGAATGATCTGCATTATGATTCAGGTAAAAAATTTTAATATGATCTTGCGCGACGATATGGTGTTTTATGTCAAAAGTTTTCATTAAATTTGCAAGTTTCAAAACAGAATTTCGTAACTAAAAATTGTATTTCACGCTTCAAAAAGAGCAATCAAACGTATAATTGAGATAACTTTGTTAAACTACAAAGTTTTATAATTTTGCAGCACAGCTGCGACTCTAGTTACTAGATTTTATACATTGGACTAGAGCTCATAAAATGTTTGAAGCGTCAAACTTTGGTAGATCTTTGAAGCCCACATTGAGAAGCAAAAGCTCAATACATTTTAACAAGAGGAATAAGGTTAATTCAAATTTATATTACGAACAAAAAAGCTTAATTTGAAACTAGAAATTTCGAAGGCGAAATTAATTATAATTGTTTTTGTTATTAAATTTTAACTAAAAACTGCATTTAAAAAAACCTTGAAAATATATACTTTATCAGTCACTAAAGGTAATCCAAAAATTACTTGAAAAGGTATATTTTGAGTATAAAACTCTTCAACATTCAATACTTTGAAAAAAATTTTTTGTTTTTGCGTTTATAATAATTTTTGGCTGTTGGTAGGTAAATAATTTTGTGTACCATCAACATTGTAGACCACAGGCGTCACCTCCAAATCCCGAAGTACTACTTGCATTGCATGAAAGCACTAGAACGCTAGACAAAGCTACGGAGAGCAAGCACCATCGGTTGTTCACACCTGCTTCAAGTCTTGAAAAGAGCAAACTACAGACTTGGCATCAGCGACCGGTATTTGTGACTGAGTTTGTGAGAATGTTTACCTTCTTTATTATACTTTATTGTAATCGGTTTCAAACCGAGAGGGCAGTTTATTTGCATTTAAAAGTAGATTGTCGACAGCGTGGTCGAGTGGTTAAAGCACCGGACTGACGATCAACATGGTCTCGGTTCAAAACCCACTTGCGCCATTCTGTTGTATTCTTGGGAAAGACACTTTACGGCACTTTCCCCTGCTTAATGGCATTGAAAAGCAGTTCTAAATTACAGTAATATCTCTATTAAATTACTAGCGGACAGCAATATCTTGGCATCTCCAGAAGCAGGTCTGGGTAATTGCCTATCTTATGTATAGCGCCTCCGTCGCTTTCCTGCGAGTCAGGAGGATAAATATAGAGATCAAAATAAAAAAAAAAAGGAAGACTTAACACAATAAAAGGCAGTTGTAGAAAAATTTATTTGTTGTATCGACTGAATTTTCTTATACTGTACTATAAAGATGCTTATGAAAAGCAGTCATAGCCTAATGGATTTAGCATTTTGAATTAATTTTTCTATATTTTTCAAGCAAGAAATAACAAGACCAAAAAAATATACGTTATCGGCAAACTTAAGCCCTCATCAGGTTTTATAGTGAATAATCTTTTTTATGATTTTAGTTTAATTTAAACACGAATAAAAATATTGTAAATGCTGACTAAATAGTTTTATAAGGGTAGTTTATTCCAACACAGTAACGTATTGGCCTGAAACATAAATGAAAAACGAGCTGATTTTTGTATTTCTGTTTAAATTATAGTATAAACATAGCAACTTTATAGTATAAGAAAGTAGGCCTAACCCTCTCTTTCAAATATGAATTGTCTGAATTTTTTAATAGCCTATTACGGTACTTTAAAGATAAAAGAGATAAGTGACTCATATGAGACAAAAAGCTCATTTTGATTGAGATAGCAGATCTTTACATCTAATTGGGAGTAAACACATTTGAACAAAATCAACAACTTCCAGAATTAAATAACGCAGTGCTGTAAAATGATTATACGAAAAATGAGATTAATCAAGTAATATTGCTTAAAAAAAAGTATAAAAAAAGTTTTAATGGTTCTTACTTTCAGGTTTATCCGCATAGAAAAAGAATGAATCATGTGCTTTCAATGTATTCCGTTCCAAATTCTTCTCCACCGAAAGATTTTAAAATTCATCCAGAGTGGAGATTTTAATTAATTTATACAGAGTAGTTTTTTTAAATAACGCATTTTTCTCATTAAAAGTCTTAATACAAACGATAAACTAGCCTATAACTTTTTAAAATATATAAGTTTGTAATAGAACTTTCAAATGCTTACAAAACATTCTTAATGTTGGCTTCGACCATTGGTTCTCAATCTTTCTGGATCAATGGTTTCGTTGAAAAACTTGAAATAAATAGCCTACGAGTAGGTAAAACCCCGCAATAAAAAAGCAAAGATTTTAAATAAACATTTTGGTGTGCAAACCGGCAATTGTTAAGGCTTAGCAAAAAATGCTCTGTTTGTAAAGCCTAATAGACATGGTATGCACGACGTGAGATCGTTTTAAAATCTTGTTGCTGCTGTATAGGGCTATAGGTAAAAAATATTGCGGTTCAAACAGTTTTGCTAATTATGACAGCTTGAAGTACCGGTATCAATAAAAGCATTTGTCAGTTACTTGAAAAGTTTTTCAAAACTGTTTTTGAAAAAATATTACTCATTTTCGGAATGATATTATTTAATATACAAAACGAAAATGATGAAATCGTTTACCTGCAAAATAAAATAATAAATAACAAAACGACTCAAAACTAAACACGCTACTAAACTGGAGCTTAAGCTTACTGAACTAACACTGAGACAGCAAGCAACTATACACAAAAACGATATTGTGACGCAATAATACGAACTAAGTCATAGCATTTGTACATCCCTCCAAGTTCGTACTCCTACAGCCAAGCATGGTTATGTAGTTGATCCCTTGATCACCCATTGACCAGAGGTCGGATCCAATTCGACAGCAGGTCGTAGCAGGCGAGAGGACCGTCTAGGGAGCATCGATTTGTTGTTTTCGTGGGTGTAAGGGTCGGTCTCCTGCGAATTAGTGTCCGTCACAAATGTGGGGTGTGTGGCCGTAGATACGTCATCATGGACGTCTTGTGGTTGCCCATGATCTATGGCCTTAAATGAGGTTTTATCACCAACGTGGGTGAGCGTGGAGGGTGGGTGTTGAGAGTGCGTTTCATGTCGGGGGCACTGTTGGTGGTAAAGAGGATTGCTGGGATTCGGAAGCAACAGGCATTAAATGAAGGAATTGTCGATTGTGCCTGGTTATACAACCGGATCCTTTCACTTTAACATTATATTGGTCGAAGTCCAATGCTTCGACCAGGGTGCCGACTTTGTCCCATTTACGTGGGTGTCTGCCTCTTTGATTTTGGATGAACACGCGATCACCACACCGCAGCGGACGCAACGGGGGTGTACGCGCGCTCAATGCGTCATTGGTCAGCTTGGCTCGAACTCGAAGGGCATCTTCTTTAGCTCGCCATGCTTTGCGACAAGTACGACAAATAAAGCGATAAGAAAAAGTGGCGAGCCGATTAACAAATGAAAAAGCGTCTCGCAAAGGATGGCCAAAGACAATTTCAGCTGGGGATAAATCGCAGTCAGGATGTGGGGTATTACGCAGTTGCAACAGGGCGCGCAGAAACGAATCATTGTTCAAATCCCCATTAGGGCTAATATTAGACATGAGAAGTTTTTTAGCGGCTTTGACTGCAACCTCCGCGCGGCCGTTGGATTGGGGGAAGTAGGCGGAAGAGACACGGTGTTTGATGTCCCACTTGCGCATAAAATACTGTGTGACGAAGGCAGTAAACTCTGGTCCACCACTGAAGAAATTTCTTCAGGCACTCCAAAAGTGGCAAAGTATGATGGAAGGAGGCGAACAAGTGCATTTGCGCCAGTGACGGTGGACCCAGCAGGTGTACCAAACACATTTGACCAACCGGAAAATCTGTCTCCAATGATCAAAAAGTGCCGTCCCGCGTAATCAAAATAATCCGATGCGAATAATAGGATGCGGAGTGTGAATCCCTCTATAAAATCTTTCTGCAGTCTCCTCAGAGAGACGATTCAAGTTTGGCTGCTACAGCTTGCTTGCCAAGCTCGATAGAAAGCGGAGGTATCGATGGTCCGAGGCAATTCGGAGCATTGACTTCTCACACTCTAGTCCAAAAGCGTGGAGTATTTTGAACAACCTTACTGGTAGGTCACGACACTGTCCTCGTTACTGTCCCGTTTCAACCAATGCTATTGCATCTCAGCTGGTTAGAAATGGGAAATACGAGGCTGTTGACCGCAAGTCATCTTGACTTGTCTCTCAAGAAGTGTCTGATCTTTGGAGGGCCACAACATGAGACGCAGTAACAATTATTCACAAAGAGAATTTACTGCTGCCCTTCAACATTTAAAACCAGGTAAAGCTCCGGGACCCGACTCCATCTGCTCAAAGCTTATACTCCATGCTGGAGTTGCTTTGAAGTCCTGGTTACGTGACTTCCTTTCTTCCTGTTTGCGCCGACTCAAAATTCCCAAGATCTGGAGAAGTGCGCTTGTGGTCGCGATCCCAAAACCAACGAAGACCGTGGGGGACCCAAAGAGTTATCGACCGATATCTCTGCTCTGTGTCCCATACAAGATCCTCGAGAGACTTATCTACGCCCGCGTTGAACCATTAATCGATCCACTGCTCCATAAAGAGCAGGTTGGGTTCCGACGCGGGAAGTCAATTGTAGATCAAGTTGTTCTGCAAACCCAGAACATCGAGGATATTTTTTAGGCTGAAAAGAAGGCCGGTGCGGTATTTATCGATCTGACAGCTGCTTATGACACTGTCTGGCACCGTGGCCTTACTTGCAAGCTGCTGAGACTACTTCCGGATAAGCACATGGTCAGTATGATTATGGAGCTTGTTCAAAATCGAAGCTTTACCCTTACCACCGGTGACAGCAAGCAAAGCAGGCTACGCCGTCTTAAAAACGGCGTTCCTCAGGGATCGGTATTGGTTCCCCTCCTATTTAACATCTATACGTACGATCTTCCTTCCATGATTTCCAGAAAGTTTGCTTATGCTGATGATTTAGCATTGTTGCATTCTTCTGGAAACTGGAAGGACTTGGAGGGGACTTTAAGCCAAGACATGTCTACACTTTCAGCGTATCTCCAGACTTGGAGGTTGAAGCTCAGTCACACTAAGACGGTCACGGCAGTCTTTTACTGAAATAACCAAGAGACCAAACGTGAGCTAAAGGTCTACAACAACGGTAGACTTTTACCGTTCTGTCCAACCCCTACTTATTTTGGAGTAAAACTGGACAGATTGCTCACGTTTTGTCACCACTTAGTGGCATTGCACAAAAAAACTATCCCCGCGCGTCACACTGCTGAGACCACTCTTGGGCTCGGGATGGGGTATTGGTGCTAAAACACTACGCATAGTCACTTTATCTCTAGTCTACTCAACAGCTGAGTGCTGTGCGCCAGTCTAGTGCCGCAGTGCTCACACTCGCCTCATCGACAGTGTCTTGAACGACGCCTTGCGCATAGTCACTGGATGCCTGCGTCCCACTCCAACGGACCACCTATCTGTACTCTCAGGCATTCAGCCAGCTGAGCTTCGCCGAATGGGAGCGACACTTTTCTTGGCTTACCGTAGACCTCGTTAAGTGGGCCCTCAGATACTCGCCAAGTGAGACTAAGATCCAGACGCATTAAGAATTGAAATTTGCTGGGGTTGAGAACGATACCGGAGCAGCCCACGAGAGTAAGAAATTGGATGGTGCGCCACCAATGTTCCTCTAGGTTCTCGTCAAAAAAACACGGTGTCATTCACGCATTGCTCCATTCGCATAAAATCGGGAAAAAGCGATGCGACGATTGTAGCCATCTCCCGAGGAAAGCAAACCTTGTGATGCCCTTGTATGTATATCGCCATCGTCCAAATGGTGTAATGAAAGTGGTAAGATGACGGTCTGACTCGCGTAGTGGAACGCTGTGGTACCCATTCCAAGGGTCAGTCACAGTTTTCCAAGTATTACTTGGTACGCGACGGGTTAACTTGAAGGGTGTTTCCGATGCGAATGTTTCCCGACGACAGAATTTGTTCAGCGGCGATAAGTCTACAGTCCGTCGGGGTGTACCATCATGTTTTCTTGTAATTACCATGCGATGGCATTATTGAGTAGGCTCTCCGTGCGGGACCTTTTCGAGAATTCCTAGGGCTTCAGCCAGAAGGAGGTCTGCATGGTCCTGTTGTTGCCAATGTAGAGGAATAGAAGCAGGGGTATGCAACGCTCTTGGTTTCGCTGAGACGCTGACATGGATTTTGATGGGTGGTCCCACCATGCAATGAAGAGGGCGATGCGGACATGTATTAAATGTGAAGGAAGCGTATTGCTCCAATAGCCAAGTTCTCATTCGATCATTATTTTCGGGAATACAGCGAAATGGTAGCGAACGTGGGGGTGGTGGCACGGCAGTACGTTGAGGGAAAATGCACCAATGATTTCGATCACCCGGTGAGGCGCAGCCACCAGTAACAGTGCGCGTGAGGTGCGCATTAGTGATGGCAGCAGGTTCATCAGCGCATTCCTGCGTCTCAGCATTAGCCTGTTCGCTCAATGATGGGAAACTGGGGGACAGGACCCCCAGCGTCGACAGTGTGCCGTGCGATGAGGGTCTGAATGTCGGCGCTAACGTAGACCATGGTCCGGCATTGCACAAAATAACCGTGACTCGACAGTCCTTCAATGCTGGCGAAGAACGCCCCCACAATTGATATGGAGGAATGATTGGCGGCCACCAGGTTGGAGGCAGGGGTCAGAATGTCTGTGAGAAGCCATACTTCACGAATTCGTCCAGAGACCATACATTTATTTGGCCGCCTGTGTTAGCGATAGCGGTGACATACAAACGCGACGCAGTATAACGCCTTCAATCAAAACGTTCTCATCCAAAAAATACTGGTAACTTGAAAAAATTTTAAATGTTCGTTTGCATCTTTTAAAAGCCTAATTGCTTGAATAACTTAAGAGTATTGACGAAAAATTTTAAAGCAACCCTACGTTCGGAAAAGAAAGGCAATATGCACAAACGACGATCGCTTTAAATTGCTTATTGCACTTAGCAGTTCATAGAGTTAAATTTTCAGAATCAATCTAATGTTGACTTTATATTAAGCAGCGTGGCTCCTTGTAAAACTTGTCGTAAATTGTTTTTTTTACCAGGGGCACAGCAGATTCACTTGAGTAGACCGAGCATCGAACTCGTGCGTGTCACATTGTTTTCACACAGAAATTATCGCTTTAATGTCGACTTTAAAAGCAACCAGTGGCAACGTTGTTTGATCTATACAGAATTTATAAAAGTTTTATATTTTATCCAATAATTGTGGTTGACAAAGATTATTTATTAATTGGATATATGCTCATTTTTAAGTCAACAAAATAAACTGTTAAATCATAGATAACTCTCCAAGCATCGGTTTGTTCGTAAACCTTATAATTGTACAGAAGATGGAATGCGAATTTTCAGCTTTAAACAAACTTAATCTGAAGTGGTTTTCTTGTTATTGTTTAAATTTTCGTGTAATGCAATTCACGATTTTATGTTTTTAAAAAACGTTTTAATTTCGACCAACGCGCTACAGATGCGATTACTGATGGAGAAAATTCAGCTGCTATGTTGCGTGCATCTTTCAAAGATAAAAATAATTTTGTGATGCGTTTTGAAATTCTACTACAACGCCAGGATGAAAATTTCGCTCAAATGGTCCATAACGCACCAATTACCAATTCGTAGCGCAGAACGACATTTTGGAGATGATAAAAATGACAATGCAATAAGTATGCAACTTTATAAAGCTCAAATCAATGACTGAATGAGACACTCAAATCCGCATATTATTATAAATGATTAAACTTATTAAATAAAACTTTTTAAGTTTTCCCAATTCTTTTCGACTGCAACTACTGTATCATCAAACCATCTATGTAGTAAAAAAAGCTAGAATACTAAGTGTTTGAAATACTTATGCGAGCAAAAAAAATCGAAATACAAAAAGAAAATTTGATGAATATGAGACGATAAGTAAACAAGCATTTGAAACGTGGATCGGCAATCAAAATAGTCAACAATTGAAAAAAACTTGATCTAAAACATAAACGTTGGTTTGAATGAAAATAATAAAACACTGAATAAACGCTTTCGATACAAATATTCCGCAAAAATAATAAACGAAAAAGTTTCAAAATACGTAAGAACCATATGTGTGATAAAAGCCAGCTGAATGGTTTTGCTGAAGAATGCCTCGTTAATTTAAACCAGCGCTTTCCAACTTTTTTTGTCACGGACCCCTTCCAAAAATTATCAAACCTACAAATGCTTAAATGAGTGACTCTGATTAAAAATTTTGCAAAGTTTTTTAAAAACTTTTTCCCAACTTTTAGTGCATTTACTAACCCCTTAATACCTTTTCATGGGCCCCAGATATCCTTGGAACTAGGTTGGGAATCACTGCTTTAAACACATTACATTAGACAGCTGATAGACAATTTACCAACAACAAATCGAAAAAAGTTTTCATTGCCGCTGAAGTTTATTAGCACCTAAGCACCATGATAATATGACATAAATGTTTCTTAATTTTGCTTTTAAATTTTTGTTTCCGTCGCTTTAACATTGGATTATCGAAAATATTAAGTTACAATAAAAAAATGCAAACGCAAATAAAAAAAACAAAATTAACAACTCCGAGAATATGAACACACACAGAAAACAAACTTGATCTTATATATATATAGAAGTGAAATCAACGTCATTAGTTTAAAACGAGTTCAAGCATCAATCAAAAAATTCTCATGTATGTATGCTTGTAAATTCTAAAGGATAAAAAAAAAAGAAAAATTACGTTTACGAACTTGAGTTGATTTTAGAAACCTAAAGGAAATAGCGAGGACGAAACATTTCGTCAGCTAAGAGCATCGGCCAATAGAATTGTATGATTTCAACAGCGCAGCGAGAAACCAAACGAATTGCTTCGAAATAGAATAATAAAAATACGAAAATAATTTTTTCGAAAATTTGTTCCGAAGCAGGCGGTCGGGCGGCATAATATGCACACGAGGAATTTATGTTACACTAAACACGCTAGAACACTAAATAATAAATTAGAAAATATATATCCTTGCTATTTGACATTTTCTGCAACGACTTCATCAAAATACCACTAGTAATTTATGAAAAGCACAGTCAGGTGTTTCTGATCACGAAGGCTACGAATTTTTTCGGTTTAAAATAAAGTTGATACAGAATGGCGGCTTACATATAATAGTAGCAAAGGCTCAAGTTATAAGCACCCGTGAACAGTGGAAAATTTACAGTTTAAAACAGTGGAAAATTTAGAGCAAAAATAGCATTTTGCTTCGTTTTGCAACGTGTCACAACAAACAGTACAAAAAATTCGGCATAAGTAATCAAGACACCAAGAGTAATCGAATCAGAAAACGGTCGCTTCGATGAAAGCGAGTAACGCTGGGGGGGTAGGCAGAAATCACAAGTCAATACGAACCTCGTCGAAATACTTGAGGGTGCCTCTCAGCTCTACGGCCAGCTTTTCGAAAAACTGGGCCTGCTTCTCGACCAGGTCGCGCTGGGCGAGGGCGAAGCTGCGAATCCGCTCCGAGTGAAAATGGCTGCTTTCGGCGCACATGCAGTACGCGACGTGGTTCGCTCTTTCCGCCACCGCCCCGCACTCGAACTCCGTCATCTTGCCCTCGTCCTTCAGCTTCCGACACTCTTTCACTTTGCGCATAGCACCCGTTTGCATCTGCAACAACCGCGACGTCAGCGACATGAACGCGCGGCAGATTTGCTTGAATACAACTACAGGTTGCGGTGATTTTGATTCTTTTCGTGATTTTCGTAGAAAAGTGATTAAACAAAAATATTCGTGTTTTTTGAAAAGATTTAAATTTCTTCTGATAATCAAAGAGTGATTATAAGTAAAAGCAAACAACTGAAAGTTCAAAAAGCGCAAATAATTGAACAAAGCGTTACGTAATGAATCGAATAACTGCGCGTGGAAGGCTACAAATGTAAATCGAAATGAATTCAATTTAAATAAAGTTGAAACATGAAACAAAAATTTCATATTAATGTAAGCAGTGCTGGACCGCAGTGAATACATCTACCGATCCACAAAACTTGCTAGGATTTCTTTCCTACCCATTCCTATATTCTTGACATAGATTTTACTTAAAATCATTTCACAAACCCGCTCAAGTTGAATTAAAAAGTTTTGTGGAAAGCCGCGGATTCTATTTGAAAAAATACGGCATTGTTGAAGCCATACACCAATTTTTTGCCTTTCTGAGCGAAATAGACCAACACCATTATGGAGGCGGGTAAGCTCGACCCATGCAGATCTGGGAAAGCTAAATCCCGGTGGCGTTGGCTAACATTCTTAATAAATGTATGGAGTCTAGAGGCGTTTTCTTGCCACTCATGCTCCATTCATATTCCGTCCATCGTGCTACATTGATGCCTGACTGGGATTGTTCAGCAGTTCCAGGGAAGCAGGAACAATTGGGTGTCTTGATTTAAGTTGCCGCAGTTGTCCACCAAGTGGAGACCGGAGCCTTTCATATAGGAGGAGTTCTGACTCCTGAGGGCAGCGAGCCAGAGACGGTAGGGCTTTTTGCAGCAAAGCTAAGTTAGTTGGATGCCTGCTAAGATAAAAAGATTGTCTGTTGGTGTGGGACGCAGGTATCTGGTCACTGCGCAAGGCATCGTTAATGGGATTTTCGATAAGGCGATTATGGACACTGCGCCATCAAACAGGCACACAGTACTCAGCCGTGGAATGGACCAAGGCAAGGGTATCTGTGCAAAGTATTGTGGCATCCGCACCCCAGCTTGATCCAGCTAATTGCTTTAGAAGTTCAACACGAGATGTTAATGTCTTGCGCAATGACTTTAAATGTCGGCGATACGTGAGTGCCCGATCCAGTTTTATGCTAAGATAAATGGGTTCAGCACAAAACGGTAGAGCTTGTCCGTTAACACAGATGTTAAGCTCACGTCATGGTTCCTTGTTATAAAGATGGACTGCTGCCGGCACAATCTTTGTTGTACTGAGCTTGAGCTTCCATTTGTAAAGCAGGAGGATAGGGTTGGCATGTCCTGAGTAAGAGTCGCCTCTAACGCCTGCCAGTCGCTTGCATAGTCCAAGATGGCCAGGTTATCAGGGTAGGCAAATTATCTGCCAATTGTCATTGGCAGGTTACACAAGTATGTATACTGTAGATATCAAACAAGAGAAAAGCCAGAACTGAACCCTGTGGGATGCCATTCTTAAAGCGTCGTAACCTGCTTTGCTTTCCGGTACCAGTGTTGAGGTAAAACTTCGATTACGAACAAGTCCCATATTCAATGAGACCATGTTCCTGTCCGGAAGAAAACAGAGTAGCTTGCAGGTAAGGTCGCGGTGCCATGCAGTATCGTAGGCTGCTGCGAGATCGACAAACACAGCGGCGGTCATTTTCTTGGCCGAAAACCTATCTTTAATTTTTTGAATTAGAAGAGTGACTTGATCTACGGTCGACCTTCTAGGCCAAAACCCAGCTTGCTCTTTAGGTAGATGTGGGTCTATAATTGGTTCGCGGCGGGCACAGATAAATCTCTCCGAGACCTTGAAGGGGACACAAAGAAAAGAGTTAGGTCTATAGCTCTTTGAGTTCCCTAATGGCTTATTCGGGTTCGCGATGGCAACCACTAATGCTCTCCTCCAAATTTTTGGAAGCTTGAGTTGGCGCATGCAGGAAGACAGGAACTTGTTTAACCAGGACTTCAAAGCAGAGCCGGCAAAGAGTATTAGCTGTGGGCATAGAGGGTCAGGGCCCGGAGCTTTTCCAGACTTTAACAACTGGCCTTAATCGCCTTTAATTAAGAGTTTATACCCTCTGGTTCAGGCGTGAGAAAAAGTTTTAAAAGATGTTGTGATAGTCGTTTGACGTTTGCGGCATTACAACTGATTATGTCGAAATAATTTCCTGCATGCAACGCGCACTCTCTGATAGCCAGAAAAAAGTATAGCTGACATAAACGATATCGTTGATAATGATAAAAATGACGTGCCGGTAAGTAATTAAGTATAATGCTATTCTAAAATACAATTTGCAAACATGTTTTGTGTTATTGAACAAGAAGAACCTATTACAGATGTAAAGCGGGGAATTTCGATTGTATCTGTATTTTGTGCGGCTTCTAACAAAGGCAGCTTCCATTTTTATTCTTTTATCATTTTGTGCGGTTTATATTCACAGAAATATGGTATAATAAAAACAATAATCTGATGAAACTGACTGACTGAGCATTGTCGATAGCGTTGTTGCGTCATGTTTAAATAGGAAGTAATTAGCTGGTTTTTCAAAATGCTCGATTTAGTAAACGCTTTGAAAATTTATATATAAAAATTTCTTAGTAAAGGAAACAATATGAAGGTAAAACTGATTGCGGCAATGAAATTATTTAAAACGACACAGTAGCATAAACAAATTTATGAATTATTATTTTATTTAAAAGAAACTTGACAGTTTTTTGGGCAAAAGGTGAAAGTTTAAAGGTTATGTAAATGATCGATTACAGATTAAAGTATCAATAAAAACAATAAGTTTTTATTAAACCAAAGAACTCGAAATTGACTGCATTAAAATCGTTTTTATTTTAATTGCTATATATGAACTTTTTGGTGACTACGGTCGCTAATTTTTTCGACTAAAACAAGCCGCAATTTGTGAGGAAATCCCGAAAAATTGAATGCAATATTTTAAGTACTCGCAGTTTGAAAAATCAACACTTACATGCCAAACGTCAGGCAATGCATCAAATAGACCTTTATAAAGCCATAAATGATCCGCCAGTTGATGGAAGTCATCTTTGGGCTGGCTCGCAAACATTTCGCCGATATTCACAAACGCTTGTCCTATGATAAAACCAAAGCAGAATTTAAGTAGGCGTCGGCACTCAATAGTCGCTCGGCTAGATAAGTACTAGCTGGAAGAGTTAATTTAACTTTTGACAAACCTTTCGCCTTAATTTAATCTTAGTTTAACCTTTCGCCTTTCTAAATTCTTACACCGCAGCGTGTCATGAAGTTCACGGCGCTCGTTTCGGCGACATTGCATTAAATTCGACGGCTCCAAAAATCGAACGAAGATCTACTAAAGCTTTCAGAAACGCTAACACAAGACAAACCGGGGAGTCATATCAAAACCGGTTCGAAATTTTCCGACGGCACACGAACTTTATCATTGTCTTTTGAAAAAAAATCACATGCCAATCATCAAGTTTTGTTCACAAGGTAGCGTCATTTCCAATCAAAACATAACTGTGCGTTGATGATAAAAATGATTTCTAATGAATTATTAATGCCATATTTCGGGACTGATTATTTATAGACAACGTTGGAGTTAATATACAGTAAGCATAGCTTTATAAAAAAGACAACAAAACTAAGCTGTCCATGCCTTTCTACTCTTAATATTTCTCTATGAAACCAGGTCTTGGTAAAAGTTGAATTAACACAAAGTCGTTTTTAAACAAAAGCAAATAAAATGCAATAGAAAAAAATTTGTAACATGGTCGTGAAAATGTTGCGTTTACTATAAACCAAAAAAAAAATGTTTACAGTAGAAACAAAACAAATTTGATAGTCATTAAAAATGTAATTTCAATTTTGACATTCTTTTGTGGCCTTAATGAGAAAGAACTCTTGTCAATCGGAAATAACGTCACATCAAAAGTGTAAAAAGTTTCAAACATCTTACTAATCCAGGCAGAGAGCGCTGCATCGAGACCGATGTAAAAAAGGCATCAATAAAAAACGTAAGAATTCCAATTGGTCGCTTACCTGTTTGTTTTATGGCCTGACTCAGATTCTTATTTTGATTAGTTTGATGAAGATTAAAGGACGTGGCGACGTTGATTACCGCCTTGCCGAATGTTTGATATTCTTTCTTAAACAAACTTGAGTATTTACTGGACAGGTTTTGCGTGCATGACGCGTACTGCGATATCGCGTCATCCATTGCTGCGGAAAATGCAAAGTGAAAATGGTAAATCATGTTGTGGGAGACTACAAGCGATTACGGACAGAGCTGTACGCAAACTAAAATTATATAAATAGTTTTTAAAAAAGTTTCTAATTGAATGTCGCCGTCGTTTTAAAATTAAATAAAGTACGACTCTTGTTAAGTGTATTGAATACTAAATATTTACCTACCTCGCGCAATTTCATAAAAAAATACAATAAACGAGTATCTTAATCAAACCAAAATCAATATCGGTCGTACATTTCACTGTTTTCTTAAATAAATTCAGATGAGCTTCGCCGTCGGTTGTCGGAGCGACAGAAGGAGAGATGGAGACAGTAAGAAAAAAATTTCCAGCGGACAACTGATCCTTCTCCCCTTGCCGCTTGCTCATCTTCCAGGCTTTATGCTCAGTGAGAGTGATGAAGTGCCGAAAGAGTTGGGATCTAGAGAGCAGGGGGTGGCGACACACGTACTGGACCTGTGACGAAATAATCGTCGATCACGAGACGAAAATTTTGAGATAGTTTTACACAATGAAAGAATTGATGCGTCCGAGTTCGATAGCAGTTCTACTAAATCACAAAAGACTAGCGTGAAGCAAATAAACAGTTCAGCCATCAAAAAAAAAAAACTACTCTTATTCTGATTTAAGTTTAACGTTGAATACCAGTGCCTCCAAAAATTAAAAAACGAATAATGCATGAACAGCCAACCATGGTTATGACTAAATGATAATTGTTAAAACTCTTTTCCACAACATGTGTTTATCGGAGTTGCCATAGACCTTTTTGTTAACCTTTTTCCTGCCAATGTTCCTTAAATGGAACATACTTTTTAAATTATTGTTGAAGTCGCAATTTTATTCTTAACTTATTTTTTTTCACAATTTTGTACTCAACTAGCTTTATTTTATTTCAGGGACTTGAAAATAGCTTTAAATTTTTTTTATAACTAAAATAAATTTGATTTAAAAACAAACTAAAACCACTGTTTTTCCGCATGAGAATTGAGAAGCCGGAAGTGACCATATAGCAATTTGAGAGAGATTTATGATCAATTAGTTTTACTTTAATATTAGTAAAGGTTTGTATGCGTATTATTGAAAATATGATTTGTAGTACAAAAATTTTGATATAATAAAAACTAAAAAAATGTTCCATTTATAAAACAATGGAGGGTTACTGGTGTGCAAATGTTAACTACGCAAATTTTATAATTTATAACCAATAACTGTTGCAAGGTTATGATATAACTCAGTAACTGTTGTTGCTTTACTAAATATTATATGTTCAATATTTTAGACAATTTATATCCCTTATTTTAGAATATAGATCCTCGTGCATTTTACGGAAGAAAGACGACAAAAGTTTCTACACTTGCTGAAGCTTGTGAAATAATTGAGCAATTATCAGATCCTGCAGCCATTGTTGTGCTTCCTCCTGCTGCAGGAGATACATTGAGGAAATTCCCGAAAACCCAGAAGAAGAGTATGAACCAGCAGGAGAACTTGAGGTAGAACAAAATATTGAAAACGAGTTTGATAATGAAATTCTGCCACTTCAAAAAAAAAAGAAAACTAGAGAACATTATTACTTGGAAAAAGGGTGCTACATTTAGCAAACCTATGCAGGTTGGAAATGCAGTTAGAGACCAAAAGCTTGAAGAACTTGAAGGAAAGACACCTTATGAAATTTGGAAGTCAATATTTTCGACAGAAATGTTGAAACACATAGTCCTTCAAACTAACTTGTATGCTAATAGGGACAAAAACAATGAGAAATTCAAAGTATTAGAATGCGAAATGCAAAAATTTTTGGGGATCATTTTGTTATCAGGATATCATACTGTACCTGAGGAGCAGCAGTATTGGTCAACTCAACCTGATTTGCGTGTAGAAATTGTTGCTAAAACTATGAGTAGAAATAGGTATCTTGAAATAAAAAAATACATGCACTTTGCTGATAATTTGAAGCTTACTCCAGGAAATAAAATGAGTAAAATTTCACCATTATATGATATGATGAATAAAAATCTTGTACAATTTGATATTTTTCACAGTTTGGTTAGTATAGATGAATCAATGGTACCGTACTTTGGGCGTCATAGCGCCAAAATGTTTGTAAAAGGTAAGCCAATACGCTTTGGCTATAATATCTGGTGTATTTGTGGCAATGACGGCTTTCCTTATCATATGAAAATCTATCAAGAAAAGGAGGATAATCGTGAAAGCTTGCCTCTCGGTGCTAGGGTCGTCAACGATTTGGTAGATGTAATAATATCAAAATCAGATATTACTTGCCATGAATTATACTTTGATAATTTTTTTACAAGCTACAAACTGCTGCCCGAACTAAGTGATAAAGGTGTTAGAGCAACTGGTACCGTAAGAGAAACTAGAATAGCTAATGCAACAAAAAAGATTATTAGCAGCAAGGATCTCAAAAAAGAAGAGGAACTTTCGACTTTTGCTCTGATGGAAAAGTTTATGTCGCAAAGTGACATGACAATTCAATTGTGACGATTGCAAGCAATTGGGAAAACCATCAGCCAGTTCATAAGGCAAGACGTCGTGTCAAAGAGGGAGAAAAGCAAGTTCCACAGCCGCATCTTGTATGCTCCTACAATAAAGGAATGGGCGGTGTCGACCTAATGGATAGACTTGCTGAATCTTATCGTCCAAGTATACGGGGTAGAAAGTGGCATTGGCCACTTTTTATTAATGTAGTCAATCTATCAGTAGTAGCAGCATGGAGACTGTACTGCAAAACCTGTCAAGAAAATCTATGGCATCTGCAATTTCGTAGTCAAATCGCACTTTGCTTACTCAAAGCAGGTCCGCAACGTGTAAGAAAACTCGAGTTGGCTGGAATATTGCCAGAAGATGTAAGGTATGATGGCATTGATCACACCTTGAGCTCCACATCACAAGGGAGATGTAAAGTGTGCAGCAAAAACACAAAAAATACCTGTAAGAAATGTAATGTACGCCTACATGCCGAAAGGGGGAAGTTATGTTTTGAAAAATATCATAGCGAATAGAAACTAAAAAAAATTAGTAGTTTCTTGTATTTTACTTTCTTGGTTATAAATATACTTCTTTCATGTATTTTACAAGTGTGTACGTATCAGTTTGTAAAGGAATAAATTTTGAGAATTTTGATATTGTTTAGCAGTAACCCTCCATTGTTCCTTAAATGGAACATACAATAAAATGAAAAGTTGATGTGGCACAAACTTCAAAATTGATATATATATAGTCTCTAGGCAATGATAAACTTATATTTTAAATATAAACTGAATCGTAAAATAAATTTGATGGTTGGCAGGATAAAAGTTAATCTATAAATCGTTTTTTTGTGCCATAAAAGTTTTAGTGCGAACCAAAGCAAAATGAGATGAATAAATAAACAAAAAATATTTTAAGCTCATAACTTTTCAACAATATTCACCCAAAGCTTTAGTCGAGCCATTCGAGCTTCGATGAAATCTTCTTCAAAGCGACCCGAGGCTTGTTTATCGGGCAAGCGGGGAATGGCGACCATCGGGTAGCGCTCAACCAAACGAGCGTACAGCCAGTCAAAGTGCTTGTACCTTCTTTGAACTGTCACGGCGGTATCGGTCGGAGTCAGATTGTAGCAAATGAACTTCTTCAGGCCTGTTAAGCATTTGCAAGCTTGGAAAGAATTCATAAACTAGTCGGTGGAGTGGACGAGTACGAGAGAGCGTCGTGTTGATTGCGAACGCCTTCGCCGTTCAAAACCTATTTTCGTTCTTCCGTGATGTCCTTGAAAAAGACACTTTACGGCCCTTTACTCTGTTTGGTGGTCTTAGCAATGTCAGCCATATCTCCAAAACTTAAATAAAATTTCAACCGGACAATAATATCTTGACATCTTTGAAATCAGGTGGAATAATCACTTGAGGCTGCCCTAAAAACAATGCCTTCAACTTTTTCTGCGAGTTCTAGATACCTACCACCCGTCTTATTCCCCTTTATCGATTTTTAACACCCCTTTACGTTGTAATCCAACTCTAACTTTTCTTGGTGTAACTTTTGACTGAACCCTCTCTTTCAAGCACTTTATGTTCCATCTTTACAGAACAAGTTTTACAACCGATTTTGTGCCTTCCGCTCAATTGCCTCAGCTTCCTGAGCTCTTTCTAAAGAAACCCTCTGTACTTCATATAAAGCCTTGATTCACCCCATTCTCACCTATGCTTCCCCAAACTGGTTTTATTTCTACTCTCCATCTCATATCACTTCAATGAAGAGAATGCACAGATCTTCCCGCGGAGTCATTAAAGGTTGTCTGTCTTTTACACTAAGTCCTTTCTTACATCTAGAAGTATTTCTCCTCCACTTTGTGTCACCTTTACCCATCAATCTCTCAAGGAAGGATCATGGAGATATTTTTTCCAGATCTCATGACCTCACTCTTACCTTCAAATACCTCGGGAACCTCTAATCCTATGCCTCCTAAACCTCCGTGGTCTTCTTGCCACTATTCTACCCAATAGTGGGCAAACTGCTGCTGGCCGAGATGATTTTTGTGGCTCTTCCATTTGAATCAAAATATTTCAATAAGATTGTCAACGGTGACGGATTTAGTACAGTGAAAACGGACCGGCCGCATCGGGCGGGCCCCTCCTAAAAAATGTCAAAATGTGGCTCCTCCCTAAGAAAAATTCTTATATTTCTTCATAGTAGCACGGTAGCACCATGACGGTGGCCCCCTTGTCTGCACCTTAACTTCAGAACAAAAATATGGATAATGTACTCGAATGAAAGGGATGACTTTTTTTTAGAGATCGCTAGACTCACTATACTTTAATTGTGAAAACTTCAAACAAACGCAGTCTGTATGAATGATACCGAGCTGTTTCCACTACGAGGGTAAATTTGTTTTATAGACTTTTTTACTTCTTTTCGCGCTTTAAGTACTAAGCGAAGCAAAAATATCAGTAAAAAAACAAAAATACTACATTCCACGCTCGTAGTGGAAACGGCCCTTAATGTGATCATGCACTTCACGCATAATTTGTTTATGACAAATCAGCGAGTTAGGACTCGTTTCCACTGCAAGCGTTAGCGGGAGTTTTTTTGTTTGTTTTATTGATTTTTTTTACTTCTTTTCGCGCTTGAACGCTAAGCAAAGCGCTAAGAGAAGCAAAAAAATAAATTAAACAAAGTAAAAGTATTCCCCCCAACGCTCGTAGTCGAACGGGAAATTAATCAGTAAAGTTAGCTAACAGCAGGTCAACGCAATTTTATTGCAAAGACTACAGCTCAAATTAGTCTGCTTAAACACACTGCATAACAAAAATGATGACATTAAATTCTGGCATGAAACGAAAGCATGAGAATGAAAAGAGAGGTTTTAAATTAAAGTGGGAAAAAAACCACGCGTTTGCTAGTCATGAAATCTTTGTGTTTAATCTGTCATAAACTACCGAGTTAAAAGAAAGGTACTAATGTGAAACGTCACCATGAAAGAAATCACAAGAGCCTTTTACGCAATTACCCACCAAAATCAGATATCAGATATAAGTTAACTAAATCGAAATCTGCGCTGAAAGGTCAGCAGAAATTTAAAAAAAGTACTCAGCATGAAATCTGATGCATTGGCTAAAGCTTTTTTTGTTGTCTTGGAATATTGCTCGTGCTAAACACTTTTATACTTTGATTGTGAATTTGTCAAAAAGAATACAGCGGAGGTTGTGGTAGTATTGGAACCCAACAACAAAAGGCTTCAGCAGCTAATACCATGTGCACGCCGATTTACACAAAGGACGCATATCCCAGATCAGCGCAGACGTTGAAGTTATTGTTTAAAGTGATTTGAAAAGTTCACTTGCATTTAGTTTAGCGCTTGATAAACAACAGATACTTAGATAATCCGCAACTAGCTATATTTGTTCGATATATTTCTATCAAATATGACTGATAAAGAGGAATTGTTGAACCTACTAACATTGAAAGAACTAGTTAAATTAATATTAAAAATGCATTTGATAAAGCTTATGTGCCACTTAATATAAATTTGTCAGCAATGCAGTAAATTGGACATCAGCAACATAATTTCCAGAGTTCTTCCCTTTACATTACTTCATCCACCGCAAACATCTTGTAGTTCTTCTTCAGCTTAGATCCCTACCAGTCTCGTATTAAACCCTCTCTATACATTCCTAACACTTAACTTTAACGCATACCCAACCTTTCTCGATGTAACCTTTGACCACACTCTCTCTTTCAAACATCATGTCCTATCCTTGCGGAAAAAGTTTCACAGCCGATTCCGTGCTTTCCGTTCTATCGCCTCTGCCTCCTGGGGCCCATCAAAAGAATTTTTATGAACCCTATATACAGCCTTCATTCGCCCCATCCTTACCTATGCTTCCCCAGGCTAGTTTCCTTTCTCACCTCCTACCCACATCACCTCTGTAGAGAGGATGCATAGATCCACCTGTAGAGTAATCACAGGTTGTCTATCGTCCACTCCCATCCTTCTGCTTACGTAGAAGCGCTTCTTCCTCCACTGCGCATCACCCTCACCCACCAATTCCTCTCTTTTTTTGAACAAGCCCTCCGAGTACCTTTAACCTTTCCTCTAGCTTCTCTCGCAAATTCTAATCCCTGCACACGTCTCAAGAAAGGTTCATAGAGATTCTTCTACCGATCACATAACCTAACCCTAACCTACATCTTGCTCACGAACCTTTAATCCTCTGCCCTCCTAAACCTCCCTGGTCTACCCCTTCTACTTACACCATCACACTCCAACTCTCTTCCCCATGCTCTCCTAATGACCCCCCTCCCTTCACAATACCACAGCTACTTCCCGCCTATCCGCCCTACCCCAAAGCGACATCACTGCCTGGACTGACAATTTACATTCCAGGCGGGCTGGGGTAGGGTGGTGCATGAATCCACATTAAGTGTACAAAGTGTGTCACTGCTACCTCCCTCCCTTTCTCGATTGGACTTTGGGCCACCAGCTACAGTGCAGAGGCTCATGCCATTCTTCAGGCTCTTGAGTGGTGTACTTTCACTCCAAGACATGTGCCTTTGAATCTATCACCATATTTTTTGACTCTCTATCTGTCCTATCAACCCTCTCCGCTCCTTTGCCCTATTTAAGCTCCGAATCCATCTCTGACAGACAATCTCTCCTTAATGTTCTATCAAATCTAAGGTGGTTCATTTTCAATGGATATCTGGTCATTCTTCCCTCCCAGGCAACGACTTAGCTGATTCTCTCGCTAAAGTTGGAGCCTCTCTTGACCCTTGAGTTGCACGCTGTGTCGCGCGAACGCGGCAAGGTTCTCTTAAAAGATTATTGCACTGCACTGCACTGCACTCCACTCCACTGCCGCGCGCGGCCGCGTAAGCTGCACGGTTAACATCACTAATATGTAAAGAAACTGAAAATCAGGAGTCGGAGTCGGATAAAATATTCCGACTCCGACTCAGTACTCTTAACAGTCCGACTCCGACTCTTCCCTAAAATCTCCGACACCGCAACCCTGGTTCTTTAACGTACTACAACACCCAAATCCCTGAAATTCAATCTTTCCTTAACTCTTTATCCGACTCCAAGGAAGTCCATCACCAATCGATATGTGGTCACTTCTCTTTTCCAAGCAACAACTTAGCAGATAATATCGCCGAAGTTGGTGCCGCTTATGACCTATCCACAATAACACTCTGATTTCTTGATTTTTCCCAACGACTATAAAACTTCAACATTCATTTAAAAATATAATTTAATGCAAGCAATTATAGGCGCATCCACGTTGGCGTTTCCGGGTCAAACTGACCTTTTATTAGTTATGACCCTCAAGACCAAAAAAAGGTCGGTAATTCAGTTAAATGTTAGTAATTGTGTTTTTGGCTGAAAAACCCCCTCCACGACGAATTTCTGTCACAAATTGTAAATTTAATGTAAATATTTTTTCATTATTATTTTTATCTCTAGACTATTTATCCTACTGACTCCCAGGAAATTGTCGGAGGCCCTATACTTCAGGTAACCGTCAAGCGATTACAACAAACTGCTGTAAGAAATACCAAGAAATGGATGTTTGGTTGAATCTTTTTATTTTTATTTGTTTTTTCTTACTTTTTATTCGAGATACGACTGAAATTTAGAGCTGCTTGCTAAAATGGCCAAGCAGAAGAAAGTGACGTAAAACAGCATGTCAAACTCGCTATGAGGGCCGCATTGGTGAAATTAATGCCCAGAAATTTGCAGCGGAACGTAATTTGGTTAGCAAACAATGTGACGATCTTTTTTTTCTAGTCATCACTTGGATTTCAATGTAAAATCTAAAAATTTTTCTCCCTAGGTTCTACAGTCTAAGCAACCAAAACTAACGATGGGCAAGTTTCATGACGTAATAAAGCCTTGAAAAAATGTTCGACTTTATCGGCTTTAGCGGGCCCTCATCTTAAAACATTTTTACCTTTCATTTTGCTTTGCTGCTTCGGATTCTCAACAGAACAAGAAAACTTGTGCTCATTTTCTTTCCAACAGAGTCCATCGTTTCCAGGGACTATTAAAACCTGAAAGCACACACACTGTGTCAAATCAAAAATTAAGATTAAAGCTAATCTACAAAAGACGGCAAAGCAAACTATACAGCAAAATAAGCACAAAATAAACTGGTATTCAAAATCTGACCTGGTCAACTGCGCGAATTTTAGCATCAGTCTTTCCCAGAATATAATCTTCTCCTCCATGTTTGACAAAAGCGGAAAATCGATTTAAGTTTTTGCTGACAGCACCCGGCGCTCGCGAGGAGCGACTTTCAATCGAGTTAAGGGAAATTACGTCGTGAGCCAAACTTCCGTATTGGGTAGCAGAATTTGGCATTTGAGTCTGCATAAAAAATTGTTTCTCATTAAACAATACTTCGCGCTTTAGAGCAGGGACTAATCCGAAAGAGATTCGGCATAATGGTATTTTAAGTGCAAGCCCAGAGCTAAACCGAGCCATATTATTGCAAGATTCTCTTTTACACAAACAGTCGATTTAACTTTTACCGATTTACTTTGATCTGAAAAAAAGTTTGGCATAAAATTTTGAGAGAACAAAAATTCATTAAAAACATCAAATATCTATGGAACACCCAAAACGTCTTATTTTCTTGAAATATTTTTATTTATAAAGCATTGAAGACATCAAAACTATGCTATAATAAAAACACCCTGTGCTTTTCATGTAGACGTGGTCCATTGTTTCCGAAGAACATGTTCAAAATCTTTCATTGTAAAACGAACAAAGGAATTGTGGCAAAGCTAACCGATATCATACTTTCAAAAATCAAAAGTTTAAAGTAAACTTACATTTTGGACATGAAAATTAAAGCATGGCGAGTTTTTCATATGAAAAAATAGAAGCTTATAAGAATTTTAACGTTCAACCAATAAAATCATCTATTCAACAACTGTTCCACCACCTAATAATATAGTGTCATACACAGCTGGCCAAAAATTTGGAAAGATATCTGTGTCAAATGCCCCAAATACCCAGTCTCCAATTCGAGTTAATGTTACTTTAACAAATATACCGGGTATTTAATAGTTCCGAGAAACAGTTGGCCAAAAGTTCTTTTTGGATTGTGTAGGCTTATTGGTTGTTTTTTTCTAAATAAACATTTACGTATAAACAAAGACTTTTTTGTGTCGAATAAACGGAAAGGGGGAAAATAGTTAGTTCCACAATTCAATCAGGTTTACAAGCATGAAAGCCATAAATCATACTACCCTAAAGTTTAATATGAATTTCTAGCATTAAAAAAGTGAATAATTTTATTAGTGCTATAAGTTTTAAAAATAGATAAAAAAAACGCATACAATAAGCTTGTGCTTCTCAACCTTTTTCACGTCGCGGCCCACTTTTTACCCGAGAATTCATTATACCGCCCACAATAAGATAAATCGGCAAAAAAATTATCAAAAAAACTTTTAAAACGAAACTTGGGCTAGCTTGTTCGATAGGATAAGATCAAGTTGAAGATTAATAAGAGACAAGCTTACATACAAAGCAGCATTAAGAGTATTAATTTTACGACTTTATTTCTTCGATGTTTCTCGATTCACAAATATTACGTATTTGTAACTTTATTTTTCTTTTATAACAGGGGTGGGAAAACTTTTTAGCTCAAGGGCCGAATTTAGAAACTGATTTTGATCGACGACCGCACAAGTATTCATAACATAAATTCGTGCTTCAAACTTAATCGAAGAAAAAAAAGTTTTCCTTTTGATTTATTAGATCGTTTGCATTGAATGTTTGGCGGGACCCATTTTGGCCAGCGGGCCACAGTTTGCCCACCACGTTTTATAACATAATAATTTCGTAATTTAATTCGTTTTAATTTAAAATTAGTTGAGTTAGTCATAAGTATAGCCTGTGTTATTAAAAATAATTTTGGTGTCGAACTTTTGAGATTTTTAATTAAAAAAAATTACAATCGCTAAAGCTAACATGACAAACTTTAAAAAGCCTAATCAAGATATGAGAAGAGATCGTTTGTTTTTTGCGAAGTAATTTTGAATGTTTGTTTAATAAAATGAAAAATGTTAATCCGCCCTGCCTGGTGTTTGCCATCGTTACATACTCACTCAATTGCTGGGCATTACAATAACGACGTAATACAATAATTAAAATATGCATTGCAAAATTATTTGTTTTTTGAAAAAACCAGGTAGCTTTTCAATGCTAGCGTCATTTTTAACTAAAGACTTGTTTTCATTCCGAGCGTGTAAACGAGCATTCTCTGTTTTATTAATTTTTTACTTTTCTCGCTTGAGCGCTAAGCAAAGCAAAAAAATCAATGAAATAAAGAATATTTTATTCCACGCTTGTAGTGAAAACAAGCCTTGACGATAAAAGTTAATCAAATAAATCATTGCTATTTATTGCATAAAACTTGCTCAGTAAAAAGCGTACTCAGAACTGAGATTCGCGGCCTATTGGTTGAGGAGCGCTGCTATAAGTGCTTATCATATCATACTGCCTAAATTTTGCAAAGTTAACTATGTCGTTGAAAAGCAAACACTTCATACGCGTTTACTTAGTGATACTATAATGCTTCTGGAAAAATGAAGTGAAGCAAAAAAACAAACATTAACCAAATAATAGTAAAACTACAATATTTCTTACAAAGACATAAAACAACCAGCGATGAAACTCTTATAAGAAATAAAATAGTTTACTTTCAAATTTTTATAAGAAAAAATAATGAAGACCAACATTCAAACAATGTTTTTATGTCTTTTTTTTATATCAAAAAAAATAAAAATAAAACTCACTACTGTTTGCCTGTCGGTTAATTCGGCAAACTAGAGAAAAACTATCAAATTTTAGATTTTTCTGAGTAGCCTAAATAATCTAATAGTGCGGGAATCGTAGATGCGAAATTTCCATGCAAATAATAACACAAGGTTCAAAATTGTAAAACTTTTTATGAACTACACTCTTTCAATTGTAATAGTTTCTGTCCACATATGTTGGTCAGAGGTGTCTGATATTTTACTCGCATAACCTTTGAGTAAAATTATCAGTTTAACATTACAACCAAAAAAATAATGCGCATTTATCAAAGCAGCAAATTTGTTAAAATATTTGGAATGTGTTGTCACAAACAAGTGAAATCATTGACGAAATTGATTGAATAAATGTTTCTTTCAGGCGAATGCCGAGCAAGCGTGCAGCAATTACTTCTATGGAGACAACAAAGCAGGGGTCGGGAGCCTTTTAGGATAAGAAAACCATAAAAGCTACATATTTTTAAATGTATTTCCATGAGAGTCAACAATGTTCCTCTAATTTTTGGCTGTATGTGTGTGGGCAGAAATTTGTTTGTGAGCAAACTTTTTTTTGCGAAGTAAAATTTATATTATTGACTAGTTACTCGGATTTCTTGATTTTCGTTTCAAAAGCGTAGAGGTCCCTAAAAGAAAAAAAATCTTCACCTTAAATCTGTCTCTGGTTTCTTGATTTTCGTCTTAAAACCGTAATGATCTCTCAACAAAGGGTCTTCGCTTTTGAAATCTTGTGTGCGCAGATCTTTTTTATGTGCGCTAATTTATGCTTGTCAACAAAAGAGCCAGATGCCATTATCAAAGAGCCAAATCTGGCTCGCGAGCATTTGGTTCAGGACCACGGCAATAGAGCAATGATTCTCAAGCTGTGTGCCGCGAGAGATTTCCAAGTGTGTTATGAAACTTTTTAAAAAACATTACTCCATTGCTCTGAACCTTTTAGTGGACACTTTCTAGGAACGAAAATCAAGAAATCCGAGAAGATTCAAAGTGAAGATTTTTTTTAGAAAACATACTTTTAAGGAAAAAAATCAAGATCTGCACTCTGGTCCAAGTGTACCGCAAATTTTAAAGAGACCCTACAGTGTGCCGTAGGCGTGAAAACGTTGAGAACCACTGCAATAAATCCTCATCTGCATCGGGCGTATACGTTTGAAGTTTTTGTATTAAATTTGGTAAGCTCAACGTTCAGACTAAGCGTAGGAATTTTGATAAACAAAAAATGCACACACCAGTTACAGATATTTAGTTTCAAATATATAAGTATAACTACAAAAGCCACACAAGCAATTTTATTAAAATAAAAAATTTCAACAAGCTGTTTCATCTTTACGGCCCGTCAGGAGGTCACTATAATTGAACGATAATTTTGAAATTTAATATATCATCCCTGATGAGCCTCATAGACGAAACACTGTTGGGACAAATGTTGTTTTTCAAATTTGTTTTTTGATAATTATCAATAATCGCTCGACAACTGAAGTCATTGAACACTCTTCTAAACAGCACCAACAACTTGATAATACAACTATAATTTTGTATCTTATTTAAGAAGGTAAAGCAGAGATTAAAAAAAAGTAAATTTAGTGTATTTGCGGGTAAAACAGCGTTTTACAATAAATATAACCAAGTAGCATGTACAATGGCGAGCAGAAAAGTAAGACTTTTTTTATTTTTTTAAATTTTTTTGAAATAACTTCGTTAAAATTAAATTATATTTATCAAGTAATACAGGGTGTTTCAAAAAATTTGACATCGTTTGACATTTAAATATCATAGAAACTACACAGTCGAATCAAATGAAATTAAACAGGGTTAATGTCGAGCTAAACAAGATTTATTCCTGTACATTTAAATAAGAAATTCAAAGGCACCTGAACTTTATGAAAGGTTTCACAAATGTTCAATATGCGCACCGCCTGTGACACGGCACATCGGTACTCTGGCTCCTCCTAAACATGCTGCAGCATGCCTTGGGTAACAGTCTCCAGCTTAAGTCTCGTGCGAGACAAGTAGTTAACAAAGAAACATCACCGCACTACTGACTGTTACCCAAGACATGCTGTGCCGTGTCACAGGCGGTGCGCATATTGAACATTTGTGAAACCTTTCATAAAGTTCAGGTGCCTTTGAATTTCTTATTCAAATTTACAGCAATAAATTTTGTTCAGCTCAACATTAACCCTGTTTAGTTTCAATTGATTTTACAATGTAGTTTCCGTGATATTTATTTCAAATGATGTCAAATTTTTTGAAAGACCCGGTATATCATTAAAGAGAGCGCAAAAAATTATATTAAATCCAATATTAATTGATTTTTTTTTTGAGAAATATAATTCAATTTTAACTAAATTATTTTGAAAAAATCTAATAACATAAAATAGCCTTACTTTTTTGCTCGCCACTGTAATCAAAAAAACCGTTTTAATCTTTTATTAAACAATTTAAACAGCCTTACTTCTCGAACAGTCGAAACAGAAGAATTATCATCCCAATCTTCAGACCAAGCATCATCATTATCGTTTTCTGTAAAATCTGTGTCAATCAAGGTGCTTGTGGGTGTTGGGTAAACGTTTGTTTGTGTTAGGCTTTGTTCATAATTTTCACCGGGTACATTGCTGTAGCGAGGATCAAGTGTTGAAGTCTGGAAAAAAATGTCATTAACACCAAAAAAAAAGTCAAAAATAATGGGCTTATGAATAATTTTAGGACGTCACAAAATGTAAGAAAATAAAAAGTTGCTCTTTTAAAAAGTTAATACAAACGAAAGTGACATTTTCTTTTTATAAACATTTTAAGAAGTTTAAATATTGTGTTATTTGTGCTACAAGTTATTAAGTTATCAAAATTCTTTAAAAATTTATTGGGAAAAGAAATAGATGCTAGAATTTGTAGCAAATTATAAATATCTATCTATACACAGCAAAAGGAAGGTTGTACCGACTTGCATAAACCAAATAAGTTAAAGTAATGTTGAATTACATGGCGGTTTAATTAAAATAGCAGAGTATTTTGCAGTAATACACGAAAATCAAAATATGCTAAGAAAAACTAGTTGGATAAATTAAATTGGTTTATACAAAAGTTATAACTAAGCCATGTGTGAGCACTGATAAGAATAAGAGATATATAGTGTGAAATGCATGCAAACCCAATTTTTTAATTTTTATTGATGCGAGTAGTACAAATCATTTTTTGAATCTCAAGCTGGATTAGTTTCAATACAGGAAACACTTGATTGCAGTTATGTTAAAAATAAAAACTATCTAATTCAAGAAAACTATTATTGAGCTCATTGGCTTATGTGTTTCCTGGAAGCCAGTAACAGTATACAAGATATGCAGAGTTGCGTTTTTGAACAAACCAGAAAACAATAAATATTTTATTCTGCATGCATAAAAAATTTTGAGCCAAAGAGAATGTCAAGTCTGATTGACACTAGCACTGCCAGCATCTGATTATCTAAAGAATAGATCTTTAAATTCAATTATGTATTCATGGAAAGTAAATACCAAATCAAAGACAGTCACAAAAATATTTACAATTTTACATACAATTTAATATGTTTAAAACATTAATAAATCAAACAAAATAATTTACACAGCAAAGGTTAACATTATATACTGTACATGTATACTTAAATACCGGTATATATACTGGTATACTTAATCTGCTGCTCTGAATTTTTTATCAAGCTCTCTTCTGATAGTCTTACCACTTCTATTATATGGTACAAACACAACATCATTCCATTTTTTTATGCAATACCATAACTAATTTGTAATAAAAAAAATTATTCTGGCTTACTCTTTAATTGAAAGTCGCCTTTTACAAACATTTTGATCATATTATTCAAGTGGTCACAAAAAAACTGTTACAACCATGCTATGATCAATAAAACAAAGCAAACAACAAAAATAGAAAATACCTTCTGTATTTTATAAACAATATGTCCAGTTATCAATTACTTTTTAAAGTGAACAAATTCTTGATATTTTTCTCAATAAATTCTTTTACAAAAGTCATAAATTTTTTATGTGAACTTACCAAATTGTTTTATTGATTAAAAACTTTTCTTTTCTGTGTTCATATTGAATAAATAAAATGGGTGGTCATATAAAACAGGTTCTATTGTACTATCTAAAAAGTTATAGGTTGGAAAATATTTTAACTTTGTCATGTACACGCAGCATACTATACTACAGTATTTATAGACTTCTTTAAACCAATAAGCAGCTAGAAGATTTTATTCCATTAGCCTATTCAAAGATATGATGGTGGCACCAGTTTTTTTTTCAAAAACTTGTATGGCATGTACTTGCTAAAAATACACTTCTCTTGTTTATTATTTGTTTTAGTAACAATTAGCACTAAAATTTGATGCTGGTATTCAAATGTTCAAACATTGATCATACTAAAAAGATTTAATTGAAAAATCTTAGACATACAAATGCAAAAAAATTCAAATCTGCCTTAAAATTTAAACTGAAAAATTGATATTGTCCAAAAGTACACACGAATAAGAAAGAAATTTGTATAACACATCATGCAACATTTCTTTCCTAATACATTTAAAAAACTCAAATTTTTTCTTCTTTCTTCTCAGCTTTTAAAAACATTCTTCAATATATAGAATTTTAAAGAGCTTTTAACAACTAATATCATAGCTACGTGCATCAAAAAAACTTTGTTTTTATAACTTACACTAAATGTTGGTAATAAAATAAATAACTGCTAACTCTATCATAATAAATGCACTGAAATTATTATATCTAAATTAACAATGAAATAAAATCAAAAAAAATCTAATTGTCCTTGACTTCTCTCCCTTTACAGCTTACAACTTTGTGGAAGAGTTACTGTATAAGTTATCTTCTTAAATTATATTGATGAAAAGCTTAATTTTTATTAACCAAAAATATTTCTAAGAGCATTGATGGAAAAACTAAAATTAGTTTTAAAATTAAAACATATGTCTCATTGATTAAGTATACTTTATATTTTTTTTCAATCATCTAAGTTAGAAGGTATGTAGATGGCTTGCAAATCCGCATATAAACCACGGCTGGGGAGTAGGTGTAGGAGTAGAAGTAAGGAATAAGAGGAGTCAGAGTTTTTCCCAAGGAGTAGAAATAACAAAATATTCATTACTCCTTAATCCTCTACTGCATTATTGGTTTGCCATACTGTCTGGAGTTTTCAGAACATTGTAATTGAAAAACCGAGACTGATTCCAAGTGAAGGTTTTTTTGTTTTTTTTTTTGAGAGAACTCCATGATTTTGTTACGAAAATGGAAAAATTGAGATTGATTCCCCATGAAAAACTTTTTTTTAGAGAATTCAATGATTTTGTTTATGAAATTGAGACTGATTCCAAGCTAAGACTTTTTTTTTTCAGAGAACCCCATGATTTTGTTATGAAAATAGAAAAATTTGAGACCAATTCCAAGTAAAAAACTTTTGGTGCTGGTTTAGTATGTAGCTTACCTTTCGAAAAGGTAGGCCACATACAATTCACATTCAAAAGGTAGGCCATATACTAAACCGGCACTGAATTTTTTTACTCATTTTTTTTTTTTTTTTTTTTTTTTTTTTGAAAACTTCATGATTTTGTTATAGAAATGGAAAAATTTGAGACTGATTCTAAGTGAAGAAACTTAAAAAAGGAAGTTTACTCCAGAGTACAAATAAGAATCACCAATACTTTCCTCCCTGGCATAAACCATATTTAAAAAGTTAAATTGCTTTTTGAAATTAATTAATGAAAGTAGTTGCAGGTTAAATTAAAGAGTATAATCATGCTTTACATGATTATTTAAAATACACTTAAAGCATAAATTTTAAACTATATTACAGTATCCTCCAGCTTTTCCAATCAAAAAATTTCAAGCTATTGCACTCACATCACATATATGTCAAAGAGTCTCATTAACTTAAACTGCTTACCTTCATCACATTGTGTTTGACCAGCACACCACTTAGTGATATAGTATCAGATATACATGCATATGTGCTACAATTACTCTGTTGCAGTGTAAGTAATTAAGATTTTTTAACTTTTATTGCAATCAGCAAAATTAAATTAGATTCATCCAGGAATTAAACTCAAACATCTAACAATCACACAGTTTATAACAAAAAGCACTGTCTTAACTCCACAGTTGTTTCTAAATTTTTTAAAGTTTACCATTGGTATTTACATTAGCAGACAAAAGTTTGGGACAAACTACAAAAGTGCATAAAATATGAGTTAAATTATTTTACAAAAAAATCCAACAATAAATATTGAAAGTGTGTGTAAAATCACTTATAAATTCACCATTTTAAAATTAATTTTTGACTTCTTAGGTAATTAAAATTTAATTTATTCATTTTTGCTTAAAATCAAAACGTCAAAAGTTTGGGACAAAAAGAAAAATATACAATATACTTTTAATATTTTTATGACTATTTCTACAGGATAGAATCTAAATAGTAAAATCTAATTAAATACTTTTTTTTTGCATTCAATAAATTATTTTAAGAAACTTACACTTAATAATAATAAATTTTATAAAATATTTTTAAATTGTTTCAGTCTATTACAATGGCGAAATCAGTAATCAAAAATTTGGATTCTAAAAGCAAAAAAGAAATTATGTCCCCATTAGAACAAGGGAAAACAATTAGGGCAATATCTAATAGCCTAAAAATATCAAAAAGTATATACAATTGGTAGAATTTTAAAATTGTACAATTGCACAGGAAAGTTTATAAAACAAGAGGTTATGGGTAGACCCAAAAAGACATCTCCCAATGAAGATAGAATTATTAGACGAATAGCTCTTAAAGACCGATTTAAAACTGCTGCACAAATAACAAGAGAAATTAACTCTGCAAGGCAAACCCCAATTTTAAGCAAAACCGTAGGAAGAAGACTAAATGAAATCAGACTTTTCGCAAGATCTCCTGCAAAAAAGTCACTAATTAGCAAAAAGAATAGAAAGAGGAGATTACATTTCGCCCAAAACCATATTCTATGGGATGCAAACCAATGGTCAAAATTATTCTTCTCAGATAAAAGTAAATTTAATCTTTTTGGATCAGATGGGAAAACATTTGTGAGAAGAAGGGGGAAAGTTTTGAGGAGAAGTGTACTAAGAAGACTGTAAAATTTGGAGGTAGTGTAATGGTGTTTGGAATGTTTTCTTGGAATGGAACAAGCCCTTTAGTGAGATTAAACTGTGAAGTTAATGCAGCAATTTACAAAAATATTTTAGCCCACCATGTTATCCCTCAAATAGAAAGGTCTTTAATTGAAAATCCTGTATTTATGCAGGATAATGCACCATGCCATAAAGCAAAAAGCGTTATGGATTACTTGGCTGATCAGGACTTTGAAATTATCGATTGGCCAGCCCAAAGCCCGGACTTGAATCCAATAGAGAATATGTGGCAGATTCTAGGCTCGTGGGTTATGAGTAAGGCGCCAAAAAATACAGAAGAACTATGGGAACTACTCCAAGCCGAATGAAATAACTTCAAAATTGAAGAATGTCGAAATTTAATAAGATCATGTGTTTCAAGATGCAAAGCAGTGATCAAAAGTAAAGGGTGTTGCACGAAATATTAAAAGTATGCTGTATATTTTTCTTTTTGTCCCAAACTTTTGACGTTTTGATTTTAAGCAAAATAATATAAATTAAAGTTTAATTACCTAAGAAGCCAAAAATTAATTTTAAAATGGTGAATTTATAAGTGTTTTCAAACACACTTTCAATATTTATTGTTGGATTTTTTGTAAAATAATTTAACTCGTATTTTATTTGTTTTTGTAGTTTGTCCCAAACTTTTGTCTGCTACTGTATATACAGGGACACAACTAACTCCCAGAAAAGGGGGATGACAAAATTTTTACACCTTTTCAAATATGGGGGTTTCCCCTCCACACAACCCCCGCATTTTTTTCCAATAACCGCCTAGTTTAGAAAACTCCGCGAGTGCGAGCGATGCTTTGCGATGTCGCGGGGGCTTCATCGCGTCTTGAGGTTGCACGATGGCGGCATTTCTGCAGATTTAACCTCAATATCTAAACGCCAAGTAGTGCTACCGATCACTCAAGTGTTGTTTTACAAAAGAAAATAAACCTCTTGTTTTTTATTAGCCTTATTTGTTATTTTATTTTGCAGAACGAGTTCTGGTCAGGAACAACGTTAAAGAACTATAGGCTACTTAAAATTCTACACAAAACGAAATTTCATGTTGCTCAAACATTTTGTTTGCATTTTAACAATAAATTTTAGCAAATATTTTGGGGATTTAATGTTTTCGTAATAAAAATAAACTCAATACCACAAAAACACCGGAATAATTTTTTTCCTTTTTCTACCGTAATTGGCTAAATCTTGAAATCTCAATTTTACATGTACGGTCATCAGAATTTGCCAGAATGTACTAGCCAAATTATTACGTCTATAAAACGTTACAATTTAAAAAAATACTACAGTACTACAAGTTTCTAAGTTGAAGACATTTCAAGGTTGTAAAGTAAACTGTACATCACAATTAATAATTTGCGACCGTAAAATTTGACTTGTAAAAGCGCTTTCTACATCAAATTAATGCCTTAGGCTCGTTTTCACTAAAGGCCCGTTTCCGCTACGAGCGTAGAAAAGATTATTCTTTGTTTGTTTCGTTGATTTTATTTTGCTTTGCTTAGGGCTCGCTTCAATTTTAAGCGCGGAAAGATCAACAAAAAAAACAAAGAATGCTCTTTTCCACGCTCATAGTGGAAACGGGAATTAAGAGCGTGGAATGGAGCATTTTTTGTTTCTTTGATTGATCTTTCAGCGCTTAAAATTTACGCAAGCGCTACGTGAAGCAAAAAAAATAAATAAAAAAACAAAAAATGCTCCATCCCACGCTTGTACAGGGTGTTCGGAAAGTCACTGTGCACTTTTCTAATAATTTTTTTTTACATGATAATTTCCTACATGATAAGAAGGTTGGTGTGTGGGTTGCGATTTCCAGACGTAGAATTGTTGGCCCTATTTTCTTTATGAACACAATAAACAGCGAACGCTATTGTTCGGATATTCTTCACGCCTTTATCGGTCAGATGACAAGCGATAAAATCAATTACTCATGGTTTAAAAGGATGGTGCTACTGCCCAGACATCTGGCAGATCTATGAATTTATTAAAGGAATTCTTTGGAGACCGCGTTATTTCGAAAGACGTGTGGCCCCCACGTTCACCAGATCTGAATCCACCAGATTTTACCTATGGGGAGCAGCAAAATCTGCAGTGTATCGTGATCGTCGCGCACGCTAGATGACTTGCAAGCAGTAATAACAGCATTCATTCAGTCTATTTCAAGCGAGCAACTGATAGCAGTGTTTAGAAACAAAATAAGAAGGGTCCAAGCCTGTATTGATGCTAAGGGGGGTCACTTTCAACAATCTATAATTGTCATTCATATTTACCTCCTGTATTCTATATTGAAACATGTATGTTAATAAATATGTGAGTGCACAGTGACTTTCCGAACACCCTGTAGTAGAAACGTGCCATTAAGTGAAGCCAGTGGTTTCCAATCTTTTTTTTATATGGCGGCACACTATTAAGCTATTTAAATTTTCGCGGCACACCCATTATATCGGTTAATAATAAAAAGGTCTTCACTTAAAATTTGTCAATGATTTCCCAATTTTCGTCCCAAAATCACGGTGATCTCAAAAAAAAAAGTTTTCACTGAAACTTTGTCAATGATTCTCAATTTTCGTCCCAAAATCATGGTGATATCTCATGAAAAAAAAAAAAAAAAAAAAAGGTTTCCACCTGAACTCACGCTCTTTCTTTCCCTCCGAATATCACGTACAAACACAGCAAAATTCGACGTCCCTAAATAGTTTTTTTTCCAAAATCTTTCGTGGCACACCGGTTGGGAACCACTGAGCTAAGCAAAACTATAATATCCTAAATAATCTTTTGAAAGCAAAATCTGTCACAAAAGATCATTGTGATGTCATAACAAAAGCTATGACAAACTAGATAAATTACAAATAATAGCAAGCTAATTCCAATAAAAATTTTTAGATGATTTTAAACAATTTTTAGATGCTTTGATAAGGACTGATAATAGTCGAAAACGTTTAGCTTTTTTAATAAATTTTACAAACTAAGTGAAATGTTGTAATTGGATTTTAAAAATTACCTCTCTTCCTAAATTCTACTAGATAAATTCATAGATAAAAAACTTGGAATAAAATGACCCCCGGCTTAAACAATGGCCATCCGGTGCCACATCCAGCGCGCAAGCAACAAATTTGGTTTCGAGTTTCTTTTTAAATACGGTAAAATGGAAATAACGGTTTTCACAATTGTTTTGACAATTAAAATTCATCTACTGTATAGGCCGTCTGTCAGGAAGTGAACGCTGTTCAGTGTATAGTTAAACCATCACGCGAAATTATTGTTAAACGTTGTAGATATTAAAAACGGCAAACGCAATTATAACAATTATAGATCAAATTTTTGTACAAACCATTTAAATTTTTTTCAGACATCTTGCCGAAAATCTTTATAAAAATTGGGACACTGTTCGAAAAAAAAAACACTGAAGCGAAAACGCGCTCGTCTCTACCCTTTGACGAAAGAAAAACAGAAACCAGTTATAGTTAAGTTGGCACAAAACATCACTTTACTTAACTGCGGAAAAATTTTATCTTGTTGCGTATCAGCGCGCAAAGGGGACTGACATCATTGGAAAAGGGGGCTGACAAAAATATTTAGAAGGGGCCTAACATGACCTCCAAATCAGCCCCCTGGGTGCGCCTCTGTTTATGTAATAAAGTTAATGACTCAATTAAACAGTTTAACTACCAATTCTATTTTAGAATTATCTCAAAAACTATTTCACAAATATCTAAATAAAGTTTTATATGTAAATATAATACATTTGTCAAACAAGATTTTCATAAACTACAAATATTAAAACTAAATTATTTAAGAGTGTTTAGGTATTTTACAATACAATGCATATTGTCTTAAAATCAGGTTATAAAAATAGGAATACTTTATCAAAGAACTTTCTAAGAAGTACCACAAAAATCTTTTATTGCAACCTAGCTCTTTGTTTAGTGTCTTGTGCTTTCTTTTTTGTTGTTTCTTTCAACTTTATATTTATATAAGCTAAAAAGCAACCTTGCTTATTGTAACACCAATTTTCCATGTTTATTACTATGTTTGCAAACTTCAATGCCACTTGTTTTAAAGTAACCTTGCTTCTTGTAACAACAATATTCTTTTTTATTAATATGGTTGCAAGCCACAATTTCACTTGTTCGGTTATAGTTAAAAAAAGAATTAAATAATTTTATTACATGGCAGAGCAAAAATAGGACCAACTACAAACATTATAATTCTAATCGAAATCTTTAGAAATATTGCAAGCATTTTTTTTAATCTATTATTGACAAAGCTTTGGTTCAACTCATACTTTCATATTTGCTTGCATTTTTGAGTAAAAGTCACTACTTTTACATAAATTTTCTGGCCTTCACTATTAAATCAAAGCAGAAGCTCCACCCAAATACAATTTGATGAAAATAACTTATTTAACACAATTCATAATGATTGGGAAAAAATTTATTATAATTATTGTTTAATCAAGAGCAACATGATTATCAAAAAGTAAAATTTATAAACAATTAAAAATTTTCTAATAAAACATACTAAAGGGCTATTGTAGTTTGGTATTATTTCAACATAGGCTTCTGGAAAATAGCCTTTTCTTCCATCTGATGTCTTTCCTTCCCACCATCCATCACCAATTTCTTTGTTTAAAATAGTAACAGTTTCACCAGATTTTAAACTAATTTCATTATTTTCTTGAAGGCCCTCAAAATCATATAGCACATTGGCTTGCTCCATAAAACCTATTACCAAATCCAGCACATTATCTATAACATATTAAACTTATTAATTTAATTTAAAGTATATCAAGTGTTACCAAAAAATATAAGTCTATGCCTGTATATAGCTCCAAGTTATCAATTTTTATATCAGCTAAAAACTATCAACCTAAATATCAATCATCACTTTGTTGAGAAATTAGTTTTTCTATTACATTTTTACAAGAAGTTCTACAAAACCCTGGGATGCATAGATATATGCACAGAGGGGTTTCAGTCAATCCCCTTTGATGGATAATGATCAGAGATTTGCACTTATATGTAATAACATATCAACAAATAGGCTACAAAAGGCCTGATATAGTATTTTATCATTATTGCACATTGGTTTTCTTAAATTTTATTGAAGATTGTTTTCATGGCTCGAAATGCATCAAAGTTAGCTAATCTGAGTAAAACTTCCAAATCCAAAAAATATTTAAACATAAAATCAGGTCTTCTATGCTTCACTTTTGATGTCTACGAGGTGTGTTTGAAAAGTATCGGGACTGTATGCTTTGCACAAACAACACTTGCAACAGTGATAAAAGCTTTGTTTTTTAAGATGGCGCAATGTCTTGTGGTTGTAAAAATGTAGTTTCAGCATTCTGTGACAACCATATGCTTTTTTACAGGCTTTTCTTGAAAGGTGCTTTACTGTAGTTCGTTTTGGGATAATTTATTTAGTAAATATTTTTTTCTTTTTTTTTCTTCTTTTGTTAACAAATAATGAGCATTGAACAAAGAATCAACTTGAAGTTTCTCGTTCGACTTGGAAAAACTCCAACTGAAACATTCAATTTGCTCCAAGAAGTTTACGGAGATGCTACGATGTCAAGAACTCGGATTTTTGAGTGGCACAAGAGGTTCAGAGAGGGAAGAGAGGATGTGGAAGATGATCCTAAGAGTGGAAGGCCAACAACAAGCAGAACAAACGAAAATGTTGAGCGTGTGAGAGAAAAAGTGCGCAGTGACCGCCGCCTTACTGTTAGAATGATAGCAGATGAGTTGAGCATGAATAGTGAGAGGGTGTGGAGGATCATTACAGAAGATCTGGGGATGAGGAAGGTTTGTGCGAAAATGGTACCAAGGTTGCTGAATGATGGGCAAAAGGAAAATCGTGTGCAAGTGTGTCAAGACATCTTGAAACAACTTGAAATTACACCAGATCTGCTGAGTAGAGTTGTTACCAGTGATGAGTTGTGGATCTTCGAGTATGATCCACTCACCAAACGGCAGAGCCTTGAATGGAAGAGTGCATCCTCACCAAGACCCAAGAAAGCAAGGCTGTTCAAGTCCAAAATTAAGGTGATGCTGATTGTTTTCTTTGATGTTCATGGAATTGTTCATCTACAATTCTTGCCACAAGGCCAAACCATTAACCAGAATGTTTACAAAGACATCTTGCGATGTTTGATGCGTTCGGTCAGGGAGAAAAAAAGAGAATTGTGGGAGACAAAGTCATGGCTGCTTCATCATGACAATGCTCCTGCTCACAATGCCTTAAGCATACGACAATTTCTTGCAGAAAATAACATTGCCGTGCTGGAGCAACCACCCTACTCACCAGATCTGGCTCCCTGTGATTTTTTCTTGTTTCCTAAGCTCAAGGGAGTCATTAAAGGAACCCGTTTTCAAGACTCAAAAGCCATAACAACAGCCGTAACGAAGGAATTACGAGTGATCCCAATAGAATCTTTCCAGAAGTGCATAGAAGCATGGCAGCAGAGATTAGAAAAGTGCATTCGAGCTCAAGGAGATTACTTTGAAGGGGACAAGTTGTAATTTTTACGTGGCATTTCAAATAAAATAATTATTTACACAGTCCCGTTACTTTTCAAACAGCCCTCGTATTCTTTTATCACAATGTTTGCACATGAGATGCCAAAGTAAGATCTGGAACTGATACTAGGTCTGCAAAAAAAAAAAAACTGGGTCTTTCCAACATTGTAAGATCCAGAAAAATCTTGGGATAAAAATGGCAAAAAATTTTTGAACACTGTCATACAGCTGCCACAAAATGAGTTGAGACCTGCCTAGTTTTTTTTAGAAAAACACAGAGTTTGTTTGTATTCTTGTGTTTATTAAAACCATAACCACACATTTTAATACTTAGTCATATTGCCCTTATTTTTGATTACCATTTGCAAATGCTTGGGCATAAAGTCACTTAAATTTCTGAAATATTCTGCTGTCATCTCCTGGCACCACACTTTTTTCAGCTCTTCTTTTAGTGTTCCGAGGTTTGTTGTTTTCTTTTCTGACATAGTTTTTTTCATCTTGTGCCAGCAATTTTTGGTGGGATTTAAATCTGGGCTGTTGCCAGGCCATTCAATAATATTTATTTGCTTTTGTTTGAGGTATCTTGTCACCTTCCTGACCTTGTGGCAGGGTGCACTATCATACATAAACACCTCAGAGCCATGAATGTTGTAAAAGTTGAGCATGTGGTCTTCCAAGACTTGCAGATAGAGATTGACATTCATTTTTTTGTTGTTTGGGAAAAAGTACAGACCTCCCCTTCCTTTCTCTCCTGAAAAACATCCCCATACCATTATTGACTGTGAATGTTTAACAGTTGGCACTGTGTATCAAGGGTCAAAGTGATCAGATGATCTTGTACACTACACAATGGTAGACCCCATCTTAAAAGACTTGGAAATTGTTCTCATCAGAAAACATCACTTTTCTCTGCTGTTCAGTTGTCCAATGTACATGTTTCTTTGCAAGGAAAGCCACTGTTTTTTCATTCTCTCATTAATCAGAGGCTTTTTTGCTGCTTTACGAATAGGAAGATCCAAATCTTTCTGAAAGCAATGCTGGACTGTATAAAGATTTTTACTTTTTTCAGCAGCTCTGGGTGGAGATTTTGCAGCTCCAATGCTGTCAAATGAGGGTTCTTTTGGAGTTCTCATTTAAATGATGGTGTCAGTCAGTCAGTCAAGATGTCGTTGTTCTCCTTCCTCCACCAAATTTATGCTTGGGAAAAGTGTTATTTGGAAGCTCTTTGATTGCTGCCAAGAGCCTCATGATGTTTGCTTTCCCTCTTCCACTCTGCTCACAAATGACTTTTATCGGCATCTTTTCCTGCCTCCATGCAAGAATACAAGCTTCTTCTTCATCACTAGTGTACTTTCAAGCATATTGAGTAAACCACAAACTTCCACTTTTGATTCTTTTAACTTCAAATCTGCTATAATTTTTGCTTGCTTTACTATGCATTCTCATCACTACTATTTCACATAAAAACCTTACTTTTCACCCTTACTACTGGTGACAGCAAGCCAAGCAGGCTACACTGTCTAAAAAATGGTATTTCTCAGGGATCAGTCTTGGCTCCCCTTTTATTTAACATCTATATGTACAATCTGCCTTCCATGATTTCCATAAAGTTTGCTTATGCTGATGATTTAGCATTGCTACACTCTTCTGGAAACTGGAAGGACTCAGAGGAGACATTAAGCCAAGACATGTTTACACTTTTAGCATACCTCCAGACTAGGAAGTTGAAGCTCTGTCCCACTAAGACGGTGACAGCAGCCTTTCACTTAAATAACCAAGAGGCCAAGCATGAGTTAACATCAATGACAGACTTTTACCATTCTGTCCAACCCCTACTTATTTTGCAGTAAAATTGGACAGATCACTCACATTTTGTCACCATCTAGTGGTGGCATTGCACAAAAAACTATCCTCGCATGTCACACTGCTGAAGGGACTCATAGGCTAAGGATGGAGCGCTGGTGCTGAAACACTACTCATAGCCATCTTATCTCTGGTCTATTTAACAGCTGAGTACTGCGCACCATTCAGGTGTCGCAGCGCTCACATTCATCTCATAGACAGTGTCTTGAACAACGCCTTGCACATAGTTACTGGATGCTTGCATCCCACTCCATTTGACCATTTACCCATACTTTCAGGCATCCAGCCAGCTGGGCTTTACCAAATGGGAGTGACACTCTCCTTGGCCCACCATGGATCTGTGGACCCTGATTATATCTTGTATGGTCTTTTAAGTGGGTCCTCAGATGCTTGCCAAGAGAGACTAAGATCTAGATGCCCATTTGTGCCAGCTGAGTGGAATCTTTTAAAAAACCTTGCTGGACTTGGCATCTGTACTTCTGAGTGGACAAATCACAAATGAAAAGCAGAGTACTGTGAAAATACTTCCAGGCTTCGTGTTTTTGTGCCCAGGACCAGTGCCAGGACTGTTGGGATGGGCTTGTCCTGAACAGCTTGGGTTAAGCTCAACCGCTTGCAGACTGGTGTTGGGCAATTATATTCCTCCATGTACAAATGGGATCTCACTTTTTCACCAAATTGCGAGTGCAGCACCTCTGAACAAACCACAGACCATGCTCTAATAGCACACTTCATACATCGGGCACCACATGGAGCACAAGGTCTGATGGTTTTGAATGACGAAACTCAATGCTGGCTTAACAACATAACTGCCAGCATCTGATCCAGGCTGCTGTACGTGAAAAAAAGCCAACAGTCAACTACATTAATTGCCATATTACAAAATGGCAATTAAAAAAACACATGGAAGTACATAAATTCAACTTAACACACAAATACAAACCACAACAAATTATTCAAAATATTTACATATGAATGCCAGCATATATGCCATAATACTAACTATGACCAGTACCGTATATACCCGTGCCTAAGCCGCCCCTGTGTATAAGCTGCACCTTCTTGGAATGCTTAAAACCTCCCCTCTCAATAGTGACCATATATAAGATACATCAAACTTTGACAATGTTAATGAAACAAAAAATTGTAAATATTCAACATCAAAGCATGCTATTTTGGTCTACTCCATGTAACCATTCTTACATCATAGTTGGTTAATTTACACACAAGCATGATTAACTTCTGAAACCTGCGATTGTTACAAAGCTGTTTACGTGTGCATGTGTAATTTGTAGAAAGTCCAATTTCTCTAGAAAATTTGGTGATTCTGAATACTAATGTATTAGCTGCATTCTGATTTTTGGACTACATTTAAGATCAAAAAAGTGTGACTAATACATGGGTATATATGGTAATTCTAAATATTACAAGGTAACAATAGCAAAAATGATAGCAAATATAACCAAAAAAGAAAGTGGCACCATTTTTGCCATGGTTTTCATATTTGCAATTGTTGTCATGTGCTAAAACTATTAATAATTAATTTAGGCCAGTATTTTTTGAAAAATTAAAAAATTATACAGCAAGTATTGATGATAAATTTGAGTAACAATGAAAAAAAATTTAGCAATGAACTATCTCTTCTAAATTGTAATGCCTGGCAAGTATATATAACTACAAGCAGTACTGTTCTGACCTTTTGGGTTTCATCAGTGCAGTGAAGTTGTGCTGAGGTAGAACAAGGCACACCAATTTCTACCTTGTGATTAATCTTTTACTTGTGGTTTTAAGCCACAGTAAAATCAAAGCCCAGTGATGCCAAAAGTGCTTAAATCATATAAAATGATGACCCATGCATAGTGCAGCAGCATCACTGTCTTTTCAGCCACAGTGCTCAACCTGCAAGAGCAAGCAGAATAAATAACTGCAGTGTGACCAAAAACTTTATGCAAAGAGTAAATAATTGCTTTTTCAGTTTTTTATTGCAAACTTTCAGAAAATGTTGGGATATTTAATGTTTGGTTCTCTTTTCTAACTTGTAAGATTACACTTTGAAGTATTTATTGAAAACAGCCATATAATAATTTAAAAAATCATTTTCTTTAAATTAAAAAGTGACTGAATAGTTTAAGCAAAATTGGTATAATGGGAAAATGAAGTCAACTTTGTCAGGATAAAGTTTAAAACATTGTATAATTGAGTTCAAAAGAAAAAAGCAGTCTTGAAATTGCAAGAAAACTGAAAAGAGATCATCGAACTATCAAGAAATTCTTGACTGAAAGGAAAGTGACTCACACAAAGCAAAAACATACCAAATACTAAGCATGAAGTCCAAGAGATAAAAGGAAAGTAAAAAATGCATTATTAAGAATGCCTCATTCAACAAGCAAAACCATTTTTGAAGCTGCAGGTCTTTCCATCTGCAGGACTTTGGAACTTTGAAGTTAACGCTCCAGCCCAGGCTTCAAAGTTCTCTAAAGATTTTCTTAAAGCTTGAGGTCTTCATGGATCAAATCTCATAGATTGGTCCCCCAATAGTCCTGACCTAGATCCAACTGAGAACTTCTGGGCCATCACAAAGAGTATATGCAGATGAACAGCAGTTCAATTCACCTGATGCCTTTGGAGATGCTTACAAATTATCTGTGGTAATATTACTTCACAGAATTTGATTAATTCTGTTTATAACTGACTTATAGCTGTCTTGGAAAGAAAAGGAAATAAGATTCAATTCAATTTTTAATGAAAATATTACAAGTCTTATCTTACTGTAAATGGGCCTACTATTTCATTTTCAACAATTGCAGCCCAAAATATCATTCCTCCTCCTCCCTGTTGCCATCTATAACAATGTTGAGGCTGACGGTCTAATGCAAGCCATCCTTTTGCCCAACCATCAGGTCCATTGAGTGTTGCTCTGCACTCATCAGTCCATATGACTTTATTGAAATCTTGCTTGCTACACTTTTTGGCCCATTCAACTCACTTTTGTTTGGTTAGAACAGGAGTGCTTCTCTTTTTCAAAACGTTTCCTATCTTTCTTAAATAGTCATTTCTAGTTGACTTTGGAACTTTGGAAAGACCTGCAGCTTCAAAAATGGTTTTGCTTGTTGAATGAGGCATTCTTAATAATGCATTTTTTACTTTCCTTTTATCTCTTGGACTTCATGCTTAGTGTTTGGTATGCTTTTGCTTTGTGTGAGTCACTTTCCTTTCAGTCAAGAATTTCTTGATATCATGATGATCTCTTTTCAATTTTCTTGCAATTTCAAGACTGCTTTTTTTTAACTCAATTGTACAATGTTTTAAACTTTATCCTGACAAAGTTGACTTCATTTTCCCATTATACCAATTTTGCTTAAACTATTCAGTCACTTTTTAATTTAAAGAAAATGATTTTTTAAATTATTATATGGCTGTTTTCAATAAATACTTCAAAGTGTAATCTTACAAGTTAGAAAAGAGAACTAAACATTAAATATCCCAACATTTTCTGTAAGTTTGCAATAAAAAACTGAAAAAGCAATTATTTACTCTTTGCATAAACTTTCCAGTCACACTATAATACGAGGGTCAGTCAATAAGTAATGAGACTTTCTCAATTACTTTGGTGTTCTTGGAGTTATGCAACTGAAATTTTATGTGATGATTATGAATGGAGTTGTCATCTTATTTACAACAAAACTTGTTTATTTTCAGATTACTGTAGGTGTGACGATAAATTGAAATGACTACTAGGCTAGGAAACAGCTCATGCTTGGAACAAAGAGGAGTCATCAGATTTCTGTTGGCAGAGAGTGTAAAATCATGTGAGATTCTGTCTAGAATGCAAAGACAATATGGTCCTTCCTGTATGTCTAGAGCAAACTTCTACAAATGGGTGCAAGCATTCAAAGATGGACGCGAAAGCATTACTGATGATCTGAGAAGTGGAAGACCTGTGGATGTCTCTACCCCAGAAGCAGTACAGGCAGTTGAAGACCTGATCAAATCTGATAGAAGGGTCACTTTAGATGAAATTGCTACAAACTTGGACATCTCCCATGGCACAGTGTACGCAATTGTGCGTGAGAAGCTGCGTTTTTCAAAAGTCAGCTGTCGCTGGGTTCCAAAGATGTTAACGGATGATCACAAAATGCAGCGCCTGATGGCTTCCAGAGCATCACTACGCAGATACAGAAAGGAGGGAGATGTATTTCTATCGAGAATAGTGACAACTGATGAGACCTGGGTCTTTCATTATGAACCTGAATCGAAACGACGATCAATGGAGTGGAAGCATGTTTCTTCCCCAGTGAAGAAAAAATTCAAATCTCAGAAAAGTTTAAGGAAAGTCATGCTCACTGTGTTCTGGGACAGAAATGGGCCGATCACTATCAGTTTCTTGGAAAGGGGCAATACTGTGAACTCAGAGAACTACTGTGAGCTGCTAACTCAAGTGAAAAAAGACATTAAGAACAAACGGAGAGGACTTCAATCAAGAGGTGTGATTCTCCTTCAGGATAATGCAAGGCCCCACACAGCAGCAAGAACCCTAGCCAAAATTGAAGATTTAGGCTGGAAACTTCTAACACACCCACCCTACAGCCCAGACCTTGCACCATCTGATTTTCACCTCTTCGGCCCACTCAAAGAGAGTATGAGGGGAATTCACTTCCAGACTGATGAAGAAGTGAAGGCTGCTGTGAGCAACTGGCTAAGGACCCAGTCCACGGAATTCTATGCCAAAGGAATAGACAATCTAATATCAAGATGGAACAAGTGTGTTGCAAAGGAGGGAGACTATGTTGAAAAATAAAAAAGCATTTTTTGATTACCAGTCATTGCAAACTTGAGTTATTAAAAAAGTCTCATTACTTATTGACTGACCCTCGTACAAACTCAATTCTAAAATGAACAACAATAAATGAAATGCTTAAAAAGAAAAATTTGGACAAAAAATTTTATGCTTTCAAAATATTGATTTGATTTAAAAATAATTTTTGGTTTTGTGGATGCAAATTGGTCATTTTAAAAGACTTCCAATTTTGACTAAATGTACGTAAAATTTTCTTTCTTTTTTTCAAAACAATTTTATCACTTGCATTGCATTAAAATTATAAATTATAGCCCTTGAAATGAAAGAACTAAAGTTAAATATTTGACATGTGATGTTCTGGGAGCTCAAACAGGAAAATGATCCAGCAGAAACACTAAAGAAAACATGCCACATTTCTGGCCAAGATGTCCTAACAGATTGACAACTAAGAAATTGGTTTACAAAATTTTGTTTTGAAGATTTGAGGTGGAAAAATAAACTTCACCCTGGGCACTCATAGGAACATAAATGAAGATGCTTTAAAACAATTGCTTTTGGTAAGATAGCTGTAGCATTATTCATCATGAGTTTTTGGGTTGCAACCAAACACTAAATGCAAACTTGATAGGTGAACAATTGTAGCATGTGAATGAAAATCTGAGAAAAAAGCATTCAGCATTTGTTAACAAAAAAATAGTTGTTCTGCTTCATAACAATGCACAACCACATGCCACAAAAGTGACACAAGAAAATGTTTTGCAACTCTGCTAATCTGTTTTACCTCATCCACCATACTCCCTAGACCACACCCCAATTGATTTTCATCTCCTTAAAATCTTTACAGAATGATTTTAGGCAAAAAATTTACTGAAGACAATCATGTGAATCAAGTACACCCAAATGTTTTTTAATCATAGCAGTCTGCATTTTTTTTGAATGGCAATAAAAAGTTTAATTGGTAAATTGGAAGTCATTAAAAATAATGATACATATACCATTGATTAACACTTGTTAATTTTGTTTATAATAAGTTGAATTATAGATAAAATGGAAATCATTTACGAATTGATGCAATATATTCATATAGACCTATTCCTATACAAAATTGGTTTAATTCTATGTCTTTCCACTAGCTGACAATCAAGCCCAACAACTACATAATCAACTTTTATAGCATTTAACATCATAAATCTTAGTTACAAATTTTACAAGAAAATTAGATTCTAACAAAATAGAAACTATAACCTTAAAATGAGTCAAATTAATCAAAGTATAAAATCATAGCCAGCTTCTGAATATTTATTTTAAGCAAAGAAAACAAACTTAAAAAATGCTAGTACTCAAATTGTTAAGTATAAAGTAAGGGTCTCTTCAAGAAGTCACCATAATCGATTTTTTTTTCAGTGAAACTAACCTGGAATCTCCCTTTCAGAACCAGGATAAAATAAAAATAAAAAAAATAAGAGAAAAAGGATCTCTCAAGACGCGATAGTAACCCCAGGGAAACCCAGGTTAGTTTCACAAACAAAAATTGCTTACGGTGACTTCTTGAAAAGATCCCAAAGTAAAGTATTTGTTAAGTACGACCATAAAGCAGGGTAACTTGTTTAGCGGGATAACTTTGATCTGTTGTGATAACGGTAGTACTATTTGACTTGTAGTCAAGAAAACAAAGTTGAAAAAGACCTCAGGTTTCCTTATGACCCCTTCCCCTTTAGAAAGTTCCATATTCTCTCAAAAAACTAAAAACTATATTTTTGAACTCTTACAATATTTAAAAATAGAAACAGTGATCAAAGTTACCCAAATATTGTTCGCTCTACTCTTATATTGGTTTTAATATTTTTGTGATTAAAGTTACCCCAAAGCATGGTATCATTTTGTTCACTAATTTGTTTGAAAGCGTTTAACCGTGAAGCTGTTATGACATCATCAAAATATTTTATTCGATGGCTCAGAGGCAAAGTGTTATGATTATCAGGAAAAGAGTTTTCTAATTGACAGAGTCAGATTATTAGAAGCTAGAAACTTGCAAGATTGATCAAAGTTACCCCGTTTTGCGGTAGGCTATAGTAATAATAAAAAATTCTACTACTAACAATAATGATGTAAAAATATAACCACAAACAACGCTTTAGCATAATTCTTTTTAAAAAAATATTTACTGATCACTGTAGCCTAAACTTTAACGAAAATGCAAAACTTTAATTGAATTAACAGTTGAGTTTTTATCAGAGGTGGATACCTCGAGATATGTCTTGAGACGCGGTTTCGAAGTCTCGGTCTCTTCTCGGTCTTGTCACCCCAAAGTCTCGTCTCGGTCTTTGTCTCAGTCTCGGACCACTGTGTCTTGAATCCAGGTCGAGACATTGCAGCGATGTGGGCAAAGCTTACAGGTGTTGTAAACATGCATGATTTTTAGTAAAAATAGGTTATTTGTAGGTTTTTTAACCATTCGGGCGTCATGGTCCTTTTTAAATTTGCATTAGTTACAGTAAAATTGAACGATGGCAATTTTTATCAGGGTTGTGGAGTCGAAAGATTTAAGATCCGATTCCGACTCCTCGAATTTCTAAATGCCGACTCCAAATCCGACTCTAAATCCGACGTTAGCTACTAGAATTTCAAGGATTCCGGTTTCAACTCCGACTCCCTACATCGACTCCCCAATAAAGGCAATAGTAGTTATTATGCAAAATACAATTTGCTTAAAATTAGAATGGCCGTATTTTTGAAGTCATGAATCGGTACGTTCGTTAACAGAAAAAATTCGTTTCCGATTGAAATCTGTCTCGAATTTCTTAATTTTCGTCTCTAAATACGTTCTCTAAAAAAAAATTGGATATCAGGAGTCGAAGTTGGATAATATATTTCAACTCTGACTCTTTCGTTGTACTCTTAAGAGTCCGACTCTGACTCCTTCTTAAAACCTTCAACTCAATGCGACTCCGACTCCAACTCCGTGACTCCAATTTTTATGTATGATAATCAAAGGTGGTCGAGAAATTATAAAACTGTTTTTATCAACATTTAAACGTCTTGCATTTCATATTTTTAATAACGAAATTTGGTATCTTAAAAAACGGCTACATTACGATGCTTTTATTGTTATATGACATTATAATAAGTTAAATGTGTGAGCATTAAGCAATTGGTACGATTGAGGTTCAAATTCTACTGGTTGGGTTCTGTTGTGTCCTTGTCGAAATATACTTTACGGCACCTTTTTTTGCTTGAAATTTTAGTCATGTTACAAAATAAAAATTTAAAGAATGTGTATCGAGCTATAGGAAAGATGGCATTAAAAACTACTATCTGTGTCGTAGTGCACCACGCATGTCAAACTCGAACCCACTGCTTGGCCATGGTTTCGAGTTTTAAATTCTTATCAGAAACAGTCGGCTTATCCAGTTTTTGCCGCTTCTATCAGTGTAGCAATGCATCTGGTAGAAGCTCACAAATTGTAGATTTTTCTCTTTATCAAAACCTGGTGCTTGATGAGAGTTTAAAACTCAAACCATGTTCGAGTAGTGAGGTCGGGTTTGGTGTGCATAATACACAATGCCACAGATGGAATTCTTTAAGCTGTCTGTCCACAACTCGATATATTTTTAACATCTGATCATCGGTGTGCGTAATGCACAATGCTGCTTTTGTCTGTGCTGTAATGCAACTGGTAAAAGTCCACAAATCTTTAAAAAAATAATAAAAGATTTCAATCGGACAGCAAAATTGTGGCATTCTGGAAGCAAGTTGGGTAAATTACTTGCAGTAGATGGTTAAGACCCAAAGTTTCACTGTTGGACAAAAAGAATTCCACTTTTAATTGACAAAGTTCAGCTGACTTGATGCCTAAAAGAATCAATAACTGGTTTGTTGGAGTAGGACGCAGGCATCCAAATTCATTCATTCATTCATTCAAATGTTTAAGACATCATTCAAGACGAGGCAAGCAAGTGCGCTGCAAAGTACTCAGATGTCGAGTAGACAGATTATAGGCCAACAACGTGGCGTGGAAAGATATTTTTTGCGCAATGCCACAAGGTTGTGACGAAACGTGAGTTTTTCAGATGGTTGTTGACTCTGGTGTTGATGCCTTCTAAAAGTCAAAGACCTTTTGGAAAAGAAATCGAGTTGACTTGCAGTCAACAGCCTCATATCTCCCGTTTCTAAACGACAAGGGTATTGTCCAGACAAGGAAAATGCAGTGACCTACAAATAAGATTATTTTAAATACCCCTTGCTTTTCGACGAGAGTGTGAAAGTGGATGCTCTGATCGAAACCACCGATCCCTCAATTTTCTATTAAGTCTGGTCGATAAAACCGTAGCACTCAAAATCGAGTCGTGTTTCATTTTGAGGCAGTGCAGTAAAATTCTATAGAGAGTTTCACATCAGCATATACGGCGTACGGTTGTTTTGGTGACCGCGTGAAATAGTATTTTTGGCTGCTTTTTGATGGCGTTAAAAAAGTCTCGGTAAGTCACTTCTACATTAGGTAAATTCAGCAGCAACAAAGTCTTTTCAAATTTGTTCGTTAAAGCGATGTAATCATGCACTCCACTCAACAATGCAAAAACTCTCTCGTTTAACTGGCATGCCTAGTGCTGACAGAGCAAGCCTTGATAATGGAAGCCTATTAAGTCGAGGAGCAATATTTAGCTTAGGAAACTTTTTTGTGTTTTGTGGTGAAAATTTTTCATGAAGAAGGGAGTTTATATGTTTTTTGTGGTAATTGTTTAAATCAAGGTTGTGGAGTCAGAGAAACTATTTTTCAACTCACCATAGTTTTCCAATTCCGTCAAAGTTCTCCAATTTCAACTCCACGAGATCTAACAATACGGCTACAACTTCAGCACATGTAAAAAAAGAGTCAAACTTTACCCCAAAATATGCGGTTATGGAAATCTCGACTCAACAATATAGTTATAAACAGGGTTGTGGAGTCGGAGTTCCCGGAGTCGCATGTTTTAAATCGGAGTCGGAGTACTTTCTTTAGATTTGATGAAGTCGGAGTTGCAAATAGGAGTCTGTTTTTTAGATTCGGTCAAGTTAGGAATCGGATTCCTTATTGCATTTAGAGACTTCGATTGACGCTAAATTATTTTACATTTTTACAATATCTGTTTTATATTTATCCTCTTGACTCGCAGGAATGCGACGGAGGTAAGCAATTACCCCGACCTACTCCCGTAGATGCCAAAATATTGTTGTCCGCTAAAAATATTTTATTTTGTTATTTAGTTTATAGAAATCCGTCAAGCAGGGGAAGTGCCGTAAAACCGTCTTTCCTAAAGACACAACAGAATGGCTTGTGTAGGTTTTGAACCAAGATTAAGTCAATCACAATCACGGCGCTTTAACGAGCTTTAACCACTCGACAATTACGGATCCATGGTTGTGAAATTGAAATCGCTGGAGTCCCACGTTTAGGGATGAAGTCGGAGTAGTTTTTTCAGATGTTCTACTAGAGTCAAACTTTGAATCGTAAAATTTTAAAGAGCTGGAGGCGGAGTGGGAAAATTTTTTTCTCTATATAGGCCTACTGAAAACGGAAGAAATGGCGACAATCAAACGACGACGACGACAACGGAAGAAATTTTCTTGATTCCACAACCCTGGTTATAAGTCACACTTTGCCACCAGGAAGGATCCAGCAAATAAGAAGCGACACCCATCACATAAAAATAACTTTTATAACTGCAGAGTTAGCTTTTCATGATATTATTAAATTAAATTGAAAGAGTAGATTAAAATTGAAAAATGTTTATTTTTAGTCTGGTTACACTGAACCGCTGACCAAAGCACTTTTTTCTGTTAAGTTAATGCATATTATAAATATTGGAAATGATAAAAGAGATTATAAGCGATAGCTTTAGACAAGTGCCTACAATTCTCAAAGAATCTCCACATTTTAAAGGCGGCTGAATTCAAATAAAGACTTTTTTATTCGTCACTTGACTTTCAAAACAGATAAGCAATGACGCATATTCCTACACCTTTTATCCAATTAAAATCTTTTTTGAATTTTTGGGTGAATTTTTCAAAACAACTCCCAAACCAAAACTTAAGTTTAATTTTTTAAACAAAAAGCAAAATTTGGCCGTCAATATAAAGCCAAAATCGTTTTAGTTTGAACTTAAAATTAACGTCCAAAAGGTTACCTATCCAAGTACTCGCCGTATTTTTTTGCTTGCTTGTTTTTGAATCATTCAGATGATAAATATAACTATAGCTTCTAGCAATTACCAAAAATTGGAGTTGGAGTGACCAAAGAAAAATATGAATCTCATACCAGCTTTGGCACATCTGAAAAGCGACTCCAGCTTCAGTATATTTAAAAAACTACTTTGGTTCCGACTCCCACCAAAAACATGCGACTCCGATTTCCGACGCTGACTCCACAACTCTGGCTTAAACCAAAACAACTTATGTAAAACCTTGTGTCTTGTCTCGGACTCGATACTCCAAAATCTCGTCTCGTCTCGGTCTCGCTACCAGCCTCGTCTCGTCTCGGTCTCAAAGCACCGCGTCTCGACTCCACCTCTGGCTTTTATGTGATTCAACAAGAACTTAATGTTCTTTTACATTGACTATTTAATTCAAAAAAGGAAAGCACCTCACATACTTCAAGAACATTTTTTAACAATGCTAAGTGCAAATACAGTAGACCTCGATTAATCCGCATTCGGTTAATGCGAAATCTCGCTTAACTCGGATAAAACTAAAAGTACAAATGATTTTCTACATACTGTAATTATAAATGAAAAAGCTTCGGATTATCCGAAGCTTCGCCTAATTTAAATGATTTTTTCTGTCAAACCGAATCCGGATTAACCGGGGTCTACTGTACATTGATTTCAAATTAAGTCAAAAATTCAAATGCTGACAATTTAGTAATGATATCAGTATATTAGAATCAACACTTGTATATTTGAAATTCCATCAGCAAAATTTTCATTGCAGTTTATTATCAATAATAGGTAGCGCAATCAATTGAACAACCAATCAATGAATTAAAAAGTCATTTTTAATTATTTGCTACTGTACTACAGTAGCCTAAGTGTTTGAAGCAAAACGAGGTTGCAACTTAAAAAAGTCCTATCACTTTCTAAATTTTACTTTAGTTTATCAAACCTTAGCTTCAATTTTTTTAGCCATATTAGTTGTTTTGTGTTTTATTAATCACAAAAGCAAACTAAAGTTATTTCAATAAAATAAACAAATGCATTTGCTTGAATATTTTTTGGGTCTTTTCAAGAAGTCACTGTTAGCGATTTTTGTTCGTAAAACTAACACTGACTCTCGGTGGTTACCATCGCTTCTTGAGAGATCCTTTTTCTCTTGGTTTCTTTTTTGTTCTATTCTGGTTCTGAAAGAGAGATTCCGGGTTAGTTTTACCGAAAAAAATCGCTTGCGGTATGACTTCTTAAAAAGACCCCATTTTCTTTGGTTGGGGGATTCCAAACCAAAATCATGTTACAGTTTGCATTGCCATTGGAGAAACAGAAATCTAATAAGAATTTATAACATACGCGTATTAAGCAAGTTGGCTATTATCTAAAAAATATTTATATACTGTGTGATAGAGTGGCTACGACTGCTGAAACTGAAAAAAGAAGTAATGATCCGTATCCATAGGCGTACCAGCCAAAAAAATTTGGGGGCAATGAAGTTTTGCCCAAATTTTGTGACGTTTTCCCAAATCATAATTTTCTAGTAGTTTAAGCACAGAACAAAAAAATTATCTGAGATCTCGGACGAAGAACAAATTTCGTCCTAATTTTATAGTGATCTCAAAAAAAAAAGTTTTCACTTGAATTCAGTCTCATATTTTTCAATTTTCGTCCCAAAATCATCTAAAAAAAAGTCTTCACCTAAATTTGGTAACTATTTTTTTGCAGTTGATCATTGTCACTGCCCGAAAATTTTGAACTTTGCCCAAATCTTGGAAACTTACTGGAAATTACCCCCATTCCCCCTCGGCAGGTACGGTACGGCTAAGGAAGATCCCCAAAGAAAACTCGATTATACTCTGGAAAAGCTAAATAAAAATATTAAAGATATACGCAAATTTAACAAAATTAGTCTTTTATTTTTCGAAAAATTTTTTATTATAAAAGTAGATCAGTGGTACTCAAAGTTTACGTTGCATTCTTCCCTTTCACAATTTAGATATAGAAACAAGCAAACCAGCCGAAAAATATTTAGGGCAATACAGTTTTGCCCAAATTTTGTAGCATTTGCCCGAATTATGATCTTTTAGAACTTTACAGATGTGAGTAGAAAACTTGTAAACTGATGTAACGGTACTTTTGCCACAATCAAGTAGAAGTACAGACCATGTTTAAAACTTTTTAGGCCTGGCCTACAGCTATTACTGCAAAGTACATGTTATTAATTACAAATTTTTAATTTTTCAGTATTATCAACTTGATTTGATACAGAATGGTTATACAAAGATGTTGAATAAACAACAAGCGAAACCCTTTATACTAGTAAAAAAATTATATAAACAACAAGTTCTCTTGCGTCCCTGATTGGAAACCTCTGCCCTAAGTAGCCTATATAACTCCTCCGATATTTTCTTCTAAAACAAGAGAATAATTAATGGTAATAATGCTAAAATACGCTCGTAAAAAAGGATTTGTTGTCTGTTATCCTACTAGTCTATAAGAGATCTAACCAACTGAGTTGATGACAAGCCAGCTTTCTTAGTTTAAAAAATAGTGCGAGAAAACGTCGCAAAAAGAAAGGCTGGTTTGCTAATGTAGGCTTAGATAGAAAATTTAGTGTAATTGGTTGTTACTAGTTGCAATGATTGGGTCCGAACAAGGACCGAGCTTCAGCATCCAAGACTTGAACTCTGATCTAATTACAGTTCTCAAAAACTCCGATCAAAGATTGTTGAAGTCAGAATGATTTCAGCTCTTTAAAAAATTGACTTGTAGACCACAGATTATTGCTTACTGAATAGGTCGAAACCGCTTCGGGCCGGCAACTTTCAGTGCGATAAATCATATTGTTAAACTTTTTATTTCTGTTCTTAAGAACCTATCGTTAATCAACCCGAAATACTTCACAGCTGGGTGAGCCAAAAAGTATCAATGGTCCTCCAATCAGATTTATTATCTATTAAGACTTATCTCATGCCAAGGCAATGGTTTCAAGTTTTTTAGCTGGCCTTTTTTGCATCTTTGAAATATTGACAGACCCATTTTAATGTTTACAAAAAAAATGTCCCAAAAACTTTATACTTACAAAATCACCACGATATATTGTCGTCAAAGCTTTGATATAGCCTATATGTGACTGAAAAGGTATACAAGTTAATAAATTTGTAACAAAAAGAACAAAGTAACTTTAAAATCACAAACTTTTTTGGACTACTTGTACAGTTCTCCGACAAACTTTAATTTGGAAACCGCTGCTCAAAGAAAAAGCAAAAGTGGTTTTCCCTCTGGTTAGTAGCATACGGTGAGCTTTTTTTGAGATGCGCGTTTTGGTTTGAATTTACTACGTTATTGTATAAAAAACTCACCGTCCGCGACTGCCCCTGGATTTTATCGAATTCAACTAAATGAGATAGATTTAACACCGTATGAAAATCAGTACTTCTAAAGTGCTCAATAACAGAGATAGATTTAAATATTTAAATAGCTTTTTGCTTTGGCTCCTGCTTCATGAAAGTTATGCGCAAATTTTTTATTTTGAACAATTGGTTGCGATTAACTTGTGATTGACTATTTGATTTGAATGAAAAAATCGATGTAGGTTCCATAGACCTATATAATCAGTCGTCGTCGTCGTCGTCGTTTGAAGGGTGTTCCGTTCCTAAAAATTGCCCACACTATGTATATTCACAATCTTATAAAAAATCTCTTTGATTTCGCTTTGGTCCGGCTCAAATAGCCTAAGAAATAATGGTTTTATAAGTAATTTAAATATTTCACATTTAGTTTTAAGAAAATGACAACACTGCTTACTTTCGTAATGTGGAGTACATTCCAGAACTATCCGCTTGACCTGTTTTGACTATGACGTAATAGTGATTGTATGATTTGAGTAAATTTCAGAACGTTCGAGATACTCACGACCGAGTGATATAAATAAGGTTCGCTCGGAAGCATGATTATGATTCGTTGTGGTAACTTAGAATTGGAAAATTGTTAGCTGTGTAAAGTCATAGTTTTTGAACGCAAGTCTTTGGTTGTCTACGTTATTGTGAAGAGCTGAAGAGTTAAACTACTGAATCTGTATTTGCTGTTGAATTTATACTATTTTGGGCTCCTAAGTCGATTGGAGCATATTTCATTAATAAAGAAGATATTGTGGTAGTCTGAGCTGTGGTTTAGCTAGACTATATTTTTGCTGTTGCTGGTTCGAAGGTCAGATCCAGCGAAAAGATTTAAGAATTTTATCTTTTAGTAGATACCAAAATTGCGTTATCGGCAAGGCCTTCCTTACAGGCGCCGAAAGGTTAGACGATTAAATAACGTACTGAGCTATCGAATTAACTTCTACAAAATTTCAAAAACTAAAATTTGTGGAAGTAACAAAATTTCAAAAACTTTAACAAATTTTAAAAAATTTGCTACAAAATTCAAAAATTCTCCAAAGGGTATCCACTACAGATCAGACACAAACAGGACTGGGGCCGAGGGTTTATCCTTTTACTACCCCAGGCTGCTGGACTGCCTGAATCAGATGGTGGTAGTGGTGTTATTAAGCCAGCATTGAGTTTCGTCATCCAAAAATGTCTGACCTCGTGCTCCATGTGGTGCCCGATGCATATAGGACACGCTGTTAGAACATGGTCTGCGGTTTGCTCAAAGACGCCACACTCGCAATTCGGTAAAGGAGCGAGACCCCATTTGTACATGGACGAATGGAATCGCCCAACACCAGTCCGCACGGTTGAGCTTAACCCAAGCTGCTCGGGGTAAGCCCATTCCAACATGCCTGATACCGGTCCCGGGCACAGAAACCCGGGGCCTGGAAGCACCTTCACAGCACTCCGTTTTCCATTTGTGCTTTGTCCATTCAGAGGCGCAGATGCCAAGTCTGGCAAGATTTTCCAAAAGATTCCGCGCAGCTGACACAAACGGGCGTCTGGATCTTAGTCTCACTTGGCGAGTATCTGAGAATCCACTTAAAAGACCATACAAGATATGATCGGGGTTTAGAGATCCACGGTAAGCCAAGGAGAGTGTCGCTCCCATTCAACGAAGCTCAACTGGCTGAATGCCTGAGAGTATAGGTAGGTGGTCCATTGAAGTGGGACGCAGGCATCCAGTGACTATGTACATGGCGTCGTTCAAGACAATGTCGATGAGGAGAGTGTGAGCACTGCGACACCAGACTGGCGCACAGTACTCAGCTGTTGAGTAGATTAGAGACAAGGTGACTATGCGTAGTGTTTTAGCACCAGTACCCCATCCCGAGCCCACGAGTCGTCTCAGCAGTGTGACGCGCGAAGATACTTTTTTGCGCAATGCCACTAAATGGTGACAAAACGTCAGCAATCTGTCCAGCTTTACTCCAAAATAAGTAGGGGTTGGACAGAATGGTAAAAGTCTATCGTTATTGTAGACCTTTAGCTCACGTTTGGTCTCTTGGTTATTTCAGTAAAAGACTGCCGTGACCGTCTTAGTGTCACAGAGCTTCAACCTCCAAGTCTGGAGATATGCTGAAACTGTAAACATGTCTTGGCTTAAAGTCCTCTCCAACTCCTTCCAGTTTCCATAAGAATGCAACAATGCTAAATCATCAGGATAAGCAAACTTTCTGGAAATCATGGAAGGAAGATCGTACGTATAGATGTTAAATAGGAGGGGAGCCAAGACCGATCCCTGAGGAACGCTGTTTTTAAGACGGCGTAGCCTGCTTTGCTTGCTGTCACCGGTAGTAAGGGTAAAACTTTGATTTCGGACAAGCTCCATAATCATTTTGACCATGTACTTATCCGGAAGAAGCCTCAGCAGCTTGCAGGTAAGGCCACGGTGCCAGACAGTGTCATAGGCAGCTGTCAGATCAATAAATACGGCAACGGCCTTTTTTTTAACCTCGAAAGAATCCTCGATGTTCTGGGTTAGCCGAACAACTTGATCTACAGTTGACTTCCCGCGTCGGAACCCAACCTGCTCTTTAGGGAGCAGTGGATCAATTAATGGTTCAACGCGGGCGTAGATAAGCCTCTCGAGGATCTTGTAGGGGACACAGAGCAGAAATATCGGTCGATAACTCTTTGGGTACCCACGGGCTTTGTTGGTTTTGGGTTTTGAGCTCACAAGCGCTCTTCTCCAGATCTTGGGAATTTTGAGTCGGCGTAAACAGGAAGAAAGGAAGTCACATAACCAGGACTTCAAAGCAACTCCAGCATGGAGTATAAGCTCGGGGAAGATGGAATCAGGTCCCGGAGCTTTACCTGGTTTTAAATGTTGGAGGGCAGCAGTAAATTCTCTCTGTGAATAATTGTCAGAGATATTTACTGCGTCTGGTGTTGTGGCCCTCCAAAGATCAGACACTTCTTGAGAGACAAGTCGAGATGACTTGCGGTCAACAGCCTCGTATTTCCCATTTCTAACCAGCTTAGATGCAATAGCATTGGCTGAAACGGGACAGTGACGAGGAGAGTGTCGTGACCTACCAGTAAGGTTGTTTAAAATATGCCATGCTTTTCGACTAGAGTGTGAGAAGTCAATGCTCCGAACTGCTTCGGACCATCGATCCCTCCGCTTTCTATCGAGCTTGGCAAGCAGAGCTTTAGCAGCCAAACTTGAATCGTCTCTCTGAGGAGACTGCAGGAAGATTTTATAGAGTAATTCACACTCTGCATCCCAACACGGAATATAATTATTTTGATACCCGCGTGGGATAGTCCTTTTGGCTGTGTTACAGCAAGTATCACTTAAGTTTTGAACCCGGGTTTGTTTTTGTCTTTAATTCACTTCTATTTTTGTTTGACATTTATTTGACCCGCTTCATTATTTCACAGCGCTCGCTTGCTTATTTTCTGTTACTTGGAGCTGCGTTTTTCTCCACATTGGCTGTAAATTGTGAAAAGACTACTCAGTTAGCTTCTTCAGCATTTGAGTGACGGTGGTCGAATTACTGTTAAGAAATACTGTTAGAAACCGTTAGAAATACTGTTGGAACGTTTGAACTGTTTAAGATACTGTTTGAACTGTTAGTTTTTGTTGGTCTACTCTCCGTGTCAGTCTATAGTAGAAAAACCTCCGTCCTATTTCGTAAGCGTCTAATTTGTCATCTTCGTAATCTTCAACAATCTCGTAATTGTCAAAATCGCGAAATTTCAACTATTTCGTATCGTTTTATATTTCATTCACGCAAAATTAAATTGAATCTAAATAAGGACGTGTATATTTCCGAGACAGCCACATAGAGATTCAGACCTCGAGGAACTTCCTGTAACAGGCTGCTTTCTTAATGGTGTTACAGAAGTCCTGGTAAGCCGCATCCACATCAAGTGTATCAGGCGGCAACAAAGTCTTTGCGAATTTATTTGTCAAAGCAATGTAGTGACTCCATTTGGCCTTGCGGAAGTTCCATCGCTTAACAGGCATGCTTGGCACTGCCATAGCAAACCTTGGTGGTATAATAACCGAAGGTCGCTGTTGTGACCTGGGAAACTTTTCAAGGACACGTCTATCCGATAAGCGACTGTTTGGACCTCGCTAGCGAAAGTTAGATCCGGATTGGTGCCAGTGTTCCAGCGGCCGGAATAGAAACTGGCAGCGTCTTTGGCATTAATATAGGAGGGCAAGACAATTAATACTTACTCAGCCAGCCAAGCATTTATCGTCCGGACTGTTGTCATCGTAACCTCAGTCAGCATGGCGACAGTTAAAATCGCCAGCGTACAAACAGAGGTGAGGAAACACTGGGAGATCCAGGGTTCGCAATCGCGTTGACTGTGGTTCGTAGACGTTGACTATTTTTTAGCCATCAGCGTCCACACACACAACCACTCAATCTCTGATGTCGGTGGAGATTGGTCCAAAAGTGTGTATCTTAGTCGCCCGTGGATAAACGTGGCAAGGCTATGCTTCCTGCTTAAAGAAGACCAGCTAGTTGATAGTTTGGAAGTACCAACTTCTCTGCATTTAGTGCAGTGGGTCTCCTGCAGTAGAATGACGAATGCCTCAGACTGATTAGCGAGGTGATGAAGAACGTTCATCTTGCTTGCAGTGAGGCCTTCGATGTTTATCTGAAGAATGGTGGGTCTTCGGAACTTGTTGGCAATGTGCCCTGAAAAGAACAGTTTTATACAGGCATTGCCCGTCCTGAAAAGGACGTTTGCCGATTAGCAGACCCACACTGAACATCAGAATGGGTGGATACCCTTCCATTTTGGTAGGTTTGGTTTCGATCTGTCATCTTTAACACCAATGAACAGACTTACTCACGGCCAAGGCTGCGAGAAAGCACCTACCATATAATCAGTGTTGTAGTATCACTGATGTAGTAGTCAAGACTGAAACTGAAACAGACAAATTTCGAGACCTAAGTTTGGAGACTAAGACTAGAAACAATCGAGACAATAAAGACTGAAAGTTTTTATATAAATTGTAAAATGAAGTAGCTGCATTTTTAAATATGTAAAAAGCAATAAATTTTTATTTTTTCGAATCTGTAACATGATATTTAAAATATCGGACAGGCAGTAAATTAAACATGAATCTTTAACACATTAGAAAAGAGCTTAACATCGCTCTGTATGGTTACATCATTAAAACAATTCTTGCTCTGAAAATCTGCTTAGGTAAAACAGAAAAAGCACAAGGCATGCTGATTAACATAGCTAAAGATAAATTTATTCATTTATTTTTTCAGTACTTAAAAATGTTGAAAGGCATATAGTTAAAACTTTATCCAAATATTTAATTAGCTCGGGTTTTTTGGCGTATTGAAGCTGTTGAAACTGTTGGTTGTTTTTTGTATATATTCGGCAAAAATTTTTAATTCATCAACTGAAGAATAACCGAAACAATAAAAATTGTGAAAGTCTTTGACAACAAGTAAATTTTTTATTTCCTATTAGGCCTAAAGACCCGTTTTTTCTTTCTATCTTTGAGTAGATTATTTGGATTCAGAATACATTAAAGCCCTTTGCCACTTTGACCTATTAACATTTTCTTGGCTTAATTTTCAAGCAATTTTGTAATTTATTTTAAGAAATTACTTTAAGCACTTAGTTCTTTTGTTTGACATTGATTTTTTTATAACTTCTCCATGACAATAGGCCTAAACTAAAATAAAACACCAAAAAACAGAATTCCTGTTTGAACCATTAAGTAATGATATATTCCTATACCTTGTGAGCAAGTAAGTTTTGAAGCGTAAAGTTGACGGTCGTTCGCACATTTTGCTGATAAATTATTATCGAGAATCGTTTAGAAGCTTATAAAAAGCTGGTGCCGTCTTTGCCTATCTGACAGTTTTGTATGTCACTGCTTGGCGCCTTGGCTTTCATGGCAAACTATTGAAATATCCTCCGGCTAAGTGCATAGTTTGCACGATCATGAAAATTTCCGAAACAGAAGTTGTAGTATTATACAACTTTAAAATATCTCTTAAAAGCAAATGTTTTATTTAAAGCTCTTTTGTTAATAGCGTAGCCTTAAAAAAGGTTGTTTTGAAAAACTCGAACGAATTTGAAAGAAAAATAAAATTATCTATTAGTTTGAAAGAAAATAAATTTGAAAGAAAAATAAAATTGTCTATTAGTGATTGTTTTGGAGCGGTCCAACCACGACTGGTCTTTACACCAGACGAATTTTACCTGCAATACATAAAGACGTTCTTCCCACTTTTCAACAAAGTAACGTCGTATATGAATACGTGTGCCACTGCGATTGTTGGTACGTGGGTCGAACGTCTCAACGTTTGCAAGATAGAATCCGCCAGCATGTGCCGAAGTCTATTCGGAACAGAACCAGTCAAGAACGTAAACAACCAGAACGCCCAGGAAAACTAGTTAATTCAATACCGCACTGTGATTCAGCGATTGGAAACCATTTGTTACATAACCAAAAATGTGCATCTCACTTTTTATTCTTTCTAAAGCACAGTCCGATTTTTATTTATCAGTCTTAGAATCAATTTTCATCACTCTTCGAAAACCTAATTTGTGTAGACAGAAAGAGTTGTTTACGAACATAAATTGTTAGTATAATTGTAAAAATTTTCTTTTTAGTTCAAATTTTAACAAAAAACTTGCATACTTTTGTTCCTTTTTTTTGCAAAAAAATTTTTTACGCTGACGAAATGTAGTTTTATTTATTAAGTATTTTCAGTTATTATGATAACTATTACTAACCTTAATTTTTAGCCAATTAATACCAGTATTAAAACTTTTGAAATACTACATTCAGTTCTGCAATTCATTCTAGCGAAACCTCCTAAAGAGAGCTAGACGAAAACGCTTGAGTTTTTTAAAGCAGCCTTTTTTAAGGCTACTCAATTAACGAAAGAGCTTTAAATGAAACATTTGCTTTTAAGAGCTATTTTAAAGTTTTGTATCAACAAAAAGCTTATTGTACAACTAGGTTACACAACGCTATACGACAATAGCCAAAACAGGTTTCACTATCTAAAAAACGATGTTGCTTAGTGATTGATCTTGACTTCTCTTTTTTCATCATCTTACATAAATGTATATCTGTCTCGAGGACCTGGCACTGCTGCTTTTTTATAATAATAAATATCCTTTGAGAAGACCTTTTAAGTTGAAAAAAATTACACTTTTAGCATATCTCCAGACTTGAGCTCAGGATCAAAGATCAGCTACCCTACAACTTTCTCATTTTGGTTTTCAGATGAGTATTACAAAAATAATGTCGTTATTTATCGGCTTTGGATTAGGCCAGAGTTGGGAAATCTTTTTATAATTAGAGGCCACATTATATTTGGCAGTAATAAAGAAGGCCGCATAAGTATAAATACGTAAAAAATAGCGTCATCACTTTGATTCTATTCTAGTTTTCTCAATTTTTGTCTCAAAACAGTAGTAATCTCTAAAAAAAAAGTCTTTACTTTGATCTGTACCAGTTTTTTTTATTTCTGTTTCTAAAATACAGTGATCTCTTAAAATTTAAAACAAAAAGGTTTTTTATTATAAGCAGTAGTCTTTTACAGGGTGGGGCGTAAATATGGAAGCAAATTAAAATCGATATTATAATGTAACAAAAAATATATCTAACAATTTACAGATATGTACAATTACATGAAAGTCTATACAAAGCAAACAAAATAATTTTATTCGAAATGGCCCCATTGCTTTTGATTACCGCCTGCAATCTCCGGAGAACATCCTCCGCGGAGGCACGCAGCTGTTCTTGTGGAATTTCTTGCCATGCTTGCAATAGAGACTGTTTTAAATCGTCCACACTGTGGTGAATTTTTCCACAGACCTTGGCTTTGAGGATGGACCACACCCAAAAGTCCATGGGATTCAGATTCGGAGAGCAGGGAGGCCACATTTCTTTAGACCAAAACCTGAGAATATGCTCTCTGCACCAGTTCTGTGCAACATTCGCTGTGTGTGACGCGGTATCGTCCTGTTGGAATGTCCACAAGGTGTCATCGCCGAAGTGATCCTTAGCAGATTTCATCATTGGCTCCAAGATGTTTTAAACATAATATTTAACGTTAATTTTTGCGCTTTGATCAATAAAAATGAGGAGAGACCTCCAGGTTTTTGAAACAGCGGCCCAGATCATGATGGAGGCTGGTTTCATTGTCTGGTACACGGTTTTTTGGTTATAAAGAATTTCTTTGACATTTCTTCCAATGATCCTGACATTTCTTCGATTATGAGCGAATTTAACTGTAAAGATCTTCTCATCTGACCAAACAATCGCACCCGCCGTGCCAGATCTGAATTCCTTCAGAAGAACTTTGCTTCTCTCCAATCTTTTTTGCTTTACAGCTGCTGACAGAGTTTGTCTCTTTTGGAGGGTGAAAGAGGATATTTTCAGGTCTTTGTGGACGAGTCGTCTCATGGTTCTGGGACTCATGTCAATAGTCTTTTCCATTTGTCACATGGATCTCCTCGGGTTTCTCCTAATCCTTTCTCGAATCCACTTAATCATTGATTTAGACCGATGCGTGGTTTACCACTTCGTTTGGGTGCGTGGTCTACCAGTTCTTGGACGATCAGCTAAATCCCCTCTTTCATTGAAACCTGTCAATGTCTTCCAGACAGTGGATCTCGCAATTAAAAGTGTCTTTGCAATAGCGGAATCTGACTTTCCGGCACTGTGTAATGCAACTATAGCTTCTCTCTCGTCTGACATTTTCGAATCGTTTAAAATTTAGCAAAAATTTATTTGATATTGTGATAGAATGATGTCTTAGCTACTAAAAAACGTATTTCCTATTTAGGAACTATTCTATAGTAACAAAATAATTTAGTTTAAAAAATTGCTTCCAAACTTTTCCCCACCCTGTACATTGCCGTGGAGGCTACAGGTTTTCCATCTCTGGATTAGACTAATTTCTGATAAAATCAATGGCAATCCGTTTTGACGTAATAAAATCATGTTAGCCCATTTATAGGACTCGCGAATGTAATTTGCTTTTTATATAAAACAAACAAAAAGTTCTGGTTAAAGTCAGTTCCTTTCAATATAAAGTGGACTTAGTTTTTATTAATAGTATTAATACAAGCTTTTGCTCACTTCTTCAGGCTCATTACACCTAAAGAAGTGAGCTGTTGCTCACGAAAGCTTGCCATTAATAAAAATTAAATCAACTTTAGTGAACAAGTTTTTATTATTTTTTGATTGATTTCAATAGTTGACAACGACAAGGCTTTTCCAATTTTTATTCCTTCCAATCCTTTAAATCTATTTAGAAGATAAAAATTATGGAAACTTGCTTACGTAACAATGACGCATAATCAGTTGTTCTGTAGTCCTATTGTTTAGAAATAGAACTTTTGTATTTTAAACGATTTAAAATTAAATTGTTAAAAAGCAAAAATTGTTGCTTGAGAAAAAAAGCATTACCATTTTGAACTGTAAAATAGAATTTTAAGATTTGATTAAATTGATAAAAGATATTCAAAATTTCGTTTCGTCCAAGAAAACATTAGGTAAGTGTAATGTTTTTTGAGCAAAATATTAATGTCTACTGCTCGGTTTCAATTTATTGATAAGGCTTTTCTAATTTTGAGTGTTGAATACAAAAATCGTTTTTAGAATAATAAATTTTAAAAAACTTAAAATCTAGTTCTATGTTGGTATTGCGGACTAGCTATCTGTATTTGTTACAAGAGAATGTTTGGCCACATAAAACAGTAAAAGATGATTTAAAAAACAAGTTATGGTTATATCCTAAGAATTGCAGTTTTTGTACGAAAATATGCACAAAAAATATGCTAGCCTTGTCGATTTTGCTCATTTTATTAAAAAATTGCTGCATAATTTTACAAAATTTTTAATAAAATAATTATTAACTGTACATATAATTTACTGTATTTTTATTAAATATCTTGCTTCGCAAGATAAACAGCTATCTCGGCACTATTCTCTTAATTTGCTTTTTTAAATATCAAGGCCTAACTGTTCCTTTTTTAATTTTAAGAGTACAGACACTTCTCAACTTACGTTTTAGTTACGTTCCAAACGGCCTAACGTAACGTGAAAATGAACGTAAGTTGTTACTGCATGTTTCAGTAATGTATGACCGTTCATACTGTACTATACATTGTGTGTGTAACACACACATAGCAACATAATTTCAATTAAATGAGTTTTATTCAATTTTACTTACCTTTGGCAGTGTTGCTTGAAGTGAGATGGTGGAGGAGAAGGAGGAGGAGAAATCACATAAGGGCTTTAAAATTTACTGTGTTTCATTTTTTGATCACTTTGAGTCACGTGACGTGAGCCCAAATTAGGCTCACCCGTCTTCAAAGAAGGGTAACACGCGGTGAACGGTGAAGAGCGCGCTAAACTTAAAAATTCACTCACCATTTTTTTTTTACAAAAATATTTGTACAGTCAGTTCAAACGTAAAATCGAAAAAACGTAAAACGAATGAAAGTAAGTAGAGGAACGTCTGTAAATAGTTTTTCACAAGGTTTTTCAATTATTTGCATATTTGTAAAATTTATGCTCATAAAAAATGTCTTTACGTAGAGCCAGCGACGCAGTCGAAACCAGGGTTGCCAATTTAGCAGTTTTCCAGCTATATCTAGCGGGTTTTAATGTTATCCAGCTGGACAAAAATGTCACCTAGCTGATAGCTGGAAATCTAGCTGGTTTTTAAAGGAGTTTAGCTGATATTTAGCGTGTTTCAGTACTACACGAAAATCGAGAAATCAGAGCAAGATTCAAGGCGAAGACTTTTTTTTTCTTTAGAGATTACTTTGATTTTGCAACGAAAAGTAGAAAATCAGAGACTGAATTCCAGTGATGACCTTTTTTTTTGGAGATCACCATGATTTCGGAACAAAAAGTAGAAAATTAGAGACGGAATTCAAGTGATGACCTTTTAATTGCGAACACTCTGGTTATTTACCAAATCTAGCCAATTTTTGCTGTAAAATAAAGCTTTTATAGCTGGAAAATTTAAATTAAAGTCGGCAAACATGGTCCAGACCCAGACCGGATAATTCTTTCAAGACATTAATTGATAATTTTGAGACATAGACCGAAAACAATCGAGACCAAGACCGAGACCACAAAATTTTATGTAAAATAAAGTGCACTTTTGACAATTTTAAAAGCAGTAAAATAAGCACCTTTTAAATAGACAAGTACCTCTAGATCAGTGCTTCTCAACCCCTGGGTCGCTACCCAAAAGTGGGTCACCGTTTAATTTGATTGAGTCGCCGACAAGTTTAGTTGCGTAAAAATCAAATCATTTTAGTTGTGATTCGATTCAAAAGTGGGTCGCGACCCAAGGATTGACCCAAAAATTTTACTTAATAAAGAACACCACAATTTTTGGGACGAAAAATGAGAAATTTGAGATTGATTTCAAGTAAAGACTTTTTTTTTATAAAGAACATCATGGTTTTGGGAAAAAAATTGGTCTTCGTTTTAGAATCCTACAACAATTTTTTGTCCTACCCATAAAGTATGGCATGTCAATTGCATGATCAACTTTGCATACCAACTGCATGACCAGCCTCAAAGGTCACCACACGCCACTGTAGTATGGTTAGACTAGGGTTGCCATACGTCCGGGATTTTAGCATCAATTTTAGCATCAACTAAAAACAACGTGCAAGTTTGTAAGAAAGCACATTGGTTATGGGACGAAAACAGCAGATTTCTGGATCGATTCGAAGTGAAGACCTTTTTTTTTTGGCCTTCGTCCTAAATTCGGAAACAAATTTATTTTGTCCGCGCCTATAAAATTTTTTTGCTGGCTCGCCTATGTCTGTCCGGAATTCCGCCTATTCAGATATGGCAACCTATGATATGGTTAGACTTATGTTAAATAATCTTGTGTTTAGTTCACTTTTTATGCATGCAATAACGTCTATAAAAAAGATTAGGTCGCCAAAACTTTACTCTCTATTTCCGCTTAGCATTTGGGTCGCCACAAAAAAAGGTCGAGAAGCACCGCTCTAGATGAGTGCTTTTCAAACTCTTTTTTACTAAGGCATACTAATAAATTTTGAGTTTGCCTGCGGCACACTTAATGAAGGCAAAAGCCTACTTAATGCACTCTTAAAGTTTACATACAGAAATTATATTAATTTCGGTTTGATCTCATATTTCGCTATTTTTCTCCCAAAATCATAGTGATCTCTTAAAAAAAAAGGTCTTCACTTCGCGGTTTGGACCACCCTGCTGTTAGCAAAAAAAAATCTTCACCTGAATTCACGCTCTTTCTCGTCAATTTCCTTCCCAAAATTAGTTCTTTCTAAAAAAATCCGTCTTCGCTCCGAATCTCACTTATTTCACATAGAAAAACCGCAAACTTCGACGTCCCTAAATAACTTTTCTCCGAAATCTTTCGTGGCACACCCGGAAACCTCTCACGACACACAGTTTGGGAAACACTGCTCTAGTTGTAAGAGAGCTTTGTTCTGTATGGTCGCATGAATAAACATCCCGCTAAAAAGATCCGCCGACTGGAGCAGAAGAAAGGCAAAACGCACAAAGCATGCCGATTAACAAAGATTAAAAAAAAGCAGGATATTTATGGTATTTTTTTTTTCAAAACTCAAAAATGTTTGAAGGCACAGTAATGGTTGCACTTTAGCTCAAATATCTGGTTAGTTGGGTTTTTGCTGTTGGCTGTTGCAGTTGTTGGGTTGGTTGGTTATTTTTTGCTGACATACTGTAGAATTTGTCTAATTCAGTGGTTCTCAATGTGGGCCGTACGCCCCACCGGTGGGGCTTCGCAAAATTTTGGTGGGGCATGGAGATTTAAGACATTACCAACCAACTTTGGTGGAAAAATAGAAGCAAGCCGCTGAAGTCTTTTGGACAAAAATGAAGAAATCAGAGACAGTTTCAAAGTGACTTTTTTTAGTCTTCACTAGTCTTTTGGCAAATATTTTTTGGCTGTTTCAGCAATGTATCACCTGATGGGGCACATCAGAATTTTAGAAGTGATTTGGTGGGGCCTGGCCCAAAAACGGTAGAGAGAAACATTGGTTTATTTTATCACCTCAAAAAGATTAGAAATAATGAAAAATCTTGCAAACGAGTAAAAACTTTTTTACGAACCGCAGATTATTTTCGATATTACGCCATATTTATTTTCTTTCTGTCTTTGATTAGGTTATTCGTAGTAATGCAAAGAATTTTGTGATATTTCACTACCTTGGCACATAACATTTTTTTGTTAATTTTCAAGCAAAAAAATTAGAAATACACGAATAAATGCTTAGTCTACTTAAGTGATATCTGTTGTGCTTCTAGAAAAAGCACTTCACGACATATCCCTTAATGTACTTGAACTGGATGTTTGAAAGCAGCAACTAAGACAATACGGCAATTCGAGATTGAGGGCATAGCCTCACGCGACTCGACAGTATTAGGCTAAAATTTTTCGTTCGTAGATTACAACTTTTAACAAAATTTTGTATTTTATTCTGTTATTCTTAAAGTCGTATTTTCCTAAATTTTTCGTTTTTTTTATTCGTAACATAGCGTTATTATTACTATTGGAGTCTAAATTAAAACTTATTTTAAAAGTTTTTAACCGGATATTAAACGAGAAGCGAAATTTTCCGTTACGCATTCAAAAATTCCGCTTTTTGTTTGCTTTTTCCGCGACAGTTTTCAGTCTTAAACCGACTTACAGCTTTTGCCCCTTCAAATTGTAAAAAAGCTGGTCAAGCTTTTTACTTTTGTAATCTTGTAACGCAGAGACGTTTCAGCTTAAAATCTTGTATTTACAAAAGCACAATTTCTATGCAGCAACCATCATAAGTTAATCTAACCACATTCAAACTAGTATGAAATCGTTTTTAACCAAATTGAAAAAATTATCACAATCACATCAAGTTACAAAAATATTATGTCCGGTCTCCAGACCATTGAAAAAACTCAAGAACCGAAACCAAATCGCTTCAAGACCAAGACCGACATACAAGCACAAGTTCGAGACCAAGACCACCAAAAATCATTTCCAAGACCGGTCTCGAAAGTTTCATCACTGCGTAGAACACTTTTAATGTATGCCACTTTTAATGTAATGCATGCCTTTTAATGTGTTTCTTAGGAATTTTCTATAAATTTTCTCATCAATTTTGAAATTATGCCCTCAATTCAAAATTAAAAGACTAGATATATAGTTTTTACAATCAAAGCTTTTACTTAATTGTTTAACAAACAAAAGCTACGGCCAAAATGACCGGCTTTTTTGTGAATCCGTATTAACACAGCATTGACGCACTGTTTTTCTACTTTTTGAAATTAAAGATCAAAGGGGTCATCATTGACAAAAAGCATAAAAACCGGTTTACAAAAACTGCTTGCAAGGTCATTAAATACAAAAAACTGTTGTAAACCATTTTATACAAAATGACGGCCTGGTTTTCAACACGACCGACTCCATTAAAGTTAACTTGTATAGGGAGGGTTGCCATACCGTTTTTATTTATACGATTTGTCGTTTTTTTCAAGGTAAATGCTCTGGAAAATTTTATTGTACCTATTTGTAAGGAATGTACTTATTTTCGACGTGCGTCCTTATTTTGTTTTATTTTCAATTTGTATTCTAGTCGTAAAATTTTAAGATTTTACCTACGTATAGGACAAGAAAATAAGCAAGCGCAAGAATTGTTTCCATGACGATTTTGAGAAGAAATTAGAAAACATCAAACAAAGCTTAAAAAGGATATACTTTGCGCACTGCAACGTATGTAACTGCGAAATAAGTTTGGAGGCCGTGGGGAAGACAGTTATTCCCAAAAACATGAAACTGTACTCAAATATAATTGATTCAAATCAATTCATGGAAAACTTTTGCACAAGGCCATCTCAACCAACGACTGCAGTTATAAGGCAGTTGCTGCTGAGGGAACCTAGGCATACCGCACTGTCAAACATCACCAATCATTCCATTCTAATGATTGCACATCGCAATTATTGAAAGCAATTTTTCCTAATTTAGATGTTGCTAAAAGAGTTGTTTTCGCCAGAACCAAGATAACAAGCATTGTTACTGGCGTTCTTGCTCCCTATGCTCAAAAAAAGTTGCTATTTAACCTTGGTACCCGGCCCTTTTCAATCTCGGTTGATGCCTCTAATTACAACAGAAGTGAAACTATTTTCACTTGTTATCAGGCTATTCAAACTATTTCCACTATTGAAACTATTTCCACTTGTTATCAGGCTAACGTTGGAGTTAATGTGTGTCTTCTAGATCGTTGCTCAATGCCAGGTGAGACCTCGAAACAAATCATGAGTTTTATTCTTTCAAGCATGGAAGAGAAAAAGCTAGACGTGCAACAGTTGACATCGTTTTGTGCCGACAATGCACCAGTGAACTTTGGAGGCTCTAATCAAGGAGGAAAAAACAATGTGTTTTTTCATCTTTGGCAGCAAAAAACGTATCTGATTCCAGTTGGCTGCCCTGGTCATATTTTGCATAACGCTGCAGATAAAGGAGCAGAACGTCTCACAGTTGACATTGAAACGATTGTGCTAAAGATTGGATGCCAAACCCGTAGGACAAATAGCCTCAAACAATTCTGTGAACAACTGGACGCAAACTATTCAACTCTACCAACCTACACGCCGACTCGATGACTAACTCTGGATGTTATGCTTGAATGGACGATCGAATTCTGGGAACCACTCAAGGCGCATTTTCTTTCGCTAAAACGACCACCTCGTATTTTAGAGAACTTTTTAAAAACTGAAACGTCACTGGTTATTGTGTCATTTCTGCACAGTACTCCCAACTTTTCAAAAAACCACTACTACTTCTGCAGATGCCAATTGCACTCTTTACTGAGCTGTCTGAGATAATTGACTTGTTTAGATTCAAAATTTTGCAGCGTCAGTATCTACTCTATAAATAGAAGAAAACTACATATTAAGTAGCACAATAGACCTCCTACAAATTTGTCTTTAACCTTGATCTTGAAAATTATTACCCTAAATGCCAAGGCACCGCTACGAAAAGCTTAAAAGTTGGAGATCCTTATCCCTTTTTCACGAATTACATGCATTGATGTAAAATATAAAGATCCTCGCTATTAAATGTAATTAAAAAAAAAGGTTAAAAAGTACCGGTATAAAATTTTTATTTAAAAATTTTTAAAAATGTTCATGGTAACCTGACAGTAAACCTAATATTAAAAATGTTTATGAAAACGTTAAAAGCCTTTTCTAAACAAAATTCTATAGTTGCGTGCTTGTCCACATGTTTCTAAAATACCGTTCGATTCGATTAAATTTTGTGAAAATACTGAAACAGGATCAGAGTAACTTTTGTATCGTTTCGCCACATAAAATCATGTGCTATTTGCTATGCTATATTTACGGCATCGTTTTCAAAGTTTTCACAATCAAACTTGTGCTTCAGGTTCGATGATAACTGAACGAAAACCCCTTGGATCAATCGATTCAAATATACCTCGAGTTCAGCCGACAAGAGCAGCCAAAACTAGTCATAAATGGTTTTCGAATCGTCAACAAAAACTTGATGAATGCGAAAACTGTACATCTCCTAAATTACTTCAAGCTTGCACTTACTCTCACCGATTGGCTCTTCATCAAATTCAATCAAATGGTCGTGAAGCATCAAAAGAAAATTTGCAAAACAACAATTTAATTTTAGAAAAAAATGCGAATCTTTTGCGAAGAGAATCGTATGACAATCTTCAGCTTTGTGATAATTACGATGCAATTTCTCAAAACAACAACCGTCACTTTCGAATTCCTTTGCAAACTTTGGCTATCAATCCACCAGCTACTGTCCCCATCATCGACCTCACAATGAATAACCAAAGTAGCAAATCCGGATTTTTTCATTCCAAAAACGAAAGCAGCCAGGAGCAGTCTGTTGGTCGCTTGAGCACGGAGGACACAGACGTCTCGTTACGAAGCATCTCGGATGATGACAACTCGGATGTGCCTTTAAATAAGTCGTTGACTTCAAATAAGTTTAGAAAAAGTTTTTGCAAATCTGATGACGAAAATACCAATAGCGTTGAAGTTTTAGATGAGTACTTGCCTGATATTTTAAGTTATTTGCAAACCTTAGAAGTAAAGTACAAACCAAAGGCAAATTATTTGGAGAAACAAACTGAAATCACTCCAATTATGCGAATAAAACTCATCGACTGGTTAATTGAAGTGCAAGAAGAATATAAACTTAACAACGAGACATTGTATTTAGCAGTGACTTTTGTAGATAGATTTTTATCGGAAATGTCTGTCACAAGAAACAAATTGCAATTACTTGGTAAGTTTTAACTTATTAAATACACAAAAATTGTAAAAATAAGTTTTTGTAAAAAACAAAATAAAGAAATCACCGGATACTTACCTAATTGGTAATGAATTAGCGCCTCAGTCGCTTTCTTGCGAGTCAGAAGGATAAATATGGAGATAAAAAATGAATAAGTAAAATTTATCAAGTTGACACGCTTGAAGGTGTATTTAAATAATACTAACCATTCTTGATAATTTATCTTAACTTACGCGCTTGAAGGTGTCTTTAAATAATACTAACTATTCTTGATATTATATCCTAACTTACAATCGAAAATTATAATTCATAACATCTAACACTTTAAATTTTTTCCTCTAAAAAATGTTTTAGAGCTGTAAAAACTATTGCTGCATGTTTAGGTACCGCTTCCATGTTTCTTGCGGCAAAATTTGAAGAAATTTACCCACCAGACGCCAACGAGTTTGCTTATGTGACTGCTGATACCTACACACGCGCTGAAGTTTTGCTGATGGAACGAATGATTTTAAAAGTGTTTAAATGTACCCTTGCCATGCCGACTACCTTTCAGTATCTTACTATTTTTCTGGAGGCAAGAAATCTTTTTTACTCGTTTTTGTAAATCTTAAATTTACGGATATAATTTTTGGTAAGCATCTTCTATGTTGCTTTATGAAAATTTTTTTATAGAAATCTAATTTTGGTCAAAATATTCGTTATTTATCTTATTATATCGCCGAAATGACTTTGTTGGACAATCATTATCTTTCTTACTTACCCTCAATAAAAGCAGCAGCAGCTGTAACCTTAGCGATATACACTATACAACACTCTCACGATTGTGACGTGGCAAATGGAAATTTTGGTGAGTTGTTCTATCTGGTATCAAAAATAAGTTTTACATTTGTGAACAGAAAATTTTTTATAGCAGACTCGCAGGAAAACAATGACAATCAGAATCTAGACGTTCGATTGCAGATTTTAAAGCAAAACAATCAAAAAACTCTGTTTTGCTTTTCGGTTCGCCAGGCAATGTCCTCTAACATCGACTTGGTACCTCTATTACTTTTATTAGTAATTGTGCTGTATTAATATTGCTGTTGTTTTTGATCCATAACAGAATCGTATTAAGCAACATTAAGATATTCATATTTTAAGATGTTTAAGTAAATTAGCCCCCAAACGTGAACGTTTTCGACTCCTACAAACCCTCTTCAAACGCATCGGCTAAAATCAAACTTGAACTAATCTTACAAAATTTAAGTTAGAGGTCAATCATATATGAAAGTTTTTTGCATTGTTCTTCATTCTAACTAATTTTTTTCTCATTTTTTCTCAAAAGAAAATTGTTTAGTTGCCTAAACTTCTATAGCCTACTCGATGTTATTACCTGCATTCGCGTCCGCGGTGGGTAAAAGGTCGAGCACACCGATTGTGATGCGACGTACATGTGATTCCAAAATAATTTCTAATTTTAAAAACGCGTTAATTGGTATTATTATGTTTTAGCAGAAACATTAAATCATTTTGTTATATGTAAAAAAAGTTTTATACTTGGTTTTTTGGCCAGTAATACCATATCGTTTACTTATAGCTTTTGTCTCGGAGATGTTAAACGTAGAGCGACGTCTAGCGATTACCTCAATCTGCTTTGGTAGATGCAAAGATATTGTTGTACAGTTGAATTTTTTTTATTGTTTTTTTTTAAATTTTTATGCAGTGATATGACTGTAATTTAGAGCTACTTACTAAGACCACCAAGCTGAAGAAAATGTTTCAAAGTTATTTTCCCTAGGGTTCATATTTCCCAAACATCTGACCGAAGTAGATTTTGAACCAGGCCATGTCGATCAAAGTCGCCATAGAAAAACCTCCATGTACTATTCAGCCACGCCAACAAAAGCTCCTTGAAAGCATTTATATTTAAACAAAACTTTAATAATTCACTCATGGAATTCACCGTGAACATTTTTCTAATCTTTATTCGCAGTGAACTGCACCTTACTCACGCTTTTATGTTGATATCTATATGATAATAGCTGTTATCATAGAAATGATATGCAAAAGCATATCAATAAAAAAAATCACTAAATTTACTTTTTTAACTTAATTTATGAAGCTTCACTTTACGCAAACTACGTAACTTTTACGTTAACTAACTATTAATAGTTTTTCTTAAAAAACTTGTTTTTGCTTATAGTCTTAAAAATTAAAAATTTTTATTTGAAGTATAAAAGAAACAGAAACATTTATTAATTGTGCTACTGAAATCTAGCTTGTAATTGAATTATAACTTTTTCGCTTTTTGCAACAAAATAAATGTGTTTGCAGGTTTATCAGTGCGCACTTGACATGGCAAACTCTCACTTGCGCGAAAGCAACTCGTCGCATTTTGTTCGAGAAAAGTATTCGACCGACTTCTACCGAAACGCTGCCGCGATAACTCCGCTTCTTTCCGGTTCGCCTTCCGGTGAATCGTGCCTTCTATCGCGGTCGAACGTTCGAAACATGTGGAATTCATAACAACAACGACGCTGCTTGACAAGGTCCAAATGATGGCCTTGTCAACTGAAGAAGACACTTTGAAAGATAACTCTCTGCTTTTGAAAACTGAAAAAAATAAACTTCATTTTAATGAAATTTTTTTTCCTAATGAAAAATTGTTTTTTTTTTTTTGTGAAGTACGTTCTAAAAGAGTATGTGAAGCTTTTCATATATAGCCCAGGCTACGCCAAACCCAAAGAAAAAAGCTTCTTGCCTGTCTACAGTGTTTAATATCGAAGCCCGTTCGTGTGTAACCCTTAATAGCGTGACGCCAGAAACTGTGAGTTTCCCTTTTTGAAATGCTTTTCATTTTCTTTACAGGATACATTTGCTTCAAGTGTAATTTCACTGTGATATTCATATTTTTGTGTCTATGCTCTTTAGTACATTGTAACATTCAATGAACGTCGTAAAATAAATGACCCTGCCCAAATAATTGGTATTTACAATAAAAACCGCTAAAATTTACCGGAAAAACACTAACAAATAAGTTTTAAATTAAGATTTTTACATTAGTTTAAACGTTGAAAACAAATATTAAGAGCTTTATTTTATTTTATTGTGCTAAATCACTTTCTAAAAAAAGCTTTTAAAAGCAATTTTTTGTTTATATTACGTATAACCAGAAAAGTTATCCTTATAATTAATAAAACAGTGAATAGGTCACCACGTAAATAAATAGGCAAAAGATTTCGGTACTATATTAACAAGTAATACCGTAAAATTGTGCCTCAAAATCAAGCGCTTTTCAAAATCGATCTCCACATAATGATGCGATCAATGCAGGCTTAAAGTGCTTGGCATTGCAGAAAAGTTAAACACATCCCAACTTTATCATGCTTCGTTTATAATTTTTAACTATCTGTAATCTGTATACGCAGTGATGGATATTCAAAACTAGGGGCCCGAGGCAAAGTCCTAATCAGGATTCTCAAAAATAAAGTCATGTTCTCTAAAAAAAAAGGTCTTCGAAATCGTATTTCCCTATTTTTCTCCCAAAATCATCGTGATCTCTAAAGAGAAAAAGGTCCTCACTTCGAATCGATCTCGTATTTCCCACTTTTCGTCCCAACTTCGTAGTGATCTCCAAAAAAAATATCCTCAGATGAATTCGTTCTGAGATTTCCTACTTTTCGTAACAATTTCATAGTGATCTTTAAAAAAATATATAGCAAAATAAAACTATATGCGGTATTTTCACCAAAAAGAGGGGGGCCCGAGACAACTGTCTCACTCGCCTCACCCAATATCCACCACTGTGTATAGAAAGATATTAATGAAAAAAAATTATTCTTTAACTTAAAAAGAATTTTGTTGATTTTCCAAAAATGATTACAATTGTATAGCAGTATAGCACGAATCGCTTGCAATTTCTTCATCATGACCTAGATAAATTTCTTAAAATTTTAAAAAACAACAAAAAAATAAGCAAAAAATGACAAATTTAATTTTAGAAAAACATATACATTAAGTCGATAAAAAGCTTTTAATATTTCTAATTCTATGTTAAATATTCAAATTTGACCTTTGGAAACAGCATAAACGCACGGTTGAAAAGTTTACAAAAAAGCATAGAATAATACATTTAAGAAAAATAACGTAATTGTTCCTCAGCAAGTCTAAAGTAAAGGGGGTCCAACTGGTATCCTTCGAAACATTCCCAATGATCCTTCCACTTTCCTGTATTTTTTCCTAAATAAATTTATATATCATTTTTAGCCTTCGGTTGACTTTCAAAGACATGAAGTTTCATCTTTTTTCCGACCTTTAATTTGAAGTAAAAGTCTCGTGCGGCCCCAATAAACATTGCATTTTCCTAAGAGTCTATGTGTTTAAGTGACTATATCTATCTCTGGTATATGATAAAATTGGGGCATTTTATTTTTTTAGAAAAACAATTAGCGTGAAAAAATATCAGATCTGACTTGTTAAACGATTATGTTGCGGGTCAATGATTTTGAAACGGTAGATTTCGGTTTGATTCTGAGTTGGGTCAAACCAAGAAAAAAGCAAATTGGTATTCACAGCTGGACGTCCAACATTAGAGCGAAGTTTAAAAAATATTGGAGCTTTTTGAAAAGAAAATCTCCCTGTCTAATAGGTGCTGCCTTACACTTTGTTTACTTCTGATTATTATTATAGCCTACTTCTGTTCTTAAGCTTCATAATTCTGCACCAAAATCGTTTTAACTTTATCTTGGAACAAATAGTTTTATATATATATATATATATATATATACAGGAGGGTATAAAATTATTCTGGTTTTTATAATTTACAAGCCTACCTGTTGAATAAAAATTTTGTCAGGTAAACTTTTAAAAACCTATTTTGCTTAAATGTTTGCTAAACAATTGTAAGAAGGTAAACCAATTTTAAATTTTTACTGCTTGGACTTGTGACGTTACTCAGTAATGGGTGTTTGTTTGGTTTGATTGGGTCGCCGACTGCAACAGTTGCAAAGCTTTTTTAATGCAGAATACCGTTTTCAATGGTAAAAGTTATCAAAAGGAGCACAAAACTAATTTTGAAACTTTTATTTTGAAAATTCTGTATCGAAAATTTTTGGTTAATTCTTTTAAATAGTTGATTTGCTAAAAAAAGATTCAGAAGAACTGACTCACGAGAAAAGTTTTGCAAAAAGCTCAAAATATCTTCTTGGTAGGTCTTTTCGACCACACTTAGTGTTTTGGGAATTGCAATGATCAATCAAAAATGCTGATGATACATTAAAACAAGATGCTGAGCGTTTGTAGTGGCGACAACACACCAAGACAACTCCCTGCTTTGTACAACTCACAATTTAAGTTTAGTTTCTTGTCCAATTTAGTCAGCTTTGACAGCTTCCGAAATCAGTTATATTTTCCATGTAAAATATGTATATCAGATGGCTTCTCAGTTGTTCTTTCTCATACAGTTTTATTATAAGTATTCTTGGACAAAACCGACTGGTCTTGCTTACTCCTGTTGAATCCGGTTTTTTACGCCTTGATTTGTTTGATATAAATTTCAAAGGGACTAGCAATTTTATTAAATACTTACCGCATCAAGTTAGATTGCTTCGATAATTTAATTTTTCGTAGAAATGATTGACGTTATGCCAGTCGCTTTTTTTAACCATACACTTCCCAAGTGCCGATTTATTACGTCGTATCTTAGGTTATTTTAAGCTGGACACAAATTGATGTCAAGGCGAATTTGTTTGTTTGAAGTCGGTTTAGTTTCTCATTCAGGGACCTATTTTAAGGGGGGGACGGGGGGACATGTCCTCTTAATATCTGGGAAAGGGGGGATAAAATACCTTTTTTCCCCCTTTCCCAGATATTTCCAGATAAAATACCTTTTGTGCCCCCCAAATTTATGGCAAACTTAAAGGACATTGTCCTTATTGTTTGAGTTTGCTGCAAATGTTTTTTCAGAGATTATCATGTAGTTGGGACGAAAAGTGGTAAATAGAATATCGATTTAAGGTGAATACCTTGTTTTTTAGAGATCATCATGATTTTGAGAGAAAAATGGTGATATCGGAGACAAATTGAAGCGAAGACCTTTTTTTTTTAGAGATCATCATGATTTTGGGAGAAAAATGATGAAATCGGAGACAAATTGGAGCAAAGACCTTTTTTTTTCAGAGATCATAATAATTTTGAGATAAAAATGGTGAAATCGGAGACAAATTGAAGCGAAGACTTTTTTTTTTTAAAGATCACCATGATTTTGGGAAAAAAATGATGAAATCGGAGACAAATTGGAGCGAAGACCTTTTTTTTTTCGAGATTACCATGATTTTGGGAGAAAAATAGTGAAATCGAATGAAGAAAAATAATTAGTAATCAAATATTAAATATGTCGTAGTCACACAAAATTGTCCCCCCCATAATTTTCTAGCAAACTAGGTCCTTGTTCTCATTACAATTTTATAAAAAATCGTAGAATTAAAAGCAATTTATGACTGTCATTTCCACCGGGCTTTTCGCTTCCGGTTTGAGTATAAGATCGGCTCAAATCGAAAAGACTTTGGTTGAATTTAGCCCCGAATTACACTTTCCTCGGACTATTTTTATTGGTTAAGGGCAATAATAATCAATTTTTTTGGAAAAAGGAAGTATGTTTATCCACTAGATATAATTTCAAAGTGACAATGCATGTAAATTTCTAAAATCGTTAATTTTTTTCTTTCAATGTTATGTCTTCAAGGTCCCCAAGCTATGTCTTTAATTTATTTATTCTAATGTTTTATGACTAGATACACTTTCTTTTTTTTAATTAGCTTGATTATTGTTTGCACTTTGCCAAGTCAGTTTTCTCCAGTAATTGTCCTGGCTGTTGAAAATTAACGCAATGTGGTCGTAAACAGCATAGTACTAATGTGATATTGGTCAAAATCGAATAAGTCTTTGTACTTTTACACAGTAATGTGTTATTAGCCTCGACAGTAAGAAGTCAAATTACTTCTGTGTGTGTGTGTGTGTGTGTGCATTTTTTCAATCAGTTTAATGTATATTAAAGACCAAAACTGATTTTGGTTATATTCATTAAAGCATTGGAGGAGTTAGGAGTGGCTCCCTACTCATCTTTTTTTTATAATAATTTTTTGTTTTTGTTAACCAATTTTATATTCAATTTTACTTCGAGAGGTCGTTTTTTGGTTTATTTTTGAGTTTGGGCGTCTGGTACACAACCAATTACTTATTTTGATTTATTGTTGGAGTAAGTGGTGGACTAGATTCCAGTTTTGTTGTAACAAAAATTTTGCTTCACGTGATTTTTTTACTGAAAAAGCGCTCTGCTGCGACATCTGTGGTGTGATTTGAAGCAGAACATGGTTTGCTGTTTGTCATAATCACAATCTAAAGTTCTTCAAATCGAACCTTAATCCGTTTGCGCAAAGATCGGATTTCGCAATAGCCGAAGCATTTGCGGATGTATTGAAAGTGTTTTCCGATTCTTCTAAGTTCCGAATTAATTCCCAAATCAGTTCGAGCGTCGCTTTAATTTTCAAAGAACTAACATATAAATTTGGCTTATATCTTATTGCTTTTTTTTTGTTTTTTTGTTAGTTCGTTGTCCTCTTTTTTTGTCAGTTGTGCAATTTTATAAATTCATACCTTATAAAAGACTTGAAGATTTTTGCTTTAACTTAATATACTGCATCAGTTTAAATGAAAAGGAACATCTATATACAGAAAAAATATCTGAAGTTATTTGAAGCAAAAGCAAAGTAAAATCTTTATTTTATGGCTTATTGTAAATCTCTTCTAGTTTTCTTTTGATTTCAGACTTTTAACAATTTTCCTTTCGATGATGTTTTGTCGAAACTTTTTAAAAACGAGCAAATTATTTTTGCTTTTTTTTCGAACCATTTTGCAAATAGTTTGCACTGTAAATCAAAAACTTTATCGGAAAATTTATCATCTAATTCATGAAAAGCTTTATCTAATGATATTTTTGGCAAAATTAGATTGCCAAAAAGTATTCCTAAATATGAAGCGTTTGAGAACTAGTTGTAAAAAAACAAAAACTTGGCGTTTTTTTAAAATAAGTATTGATATAGGTGGTTAATTTTTTTAATTTCAACGTATAACGCTATCTGATAAAAATTCGTTTTGATTATTCAGAGAACTTGTGTTAAAAATAGCATTGACTATCAGCAACAAAATTTTTAGCAGCGATTCTTTGATCACATTGTTTAATAAAAGATAAAATAACAAGAAAAGTCTATTTAACAAAGCAAACAAAAACAGCAGCATGCTTGCAAAATCGAATCAAGAACAGTCGCCTCAGTTCAATGACGTCATGTTTGCTTGTCGCAGTTGAGAACATGTTAACGCCAAATGCCGCTAATGTGAGTAGATTAGCTGCGCATCAAACACCAGCCTTATAACGCTACGGCATCGTTGGCAAATGAAGAAGGTGTCTCCAGCGGTTTCGCGGCCCGATAGCACGTACGTTTGTAGCGCTTGACCTCAAAGCGGTGTAAGGTTGCCCTCGACGGTGCTGTGAACATTACAAAATGGCCATCGTCTTGTAACTCGCGAGCTTTGAAAGTCGGAATACACGCGCAAGATTGTGCAGAAAATCGAGGATTTGCTTTTGATTTTGATGAAGAAAGATTGAGTGAGTAATGACATTGTTCAGTAGCAACGCTGATTTTTATACAAAAGAAAGAGAAAAGATATTTACATGAAGTAGCGGAAGAAGAATTGAATGTAAGCGAACCATTGGGGTTTGTTTTTGAATGTTTATTGGCTAAAAGCAGTTTTTACTCAACCGTCAACTTTTTTAATTGTAGCAATGCATATTAATTTTTTCATAATATCACGGTTTTATTTTTTATGTTTATTATATTTTGCACGTTAATCGATTAGGATAAATTTTTAATTGAAAAGATTCTTATAGAGCTATATAGGTTGAAATCAAAATATATAATGACAAGTGTTTTGCATGTTTTTATGCCGTACATATACAAGTACAACGCAATTGCAATTCTTGGAAAACTGGCAAATAAGTTATAAAAAATTTTAAAGTAAAAGTAAAAGTAGGTTATATTTACAAAATCGATTTCGAATTGCTTGAGGTGTTAACATTAACTTGTTAAAGAAAACCAGGTTTAAATGATTTTTTCCCATTTTTTAGAGTAAACAGTAAATTTAAGAATCTTGATTAAAAACCCAAATGGAAAATCTTTGCTTAGAGCAAAAGCAACTTTAGTATATTTTCATTTTTTCAAACGGTCAAAAAGCCATCTTTAAACTAACAATTTTATCATTTCTTAAAAATTAAACCTGAAAATCTAAATAGTAAATCGCAAAAACGAGGTTTTCTTGCATCGAATTAACGTCTTTTCGGTCAGTCTATCTTTGTGATTTTTGTTGTCTCATGGGAGAATTATTTCACGTTAAATTTCAAAATAAAATCAAGTTCCTTCCCTGCAATGGTTGCTCCACTTAAGCAGAAAGCAACAATCCAGACAACATTAAATGGCTGTATAAAAAAGAAGAATTGATTCTGTGGCAAAAAAATCTTCTAAAAATGCTCTATGTACAGTACAAGAACTAGAGTACAATTTATTTAAAGATTTTTATTTTGTCTATTTATTATCCTGCTTCTCGGACAACGTTGGAAGAGTTAAGCTTTTGATTTAACACAATTTTAAGTAAGCAAAAAACTTGTTTTTTAATGGAATTAGTAATGATTTATACGGTTAATCAGTTTTTGATTGTAAGATAGAATATGGGTTGTTTTGTTTTTTCTTAATCTTAACGCGGTCGAGTGGTTAAGAGTGCTGCGCTTGATGGGGAAGGTGATCAACACGATCGCAGTTCAAAACTTACTCGTGCTATTATATTGGTCTTTGGGAAAAACTCTTCATGGCACTGTCCTCTGCTTGGCGGTCTTGGCAAGCAGTTATAAATTTTTGGTCATATCTTTGTATAAAAACTAATGACTAAAAAACTTAAATAAAAAAATTGCGACAGCAATGTCTTCGAAAGCAGGTCTGGGTAATTGCCCAATGTATAGTGCTTTCATCGCTTTTCTGTGAGAGAGGAAGATATTTGTAAAACTTTTTAAAAATTGCTTTGACAACAACAGGCCATATTGCGAGCAATTTTTTGAAGATTTTCTTGCCAAATAAGTGGCTTGATGGGTTTGAAGCATTTTGCACCGGTACCGATTTAAATGAGAACTTTTTGTGAATCCAAAAAGATATTTATATATATAAATGCTTATCTTCTGCTCTTTTTTACGGATACTAATAATTACAAATTCTCACTTGGGTTTTGTTCATTTCATTGATTTGAATAACAGTTGTTCACCCGATCATCAATGAAAATGACTGTAATTTAAATGTAGAAACCTTTGCTTCTACAATGTTTTTTTTTAAATTAGTTGAATCCAATTAGCCTTTTAATCGTGTTCCAGCATTCAGTATACATTTTGTTCAATTAATTCTATAACACGTATTGACACCCGATAAAAACCTTTTAAGTATGACGAATTGGTATAATGAAAATCACCAGAGATTTGCAATTAATGTCATCTGATCAGCTAAGTGTTTTAACTAAAAGTTATTCTTCTATAATTTTTAAGCAGTTATATTTAGAACAAAGAAAGGTTGTTTCAACTCGCAAGCGAAGGGTCTTACGCAGGTCAAAAGTTAAAAGTCTGTACTTGAAAGACACTTTCGCTGTATCGAAGCTGACACGATCTGTGCTGTTTTAAAAACCGGGTTCGGTTCCCGAATTCGGTAAAATTTAATTAAAAATTTTTTTGTTTTTTTTAATAAAGAAGTTTTATTTTAATATCTGACTCTTAAATGATTTTAATATATTTTATATTTTTATAAAAACTCTAAAACTTAAATTCAGAACTTCATCGACGTAGGCTTCTTTTTTATTTATTTTTTTGCAAGAAATATCAAAGTTAATGCAATATTATTTATTCGGGTAATCATCATAAAATTCAGATAAGAAAATCTATTGTTTCTCTTCAAAAAACTTTTATTTAAGCCAAAAAAATAGAATTGTTTTGATCAACAAACAATCTTGAATGTTATACTGTTAGAATGGAGGAACTTGCGGCGCGCGTGTGGTTGAGATTTCGGCGTACCCCGTTTTGTTTTTTTGTTTTTTTTGGTCTTCACTTCAAATTTGGTAACGTAAAAGGAATAATTTTTTTGGATTAGCTATACAATCCAAATGAAATTTTTTTTATCTGCACTCGACATTGAAGGACAAATATGCTATTGAAGATGAAAGAAGATCTTGACATGTTGAACCATCTGAAGATAAAGTCTGTCGAAAAACTACCTTTCTTAAATCAACAAGGAGTTTTATGCTGCCCGGACCTAATTTTTTAATTTTGTGGTGCGGCCTGCGAGTGCAATCAGGTTCTCCACCCCTGTTATACTTTGACGGAACATTAAAATTAAAATTCGTTTTAACATTTCACTTGAAAATTGCTGATTCCATTTTTCTTTGTTCTGTTCTTTAAATGAATTTTGGTTTTGATCTTACAGCTAAAATATATATTTCTTTCTGTCACCTTTAAAAAAAACTGAACGCTTTGACTTGTTTTTTATCTCCATATTGTGACCTATTTCTAGCAGCAGACAATATTTAGTTTTCATAAAAAATTTATCGAGTAAACTAAATATTTCGTTAATATATTTTGAGACAACTTGCCACGCATATTACTGCTTTTTGATTTAAAAATCAATTTAAAGTAAATCAACATATCTCAGGTCCAGGATATGTCAATTCCTAACTGAAGAGCTTTTACTCCAAAATTGTTTTAATCATTTTTACGTGCTGTTATTTCTGGATTTGCTTTTTAATAAGCCTTAACATTTGTTAGCCTAATGATTATGAAAGTTATTTATAAAACATTATAAAAAAAAAGGTTCTTTTAAATGTTTTAAGAATGTTTTTATTGTTTATAATTTCGCGGAAAATCGAAGCTGTTTTTTTTTTTTTCTATCGGCTTTGAGAAGACGTAGTTTTTGTTTTCAATTCGAAGGATTGTCTAAAATATATTATTTCGTAACCAAAAAAAAAAAAAAACTTTGAATAATTTCTTGTAAACTCGGCCTTTAACTTAAATATATAGCGCTTTCCGCAAACTCGTTGGTAACTATAATAATTTGAATGACAAGCAAAACAGTTACTTCTAGATAGTTTTCACTGACGTAAAATACGTGATCAGAGTTAAACCACGGAGGAAGATGTTTTGACACGTTTAAGAAGACCCGATTCAAAAGTAAACTATTCAGTGTCAAAGTGTGAAACGACATGAAAAGGCACCTGTCTTTTACCTTTTGAACAGTTTCGATTTTTGGGCAACAGGATAATTGTGCTCTCTACACTTCAAATATAGCTTTATTCAAAATTTCTAGTTTTAAAATCATGTATTATTCTCGCCATGCCTCGTGGGTCAGAGAACCTTTTGACACTATATTCACGAATGAATGCTAAAGGTCGAGCCGTTTGAATTGACTGACGTTCTGTAGAAAGTTTCAAAGTCTATAACCTGTATGTAGCCAGCTATTAAAGATTGTTTATTTATTTTAGGGGCAGGCCGATGTCCTCTCTGTAAGGTCGGCGTTTTGAAATTTGTGAAACATTTTTCTTTGCTCAAAAGAAGGTCTTTCAAATTTCATTTTTGTTTCTTCGTTTCAGCTATTAACTTCAATCATTTTTATCTTTATTTTTAAAGATTATTTTTTTCTGCATTCTATATTTTTCAGTGCCTTTAAATTAAGTATAATGTTATATGTAGCAATAAAATTTTGCTTTTGAATCAAATTTGACTTCCTCAGACAAATCAAAAGTAATAAACGTTCGTCTTCAAGTGAACGTTTTTGTAACAATAAATTTTTGTCATTGAATATTACCGTTGTTGTTTCGTTTGAAATCATTAAAGCTTTTTTAAAACAGCTAAATTAACAGACCGGGGTTTGGATTGACTTCGGCCTAATTATGTGCACTCGAATCGAGGCCGGGGCTCAACATCACGGCCCGATGTTGTCGCATCAAAAACTGAGTGATGTTTCGCAAAATGAAAGTCATGCCGGCAATTCGTTGCGGCAAATGCTTTTCGTCAACAGCAACGAGCAAGCCGGAGCGTACGGCAATCGTTCCCATAACTACGCAGCTTCCAGGCAGTTTTACACGGCTGAAAAAACGGAAATCACGTCACCTTCTGACAGAAATTTTCAAAGTTTTCGAAAGTCGAGTAGTGATTCCGCTGCGGTGTGCGGTTTTTCAAACAGCGGCGGGAAAGCAAGCCAAGACAACTATCACCCGGAACAGGAAGAATTTGAAAAGCCGTTTCGTCAAGAAACCCCAACTCAGACGCTTCACCAATATCACTCCCCCCCGCCGTACGATCCTGTCGTGGCGTCACACGCAGCAGCTGATTTTGCCAAGTTCGAGTCAGTGGTTCACGAAATGACGAGCAACAAAATCGACATTTGCGCCACGTCAGTTTCTGGTGAGCCAATCAGACCGGACGTGACGTCATATTCGCGTACTTGTTCTGTACAAAAGAGCAAGAGAATTGAAAGCGTCGATGCGAAGTTGGAAATGAAGTCTTTGTGGGACGAGTTTAATGAGCTTGGAACGGAGATGATCGTCACCAAGGCAGGGAGGTGAGTTGGCGATGTTTCGAGTTTAATTCTCGTTAAAGATCAATATCTTTGAGTCGTACAGCCGATATAAGCTCTGCATTGGGACAAAAATAATCTGTCATTAGAAATCTTTGTTTTCTATTACACTTTATGCCAAAATTCGACGGGCGATTTCTGCGCTGTACCTTTGATAATTTTTTTTTCTTTCGCAACTTGGCTAGAACCTCGACATGAACGCAAATTTACGGTTCGTACGTTCACAGATGCACACAATATACAGGCAATTCCAGTGGCTATTTCGTTGTTGCTGTAAACACGATATTTGATAAATAAAAGTTAAATATTAATTTGAAAACAAAGTTTGAAAAAATTGAAAAACATTTATTGTTTTTAGTTAAATTGAAAAAAATCCATTTTTTATGAAATTGGCAGTATTGAAAATTAGCACTTTGCAGCACTTAATTTCAAGAAACGTTTAAATCCACAAGCTTTTTTTTTCTTTTCTGTGTAAAGTTGCTAATTCAAATAAGATTATTTCGCCTCTCCAAACAATTCAGAACAAACAGCAGCAGTAATCAGCGATTAGGTGTTAAAAACCATCGGAAAAGGACTCAAAAATAAACAGAGTGTGACATTCTTACACATGGTGTTTGGCTTTTAAAAGACGAAGTGTACATTTCTGATAAATCATCGTTTTCGCTGTCGAGTAAACCCTCTTTCGCCAATATAAACTTTAGGATTTAATCGATTCAAATCAACAGTTGAAGACGAAACGCGAAAGATAACTGAAATCAAAACAACCGCTTTTTGTTCTTGATAACAGTCACATTGTCAAGCATCTGGGTATGGCTTTTGAATAAACACCTTTAAATGAAATATTTTAAAAAATGAAATAACGTTTTTCGGGTGCCAATCATCTTTTTAACGCCATAAAATATTTTGAATTAGCCTCTTTTATTACTGTGCAATAAAAATAATTTTTAAAAACTCTTGCTCGTTTATAAAACCGTCAATAAACATTATTTTAAAAGCGATTTCAGTAATCAGCAATTAATCCTTATTATCTAAGTGTATGTCGGCGATGAAATGTTTCCAACTGAACAAGACAGGATTCCCTACAGGGAGTCGGTTTTTTGTAGCGAACATCATAGGACCTCACACGAAACTGGCGAGCAAATCAAGCCTCTAGTTCATGTAACTACGTTTTTCGTGCGCCCATTCCATGTTGCTGAATTGTGTTTTGGTTAAGTAAGTTGATTAAAAAAAGGAAGACGATTTGAAAACACATCGTAACATAAGCGATTTAAGCTACAATAAAATATTTAGTCACCAAATGGTAATATTATCACAGACTCGATCAAAATGCTGCTTTATGTTCAAATTGAAGCAAATCTGTAACGACAAAATTCCTGGCTTTTTTCAACTTTTTTTAAGGGTTGTTCTCTAACCAAAAAAGACTAAAATTTTATTTGTTTCAAATAAAAACTTCACCACCTAAAAATTTACTTAATCCAGTAGACATTAATGTAATCACTCCCACTTCTTTATTGAGTCATTAGAATAACTGTAGGCCATAAATTTGCCAATTATTAGAATTTTCACTTAAGAGTCAAATTAAAAAAAATTTTAAAACTAAAATTTAAGATATATGGATTTTTATCGTTAAAGAAAAAATTAAAAAAAGTTTGTGATTGTAGGCGAATGTTTCCTACTTTTCAAGTAAAAGTTTTCGGACTCGACGCGGAAAGCGAATACATCCTGATGATGGATTTTGTTCCGGTCGATGATAAAAGATACAGATACGCTTTTCACACGTAAGTGTATTCAAATAACACTACAAGATTGAATAAATTAGGTAAAGGTTTCGCAACTCTGATGCAGTTGAAAAACGTATTTATTGTGGGCATATTACATGTATATATTAATATGTTACATTTCGTAAGACTTCCAGTTAACTGTTCAAAGTAATGCTGTTTTTTTGTATTGTAGCAAAAGTTAAATTTTTTTTCTGATTTTTTAAAATACAGATAAAAATCAAATTTAATTTTGCCCAAAGTTTTTTTAATTGTTTTTGTTTTATTCGAAATACGAGCGTATTAAAGATGTAATTTTTTTAACAAGAATTTGAAAGACTTAAAACTCAACTAAAAAAGTATCTTGAAATATAAAACGGTTTATTGGAGGTGAACATGACATTCTAAATTATAAATTTTTATTTTCTCAGCCAAAACGAACCAAAAGATGGGAGATGCAAAAATTAAATATTTTTTTAAAGCTAGAACTACTATCGGAGTTATTTTGACTCATAGCTGTAAGTTATTTGTATGCTGCAGCCAATGTAATTTGAATAGATTTTTAAAATATTTGTCTTTCATTGTTTGTGCTATTAATCAGTTTTCCTGAAAAATTTTTTTGTTTTTATATTTTATATGCGAGATATTATACCTATTGCCAGTGTTTTTTTTAAGGCGTTTTGAGGAACCGAAACGGTCTCCTAAAATTGTCCAGCGGTCTCTCAAAATCTGCTTCTACAATAGTGTATGCAAAGTTAAGTACGCTCAAGAACAATAGGAAAAAAATTAGCGGTTTTTCAAAATTGCTTAGAAGTTCTTCAAACCAAACCTTAAAAAAAACACTGCCTATTGCCTAGAAGTGTTAACTGGACCATTTTAACCCAAGCGTTTTCCAAAGGTCAATTCAATATTTATTGGCAATTACTTTAGCTGTCAAGTAGAATAACCATGATGTGTTTTCATTTCAATGCTACGTTCTAGTTGTGCAAAAACGCGCCCTGAGTTTCACTTCAGTGAGTCTGCAATTTTGTAGAAAACAAACATTGCGTGATAGGTAGTTAGATAGAATTCTGTGTACAGTATCATTTTTTTTACAAATAATTCCACAATTTCACTTCAGTGAGTCTGCAATATTGTAGAAAAAGAAACATTGTGTGATTGGTGGTTAGATAGAATTCTGTGTACTGTATAATTTTTTTTACAAATAATTCCACAATTTTATTGAAATAATTTTTGGCTATTTATGACATTTCATCATTTATTGCAGCTTTTTGTTTTGATATATATTGCTTAATTAAAATAACATAAAAATTCGTTAAGAGGAGATGAATGTTGTCGGGTGAGTGGTCGAGCCGTTAGAGCGTCGTGAATGTGATCGACATGGTCACGGTTCAAAATCTACTTGCACCATTCTGTTGTGTTCTTGGAAAAAACACTTTAGGGCACTTTCCCCTGCTTGGCGATTTTGGCAAGCAGTTCTAAATTTCAGTCAAATCTCTATAGAGCTAAAAAAAAAGTTTAATCGGAGAGCAATATCTTGGCATCTCTGGAAGCAGGTAGAGATAAACCCTTGCCCCTTGCCTCCGTCGTTTTTCTGTAAGTCAGGAGGATAAATATAGAGATAAAATGAAATCAGTTCATATATTTCTTCGGGTTAATTTGACCCCTTTTGGTACTTCTTGGTAATGCAAAATGAGCGGTACTTTTAGTGCTAAAAGATTTACTTGTGAAAAAAAATATTGGTGATATTTTATGAAAAAATAATAAGGATTTTTAAAGATTATCAAAAAACCAACGTGATTTTAGAAGAGCTTTTATTTTTTAGTTCGAGTTGGTCCATTGCCGGAAAAGCGGATGCTGCAATGCCACCTCGAATCCACGTTCATCCCGATTCCCCCGCGAAAGGAATACATTGGATGAAACAGATCGTCTCCTTCGACAAGTTAAAACTGACAAACAACTTATTAGACGATAACGGACATGTGAGTTTTGGTCGTGCAGAGACACTCTATTTTTAAAAATTCTTGTTCAACTGCTGAACAGTAGTTTTTCGAATTTATAATTATAATGTCAAAAGAGATTTTTAAAAATTAGGCTATATTTAAAAAATAAAAAGCATATTAAAATAAAAAATTTCTACAATATATTTGACACACCAAGACAGACTGGGATATTCCATCTCAGCTTGACAGTCAGTTTAGTCAAGCTGGATGGCATAAGGTTGGCTTTTAAATTGTAAAAGTATAAGTACCAACTAAATAGAACTAAGTTCTTTAAGGGATTAAAGGTCTTTCTATTGCTATCGTAAGAAATACAAAAAATACAGCACTATTTTGCAAAGATAAAATTCAGCACAGTTAACTTTTCTTAATTTTTCTTAACTTTTCTTAATTCTTAAATTTGATTTAAAAAATAATCAATTATAATTCTTACAAACTTTGATGAACATCTAAACAACACTCGCTTTAGCCGATTGTAGATTAAGTTGCAAAACAAGTTCATGATTTAAGACAGTGGCACATGGTTACATCATGAAAATAAAAAACAACTTTTCAAACATTTTCATGTTGCAGAAGTCCATTTTGTTTTAGGTTATTAAGGGTCAATTGAATAGCTTTTTGATGGTCAAAGCAATCAACTGAACGAAAAAATTAAAGCCTTTTTGTGAATAGTAAAATGTAAAAAAAATGTGCAAAGTTAACGAAAAAGTAATATCTTAAAAACAAGCTTAGAAAAAATGTTTCAAACCAGATCATCTTAAACTCCATGCATCGATTCCAGCCTCGATTCCACGTGATACTCGTTGACAATGAAGTGGACAGCGTGAAACGAGCGGAGGAAAATTACAAGACTTTTGTATTTGAGGAAACTAAATTTACGGCCGTCACAGCTTATCAAAATCACAGGGTAAGCGTAAAAAGTTTTTTTGCAGACTATTTAAAATCTTTATTCTGAAAAGTTTGTTTTATAAAAACCGTGTGGAAGTTTTTGGACATGGCTTTGAATTAATAAACTTTTTGGGAAGTTTTAGGGAAATGAGCTCTAGCTTTATTCATTTGATTAAATGTATTTTTTTTGTGTTAAGCATCTTTTGTCAGTTGTTGTGTTCAAACAAGATTTCTTAAAAAAGTTATATTTTTATCAATGATTTTACAAGAACTGTGTAAATATCATTATTACTAATTCAATGCTAAAATGAATTTGACTTATTAAGTATAATATTTTAAATAAATTTTTTGAAGTAATCTTTAAGTAATATATTGTTTAATTTACTTTATAAAAAAGCTTTTAGTCGAGTTTAATCAACATTTTTACACTTTATGCCCAGCAAATTTAAATTTTTTTATAGGTATTATTGGCATAAAATGATATTTAAAAATAATCGAACAAGTAACATTTTTAAATAAGTTCGGCAAATTTTGAATCCAACTAGACTTTTCAAAAATCAGTCATTACATCTTCTGCGTTTAATTTTTTTACACTTTTTTTTTTGTAAAACGCGAATGGAGAAAGCAAAAAAGCTTCACTGAAATAACCAAACATCTAAATTCAAAATTATTAGTTTTAAATAGCCAGAAAGCCAATATTTTTTACTAAAATTTTTTGTTTTTAATTTTTTAATGCAAAATTCTAAATAATTGTATCACTTGCGGCTATGAAAAGCTTACTGCTGTTTCATCTTGAATTAAAGTGGGAAATAACCAGCTTAAGGTCCAAACATGCCCTATTTCACCAAATGCATCGGCTGGCAAAAAATATTTTGACCGATATTTTCTTGATATCAAAACTTGTGTTTTATAATAACTCACGACGCCATGCATAACTGTGGCAAGTTTTACTTAGAATTCTTTTTTCGGTAAAAGCACAAAGAGTTTGTGTTGTTGTTTTTTTAATTTTTTCTTAATGCTTGACACGTTTTAATTACCCCATTTAAAAAAGTCGATCAATATATAAAATTTATCAATAATTAAGGTCCAGTTAAATTAAGTTTAGTTTAATTTAAGTCATATAAAAGAAATTGCAAATAGGAATAATAACATAATTATCAATTTCGTAATCTAAAGCTATTGTTTTAAATTGCCTCAAAAACCGTTTACTTTTTAAAAATTTAAAAAGCTTATTTCATTTTATACTTTATAGTTTACAATAATTTTATCGAAGATTGATTATAAGAATTGTCGATATCTTGATAAGTTTTGATTAGCTTCAAAACTCTAAGTCGGATAAGTGCCACCCTACAAGTATAAAAGTGTCAAAACTAAGTCTGTCCTAAATGAATGATCAACAAAGCCCAAACGTTTCACGCTCCAGTAAAAGTCCCGGATTGGGTTGGAGGTGCTAAGATTGAGGCATAGCCTGGGCAGCACGCAAAATAAACAATGGACCCGAAAGTGCGAAAGTCTATATGTTCATGCATTTGAAGTATCATCAAGTTTGTTTCACTTTGTCTTGCTTGATTGATAATGACTCATTAGCAAACAGATCAAACCTTTATCGCACTTTTCTTTCGTTCCCTTGACGGAGGCAAATTGAATTGAACACCTGTGGCAGAGAAGCTTTGAAAAACCTGCAGAAAAACTTTTAAATTATATAATATAAAAATAAAACAAATAACCCTAAATAAAAATTACTCTTCTAGATAAATTTCTATGGATTAGTATTTATACTTAAGAGACTCTATGAAATGCAATTTTTATATTTAATCAACAATATATTTATTATTTTATATATCAATTTCTTTTTGATTTTTTTTTTCACACCGATATTCATTTATTTATCTGTAGTTTGTATCCATGCAAGAACAGCAAGCAGTTAGACTAATTATATTATGCTTGATTCTTTATAATGCGGTTTCGATATGTAAGCGTAAACCTTAAAACAGCATAAAATAGTTGAAAGATTTCATATTCGTACAATTAATTTTTGTCGAATAAATTGAATAAACAAAATTTTATTTCGCGAAGCGCAGCTGACTCGAGCGTAACAAGCAGAGAAACGCGTGCCGCATTTTCAGGTGATAATGATCTCCATCGTTCAACTGGTGAGACGGTCACTTTTTTGAGTAGCGTTGACTGGATGTGGCTTGCGCTGACAGAAATCGAATTCGACAAGGGGACTGTCTTTAACCCCTGGCAGGTGTTCTCGTTTATGGGCCGTCACTTTGACTAGTCGCCATGTTTGTTTAGTCGAGAGGAAAGTAAACTTTCAACAGACCGCACTTCGTTTCTTTGTTAAAACACAATTGGACCATTTCGAAAAATGATTAACGCAAACCAGTCCATCAAAGTACTTAGATCAATTGTACGAGCATTCTAATCATAACAAGTACTTATTGGAATTCTTAGTGGATTTTCTATGGAATATTATTGTAATGTGGTAAACTATAGTAATAATAAAAATTTGAATTAAAAAAAACTCCAAGTCAAACGAAATGTTTCGGAAAGTAATTTGTCATATTTCTCTCAAATATTTTATCTATATCCACAGAATTATTAATAAGAGTGTTTTTATTTAACGTTTTAAACGAATAATCTTGTAATGGTGTTAAAGTTAAAAAATTATTTAATTTTTATGAAATAATCTTAAAAGAAAGTTTGCGCACAAAACAAAGGTAAACATTTTATTTCAATAAGTTTTTGCTAATTTTTGCTCTTACCCAAACGATGCCTAAGAATCCAAAATATATTTCAGACAAAATTTTAAGGATAATAAATCAAAAAATACGAGACTATATTTTGTAATTTTTTTTAAGTCAACTAAAGCTATTTGATTCTGCTCGAAAAGACACTTTAAAATATTTTTAATCTAAAACGAATTAAACTTTGTTTGTTTAAACGCATGGCCGTACCAGACCAAAATACTTCGAAAGGGTAAAACAATTTTGTCTAAATTTTTTCTCAATAGCCCGAATCATAATTTTGCATTAATCGATGAAGTTGCCCAAATATCACTTAGATTTAATGTTAAAACCTTTTTTTGGGTAACCGTAAAGAGAATGTAAAGGATTGATAGTGTCAAAATACACTTTGTTGTTATAGTAGTTAACATGAGGTATTTAGATAATAGGTAAGAAACTAAGCCACCTAAAACGAAAAGACCAGACTCGAGTTGCTCTAACAGGAGCGAAACTTGAGTCTGGTGTTTCTCGTTTTAGGTGGCTTGGTTTCTCACTTAAAATACACTTTGCAGACCAAAAAAGGTCTTCTTATTAAATCTTAGTTGTTTTTGCGCTCTGACCTGGATCGTTCTGAATTGAGTAACTTTCTCCTACCTAATAGTGTCATTGTTGGTGTCCAAAAAAATCTAATTCTGTCCAAATTTTTTTGGCCCCCTACCACTCGGATTGTACGGTTATGTTTAAAAAAATAGCAAATTAAACATTTTAAAAGTTTAATATATGTTCTCATAAAATTTTTAACAATATTCAAACAGTATAAAAATTTTGAGTTCATTTAATATAAATTAAATCAAGAATTTTTTATTAGTACAGCTAACAATTTAAATTAAAGATTGATCAAAAAAACCTACAGTTTATTTTTTTGAACTGAAAAACTACTAAATAAATACATTTTTATTATTATTTTTATTGCATTTTCTGTTTAGACCAATGGGTTACATTTTCTTTTTAATCTAAAACATACATTTAATAAGTCAATCTTAAAAATTCTTCCCACTATTTGTCAAAATGCAATTATCAATATTGAATTCCAAACGTATTAGATTGATTAATTGTTATGGTAACGGGTCAAATTCAGCTTTTTGGAATAAGTTTCTTATAAAAAGAGTGACAGAAACAAACTAATTAGCCTTCTAGGTTCATTGCCCATGCAAACCTTAGTGATAATTGCTTTTTTAAGTACAAGATTTTGTCTCATTGCAAAAACAACATCAGAAATGGTCTCAAAGAAGACAAATTTTTCCCATTAAAGACCAATTACGTACGTGTAAATTAGTTTTTTTTTTAAATCGACAGCTTTTTGAGAATTTTTACGCGGCCATTTTGTCGAACATCAGTAGCAAAGGGTATTTTTGCTTTCTGCATTGCAAACTTGTGAGCTAAACCAAGCTGCAATTTTCCAGCAGAGCAGTTGAAGCAAAAATGCAAAGCTTTATGTCAATTTTGGTCTTTTTGAATATAAGATTTCAAAAAAATGACCTTGACAGACGGTTTTTAAGATTTTGAATGCTGCTATTTTTTATATAAATGAAATTCAGGTGGATTTTTTTCGCGGTTTGTATTATTTGAATTAATTTCGGTTTGAATTAAGAAAACGTTCAGAAATTTTAATATTTCTTATAAAGCTATTCATTTGTTTGTATTTCTTGTTTCTTTTCGAAAAGTTGCTGAAACCCAAGTATTTTAGATACAAATTAAAATAAAAATGTATAACAACATTTTTCAAGAAAAACCAGAAACAGGCATACTTGCCGTATAACAAATAATTACTAGTAAAATCAAAGAAAGTGATAAGATTTGGTCCAAGTCTTGTTAGTGCTAGTGCTGCGATGCCGCATTTTTAAACTTCATAAACATAAACTGCTAAGAGAGATCAATAAAATACGAAAACAATAGCGCAAGAGGGATTTAATGCATGGTGGTTTTTTTAATGCAGCTGAATAATCAAATGTGCGTAATCAAGAGTGTTTTTTCTGAGTAGTTATGTTGACATTCTCAGAGATAATGGTTTTTTCGAAGAACTTACATTTGTTCAGCCTCGTTTTAGTGTTTAAATAATTTACGGCAAATTTAGTTGATTTGGATTTAGATCACAATATTGATTTCTTTTCTATATTTTGTAAAGGGATCTTTTTGGTATTTGTAGTTTCAAAAAACTGATTATAAAGATGTGTGCTACCCTATTATGAGACTAAATCAATGTTTTTATAGACTAATAGATTATTTTTTTAACTTTGAATTGAATGAAACTATGAAAAAACTAATGCAAAAATATAGTGGACAGCAACGGCATTTTTTATTTTTCCTGATTGTTTCTTTAAGTTTTTTGTGTGTTTCCAGTTTTATGCTTTGTTTTAGGTTTATTTTTGTTAAACATACACTTACTTTTTGATATAAAAACTTTGACTTTTTTGTTGTACGCAGATAACTCAATTGAAGATACAAAGTAACCCTTTCGCCAAAGGATTTCGTGATTGTGAGCAAGATGAATGGTAAGACTTCTACATTTTAATTAAATGAAGTTTAATTTTTTAATTGTCATCATACAAACATTTCTTTTAAGTCAATTTCAAGAAATACTAACTTTCGTCATATTCTAGCTCGTAATCATTCATATTCCAGCTTCTAGCTTGTAATCCAGAAAGTTTTTCCATTTTTGATTCGCTGCATGTTTGAATAAAGAGAAGTAGCAGAAGTAGAAGTAATTATGCAAATTATCTCAAAATAATTTTGTTTGAGCAAATGTCAGTAATAGAAATATTTCCTTAATTAAGTCAAGTTGATTTGTTTAATTATGTTTTGCATTTAATAAATTAGTAAAAATTGGTAAAAGTAAGCTGTTTATTAAATTGTAGCTGGAAAATCTCTCCCGAAAAACTTTTTTTCTTGCAAACTTGTTCATTATTTTGCTTATTAGTCAAACTTTCATTTAATTTTGTTCAAGTACCACTTTCGAAAAGTTTGACGTGCAAATCGTTTTTTCTAAATAGTTATTCTATTGAAAATAGAATACTGTCTTTTAAAAATAAACTTGTCTGCATTTGTATACAGATTATTTTCCATGAAAAAATTTTTCTTTTACACTTAATTAAAAATAAAATTTTGAGTATAAATTCTGCCAAAACAATTTTACTGCTAAATATTTCAACAAGAAACATGAAAGTAGTTGACTCGGGAGGAACTACAGAGCGAATTAAACCTTAACAAAGGACCTAAATTGTACTTTGGTAAATCAGTCATCACCTGTTAATCAATAAACTTGATTTTTGTCCAGCATTCTAAATAAAAGAACATTCACAACTTAAGTGCTTTTTTATTAGATAAAAAAAGGCTTTTAAAGTAAGTTGGCATTCTCGCAAACAATTGGATGTTCATCAAAATATTAGTTTCTTACTCCTGCTAGTAGTCGTGGGTGGTTTATGGTTTTTTTATTCGCAGACTAATCAAATTTGCTTTTTGGGTAGACTTTTCACAGAAAAATAAATTTATAAAAATCTTTTATTCATTGAATAGAAATTGTTTTTTACAGCAGTATAGAAGTGATAGGAAATTATCATCAACCAGCAAAAAGCGCAAAAAACCATCGCCCAAGCTCTCTGCATCTGATGGAGGTAGCAGCAAAGCATCGTGTCTTGCACCTGACCGATCCGTCAGAGAAAGGTGAGTTTTGTGCCGAATTTTAATTCTGTTTAACTTTACAAATCCTAGTTTGTACAATTGTCATCAAGGCAAGCCTATAACGAAACGAAAAAATCTATTTTCAGGATTTTTGAATTTAATCGCCACAAATTACAATTTTGTTAGACTTTTTAGGATAGGTCAAAAATGTTTTTTTTATAAAACAACAAGTACTGTGGAAAAAGAGAGGTTTAAAAAAATCTTGTCAGAAATTATAAAACGTTACTCAGCCGCTGTAAATTTTGGGGCATGTTGTTTAAAATTATTTCGACATACGTCTATTTGGCTAGTGCTAAAAAATTTTAAGAAGTATTTTTTCGTTTCAAAACATAGTTGTTTTCAAAAGTTTGCAATTTTAAAAGACCACGGAATAATTTTTCGGCATACTTTTTTACATAAACAACAAAAATTTTTATATCAAGTTATTGCTAAACTAAAAAATGTATACTAATATAACTATGACTTTTTATTAATGTTTTCTCTATTTCCCAGATATGAAATCAATTATAATATCATCTAGTCAAGAACTTCACGGTTCCTTGGCAACTTCATATTCTTCACCAAATTCAACAGCGTCACAAACTCGCCATGGAAAGTTTGCCACATCCGGGGAAAACCGAATCACCACTGCCCATTCTGTCATTGACGAAACGGCGGCTATGTTGCCCAGGTTGACCAACCTTGAGCCGTCGCACCACGCGTTTTTTCCGAGGCCGACCCCAACGCCTCAATTGCACTATCCCCACAGTAACACGTCGATGACGTCACCCTACGACGATGTCAGAGCGACCGAATACAAATACTATCAAACGTCGTACGGAGCGTACTCGGGCTATTTGTCGCCGACGCACGCGCGAACTTCGCCCTATCCTCTCGCCAAGCCGCCCTACGCCGCGACGAGTCCGGCCAATACGCAAATTTACTCGGAGTACGCCGACACAATACAGAGATTTGCTTTGTTCGAAGGCAGATGATTTTTTTCAAACGCGTAAAAAAAACAACTTCAAATTAAAATCTGTCGCGCTTTGCTTATTTCCGCGTTTTTTTTTAAACATAAAGTTTATTATGTGAATGGTTCATTAAATTACTAAATGAATTCCTTCGTGTTTGGTTGTTAATATCAGGTGCATAACTCAAAGTGAAGCAAAAGATTGGTGATCTTTTTTTTCAACAGTTTTTTAAGTGATTGCTTGAAAATTTCGAAGAAAAGTTTTTGTTTAATAGAACTTATTACAAGTCCTAAATTTTGCCTTTGAAAAACAGGATTAAAGAAATTTCAAGTTTTCTTTAAAAATCTAAACTTAAATCAATTTAAGCCCGTTGACAACTTTAACTTAAAAAGAAAAGTTAAACTTTCAAAAACTTTTTACATCAATCTAAACCCGATAACTCATTTTTAGTTGATAAATGAATATACTTTGCTTGCTAGCGCTATATGGAGTACGTTTGACGATGCATTTTCTCGCTGGATAAAAATCATAATGATCGTGGTTAATAAAAACCAAAATGCAATATTTTATATAAACAGAAACGATATTATAAGATGAGGTTTATATTGATTTTATTTTATTTATTTTTTGTAAAATTATTAACATTTATATGTTCAATCTTTGTTTTTTTAAAGATTAAGAAGTCTATAATGACCTTGAAAATATTCATTAAAATTTTTAAAGGTTAACTATTTTAACAGTAATTTGTTGGTTTACTTAAATCAAATAGCAATTATAATCAGTAAAGAAAACTTGTGCGTACCTTATCCTGAAGTTACAAGTAACGATGAGTTTTTTAAAGAACAAAATGATTTGAAAGACAGAATCAGATTGACGTAAAACTTTTTTGGTATCTTCGAATACAGATTGGGACAATATCTCGGTAATTGCAAAAGTAAATTAAGCAATTGCTTAACAATTGTTGTAAGCATAACGTTTCACAGTTTTTACCCAAGTGAAATAGAAGAGTTATTAAAATGATTATAATAAAAATATTTATTTTTAGATTATTTTCACAAATTAGAATAGTCCAATTTTTTATTTGTGTAAATGATGGATGAAATGTTGTTCAAATACCTTTTAAAGATACATTTGATTGACAATGAAATGATATCATGATGGTAAATTACTCTTTCTACAGCAAAAACTTTGGCTCTTTCGTTGCTCGCCTGCACGAAAAATATCGGCTAAAGCTGCAGCTTAAAATGGAAACAATAAGTAAAATAAAATTTTCTCTTGCTCTTTTTTCTTTGCATTAAAAAAAAAACATTTTGTACTCGCTTAGTTCTTATATTTGATATCTGATTTAAAACAATAAAAAGAAAAAGCTTTTTTTGTTAAAAAACAAAATTTTGTGAGAAAAAATAGAAAAAAATATCGAATTTTTATTGAACTTTTATTAAGTAAATTGCAATTTACAGTTGGAAAAGCAAACAAAATACAAAAGAAGTCTTTGACTTTAAAATTTCGAGAAACCAACTTTGGCTTTAAACAACTCACTTTTTTTAATGCAGCCTATTTTAATGTTTCCTCTTCTTCTTCGGCAATCTAAATCATTTATCAAATAATGATCAGTTGAAGAAAAAGACACATTAAATTATTTTTATTGCCAAGTTGCGCTAAGTGATTTGTAATTCGTTTATCAATTTTAATAAAACTAATAAACTACAATGTAAAATAAAATTTATTCATTAGTTCCTTAAATTTGTTTTTTGATATTACTTCGTTTTAGATATCAAAACTAATTTCTTGTTTCATGCATAAAAGTTTTGAAGTCAAGCCTAAATGTTTATTCCTCATCTTAAGAAAACTTATATTTGCTTAAAAGTGTAGGGCAGCATATAACAGCTTTATCAATTGTTGATAAACTAAATAGGATAAAGGTTTCCTAGTTTAAATAAAATATATTAGGTTCGTATTTTTATTACTTGTAAAGTTAGGGATTTTTTTAATAATAAACAGTTTTAAAGTAATTTCATTTATAAGAACTTTAAAAACTTTATTTTGCTTAAAGGGCTTTGCGCACTAATTACAAACAAGAATAACTCAAAGTTATAGAGATTGAAATTTTATACAAAGAGCGAATGAAAATTTCTGATCAACATTTAAACTTAAACGTTATGGTTGGAAACACTTACCAAATCATACGAATAATCCGTTGATTCCTAAATTTTTGACATAATAATAATTATAATCACCGAGTTTACTGTTGCAGAATAATTAAATCGAAAAATCATAGACATTAACACTAAATTAATTCTCGAAATTGCGATTTGCTGAATTCAACGTAATAAATTATCTGAACCTGTAGAAGATTCTGCATTAAAGAAAAGCCTTGGTAAATTATTAAAATGCTTCGTTTAACCCTTAGAGGCAGGATGGGTCTGAAAGATCGGGCACGATTTTATTTTTGCTTTTATTTGGGTATTTTCTCAGTTTTGAGCTTTTATATTTCTGGTTATCTTTTACAATTTATTCTTAATAGTATTCGTGGATTAGTGACAAAAAACAACTGCTTTGGCAGGAGTGGCATCAGTTTTATTAACACTATGTCGAACTTTTAAGAATCGGCCTGCTAAGACCCTTCAGATTTGTGCTATGTATAGATCACTATATGCCAGTCTGTGGTTATTTGGTTCAGTATAATTGTTGGGCTAGATGTTACAGTGGCTTTGCTTTTGCTCCCTTATTGTAACAGAAATTTCTACTGTCTCTTGTACTCACTTCATTATCCTCATGGCCATTTTATGAATCTAAGAACTAAGCAAGTGAATACACGTCTTATTGAAGTAAATTTTTGGTTGCAATTTAGTAATTTGTTGTTAGTAAAAAATGGCCACACGAAAAACTGATTATCTAACGCTTGATGAAGTAGAAGATACGATTGACCAAGGTGTTCTTAGCCTAGATGAGGATTCGGAGTGTTCAAAAGATAAAGATTTTGAACCAACAGCTGATAACTTACTTTATCATCTAAAAGTTTAGAGGAATCAAGCGAAAAGAATTCTAATAAATACGTTAAACTTCATAGAGGAGCTTCTGACCGGATTGGTTGCAATAGCATATACTGGAATGCCGATGCTCCTCCTCCAATAGGACCCTGAGTCACAATATTTTTTTTGAACGCCCAGACCCTAAACGTACTGTGGTAAAAAATTCTCCTACAAAAGCTTTAGAGTGTTTCTTATCAGAAGAAATTGTGAAAGAGGTATGCAAGTGCACCAATTTGGAAGGAAGGAGAATGGCAACTACTAGAAGAAAGTAGTGAGAGTGTATTCAAGGAAGAACTTCTTGCTTAATTAGGACTTGTTTTTCTTGCTGGCTGCAAAAGAAATTGGGACGTACCAATCCGTGATTTGTTTCGAAATAAATTTTCTAACCCTATGTACAAAGCAACCATGTCTATAAAAAGATTTGAAGACATTCGGTGGTTTCTGAAATTTGACGATAAAAGAACGAGAGAGTTTCGTCTGCAAACAGACTGCATGGCAGCATTTAGATTCGTTTGGGATTTTTTTATTACAAATTGCATAAAATAGTATAATCGAAGTGACTTTGGGACAAGTGATGAGCAGCTGATGGCTTTCAGGAAAGGTGTAGATTCATTCAGTATATTCCAAGCAAGCCAGGAAGATAACTAGGTGAAGAAGTTAGTAGAAAGTTGGGAGTAACACTGTACTTTAATTATTTAGCTCATTACATCACCCTGGTTGCAAGGTGACAGCAGACTATTTAACCCGTTATTACCACGTTATGAAAGCAGACGACCAATTATGAAAGCAGCTAGACACCGGGAACAATACGGTACAGAGTTTGGATTTTAGGGAAACACCACAAGGTAAGTTATGTATCCAAAAAAGAAAAGGCAGTTATATTATTGATTACTATGCATCATGACAAAGCCATTGATACAGAAATTAAGTTAAAAAAAACAGTTGTAATACAATATTACAATGATAGCAAAGCGGGTGTAGATGCCTTCAATCAGATTATTCCCACATACAGTTGTAAACGGCAGACAAAAAGATGACCTTTAGCAATATGGTACAACTTGCTGGATGTCGCGCACTAAAAGCTTTCATTGTATTTTCAACCCAAAACCCCGAATTTGAAGTTGGAAAATTTCACAAGTGACGTTCATTCATACGAGAACTGGCAAAGGAATTGATAATTTCTCACATAAGAAGCCGGCTGAGAGTGACCATAAACCTACGATAAACTTTACTTGTGGCAATGAAACGCTGCGAGGTCAAAAGGGAAGAGAACGTGGAGAACGCTTTGCAGAAAACGACTGCAAGACAAAGACGTTGCTACTACTGTTCTTAAGAAAAGATTGCAAAAGCGCAACAATATGCCAGAAATGCAAGAAAAATGTGTGTAAGCAGCATAGTCATGTTGTTTGCGTAAACTGTCTTTTAAATGTGTAATTATGAGTTGTGCTCATGTTTTTTATAGGTAATATCCAAAATAAAGCTTAATTCCTTTTCATTCTGCTGCGATAGCCATACCTTCCGGGGGGGGAAAGGGGAAAATTGCCCCCCAGTTTCCAAGATTTGGGCAAAATTCAAATTTTTCGGGCAGTGACAAGAAAATACAGTATTTGGGCAAAACCAGAATTTTTCGGGCAGCGATATGAAAAATTTGAGCAAAGTTAGAAATTTTAGGGCTGTGACAATGATCAACTGCAAAAAATAATTACCAAATTTAGGTGAAGACCTTTTTTTTTAGAGAACACCTTGCTGTTGGGATGAAAATGGAAAAATATGAAACTGAATTAAGGTGAAGACCTTTTTTTTTTTGGAGATCACCATGATTTTAGGACAAAATTTGTTCTTGGTTCGAGAATCGCAGACAATTTTTTTGTCCTATCCGCAACGAGCTAGAAAATCATGATTTGGGCAAAACTTCATTGCCCCCAAATTTTTTTGGTTGGTACGCCTATGTCTGCTGCTGTAAATAAAGCTATGGATTGCAGGCAATCTTCCTGAAGCACATTTCTGCAAATCAAAATGTATGTAAGCATACCTGTATTTACCATAAAGCATAGCATTCAGTGAAACTATGCTACTCTAAAGCAGGTGAGCGTTTAAAGGCCCGATTCCTGCATTAATTTAGGTTTAGAGGCTCCTGCATCTAAAGGTTAAAGGGATGATTTTTTTTCGTCCACACTTTTTACAAAAGATTTTTTAAAGTAGAAATAACAAATATCATCAAACTAAAGAGTAAATAAAAATTCTTCCTAATTGTTAGCTTTTATTATAATGATTATAAGGATTGTCATCATCAGGATAATTTGTCGGCAACGTGGCGGAAGAGGTAAAAGGCCCAAATGGATTGATGCAGTTTCGTTTCAACTCCTACTTTCTCCATGTTGTTGTGCCCTCAGAAAAGAAATCTTTGATCATATAAGTTTTCTTTTGCACAGCAAGCAGCTCTAGTCGACTTGTTTTACGAAATAATGAAAACCATTTGTTTTTACCGTGACATTACGAATTACTTGAGTTCGAAACTCATCCAAACCCTTTGAATTTGTTGTTTATTGGGAACACGACAACAATGAGTAAACACGGCGTAAACGGGGGTAAAGGATTGCAAAATTAAAAGTTTAAACATCGGAAAATCGAATTAAAATTAAAATTAAAGTTAAATAAAATTTGAAAAAATTGGAAAATATTAAATCAGGCTAGGCTTTCTTTAATTTAAATTTGTTCCGGTGTCGGCATTTGGAAACAAACTCGGATCGCTTGTTCAAGAGCGTGCGCTGATCGGCTTGCAAGATGGCGAGTTTTTCTGCTAAGCAGAGATTGCAGCGTTTGGCCCCGCTGGTGTATGCAAATGATTTGCAAACAATTGACCAAGTTATTCGTGCTTTGATTCCTTTGTCTTTATATTTCCATAATGTTTTGGAGAGTTCGGTGGCGTTTGCTTTGTTTCGGTGATTGAAGGATTGTCGGTGATTATAAAAACGGGTCTTGAATTCAGTTTCGCAGCAGCCAAAATAGTGTTGGGTCGGTGAATTGGGAGCACTGATGGATGCTTTGTAAATGATAGATTTTGTTCGGCATTTTCCATTGAGTGGGCAGTCATGAAGGTTTTTGCAGTTGCATGGTAAATCTTTGTCGTTGGTGTGGGGGTGCAGAAGGTTCCTATTGTGATTGTTGATAATGCTCATCATGTTTGGCATGCAACTGTAGCTTAATTTCACGTTAAATTGGTTACATATTTTGTGAAGTTTGTGGTGTGTGGGGAAATTTTTGTTTATGAGGTTGAAAAATGTTTTTCCTATGTTGGTCTGTACTTCTTCGTTGTAGGGGGGATTGAACCAAATGACGTTTCTTTTTCTTTTATTTTTGTATGTGCATTCTTTTCTCTGTTCGTCGTTTTTTAATTCTGCTGAAACTGCTTTGTTGTATGTCATGTTAGTTTTGTAACCACTGTTCTTTAGAGCTTCGGTGTATAAAGGGGATGCTTGGTTGAATGACTCTTGGTTGTGTGACAATTTTGAGATTCTATCATTGATCATGTCTGGTAGTTGTTTTCTGATTGATGGTGGATGGTTGGATTGGTTGTTGATGTATAAAGGGTGGTCGTTGG